>OX403595.1:11262500-12512500 GCA_948107665.1 Lomographa bimaculata
ATAGTTGACATACCTCCAGTTTGCTTGAAGCGGTTTGCTTCTACTTTCATCATCCGTATAGCGAAGGAGTGGAACTCATTGCCTGCGTCATTGTTCCCCGAGGGGTATAATCTGGGAGTCTTCAAAACAAGAGTAAATAGGTATCTTCTAGGCAAGCATGCCAGATCTTCGGCCGCATCATCACTTTCCATCAGGTGAGATAGGGGTCAAATGCTTGCCTATTTAGCGTAAAAAAAAATGTTACACTTATTTTCTATATTTTTATTATTATTCCTTGTTATGTATTTGTTAAGGTGTTCTATAATGAGTTTACTGTGTATATATATATATCTTTTAAATAACAGCATATAAGTATTTCAAGTACTAAGTCATCATATAGTAATACGACTATCCCTCACAATTACATTGCCATCGAGACAACAGACTATGTATGTCTGTTGTCTCGATGGAAATGTAATATTGTTAGTTGTTTAACTTACACGTTTATTTATAGATTTATATATACGATATCGAGATTTACGGTTGGATATCATCTTAGGATCTATTTTTAAATCCGATTCGTACACACCGAGACGCCGAACGCGCATACTCTACTGATAAAGGAGCACCGAATGTTCCGAAACTAGTCTCGTAACAATACGAGCAAACAACCATGAGTGAGGTCGTATAAATCCTAAATCCTACTAATCCTACTAATATTATAAATCCGAAAGTTTGTGTGTAAGTATGTTTGTTCCCTCTTCACGCTTTAACGGCTGAACGGATTTGGATGAAATTCGGAATGTACATAGATTATACCTAGGATTAACACATAGGCTACTTTTTAACTTGATAATAGCGGGCGAAGCCGCGAGGCACGGCTAGTATGTTCATAAATCACAGACATTTTAGTCATCCTACTAATATTATAAATCCGAAAGTTTGTGTGTATGTATGTTTGTTTCCTCTAAACGCTTTAACGGCTGAACGGATTTGGATGAAATTTAAAATGTACATAGCTTATCACTAGGACTAACACAGGCTACTTTTTAACTTGATAATAGCGGCAAAGCCGCGGAGCACGGTTAGTGTTTAATATATCTAAATCTTATCATGTAGCATGTCGCTACCGTTGTTTTTGTGCCATTTTGATTTATTTTGATTGAAGCAGATGACGTGTTGTTTAGATGTGTTATGCGACATGTATTGTTATTGTGATATCTCCGTCGCAACTCACAAGGGCTATTGTCACGCAGGGGCAACGCATGTTGATTTTTCTTTTCGTGAGCTAGAAACTTCGCTCTATTTTTCGTGTTTGTATTTTTGATAAGAAGGTTCGTGATGTTTACTATGTTTTTGTTATGTGCCGTCGGAAGTTAGACTCAATTATTCTTCGAGAATATTAGGTATCAGATATTTGATTATTTTTTTTGCATTACTCATGTTTTATTTTAAGTTTATTTTTGTATACGTTTGTTTTTTTATTTATTTTAAGTGTTCTAACCTCGTTTAAATGCTTTAGCTTTGTATTGCACGCCGATATGTATCTTCTGAAATAGCAGGATGACTGGTAGAAAATACTGTAGCATTAAGTCTTACTATGTGCATGAAGGATTTAAACTTTATCAATATAACATAACCTTTTGTAACATAAGTGTACATAGAACGTACTATAAAATCGTACAATAGTACCTACAGCTTATGAGATACAATGTTACAAATAAAGATGTCTAATAGTTGAACTAATTGTACGTACCTACCTACCAATTTTGTTTTTTATGCCCTGCGATATAACACGTCAAATCTTTCCTGTATGTCACTGGAAATTGCCTTTAAATCCGAAGACAGCAATTACATACTTGTTTTATTATTCATTTTGTGCTGTCGTGCCATCCTACTAATATTATAAATGTTAAAGTTTGTGTCTGAATGTTTGTTACCACGTATCTACGTAACGAATAAACTGATTTTGATGAAATTTTGAATGTAAGTAGTATAGGTTCCGGAATGACACAAAGGCTACTTTTTAACTCACGTCACGGCTATTAGGTTATTATTATTATTGGCCTGATGTAATAATATCATGCATTTTTTTATTTATCATTAGCAGTTTAAAAATTGCTTTAAAAACTGGCAGTTTTTAAAGCTGCATCGTCATTAGCAGTTTTTAAAGCTGCTAATGACGATTTTTTGCACCCTCCTAACAAATTATAAATATAATTATTATTTTGACATATATTACCATCTCTATACGAGTATGTCAATGTTTAATGTTCAAAACAATCAATTATTATTATCCACTTCTAAATATGATATCTTGTTAGGGTATAATCTAGGATATATCTTGAATTTTCAGGTAATATCAGAAAATGCCTAAAAATGTTTGAAAGCTGAATGTTTATTTTTAATAGGTAACGAATTACTTATTACAGTAAGTAATTAGTATAGGTTTTAAATGCGGATTAAAACAACCATTTGGATTATTTAAAAAATTGTGATATATTTTTGTTAAACTATGAATATTTAACTGTACAAAATACATGGTGTTTCTAATTTACATTTAATAATAATTAACAAAAATTAATAAAAATTATACATTTTATAACATTATTCGATGGCCGGCGACGATCGGTCGTTTGTTAGCGCCTTCCTTAACTTAACGGTAGCGAATTGTTGTGGCCTGAAAAGAATAGTTCCAAATTAAAATTCACATCACAGCAACGGTACAAGGTTTCCTCGGACTATTAATTTTCAGTTTTTTTCAGAACCCGATCTGGGCTTATCAACATTTTAATCTTTTTTGAACCCAATTTCAAATTCGTGGTTTTAGGATATTGTGTATTGATTAGTCAGTAAGTTCGATTTATTTATTTATCTTTTTCTCCATCGTCGACCACATCGTCGCTTTAATTGAATAAATAGAACATCTTTGCAGATTTACATAATTTTATATCTGAAAAAGAAGAAAGAAAGTGGACAAAAGCGTTTATCCACTTTCTCATCTGTAAGTGGCTTGACTTGATGTTGTGATGAAACTATGTTAATCTCTAAACTCTCTAAAAACTCTAAACTAACTTCTTTTTACAAATAATTTTGTATATAATAATTATTAATATTATTTGATGTGACATGACGACCCAGTTGGCGCAGTGGACAGGTGTCCGCCCTCTGCGCCGTGGGTCCTGGGTTCGATTCCCGGCAGGAGCACAAATTCCTTCCCAAGAGTATTTCAGCTTCTGGTTCTGGGTGTAATGTGTGAATGTTTTCGGCACCCACAATACAAGTATTTGAACTTAGTGTGGGGCTGTGAGTGTGAATGCGTTTGTTATGCTGTTTGTTTGTTTTGATAATAATATTATCAAAAATATGTATATTTTGTTCAGAAAATATCTAAATATGCAAACTACAAGGAAATATAGGTACACAAGAGCAATAATAAAAAATAAACAGCAATTTGTTGTGTTTGAAACGGATAGAACACGCCATATTATTAATAATGTAGGAATAATGAACCAACCTCTTAAACTCTATTTGTAAACTGCCTGTTCTCGCCCCCATAAGTCATACCAAGGACCGAAAGTATGACCTTCCTCCGGTAAATCGGCTCCTTCAGCAGGTTTCTTCAATAACTTTGTACGTGGCAACAACTGAGGCCTCTGTTGTTTCAAAGCTTCATTAAACTTTTGGTCGTCTGACTCGCTGTAAGGACCCTCGCTTCTACGTTCAATAAAACGCCTCGCTTCAAGTCTCGCTTCTTCCTGACGAATCTTTGACTTCTCTGCCTTCTTAGAATCAGTTTCATAGTCGTACCGAGACACGCGACGCTCTTGGTCGCTAAAGTATGAAATGTTTGACTCGTAGAATCTATCCTCTCTGCGACCATTATAAGGCAAAGAACTGTCATCGTAACTTCTGTTAGTCCTACTCCTTCTATCTCTTGTCTTGTTTTCGAAGTCCTTTCTCATTGGACGACGGTCGAGCGAGTAATCAATTCTCGGCTCTCTACTTTCGTAAGGCCTAGTCTCTTTCTTTTCTTTGTGATTCCTTGTTTCGGCTTGGGGATATTCTTTTTTGTGAGCTTTTCCATTTTCGAAATTGGGCTGTCTTGACTTTTCTTCATTTGAACGCTTTTTGTACTTTAGAGTGCCTTCATCGTGACCATTGTAAGCATCTTCACTGTTTACATTGTTATTGTTTCGCTCCATGGGATTGCCATAGCGATCCGTATGTTGGTCGTTGTCTTTGTACTTTAGGGTTTCAGAGGAAGCTGAGAATGTTTTGATTTCTTTAGAATTATCTTTGAATGTTTTAAATTCCATTGTTTTTGGAGGACTTCTTTCGTGAGATGAACTTTTTCCCTTGTCTGAAGTCATTGTAGCACGGACGTGAGGCTTGATTGGTGCAACTTCAATTTCTTCAAACTCTGGCATATACGCGTTTTCCTTGCGTTGTTTTATTTTTAATTCATCGTCATCATCCAACATTCCTTGTTTTCGACGTCTATCAAGCTCTTGTTGCTTCCTCAAAGTCATATGATCGTCAACTATAATACAATCATATGGATCGGTACTAGAAGCAACAGACTGGACATCTGAACTGCTATCGTTATCATATCTCTGCAGTATCTCTCTTCGCTTTACAGTTTTCATAACGTACCCTTCACCATTTTCATCGTTGTAGAAACTGTTTTCAAAGTTTGTCTTTATAGTACTTGTATTAGTCAAATCTGAATGTCGTGACTCAATTCTCATTTCATTTCGAGGACCGAAATCTTCATGCTTCTCTTCAACGATTGATTTTTCAGACATGCTCTTTTTGTTAATTTGACTTTGCTGATAGTTATCAGTGTTTTTACGACTTTTCTCATTTCGTTCTTCATTTTGGATCGAACTCAAGCTTTTGGCTTGGCGTATGCCGCCATTTGGCAATTTCATTTCTTTTCTGTCAATGGTTTCTTTTGTACGCGTTTGAACATTTTCAATTTGCGGTTGAGGTGACTTTTCTGGACTTGCTTGCTTGCGTACCTCTGGAACTTCTGGAGCAGGCCTCAGCTCTTTTTTTATTTTTACAAAAAGCTTTTTCTTATACTCTGGTACAGTGTCCACAATATCACGATGTTGCCAAAGGGACATACCTTCCATTATCTCTTCGGAAGTTGTCCGTCCAAACTTCCAGAAGGACTTGGTTCTCTTCACTTTCTGGGAATCTTTGTCCATGTCCAGCATATTACGCAGCAATAGTTGCTGATCATCAGTAAGGTAGCCGTTTGAGTTTGGAGCTTTCGGTCCGCGTTTCAAGCTTTGGGTTTTGAGCAGGTATGCTTTATGATTTTGAGCATGTTGAGCTGATTTACTACAAAAACAAACAAGAAAGGAAAATAAATACTACTGCTACAAAATAAGCAAACAAATAATATGATATTAGCATTATTTAGCAAATAAAATAGCAAAATAACAAAATCATAGCAAACGGTGATGATACCTACCTGATCGGCACACGGAGCCTTTGAGCTTCTTCGTCGCTGTAATCAACATCAGGTTGAGGTGGCGGCTCGTTAGAGAAGCCAGAATCATTGGAACTGTGCAGTGATACATTTCCAACCGCACCGACGGCTGTCACCACAGTTTTTGCTGGACCAGCTTTGTTTTGCGCCATCTGAATAAAAAAATCAGGTTAAGACATAAAAATCAGTAATAAGGTTTTCCCTTATTACGATCTTAAAGGAAAATTAGAAACAGTTGTTTATATTTCCAGCGTTGGCTTGAACTGGAGACTTGAAATGAGTGAAAATTAATAATACTAAGAAAGAATCGATAACATCAGTGGTCAGGAGCTCCTATAAAACAATTATTTCTTCCTTGTATCATCAATCACTGTATAAGTAGTAAAGCTGGTAAATGAAAGAGATAATTTTTTATGTCCATTGCTGGCTTGATAAAATATTGACGTTTACCTGAGAACGCATCGGTAGTGTCTGTGGGCCGAAGCTCCTAGTCTCAATCACTGCGTGAGTAGTGAAACTCGCAGATGAAGTAGAGCTCTTTATAGGTCCAGTATTGACTTGAGCTGGCGTTGAAGAGTGGAAGTTAGCACTTGCTGAGGTGCTAAGAGCGCTTGGTGACGGAGCTGGCAGGGTTGGTGGCAGCCCGGGAGAGCCGGTGCTGAGACGGCCCTGAATAAAACAATGTACAATATAGCCTAATTAAAAATAAACATTGCGTTCTTCCTTAGGTTGATCTTGAATTGCAAAAATCATCAAAAATAACGTCATTGAACAATATTAGTATTGGGTAGTTTTCGCTACTTTAATTTACCAGATATTTTATCAAGAGATAATAAAATATTGTGGTTGTTGTGTGAGCAGTGACGTATCATTTGCTTCAGCTCATAAGTTACTACCTTGTTAATGTTTAATGTGATGTGCTGCGACCGTGAATCCGTATATGCGCAGAGGGTGGTTGTGTGTATGCACAGTTACTGTGGCGCCTGGTTGTGCGTGAGTCGCAGGCTCAGCTACTTTATTAGTTACCTTGTTGATTTGATGTGCTGTGACCGTGTCTCCAAACATGCGCGGAGGGTGGTTGTGTGTATGCACAGTTACTGTGGCGCCTGGTTGTGCGTGAGTCGCAGGCTCAGCTACTTCATTAGTTACCTTGTTGATGTGATGTGCTGTGACCGTGTCTCCAAACATGCGCGGAAGGTGGTTGTGTGTGTGCACAGTTACTGTGGCGCCTGGTTGTGCGTGAGTCGCAGGCTCAGCTACTTCATTAGTTACCTTGTTGATGTGATGTGCTGTGACCGTGTCTCCAAACATGCGCGGAGGGTGGTTGTGTGTGTGCACAGTTACTGTGGCGCCTGGTTGTGCGTGAGTCGCAGGCTCAGCTACTTCATTAGTTACCTTGTTGATGTGATGTGCTGTGACCGTGTCTCCAAACATGCGCGGAGGGTGGTTGTGTGTGTGCACAGTTACTGTGGCGCCTGGTTGTGCGTGAGTCGCAGGCTCAGCTACTTCATTAGTTACCTTGTTGATGTGATGTGCTGTGACCGTGTCTCCAAACATGCGCGGAGGGTGGTTGTGTGTGTGCACAGTTACTGTGGCGCCTGGTTGTGCGTGAGTCGCAGGCTCAGCTACTTCATTAGTTACCTTGTTGATGTGATGTGCTGTGACCGTGTCTCCAAACATGCGCGGAGGGTGGTTGTGTGAGTGCACAGTTGCTGTGGCGCCTGGTTGTGCGTGAGCCACGGGCGCCGGCGGCGGCGCTTCATTTGGTGTCTGAGCCACGCTCCAGCGGGCTGGTGAAGCGCTGCTGAAATGGATAGCGTGTGTATTGATTTCGTTCACGTTAAATTACACTTATTACAGAGTCCACCTTTTTTACTAAAAACAATAGAGACATACGTATTTTATAAAATTAATTTATAACAAAATTGCCTATTTTATTGCGTGGCCTTCTCACGAAGTAAAATCATAATTTTGCTGTGTATAAAGTCAGAATGTTCAATAGAGACACATGAAAGCCAATATAGATGCCATTCAGAATCTATATTTGTTTTAAGATTGTATTACAATCCGTATAAAATGTAATAATTTTGAGTTTAGTGTGTAAAGTATTTCGATTGATTAGTTTAGTAAAACTGTTCTTTGGAATAAGATTCCCAAGTGGTCGCTTCCCCATGGTGGCAGATATATAGGGGAATAATTTGAAAAGCAAAACGCCACTATTTAGGAGTTAAGTAAAATATTTTCCGCAGCCCGAAAGGAGGTAAAAATTCTGCTAGTAAAATTATGTAAAATTTCGTGCCTGTTTGTTACGAGTACAGTGTTACTTCTTTGCGGAATAATCTCATAGCAGCACTATGAACAATAATTCATAGAAAAGCGTAAAATTAACCCGTATAATTATCGGACTAATAATAAATATAAGCCTTAGTACGCAAGAGTCCCACGCTAGACAGTATCATTCAAATTGGTGGCACTATATAACACTATAACTATACTTAGGCATGACGCCGTACATCATTGTATATATCTATATATATTCATCATATTATGTATATTGTTTATAACTGATAAGCTAACATTAGACCTCTGTATCATCTATTGGCAAGGGGTTGAATCGAAGGTGGTGAACACGCTGGGGCTAGAATGTGTCCTCACGAAACAGCATACACAAAAACTCACATAAACAGGTGATCATCTAGTTCAGAAGAATCAACCCATGACCAAGTTCCATCAGACGTCTGCTGAATAATAAATTTCTGCTTCGGCTTATAGATGTATAACAAACCACCTTTTTTTTCTCCCATGACACTGTCCTATATATACAAAAATTTTATGAAGACTGTCTATTTTCAAGCAAATTTTAATGTAAGTATTATGTCAAAGTTATTTTTTTGACACAGTTAACAATTATTCTACATTGCAACTAACACAGCAATAGTTTGAACCGCACTATTAAACAAAAACCTTTAGACTGCGTAAATTTCTTGTGTATTATGAAATAATTAGGTACTTCCACTACATTATTCGAAAGTGGGTTATTTCCTTTATAGCCATAATTGAGTCTGATTCACTTCTATATATATTATTATTTTTACAAAACATCAAAACGTGCTTCATTATTAAGCTATTAAATTCTGACGCTGCTGAAATATTAGGTACGAATTAAAATAATGCAAATCAACAAATTAAATTACAGAAATCATGTATAAATATGTTCGCTTTTTACATATATATGACGGTAGCAATACGGAATACATTTGATATTGCAAGCACTAATTTGAAATAAGTATCAACCTAACTTATTTCAAATTAGTGCTTGCAATATCAAATGTATTCCGTATTGCTACCGTTCAACACAAAAACTGTCAAGGTCCGTACCTTTTTAGTAGACCGTTCTCAGACTCTGTAGTGAGAAGTTGGTAGAATTAAATAAAAACTATAGCTGTTTTCTCTTTTGCCTCATAAGTATTTCAAATGTAAAGTTTGTTACCAAAAGAAAAACATTTTTTTTGCCGACTTAAAAAAAAAAAATTATTAGATTGGATTTTTTTTCAGATTGATCACAATGTGAATTTCATCAAAATCTTTTTAGTAATTTGGTTTATAAATTAAAATAAGTCATCTAAAAAAAGGTTGTTTTTTTAAGGTTTGTTTATCCTATAATTGTTTTTTAACAGAAATTTTCTATGTGTTAAATTATACCTTACCGCTAAGCTCCGTGCCTTTCATGAACGGTAAAGATAACACAACTCATTGTAGTCAGCAGAGCAAAAAATATGGCGCAAACAGTTTTTATCGGACTAGGTTATTGATGACTATCATGTGCTATGCCGTTGGTAATGGACAGTAATGGTGAGTGTCGCTAGGTACCGATTACTAGAGCATGGTTTTTGCGACAGCTGTACAACTAAGATTTAAGTTTTTGTGCTATGAAATTGTCAATTTGTAGCTGATTTATGATCGCTTTGGGATATATATCTGGGATACGCGTCCTACAAAGATCTAATACATTAGTTATGAATAGTTAATCGTTGAAACTATGAGTATACTGCAAGGTTGTGAATGTAAAGGCGTTTTTAGGCGTTTAAGCATAATCAAAAAGTATAAACTCCAGTTAGGGGCTGAAGCTCGCTCTATTAATTACACCAAAGGTAAAAAAACATCTTTAGGAAACGACAAAAAAGTAAAACCAAAAATCACAAAAAAAAATATCGAAGACTATCATTGACTAACTTGGATTGGATCAGCGCGGTGAGACAGCTATCTAGCCGCGCCAAGTACTGCTTCTGCGACATGGCCTCAAGATCCAGCTTGAGGCCATGTTGGATATGTAACTGATACTGACTAATATGGAAACAAAATGGGGCTGTGATGGTATGGTGAAATCCCTCTGTCATTATTTTCATACCGGGTTTCGATTTTTGCTAAAATTTAATCCAGCACGTCTTCTTTTCAAAATTTGATTTTGTTTTTTGTGCCACTTACCTAGCAGGTTCATCATTTGCGATTGGCTCGGTATAAGCCAGCGGGAACCACCCAGCATGGTGGGTCCTTAAGTTTTCTCCATACTGCCAGCCTTTAGTCCTTTCTCCCAGCAAAACAAGCATGTCTCCTTGCTGGAAACTCAGTTGGTTATCCCCTGCAGCTGCATAGGCGTACAAAGCTCGAGCAAGTGGAGGGTCCCTGGATGTGGAAGTCGGTGGAGCGAGAGATGATGGACGGGTGGCTGTGCGTACATCATCTGTGAAGGAATTATTGGTCGTTTAGACATCTATTATTTTTGGTTACGTGATTTAAGCCACAGAGAGATGGTTTTGCCATGTAACAATAAAATACCTAGAAGAGATACGTATGCTAAAGAACAAGTGCGTAATCACTAAAATTTTTGAAGCAAGAATGAAAGTAAAAAATGGTTATTCACGAAGGCCCTTAAATTAATGACTCCAAATACCAGATTGCATAATTACAGACAACCTAAGAAGAACCTACCATGGCATAATAAACATAGCAGCGAAATTTTTCGTACCTTTTTTTTCAAGTCGTCAAGAAATACAATTTTTTATATCTTTTTTTAGGTGAAATAAAAGACAGTCTGTTACATCTTTACTTGTAATTACCAAGACACCTATTTACTAGTATTGTTTTATTGAAGATCGCATGAAATCTGTGTTCAAATGAAGACAACAGAGGGCTCGGCCGATCAATGTTTGTAAATAGTTTGGAAAAGTTGAAGCGACATTGATTCTGGCGTTTAGCCAACGTTTCAAAAGGTTACTCTAGTATTGTCGATGTAGTGAAAATATGTCACATATTTGTATCAAAATGACGAAAAGGTTCCAAAAACCGCTTTAAAAATGTATTTCTGATTTTAGGGATGATGATAATGGAATAGGTACCTTTGCGATATGATTTGGAGTGTGTACATAGATTTTGGCAACCGTAAAGCTTGATATTTAACTTTTATTCTGCTTCTTTACTTACCCTGATCGCCAGTTATAGAGCTGGCTTGCAAATTGAAGTCAGATTTAGCCCTGGAAAGTCCTTGAGTCGGCGAGCCAAGGTCTCCAATAGACCTGACATCCAAACACGAAGCATCAACTGATCGCGTCTTCCTCAATTGGGAACCAACTGATGCGCGATCGTCGTCATCACCAGCCCTTGGGCTTGCATACACGTCTTCATCAGCCCAGAATGAAACTTGCTGCAAAGAAAAATGTACATGTTAAGAGATCCATGCACATTTTGCCGTGAAATATTTATGCAATGGAAAGTTATTATCAAAATATTTTCGGGTAATAATTTAACGCAAGCAAAGCTTAAAAAAAACCGACTTTACCGCTTTCTTCGGAACGTTGATCAGATTAGATGTACTAAACACGCATTATTGACGATATTACAAGAACTACTGATCAGATCTTGATCAAATTTAAATGGGACCAATTGAAAAGCAACTTCTATCAAACAAAAAAAAAATCTGTTCACGTGGTAAGAAGATATGAGGTAACAAACATAAAAAAAAGAAAAAAAAACAGTCGAATTGAGTACCTCCTCCTTTTTGTGAATTCGGTAAAAATAGAAAAAGATCCCGTAACAATATAATTGCCTCGGGGTTGACTGATTCCCCAGAGGCCTCCCCCTCGGAGAATAGGGGCATACCCGTAAAACGAGGTAAAACTCCCCAGGGTAAGACAGGTAATAAAATTCCTTCCGCAAAACTAACGGGTCTGGAAGGAACCTCCGTTAACTGGTTTTGCGAGTCCGCTGGGGCGATACCATCCATTTGCTAAACAGCCAAATAGAAGCACTACGCATGTGGGACTGGTTAGGATACATAAAACATGGCTTCTTATTATTTGTTAGTACTCCGATTTTCTTTTTCAATAGAGTCAAGGCTTTAGTAATGCTGGGCGCTCCATCATTAACCATAGACTCTCTCTAATAATTCAAATGTATTTGTCACTAAGTACGGGTATATTGAGTTACAACAGAAAGGATGGCAAAAATTTCGTTTACAAAGATTCGAAAATCTATTAGAACGCCGAGAAACAAACATACATCTTCACTCTCCGCCAAATGAGATAAAGTTCGAAAACGGACCCACTGAGAATAAAAAGAAAAGTACCTACATATTTCCAATGCCGTTCCAAAAACAAACTTTATATGTCTTCCATTTTAACGGCTAACTCCCTTCCGATTTATCAGATCATTCCAGCGGAAAAAACAAACTTAAATGGGCAATACGATATAAGGGCCCATAAAATAATTTTACGTTAGTAGTGACAGATTTTTACGATACATGACTGGAGACGAAGGCGTTATATTCTACGTAACCTTGTTGCCGAATGAAAATCTGTCACAAAGTTTACAACGGCACTTTATTTCCCAAAGTTGAGTCCTAAATGGGTTTGACGTGATCCTAATAGCGCCCCATTTTGTAAGGTGCTTATATGCTTGTTCTGTCATTTTTCACTTTGGAAAAGAGAGCAAAGTTTTTCATGTCGCGTTTTAAATCATTAGAAACCAGAGCATATAAATGTTTTTATATACTTTATTTTAGACAGTGTATTGAATCTTGAATATAAAATCTGTTTCACATGATTATACACTATTACCCAATACAAGAAAAGTGCAATACGCTTAAACATAAACGCTTTCACGATCACAGCTCCACGCTAAGTTTGATGACTTGAGTCGTGGGTGCCGGAAACATTTACATAAAACACACAATCACAACCAGAACCAGAAACACAAATTTTCCTTGGGGAAAAAATTTGTTTTCTTGCCGGGAATCGAACCCGATACAGGGGCACAGGGATCGATTCCCGGCGGGAGCATTAGTGAGCGTTCGCCTTCTAAGCAGGGGCTTCGAAGGCGAACGCTCACTAACACAGATCGAACATTTCACATGCTTTTATTATTTTAGATTTTTATACGTTTGTCTAATTTATTACCTTCTTAAATGTATTTTCATAGCGCCCAAATCCATTTTTTTTTCAAAATAGCTCTCTACTTTATATTGTATAGAAAATAAAAACATGCTGATTGCCCTCCACCAAGGAACATCATCTCCAAATGACTAACAATAGTAAGGTCGAACATATACATTAACTTACCCTCATCCTGCTCACAAACATAGCTTCAACATTGGGTGGCAGGTATTCCCTAGTCCTGGACACTTCGAGCCATTCTTCCAATCCGGCGTTGTATGAAGCGGCGCCAGCAGAGTGGTACGCCAGCCAGTGTTTAGCAAGAGAACATTGTCGCTCTAGCACGAAACCGTAGCGACGACGCTCTTGGGTCATTGCCTAAAACATAATGTCATAAGTCACCTTATGGTGTTTATTCATATAAAAAGAGAGAGATGAAAACCGGGTCTTTTCGCGCTTTTAATTTCAAAATAGCATTATTTTGACTAACGTCGACGTTTCGACAGGTTTGCACTGGCCGTGGTCACGAGAGACCGGTTTTCTCATATAAACATGAATGAAGTTCGCGAAAGTTTAAAAAATTCACCTAATGGTGATTTCTAATAAAAAATACAACATATGTTAGACAATTGTATTTAGTTTGAGCAAAATAAATAAGAACTGTTGTCAAATGGAACTGATTTACTAATGGAAGTTTTGCACCGAACACTAGTGATACTTACTACCCTTGGAATAACTTGTTTAAAAACATAAAAATATTGATTTTTGTAGTATTTTTTATGAGACAATTTTTATGTATTACCAATGTTGTTACGTATTAACAATGTTGTTAAGTCACGCTGATTATTATATTAACATAAACGATTTAACATAAACGCTTTCATACTCATAGCTCCACACTCACAGCCCTACACTAAGTTCGATGACTTGTGTTGTGGGTGCCAGAAACATTCACATCACACACACAATCACAACCAGAACCAGAAAAACAAATTTTCCCTGGGGAGAAAACTTGTGTTCCCGTCGGGAATCGAACCCGATACTCCTGCTTAGAAGGCGAACGCCACCCAACTAAGTCAACGGGCAGTTCTTATTACCATTACATTTGACCAGAGGACAAACATTGCTTTTGACTTAATTTTAAACTTTTCGTTATCATCATAATTTGGTGTTTAACTCTAATAATTTCCACGTAATGTTTTAATAGAGCTACTCGTATAAAATAAAAGAAAATTGTGCGAAAACAAAACGACCAATTTTGTTCTAAAGATTTAAATTAAAAACCACTTACATTTTTCAGGCTTTGTTCGCAAAAAGCATCCAATTTAGTCTTCTCCTCCTCAAGTATTTGCATATTCTGCGAACAAAAAGTAAATATAAGTTTTCATTATGACAATAGACAACTGGCATTGTTAATTAAAAGTTCATTAATGTAAATACCTTCATTTCTTTGTCCATGGCTGATCCAACTTTAGTTACATTTGTTTTCTTCTTCCGCTGCTTTTTGATTGTAGCTGCGGCTTTACTGTAACTTTCTGATCGAAGCTTGTGTTGCTGAAGAAACCTCTTTTGTTCAGACTGTAATAATGAAAGAAAATGCAACAGTGTAAGTATAAAATATAACTATCGTTATACTACATTTGACAACTAGAAAAATCCTGGCTCTTGGACTGCCCACTAGCCTTTACGACAAGCAAATAACCCTTTAGAACATATTATATATATTACTTCCATACTAGCCATTATAATTAAACGCAAGTAAAGCTTATAAAAACCGATTTCACCGCTTTATCTTCGAAACTTTGATCAGATTAGATGTACTAAACACGCATTATTGACGATATCTCAAGAATTACTGACCAGATCTTGATCAAATTTAAATGAGACCAATTGGATAGCAAACTCTTTCAAACAAAAAATTTAATTCGAAATCAGTTTATGTGGAACAAAGACATGAGGAAAACAAATTAAAGAAAAATACAGTCGACTTGAGTACCTCCTCCTTATTTGTGAAGTACACTCTCGGAATAACTTACACATAGTGAAGAATACCGATGTTAACAATTGCGTTTTTTAAAGGATCATTATATACATGGTATATCTAGTTGACTGTCTTGATTTGATAACTATCTGACTTGTTGGTAGATATTATACATGATGTGGTCGAAAATGGTATGCACGCTGAGCCTGGAATAGAGGATCAAGGACAGGTGTCGTGTGAGTGTGCGTCTATGCCATTATAAAATATTCTACCACCATGGAATACCGCCTGAAGACATAATTATATTATTATTCACTCACTCGGCAGTTGTTTCTATTACATAGATATGTCATTTATCAAATGGTTACATCTACTACATGGGTAGGGAAGGACTAAGCCATTCGTATTGATGTAAACAAATTCTCTTCCTATCATATGGACTGTCCGCATGCAGGCTGATGGTTACTGACTAATAATATGTTGTCATAATAAAATTTACCATCTAACAAATTAGTCTATTTTATAGAGCTTTTGATTACATTGGACACATCTGCTGAAAGCTCCAATTATGTTTACGAGGGTAGGTAATGCATTATTTACGCCTTAAAGTACCTGCCCACACACTCATAAAATTTTATCGTCTTGTATATTTTTCTATGATTACATGTTTATCGTCTGTCGCGAAATGTTTGATAATATGGAATAAAAGAGTTTCGTTCTTGATCCCGGAACTATATTGAGAAAAGTGTACGATACGCTACTAACAATACTTTGGATATTAGGTTACAGCAGAACTACCAATACTAGTCTAAAAAATATCGAACTTTTTTAATACAAAATCTTATCTCACCTCTATCTAAGCTTGTTTCATGATCCTTTCTCCGAAAACATTTCTCGGTAACCGTGGGTCGACATAAAAGGATAAAGGGAAAAATCTTATTGACTGACCTGTACTACTTTCGTATCTTTTTCCAGATTTGTTTCCAGGGGGACCAGTAGATCCACGTAAAATGCCTTCAGCTGTAACAAATAAGTCGCGGATTATTGTGTTGGGACAGCCAACAAAGGTTCCGCTCCATTGCTGCACGGGTTGAGGTAAACAAAGAGGCGGATGTATTTTGCTACAGGACTGACTTGTTTGGAATAACCTGATGAGAACGAAAGCGGTTTAAGTTGACGATGTTATCTTTAGAGCTTGTTGAGTTTTGGATCAGTATAAGATGAGTAGGTACACACTTTCTTCCTTGGGAATGCTAAATTAGGCAAATAGGAATTTCAATTGGTACTATGTATTATCATCATCGTTATTGTTCTCTGGTTCTTTAACTTTTTAATCTTTTAATATTTCTGGTTTTCGGTAAACGAATCAAACCAGCCCAAATTCGAGGGATTGGTGACTCTATTATCATATCAGCTCCATGTCATCCATAATAATATTGGATTGTCACCTGATTTACATAAGCATGCAATAATTCAGCTCAATCAAAACCTGGAAAGTGGGTCAAATTTATCTTGCAAGGTTTGATTGCAGAAGACACTGGGACGAGATAAACTAAATAAAAGCTTGTAGTACTCACGCGATAACGCGATACAATCTATAATGAATTGAATTTAAAATTACTAAAATGTATCGTAATTTAGTGTTTTCTTAGTGTGCTTTATCTTTCGGATACTTACGATATTCATCTGCTGGTCTTGTATTTCTCGATACACCTCGACGACCTTCATGAGTGCGGTCCCTGCAAACAAATCGGTCAGTGGGTCTCACAGTTATCTCGCAAAACTTGCAGAGATAACTTGGTACTTTACTGCCAAAACTTGTTATGGTGTCAGAAATACATTCCGAACTTTATGATTTTCAAGTTGGGAGTTTGTGTGTGGATGTGGTGTGTAATAAACATGATCTCGGAAAGAGATAACGAGTTTCTGTTTTCTTGTTGTTTTTTGAGCTTTGCTAACGATATTTTGGTGGTTGAGAATCGGATATTCGATGATTACAATTACACGTCTACTTTGTAAATTAGCTACGCATTTAAAGCGAATGTTAATGCATGCTTCTTGGCCAATTGACTCATAATTTAGGCATAAAGTACTAATTACGAGGACATTTTTTAAAAGCAATCTGGGCTAATTCCTTAAGAGGTTTTTCCTTTTTTATTATTATAGGCATGGGTTATTTAATCCAAAAGTACGCGTTTGGTTTGATATAAGATACTTTTCTTTGCGTATAAAAGTAAAACTAGCATGAAATAGAATAGACTGTTCTGACTTGCTGTTTACAAAATTATAATCTCTACAAATTAATTATGTAGATATTTCATAATTTTACTAACATTGTTGGTCCAAGGCGACGTATAGTCTACATCTGAATGTTGCCTCATTTCGTGATAGATACAACCTTCCCCTCAGTACCTCAGTTGATTCATATCAATTATCGTTATTTTTTTTTCTTGTACAGAGCGAGTAAACATTTTAATAACAAAGCTGCGGAAACACCTTTTAAATAAATAAGAATAACTAAATAAACATCAGTTTTGACTATTATAGTACACTAAAGTCTATAATATAAGGTAAATATTTACCAATGTCTGCGCATCCTCCCCATGTTCCTTGTTGAGCTTGCCTGCCCAACTTGCCTACTGCATCCACGTACAACCTCGAAGCAGCTGCAGCTCCTGTGTACAAACAGTAAACATTTATCAACGTTTTATTTGAAAGTACGAGTAAGATTAAACCTTAATTATACTAAGTACAAATATCAATTCACTAAGAAATATATTGTATGAGTTCAAAGATCACATAATTAATTATAAGCAAAAAACATAAAAACGCATTCACTGACACATTACACATAACTCAATGTGGGGTATTAAGTTCAAAGACATATCGTGAATGAACATTTACATATCACACACACACAATCACTCCAAGAACCAGATGCTTCTGGTTCTGGGTGTGATTGTGTGTCATAATGTGTGACATAATAATGGTTTTGGGTGTGATTGTGTGTCATAATGTGTGACAAAATCAATATGGCCCTGTCGGGAATCGTACCCAGACGCGGCGCAGAAGCTTGCCTGTCGCGCAAACTGTTCATAATAAGATAAAATACAATACAATACAATACAAAATTCTTTATTGTACACCAAAAAACAAAAAGATACAAACTTAAAACTACGAAATTAATATTATAAGGCAGTACAATGGGCGGTCTTATCGCTTTCAGCGATTTCTACCAGACAACCTTTGGATAGACAGTAATTGTAGTAGCAACTGAGGTCGGTGGAGGTGTACAAATTTACATAAATATAATATGTTAAGTTAATAAACTACATAAAATAATTAAAATGATAAAAAGTACAAATAAAATACATATACTACATAAGATACTAATACTTCCTACAGGTGTAAGAATAAAAACTGCAATTGACCTCCTCAAATTAATCAACTTACTTTTTAATAATCGACTGCTAACTGTTATGTTTGCTTTACTTAAAAGCGTTTCGTTTTAACGAGAAGGAGGAATAAATACATAACCAATAGACAACGTTTCAAAATTTTTACCTAAAAACACAGAAAACGGTAAAAGCTGGTTTGGTATTGAAATAAAAACAGTTAGCCATTTTGGTGCCATTAATTTTTATTTACAAAGCAAATATCAACATTCTCGGACATTTATTGTAAGGATTATTAAGTTGAGGGTAAATAGTATAAATAGAAAAAAAATTGCTTGGGTTTGGTCCCTAGCTGTAATTTTAAACATAAACGCTTTCACAAAAACAGCCCCACACTAAGTTCGGTGACTTGTGTCGTGGGTGCCGGTAACATTCACATCACACACATAATCACAATCAGAACCGGTGACAACTTTTCCTTGAGAGAAAACTTGTGTTTCATTCGTGAATCGAATCAGATACCCCCTTAGAAGGCGATGGCCACCCAACTAAGCCAATGAGAAGTTTAAGTTCAGTTTTTTTTTACCCAGTTTAATTTTTTACGTTAAATTCTCGTATGTCGTAGGATGTACTGATGACTTCCAATGTCTAAAAGCGTGGCATTTTATATATAGACGACCTATTTGGCGTCGTAGTTAGGTCTCTGTCCTCTGCGCCGTGGGTTTTAAGTTCAATTCCCGGCAGAAACACAAAAGATAATTTTGTTTCTGGTTCTGGGTGTGATACAGAGTAAAAGGATTAAATTTAATGACCACCAAAGAAACAATCGCTGCCCTAAACAGCCTCATCAAAAAAAAAAAATGTACAAATAAATGAAACCTGTACCAAAATATTTCGGGCTATTTAAGTCATGCCTGCACTACAAAAACTTTTCATAACCCACAAAGGCCACGCGTGCACCAAATTTTAACTTGGGGTATAATTTAGATGGCCACCAAAAATAAAATAAAATTTCCTGTGACAGAACCGAATCAGATAACAGTAGGTTAATGTTATTTTTTTTATAATTAATACAAAATTAATTATAATACGAAAAAAATTATTTATAGTAACATATTTGGATGAAATTTTTAAATAAAATGCGAGTACATATTTGGTGCATGCGTGGCCTTTTTGGGTAGCTCATCGATTATTCTGAAGATACTTGCCTTTTTTAGGTTATCAGACTTTACGTTTATTGGTGATAATTTCATATTAAAATGGGAATTAATTTCTGGTAAGTACTTACGATTTTTTGGGCGTTATATTTCATTATATCTGGTGATTGCTTAAACCTAAGCCATAAGTAAACGGCGCCCGCGACTGTTCGCGGTCCCCGCGCTAGGACTAACCTATTAGCTAAGACTTGCCTTTAGTAGGAACGATGCACTTATTAAATCAAGTTGGAGAAAAAAAAATCTTATTTATATGTCCAGTTTCGGAATTTAAAAAGACGACGTTATTTGTTATTTGTAAGAATTAATCATAATTAGCATTAATCAGAGTAATAATTGACTATATATTTAAAGGTAATAAATAATAATATTAGTAATTAGTACTTATGTTGACTTGTACTATTGCATTGCGATACACCTGTAATAATAGTAGTAATTACAAGTCGTTGAACTCAGTGTGAGGCTGTGAGTATAAATACGTCTGTATTTTTATATTTTACACAAACCAGACCTGTCTATATGTAGGTAACTTACGAGTTTCACTCGAATTTTATTTCCACGTCGCCTACTATTAAACCCCCTATTCATAGCTCAACGTACGGGAAGTTTCACAGACGGTCACGGTATAAAAGAACCCGTTCTATTCACATTTTCACCCAACATACGACAACTTACAGACGGCAGTGACTCAGACTAACGTTGTCATAATATCAAGTTGATTTTACATAAAAATCGCAGCGGACGAATGAACGCGTTCTGCCTTGAGATATGGATAGAATTTTCTAGATATATAAATAAATAAGTAGGTAGTAACCTTATCGTTGTTTATCTCTTGTGAGGTTACTCTGTTTTTCTCGTATGCACGCAGGTATAAGAATATAAGAAAACTTAGTTACCTGCAAAAGTATTCACAGGACATTTTTTGATGTTAAAATTCTAATGGGAGGGTTTTGAAGTTCTCATCCAACCTTTTTGTGTGACGAAAAGTGCTAGTGGAAATACTGTGATGAATAACTAAATGTTTCTCTGTAATACATAAGTATCAATTCTATTGTCTTTACGACGCAACATGTTTTATTCTAGACTAACGTAGACAAGAACATGGAATTTTATTTACACTGAGTGCAGTGATTGATATATTCAAAAATACAATCGGCTTAAAATTCCTTTTCAAGTTTTATAAAAAAAATATTTTCAATAAATCACATACATTAATACATTACACGAATTTTCTATACTTCTCACAAAAACGGATTTGGATGTATATGGGATTTTATAATCCCAGTCCATAATTCCACTCTGTATATTATCACAAAATTACGCAATACCTACTTTTTTTTGTATAAATGAAATAACATATGCAACATATGTACGACACTATTATAAATTAATTACGTATTAAAATTATGTATAAATGTCAATGACAAGCTTAGACAGGTTTGATGTCTATCTAGATTTTAGGTCAGACATTTTATGCTCGAAAATGGCGGCGTAAATTGGCTTCCATTTAGGCACAGCATTTTTTGTTGGCGTTCCATGTCAAATATTTAAACTGAGTAAAAAATATTGCTTTTATGGCAGATATGTGAATAAAACTAGTCCAGTGAATAATTTACATCAATTTACTCCAAATTTGATAGCGATTCGATGCCAAAATTGATAGGTTATTAGTTTATTTTGTAGGCTTATACTGATGATTGATGTTGATTCTTATTTATCATCATTTTGAACTGCCCATTGGCTTAGTTGGGCGCGTAAGCCGTGAATATTGGGTTCCAGATGGGCCACAAGTTTTCTCCCCAAGGGAAATTTGTGTTTCTGATTTTGAATGTTTCTGTCATACACAACACAAGACATTGAACTTGGTGTAGAGATGTGAGTATGAAAGCGTAAAAACGTATCAATATTAGTTTGCATATCAAGGGAACTAAAAAAAAATTAAGTAGCTTTGTTGGGTAATAGACAATATTGAACGTAATTTTACAATGCAGTCTTGAATCTAGTAGGTTGAAGAGGAACCACTAAACCTATTGGTTGATGTACGAGTCTTGAGTGGTTCCTCTACTCTCTACTCGTTACGGCATACATTATGCTACTTTACATCTTGCGGGTGACGCAATTAGCAGATGACTATACCTACCTTGTAATAAGGACACATCGATGGTAAGAGGGCGTCTATTAATTACATTTCACATGGAGGGTGGCAGCAAATAAAATGTAATTTTTATTTTCCGCAAGAAACAGTGTAACTGCGACAAAGCTGGATTAAATTGAGTACTAAATTCAAACAACAATGGTTATTAAAACAAAAAAAAAACCTAATATTACCAACAATGTAATATGTTTGTAAGGAAGCACCCAAACCTCTACAAAATTGACCCAAACCCACGAAGACAGTACAAATTAATACTACCGGAACCCAAATTAGAAATGTTTAAGAAAGGCCCCGAATATATGCTTATAAAAATATATAATAAAATCCCAGAGCAGATAAAAAAAGAAATAAAAAATAAGATATTCCATACTAAACTTCGTCAATTTTTAATAAAGCAATGTTATTATACCCTAAGTGAATATATGGATGATAATATAAAATAGTTCTTATTCCATTAATGATAAGTTACCTTATAAAAATTTAGTATTTGTATAGTTAATATCTAAGTGAAAACGTTCTATAATAAGAAAAAATGCTGTATATGTATTTTGCTACACCCTTTTATACAGGGTACATGTCATTAGCTTACGTCCAAGTATGTAAATAACTATTGTTCATGTGTGCATTATTAAATAAATAAATAAATAAATAAACAATTCAATAAATGAAACATACTAAGAAAAGATATCCAATCGAATCACAGAAAGTTAAATTAAATTCCACAGGTATCAGACACCTTTTCTGTGAACCCTAAAGGTCCCCGCGAAACTTGTTTGGTTGGGTTGTGTTTGTTAACGACATTATTTTTAAGAAAATAGAATACATAAGTAAACGATGGAGTCAATCTCATACATATAGTCTGCAAATATTTTCGAGGTTATTTACACAGGATTATTTGCTCTCGTTAAATATGATAATTGAAACGCAAGCAAAGCCTAAAAACACCGACTTCACCGCTTATATTTTGGATATAGCTTGATCGATTTCAATAAAATTAATATGGAACCACCTCTGAAGAATAATTTACGGAACAAAAAAAAACAAAATTGAATCATAATTGTCGGAATTATCTATATTATTCATATCGCGTAACATTCATACAAGAAAAACAAAAAGTCGAATTGAGAACCTCCTTTTTTGAAGTCGGTTGAATAAGTGCGTCTCAAGATCAGAAACAAAAAGTAAATAGGTATAAGTAATAGGTATTTCAGTCCAGTCTATCTATCCTGATAAGTTAGTCACACACTTTTAATGAATAAATAACACATGAATATGCATTGTTTTAATGACGTTACAGTTTTGAGCCTTATTAATCTAAGCTTTAAATCAGAAAGTAACTAGGACGTTGTTGCAAACTTATTTTAGTACTTACTAGCGACCCGCCCGGCTTCATACGGGTGTAATTTAGAAAAAAATTAGGTGTAAAAAGGTGAAGTTACTGCACGCTTTTGATTGTAGAATTTATTTTTCATAATAAACGAAAGCAAAGCTTAAAAAAAACCGACTTCACCGCTTTATCTTCAGAATTTGATTAGATTAGATGTACTAAACACGCATTATTGAATCAGATTTTAATCAAATTTAAATGGGACCAATTGGAAAGCAACATCTTTCAAACAAAAAATATTTTTTCAAAATCCGTTCAAGTGGAAAGAAGTTGTGGGGTAGCAAAAAAAAAATACAGTAGACTTCCACCTTTCCTCCTTTTTTGTGAAGTCGGTAGAACATTTAAAGTTTAATAAAATAATAAAACGCAAGCAAAGCTTAAAAAACCGACTTCACCGCTTTAACTTTGGAAACTTGATCAGATTTAATGTAATAAAGACGCATTATTGACGATAACTCAAAAACTAGCGATCAGATCTTGATCAAATTTCAATAGGACCACATGAAAAGCACCAGCTTCAAATAAAAAAAAAAATCATCGAAATCGGCGTACAAAGAAAGAAGTTATGGGGTAACTTTTGAAGTCGGTTAAACGAGAACATCGTCAAAGTAGTCCACAAAATAGGCATTATTGACGATATTTCAAGAACTACTGATCCGATCTGATCAAATTTAAATGGGACTAATTAGAATGCAACATCTTTCAAACTAAAAATAAAATGTTCGAAATCGGCTGACGTGAAGAGAAGCTATGAGGTAACACATACATAAAAAAAAAATCAGACGACTTGAGTACCTCCTCCTTTTTTGGGAAATCGGTAAAGAAATAATTACTGTGATTCAACCGTAATAAATAGAGACATGCTATCGTGAAGTTTTCTTTATGAGTTTAGACGAACTACAATTCTCATACATCATTTCTTAAGTCGATTGAAAACAAGAAAAACAAAAACATTTTTCTTCAAGTCCCGAATTTATACAAATAATAGAATAAAGGCGAGACGTAACACAGTAATAAAGCTCGTAAGTGGTCTATTTTTGCAGCGAGATAAAATAAAATTAACCACAAAACATCCTCAAAATAAAGTAGGAACACGCTAAGAGCCATACATCGTGCACAATGCCCAAGTTTATTGCCTCTATAGCGCGGGCTATAATACTCTAGATAAGCCAACAGAGACAATTTGGCACAAACTACGCCCCAGTTTCCGTAGCCAAGCAAGCGCGGAACACTGAGGTTTTGCATATAGATGCGCCTATTTGGCTTACACTACATAAATTAATTGTATACGTTCCACTGGATTCGCATCACTCAGATTTATGCATGAACCGCTTCGGGGATTTCACTTTCATATTATTATATCTTCGTATCGAAGATTGCATTTTCTCTCATACGTATGCTAGGCGTCGTCTAGACTACCTCATAAACATGTCGTTTCTCTACTTTTAGTCTCATCTAAATAATGCATTCATGCATTCTCCTTCAGTTTCATGCTCATTATTATGTATGATTTTTATATTCAAGGATGCTTACCATGTAAAGCCTTCAAGTACGCCTTCCCAGCTGTTATCATCTGCCGAGCACCCGGGTTGAATTTATCCAGGATATTCTGAAACAAAACAAACACGAGTTTTAGTTCTGCTGACAATACACAAACAAACACAATGTGAAACTCGATTCGGCTACATGTCAACATGTATTCGATTACTAGCAGACACTCGATTCGAGCATAAATTGTTTTGATTACCAAACTGAGTGTAATAAAATTGCAATCAATCAATTGGACCATTGTTATGCAAGCGTGCCGAGAGGTATTTTTCTGAGAAACATAAATAACGTTACGAAACTCATTTGCGATGTTGATAGACGGAGTATACGAGATAAGTACAGAAAATGAGGACTTTGTCCGTAAACAGAGTTCGGTGTTGGAATGTGGCCTTTCAAGGATGCTGCTCGGTGCGGTTTGCTGGCCTCGTTCCCGAGGTGTGGCGACCTGCCTGCGCTAGTGACGGCATTCCTCAGCAAATATCGCGAACCTACTTCATCAAATTCTAGCTTTAAAAATTCACTGTTTACACAAAACTTAAAGCGCATGCAAACTGCTTATTCAATGTAAGCTCTTATATAAACAGGGTCGTTGGAGAAAAACAAAATAAGCTACAAAACGGCTACGTATCTGAGAGCTTTAGAGCACGTACTGGGGAGAACGCACGCGTTTCTTTTTATGGTTTTCATTTTTAGAATAGTAAGGTTTGTTTTTATATAAATATATGCTAAGCAGTATATGTTTTACATTGACAGCTTTAAAACGCAACTCCTTCGACTGCGACGAGGTAAAATAATTATTATTATTTAGATTTGTTTGAATGTATTCCTATTTCCAGTATGCAAATATAACAAAATATTTATTTAGGGGGACTTAAAAGAAATCTTCATATCAGGGAGGCAAGACTACTGGCAACTACTTCCTATAATAATTCTAGTAATTAATATGATGCACCTATTTTGCATTTACATTGCCCATAAGACATTGCCCATTACAAAGAACTTTAGGAATGTCTTAACTATTTAAGTTAATAATGGATGGATTGCTAGGCATAAAATAAATTATCATCCGTAGTAGTCGGGCTGTAAGACAATTGTAATTTGTGGTTCACAATTTTCCTCGTACCCGTAAGTAGGCATATCGTAGGTATACGGCTATCGAGTTCAATGACCCCTGTGTTAAAGATTCTCCGTCGTAAGCAAGTCCGGGTCCAGCGGATGCCACGTAAAATGGTAGAATTCGGCCTGTCGGCCTAATCCGCAGGTTATGACCACATTACAAAAAGGCAATGCATTCCCCTAACACCCAGTGGCTCCAAACATGTACGGACCCCCGTACGAGGGTGGAACTACGTGCTAATGTGTTTTACGATCTTGCCAACTCAAAATTTTTAGAGCCCGAATTTGTGTAATGGCCGCAGATGGTTAATTCGTTATGTCCCTGTTTGTAAAAAAGTCGTAAAGTTTGATAACATTGATGGAAGCAATATCATTAATGTTTGTATTGTTGTTAGTGCTAAATTTGACATTTCTAATTAAAATATGTTTTTTTTAAACTCAAGAATGTTAATTAAAATTTGCCATTACGCTACATTACCTAAGGTTTCTGTATTGAGAGAAGATTGTTTTTGCCCAAATTCAGATACACCTAAACAAAACACCGCATAACCAATAAAATAATTACCACAAAATTGATGTTCGCCGAGTAGAAAATAAGCCGAACAATTACTCAACTCAATTTCGGTTGTTGTTCAAAGAATTTTGTCCCTAAGCAAGAATTATGGCGCCATTATTTTTGATTTCCATAAATAGACGTCACTCTCAGAAATTAATGTCAACTCGGGAGATAAACAGTTCGTTGTAAATAAGTTATCTGTCGCTATCTCCACGGGGCGTTCAATCGAGACGATGACTATAATATATGGGTTTAGGGCCGCGTCGGGCGGAAGGCAATTTTTCACCGGATTCAGACGTACCTTTTTAAAATACCGAACAGCCTATACGCTAGGTATAAGTATATATCAATAGGCAAGATTGTATAGGTAGGCTTGCTTATTGCTCGCGTCGGAAGCGTAAATCTTTTGAGGGAGTATACACGGGTGGCCGAGGGTGAAAAATAGATTCGCACTTAGAAAAATTAAGCAACTGCAAGGGGATATTGTAAAGGGGAAGTGACTTGTTATTTATTTTGCTGTTAGCTAGGTGTTCAGAGACAATTGTTATTTTATTATCTTTTCACGCTTTATGAGTCTTTGCAAGATACATTAGGATCAATTTGTTAATGCCATTTCTAATTATGTTATCAGAAATAATAAAGATACCAAGCTCATGTCCAATCGTATGTGGATGGAGACTCACAGAAGATTAGCTAGCAGACTTTAATTTTCGATCGCATATGTGTATATGTGATCAAAGGGTCCAATTTACCGAAACTCTGTCATCGACACAAAGGTTCTCCGGATATCGATTACCGCTTTTGCTGAGCATATAATTATATCAACAATTATCAATTTGATAAGCTATTCGTCATTCATAGTAGTCACTCAGTTTGCTTGAAGCTTTTTACTTTCATATTTATTATCTATACAGTGAAAGAGAACTCGTTGCCTGTCTCTTTGTTTTCCTAAACCCGAATGATATGATTTAGGAGTCTTCAAAGTTAGAGTTAAAAAGTAGTCTAGACCAGCTTATATATCTTCTGCATCATGGCGAGAAATACTCGTAATACTAAACAGATCCTATCATGTATAAAACATCGTATGTACTACTCAAATATGCATGCCGCAAGCTTTAAAACCCAGTAGTTAAAAGAAGTCGAGCGAATATAATTATAAGCTTAAATTAAAAACACACTTAATTTTATACGACCATTTTCAGTAAATCGCAAACTCTTATTTTCATAGGTAAACTATGCAAATAATATCAAACGATACTGACTAAGCGTTTAATACATTATATTATCCACTTAAAGCAATTGAAACGTGGCTGGGAGATATTCCACAAGTAGTTTGAAAACTTTTATTCACGAGAAGGCGAACTATTTTTAGGGTAAGCCAATTTCCCAGTTCGGGGAACTCGTCCACAAAATGTCGTAGCAAGTAGATAAATGTCGCGGTCGATGCTTAGAGAGGAAACTTGTAAAATGTTAAAAAAGTTTTATCTTTAGTCGATATTCAAAGTTTGTTATAGCTCTATATTTTAGTGAGTTTTCCAAAGAGTTCACCGGTGAAATTGTTTTAGTTTATACACTAGCGAGATACGATTACGGTAGACGTTAAGCGTGCTTATTATGTGTTTTTTTACAGTTTGATATAATGATGTCTAGACCCTAAGACTCTATCTACTGTTTGTAGTTAACTTTTGTCGTTTACTGTGTAGATGTATAGTTACTTTTGTGTAGTTTTAATTTAGTTTAATGAAATATAGGCAATTGACCTGTAGGTTGATCTACGTTATTTAATAAAATTGATCCTTAGATATCAAATTGAAATTTAGGTCGATGACGGCCCTGTCAGCTCAGTTTTACGCCACGGGGTTCTTCTAGATTCGAGCCGGGATACAGGAACACAATTTTATTTTTCATGGTGTTATTCTGTTTCTGCAATCTGTGGGCTCCCATCCCAATATGTGTGGATGTGGAACTTTATGTTATGAAAGAAGTATGCGGGACATATAATCTAACTTTAAGAATATGAGGATATTCTGTCCCCAAATAAATACAATTATTTTACTACTAGCCGTGTCTTACGGCTTCGCCCGCGTTAATTAAGTTAAAAAGAAGCCTTTGTGTTATTCCAGAACCTATCTATATTCAAAATTTCATTAAAATCGGTAATAAACATTCACAATCGCGCAAACTTTCACATTTATAATATGAGCAGAATAGGCTAGTTTAGGATGTGCGTATTGCTGTTCCTATCCAATACAAATGTAACTATATTTTTTTACTACAGTAAACTTTGCATCGGTAAATATCATATAATAACTATTGCCTATTCTGTGACAAATCGCTGGGTCATAACTCATAGAGATGTAAGCTAACTGTTCCTACGTAATACAGGCTTATCCCATCCTCTTTATTTGTTAGGCACGTACACCACGACATTTGGTACCAAATTGCCTCAGGCAGACTTCGTGACTCCCTACTCCCTTCGTACCCTTTTTTGGGACTAATGTTCAGCGCACACGTACGATTTGGATCTGCGGAAAGAAATAGGGTATTTAAATTCATATGGGATTTTACTTCAAAGTCGTTGCTTTAATCGAAGGGCGTGAACAATGCTAGAAATTATTAAAACATATTTACTTGATGACTAGCTGAACCCAGCTCGCGTTGCAATGCCACGGAGAGAAAAAAAATGTTTACCTCTTTCACGTAGAAGGTTGCCTGGTACTTTAAAACCATACTAAAAACTTATTGACTAAATGATTACCTCTTACTTTTTATTTATTCAGAATAGACAAAAGTTTGACCACTATATCACCTGATGCTAAGCGATGATTCCATGTTTATAAGTTCCGCTGCTTTTGCGATCCGTAAAATTAGACAATTGACTGAAGTAGCGACGGCAAGGCTGGTTTACTTTGATGAGCTACGGAATCATACTATGGGGATCTGCTACCGATGTTGAAACTATCTTTATTCTATAAAAGAGAGCGGTTTGTGCAATCTATGATATTTGGTTCGCGCGAATTCCTCAGAGAATTTTTTAAAGAAATGGGCATACTTACCATGCCTTCGCTTGTCGCAAAATATTATGCATGTCGCAAAAATATTGATAAATAAAAATTAAGAAGCGACGCATACAATTTTAATGCTAGAAATAAGCATAAAATTACAGTGCGCACATTTAGATTAAGCAAATCGAATAAATCTTTTATGGCAAATGAGGTTAGATTTTACAATAAAATTGCTGATATTATAACTTAATCCCCGTTTTATTACTAGTAGTAGGTACTATCAGTAATAAAACGGGCATTAAAAAAATACGAAAATATGCGCCGCGTTTTTTGCCAGGTTCTTCTCGAGATAGCTGTAATTTTTTGAATCTGGCAGCTGAGTCATGAGTCTCTCTTTGTGGCCCGTTTGAATAAACGATTTCATTGATTTATTGATATGTTTGCTTAGTATTTTTACCAAACCACAGACGTTCTATCCAAATTTAAAAAATATATAACGACGAACAACTCGCCAAAGTTTCATCATAATCGCTAATCCGTTCTCGAGATATCATCAAGCAAAGTGTGCGAGTTTTTGAAGTGAAAACTTCTTTAGGCGCGTTGAGCACTTTTTTTTAAATTCCTGATAGGCAAGCCTTTGACCACAATCTCACCTGATGGAAAGTGATGATGCGGCCGAAGATGTGGCATGCTTGCCTAGAAGGGGTACCTACTTTTTGGGTGCACAAAATTATAAAAATTATAGCAGAAATTATTCTACATAAATAAACAAAATAACAGCTGTTTCTGACACAATCGTAATGCTACACATATATGCTGCAGCTAAAATAATTTGATACTGTCATTCGGAAATAAATTAAATATTCGCTGCGTAAACAATTACAAATTTACACTGATTAATGAAATTATCATTAAACGTTTTTCAGTATCTGCACGTCTGATTTAATGTATGTCAGCAAATTGAAAATAGTATCAATTAATGTATTTTTGCCAAAAATAAAAATATATAGTGAATAGTCTTTTATCTATATAAATAGTATTTTTTTAACTGACTTCAAAAAAGGAGGTTCTCAATTCGAATGTTTTTTTGTATGTTTGATTTTACTTTCATTGAGCTTTTTTTTTTTATCTTCTACTTACGGGCTAATTGCCTATATTACCTTAAACTAAACTAAAATTATATACAGCAAAGAACCAAGTTACCTACAAGACATCGAGCCTATAGGTAACTCAAGTGCTCAAGCCCAATACCTGTGGGTAGCGTTCCCATCATGCTGGCGGCATTGCCTCTCTGAATTGCAATAGTAAAAAAAAATTGACGTCAAAGTTCTGAAAGATGTGTATTTACCAAGCAAACGTTTGAAATGGAACTATATTTATATTTTTCCAGACGTGAAGAGATGTGCTTTCTGTATGCATCCGTTTTACAGAAGCGAAATTCAAAATGTCACTGTTAAATACTATTCAAATATATTCTCATTTTTCGCGTAAATGTTTAACAATATTTTTGAAGTGAACGCAGTATATCAGTGCATTGTCTTATTTCTTGACAAATATGGTTACTTGCTGGCGTGATACAGATTCTTTGTCTGATGTAATAGTGGACCTTTTTGCAGAGTCCGCCTGGGGCAGTGCCACATCATTGCCATGTTATCTTCAACCGCCAAGCAGAAGTGTTCAAAAACATTATATCTTCACCACACGGAACGAACGAAACTTTTTTTTCCCACTCGTACCCAGTGGGGACGATCGTGTGGGGACGACCGGGAATGAACCTTGATGGGCAATGTTTCTAGTAAAATTACCTACAGGACTTACAGAGATTGAACATCAATGTTTCTAGTGAAATTAACTACGGGCTTAAGAAAAAATTTAACTCAGGGTGACGAACGCTTCAGTGCTGTGCGCAGGATTTCGTATTGTATAAGTTCAGAACTCTGGGTGGCACTGAAATTTAATGGGGAAGCACAACGCCTACCATCAGGCAAGTGACTTGCTCTTAAGTCTCTTGATGACATAAAACTGACACCTGACTTAATCACGTCTATCCGTTCTCGAGATATCAACAAAAAACCGTTCTATACAAAATATATGAGAAAATGTTTTTTTTCATATTTTTCCTTAATTTTTCGATGTTGTAACAGTTACTGGATTCTGCTATTCGGGCGAAGGCAAATCCAACAAATCAAACATCATAAAATTCGGTGCCGTTCTAACTACTACTTACTAGTGGTGTAACTAACCAGACTCTGATTTTATATATATATATATAGATTATGATGTATTGTTAAAAAGGTCATATTAAATGTCTCACACATTGTGCAAGTAAGCGGAAACAAGCTACATGTTTGCTAGCACTTGTTGCGAATTGCGATGTGACTTTGTAGCGTTGTTTACAATAGCAAGCCTGCAGGCAAACTTCGCCCGATAAAAATAATGACAAGCATGTAATGCATCCTTGTAAAAGTTGCACTTGTTTGTTATGTTCACGTTTCTTCCCTCGTAGAGCTCACTAACTACTTCAAAAATAACAAGGATTGAAATGAAATAAACAACACGGTATTATTGTGGAGCAAAACTTTTACTGTTGCAATATATTCCTGTGTACTTAAGAGTAAATAAAATAAGAACTACAGGAGCAAACTTTACAGAGGTGATAAACAATGCGAATCAGTTTGAGAAATATTTAATTAACAATTCCTTGCAAATGCCAACTCGATTTCTTCGAGGAATTCTAACTCATTACAAATAAGTAGAAAAATAGCTAACTGTTAAGTTCCAATCGAATGTGCACCTTTGACCGAGGGTAGAGTTCTTAACGTAATCACGGCGTGCAATTTGTTACGGATTCAACAATGCACCTCTTAAGTTCTTTGCCGGGTCCAAATAAAAGAGTCTTCTTTAAGTTCGCTAAATGAAGTCGACTACAAAAGGCGGAGAGAGGAGAGACGTAATTCAAATGAGCGCAGCCTCGCCAACCGCTCCTGGCTTTGATTCCGTACTTTCAAAAGTTTAATTTTTGCAAAGTTTCACTTGCAGGACTTTACAAATACTCTTAGTTCGAGTTGGATCGAACTTTACCAGCTAGATGGTTTCGTTAAAAGCCGATAATACGTTGTAGGAGTAATGAAGCAGAAATTATTTGGTCATTGCTGCGGCAAGTTTATTTAATGAACCCGTTACTGTAGTCGGCATTGCTCTCGTAAATACATGCAGGAGACTAACAAGGCCGTCTTGTGGGCTGTTTGTATTTGTTACGTACGTAAGTAGACTGTTTATAGGTATGTGTTCATTGTTTAACGTCATTATTATGTAGATATATGATACCATTCACTAACGTTTATTATGACAATTAGAGTTGACGCCAAGGTCGTTTTTTGGTATATATTGACTTTGTTGTAGCTTGTACTGGTTCATAAAAACTTTATCTTGACAGTTTAATCTTATAAACTTTTCGATGTAACATAAAGATTAATTGCACTTGTTTAAGTTCCTTTACGGTGTCAAGTGTATTTCTAAAGTTAAGGAAAGTGTTAATTCCAACACACTTGGCAAAAGAGTGTTTTTTAGAGGCAATTCTATAGTATCGTGTCAAGTCATGTACCTAAATAGGCTACACATACACTATTATACATTTTTATTAAGAAAACTATTGTGATTGCTATTCATTGCGGTACTAACCGAGGGTACATTTACGACGCTTTTCATTTGGGTACTCCCAGATGACGAGCGTCGTATACGCTCGAAACTGATCCGAGTATTTTTCGACACAAGCATCACGTAATTATTTGCCAGTACCCTGACATATAAGTTTGACCGTAGTATTTTAGTCTATATTATACACTTCGTAGTTGTATATATAGTCGATTAGACCGTTGCTTTATGGGCTAATTAATTACATCAGTCATATTTTTTGCGTGCACTGTTCTGCACAACTGCCTTTCATTTGATGAAAACTCGTCTATTACTCATAGATTCCATTAAAAGTGAGCGGAGATCGCTCAATCTTTCAATCTCGGTATACATCATTCATGTCGTCATTGCTAACTCAGTTGCACTACCGCATTCTTGAATTATACCTCTATGAAATATTTAATAGCATTGTTGTAAAATATAATGAGTATTTCTCGGAAACCAGCTTTGAAGCTGGAAATATGCAGCAGAGAGTTGGGAAAATATCAATATCTAGCTAATTTTGATTTATTTTGTTGTTACTAGAGTTTGACGTAGAAGTTTGTAAAGTGATTCTAAACCAGCTTGTTTGTCGTAGATAAGTTGATCATACAATTTTAATGTGATGTAGGTAAAGATGATGTATTGAATGAAATAGACGTTTTAAAAATGTCCGAGCTTAGATCCGTGCATTAAAAATATACTTGAATATAAATAACTCTTTATTGCACAAAACCCATACATATAAATAAGAACTTAAATTTAGAACAATCAGTGGTTTTGTTCATGGGACGATTTTTACGGTTATGCCACTGCGCTCCACGAAATAGTGGACAACGCTACGCTAGTCTACAAAACAAAAGTAGGTAGATAAACAAGTTTTCAATACTTAATAAGTTGACAGCCAGGCACCTATTGTATACAATATTTAGCCTTAACTCCTAAAATATGTATTTGGGATATTAGTTCCCTTCGAATAGACTCGACAATTATCAGTTGTTGAGATATTAAAAAGAGGCTCGTTATGGGTATTTTATTATGTATTAAGTTAGGAGCGCGTCCGCGTTCTCAGCGGGGGTAACGGGTCGGATTCCCGGCGGGAACACAAGTTTTCTCCTCAAGGAATATTTGTGTTTCTGGTTCTGGGTGTGATTGTGTATGTAATGTGAATGTTTCCGACACCCACGACACAAGTCATTGAACTTAGTGTGGTGTTGTGAGTGTAAAAGCGTGTATGTTTATTTGTGTGTGTTAGAATTGTACCAATGTATGTTCTTGTAGATGGGTTTCTAAATAATTAAACGCAAGCAATGCTTAGAAAAAACCGACTTCACCGCTTTATCTTCGGAACTTTGATCAGATTAGATGTACTAAACACGCATTATTGACGATATTTCAAGAACTACTGGTCAGATCTTGATCAAATTTAAATGGGACCAATTGGAAAGCAACATCTTTCAAACAAAAATATTTCGAAATCGGTTCACGTGGAACGAAGTTACACACATTAAAAAAAACCAACAGTAGGCTTGAGTACCTCCTTTTTTGTGAAGTCGGTAGAAAACGAAGCGCGCCTGTCTAAGCTCAGATTGATGTATTTATTTATACATGTTTAATGCGAGGATTACAGGAACAAACGAGCCAAATTGCGGACACATTTTATTTGAAACATCGGCCCACTTAATTCGGTATCGATTCATCACTTGTGGTTGTTAATGAAACAGCCGCAACGAATTTCGCATTGGTACGCGGGTACGCCGTAATTTGTGGTTTCGTACGGGAATTTACGGCGTTTTTACAGTAAATCTGATATTTTAAAAGCGAATAAAGTACGCCATAAAACGGTAGTGAAATCTTTAACCAAATGCGCATGTTTCGATTTATGAACGCGGTTATGGAGTAGCGTAATAAAATGGAAAGTGAGCTCAGCGCTGCTTTTATTTTTGTCTCTAGTTAATTAACGTTAAGCTTTACGTTGGTAAAATAATACGTTATTAAATTAAAACGATGAAATAATAATTTAAACGTAAGCAAAGCTTAAAAAAACGACTTTACTGCCGTTTTGGCTTGATCAATTTCGATAAAATGTATATGAGACCACCTATGAAGTATGTAAATGTAATCAATTTAATAATCACCTATGAATTATATTTACAAAACAAATAATAATTTTGAGAATCGGTTTACAAATGGGGGAGAAATCGGTGAACATACATAAAAAAAAAATCATAGAGTCGAACATAGAACCTCCTCTTTTTTTGAAGTCGGTTAAAAATGGCATTAATTTAGCGTCCACTTAAAATATATTAATTTAATCAAAGACACCAAAAGTGCTATGATTTTTTATTTGATCACCAGCTGGTATGAGTTGAGGGTAGCTATCATAAGTACATGCAATCAAGGATAGCTGTCGGTAATCTGTTTGGTGCTTGGCAACACATTTTCAATAGGCGAACCGGGTACGTCTCTACTTGCCCTCTATACTTGTAATGCACCAGATATAATACTAGCTCACCTGTTCTAAAGGCGCCCATGGGATGAAAAGGGGAGAACCAATTAAAACGTCAATTTCGCAAAGTAGACGACGTTTGATAAATGAGTTAATTGGATGACGGAACTATTTAATTTAACGATACTTATAGTTGCTAAGTATTTTTTATTGTTCTTTGATCTCTATTCATGTTTTATATTCATGCTACTGATTAATTAATAGCATTTTCACACCAATGCAGAACTACCGAGTTCATAATTTTATTATCAAAATATGAAGCGTATTTTTTGTAACCGTTTTTTCTACGCTAAAGAATATGTGGTCTCTATACCATACCTATAAAAACAATCACGAGCATTGAGTTCATAATATAGGTACCTTCTTGGGAATAACATGAAGGTAATCTTTGGAACTACTGATACGATTCTGAAAAAATATTTTACTATAATATGTAATGTTTATCATAGGTGTATAACATGTAGTATGTAATATGGCAAAAATGTTAGCCATCTCATAATACACATATAATAATGTCTCGTATTTATATTTAGCCCTGAATTATTACCTTTCTTTATTAAAACTAAAATAAATGCAGGCTGTTTAGTTAGCATTTTGATACATTCAAAATGAACGCATTACCAAAATAAAGCATTTCAAGTTGGGAGAATATTTTTTTATTGTTTCGTCTTTTATAACTTCAGCTAACTCTAATAATTATTTCATCTTTTGTGCATGTTGCTTAGCACGGCCAGTTACCTGCCGACGCTTTTTCTTACCACTACTTAATCTTTTTTTTGTCCTATAAAGTTCGTCTTCTTAAACCTAAACCTACTATTATTCTGCAGCGTTACTCTAAAGGCATGAATTTGCAGGCCTTCATCGCTGATGCTCAGGAAATTGATTGGACGCCTGTTGTGGAAGCGGAATCTACTGATGAACAAGAGTCAAGTTTAAATTATGATGTCCTTGCTCTTTTTCGTCGTTTTAAACTAAAACACCTGCCCGCACCATGGCTTAGTGATGATATAAACTGCTGATGCACAAAAAATCTGTTGCGAAATCTCATTACAAACTTCGTCCCACTGATGCAAATAAAGAAAATTATAACCAGTCTCGAAATTGCTATGATAGGGTGTGTAGGGATGCTCTACGAAGCCACATCCATAAATCTGTTGATGAAACGAAGATCAAGCTAAAGTTTGGACTTTTTTAGGTCACTTGGAATTGGTAAATCCCGTCAGGATTACCCGTGTATGTTATTTAAGGTGTTAAATAACGAGTATAAATATCTATATATCTTTCTAGTCAGCTAGTTGAAATATAATAGTTACGTGTAACATTCTAAAAGCCCATTTAGAGAAGCGTAAAAGTGAAATATATAGTTATGTATTGTTACTAATTCGCTACTTTGTAAGCGGACCTCTCTTATGTAATGTTACATGGAGAAGCAAAATGGAAAGAACTTTTTTTAATATAACTTAATTGAAATAGATAATAATCGTATCAGAAATTTTAGGTGGAATTTCTACCGCCTTACATAATAGCAGATAGCTATATTACTTTTAGATTGTACCTACTTACACTTTTATAACATATTCGTAATTGCCGCAGTGATTTTGAAGTGATTCATGTCGCAAAAGAACCGATTACTTGCTGTGGTAAAATTTTTAGCAATTTTGTGCCTACATACGAAATTGAAATGACTTTCTTTCTTCATTCATATCAAAATTTGAAGACATTGGTAGGATATAGAGAACTCTGTATAGCATTGGATCTTACGCAGGCATATATTTGATTTTATGGTCTACTAGCCATGCCCCGCTGCTTCGCCCGCTATTATCAAGTTAAAAAGTAGCCTATGTGTCAATCCTACGTATAAGTTATGTATGTACATTCCAAATTTAATCAAAACCCGTGCAGCCGTTAAAGCATGAAGAGGGAACAAACATACTTACACACTTACGCACAAACTTTCGGATTTATAATATTAGTAGGATTATATCAGCCGAATACGTCGGAACATACAATCAGCCGCGGAACTTCGGTCGCGTTTCTTCGGCATAGTCTGTTAAGACACTAAGAAACTTTTTTGTAACACTCAGACCGCGGTCCGCCTGGTCGATCATAACTGATTGACCTTAGCAATGTTCAGTAAGGCCAGAGCTTGGATTGATGACCGCTAATTGGGATTTCAAATTGATTTTTACCGTGCTTCGGAGGGCACGTTAACGAGGGCACGCCTACAATTCCGATAGTAAGATATAAGACAACAATAGTTAAACCATGTTGGATGCCTTCATGCCTGAAAATTCATGAAACCAGGACTGCCCTGTAGTCAATACGAAAAGCAAGCACACGTAAACATTTCTCAATCCTTAGAACTTTCCTAAGAGCTTCATTTACATTTTGTCGTGTTTTTGTGTTCCGAAACAACACAGATAGCACACAACTTCGCATTACACGTTTAATCCTATCATCCTACCATTGCAAATGTTACAAAGCTACCAAATAGGTACCTATAGTCACGAAACAGACACTACCGCATTCCAAATGCAAAACCATGGTGCCGCAATAGCTTCTACTTTACCAGGTACATGGTAAATATGTAGTTGGTGAAGTGTAATTAGCATACAGGTGGCACGGAGTTCTATCGTTTTTTTTTGTAGTATGTCAATAAGCATATTTTTTCTAAGCTTCACCAACTTCAATCCCTACTACGATATCGATTACATATCAAGGTCTACTGAGATTATTATATCTTCAATACATACTATACAATTGATACAACATGAACATTTATAGAAGCTACAAGGTGAAACATGGTTTCAAAAAGATCTGGTATACTTTTAATACTAATTTTCGACCCATGAAGAGCTTCAGGTAGCAATCAATGCACATTTTTCGACAAAGGGTGAAGTAATTTTTTTAAGCAAATTAAAAAAAAAAGTAATGTCAATACATTGGATACTCCTCAAAGTTAAACAATTCTCATTGAGGTGGTCTCTATAACCCCAGCAGAACCTTAAAACCTCTACCAAATTACTTAAATAGGCTAAGAGATTCGTTATCATATACGCTACGAATAGGTGGACATAACCTCCCACCATTTTTGAAGTCGGTTAAAAAATATCTTTTAACAAAAGATAGTTAAACGCCAAATACAAAGCAAATCCAGTTAATATTACCAGTTTGTTAATTGTGTAAACAAGCAAAACCAAATTGAAAAATTTATCACAATTGGTATCAAATCTCCAAAGGCATTAAAACTTATCTTAGTAATAAATCTGAATTAATGTTCTTTATTAATCCCGGATTGCAACGCTCAAAATATCCGTATTTGTTTTCTTAATCTTATTTATCGTCCCAAAGATAATCAGATCTAAATTTCCTTTGCATACCGCTTTAACAATTTCAGAAGGGTAGCAGCAAACAGAAATTATAAGTACAGCTAAGTATTATAACAGTGGAGCTAAGAAGCTCCTTTGTAACTTCCACCTTGCATTCTAAATCAAGAAATAACAAAAGTTTCTTTTACAAAAACTTCGTTTCGGTTTTTGGTCTCCGTTTTAAATGAATTCCGGCATCTAGGAGAGTTTCAGTGTAATGAAATTCTTCAAATATCGCTCTCCAGGATTAAAATTCGAGAAATTGCGCGTGCGGTTTTCTGTGTGTTCTGCATACGACTGCGGCGCAATAATGAAACGGCGACAAAGGCTTTTCGCTTAGCTTTCAAATAGCTTGGTAAAGTTGCAAGCTAAGCTTGTCTAGATTTAAATTTATTTAAGAGAATGATATCAGAATATCCGATATCATTCTCTTAAAACACGAGTCTTTGCAACACTTTTTCTCGGCGTTCATATCAAACCTTCTAGAATTTTAAAATTAATTGGGTAAAAGTATCAAATGTTTCTAGCATTTTAAAATTAATTGGGTAAAAGTGATCTAATCACAAAGTTATTTTATAATTGACTACATGAGCATCTTTATTCTTTTTTATTAGGTTATACTATTTATGTGGCGCATGTTAAAAATATTAAAACGAACATTAAAATTACCACGCGTGATCTTGCGTAAGATATGCAGTATGTTATATACCTTCTCATGCTAATAAGTAGGCGGGATAATTGAACGTGGTTAAAAAAATATATTATATACCTGTTGCTTACGTTTCCTATATCAATGAAAATTTCTTGAAAATGCTTTGTGTCTGTAATTTAAAAATTATAGATGGTAAACGAATTATTTAATGATCATGACTAAAAGTGAACATGTATAGAGTTTTTTTGTCTTGAAAAATACATTGTTGATTTTGTATTATTTTCCAAAAGCTTGTGAATCTTCGAGTGTAATGGTAGATTATTAACCGTTAATAGTTCGATCTACTTCTTTCGTGAATGTACATGTGAGTGTAGGCAAATCGTTGAAAGACATGATTTTGACTTTCGCTCCAAAACTCCAATAGCAGTAAAGCTTTTACCACTATACTAAGGTATAACTTAAGTACAACGGGACCATGGCTCTTTTAAATAACTTTGGCGGTGACTGGTGATAAGGACTACTTTTAAAAATTTGAATCTAAATAACTTGATATATTTGACTTAACACTGGCTCAATACACATAGATTGGGAAGCCAGATATATAAAAAAGGGTAGCGCATAACTACAGAAGACAAAACTGAGTATGTTCCTGCGGAGCAGTATGGGAGAGTGCGTGGAAGAATGCACGTGACGTCAGCAATCCACTCCCACACCGCTCCACTACCGACCTCACCCACCCACATCGCTCCACTATCACTACCGCAGGAACCTACTCAGTCATGCGCTACCCCTGTAGTACGAGGAAAGAGGATCACGTTTGTACCGAATTCATGCATTCACCGCGTCCAAAGGGTTGCAAAATCATTAATTCCCACATCCGATTGGATTTAAATCAAACAACCAATTTTATACGGATCCAAAGCGTGGTTAAATTGAAATTTGAAGCGTAGTGAGGGCATTCGAGTAACTGTGTCGGCTATTAACTGCCTCGGGCACGTACGGTTTACAACCTGTCGTGCAAATATTTATCCGCATCGGATTTACGTGCAAACCGTGCGGAATTGTAATCAGCTTTGATTGAATCCACTTGTAAAACACTAAGGGACATGATATACAAAGCGCTCGAGGCGCGCGCCCCGGGCGCTGTGAAGGTAAAATGTATGGCGCGTAAAGGACCTTGATATACAAAGCGTCTAAGGCGCGAAGCCGAGCGGTGGGCGACTCCTCCCCCCGCGCTGCCGTTTTGTATGCTGCCGTCACGCTGAAAAAAGCGGTAACTGCATTCTTGTAAAAAATGAGTTATTAACATTATCGGAATCAGGAGAAATAGACGCATCTACTATTATTTTTTTATTTTAAAATATACAAACGCAACCGACTAAATCTTATTTTTAATTTAGACGCATCTGGAACAAGTCATAAAACATACAGAATTTTGACAATAATATCAGTTACGTCTTTATTCCTTATTAATATGGAGTACCCAATAATATATCAAAAGAAGAAAAATACATAAGAGCAATATTCAGCCGAAATTAGAACCTTCTTTTGTTTGGAATTTTATTAAAATACAATTAATACTAAAGTGCCTTTGCGCGTACATTTTGCCCAATGGAAAAATGTTTCGACGTTAAGCGCTCATACGATTTTTTCTTTATTAACTATTTGTTTTTGAATTTGTTCCTTTAGTAGAAGTATAACTAAAATAGTAGGTAAGTATCAACATTATATGTAAAGCCATTATTAAGATAAACCCTGGAATAAAATAAAACAGTAACTTAGCTGTCCCACGATATAATTAATTTCAATTTTAGTATTTTTATAAAATCGGTTTTGTACTCTACTAGCATACTTCATTTCATACGCACTGAAAAAAAATGAAAAAATTGCATATAGGTATTTTAATTATTATTTTCATTTTCAGCTTTGGGCCATTACTTTACATATTACATGATATTGTATGAGAAGTTAAAGTAATAATGTACCTTGAGAGGAAAGGACGGATGGACAAAGTTTTAAACACTCTCGTCTGTAATATTTAATTTATAAGATAGGCAATTAGCATCGGTTTCGTGTATCAGCTTAGCGAATTTTACTTTAATCCATTTTTCACTTTGGCTACAGGCACTAATTTGATATAACATTTCCATCCGTGGAGAGCAGCTACATAATTTGATTAGAACGCTTCGAAATGTTAGCTTTCACTGCAAAAAGTTAGCGCTTGATAATTTTGTTCAGTTATCAAGATGATTTTGTTCTGATATTTTTCTTTGCCAAAATTTTCGGTTGAATTTAGGTTTGGTTACGGCAGAAGCATTTTTCACGGACACCGCGCAAGCACGAAACGTGCGCTACTGATTGTATCTAATGATAAGATGTGTGTAAAAAAAAAATATTTTTTTATTCGTTTTTTTTCTTGTATAAAAAATAACTATAAAGAGTTATAACTAGATAGCTTGTCAAGATGAATCAAATGACACCGAACTCCACGAGGTTGTTTAAAAAATGATCCGGTAGCTATACTTGAGAAGCAGCCTTTCTACTAGTCCTAGCGTGGCTACTATCCTCGATCACAGCATCACTTTCACGCGAGATACGAGAGTGAGAGAGTGGTCAAACCTAGCCTTTTAAAGATAAAAAACTACCAAAACGTCTCTCGTATAAGTGGGAATTTCTTAGCTATTTTCTACAAAAACAAACAATTTCTAAAGAAGGTGCGGTAAGATAACACTGATGTGGTAATCACTTAGCAACTGTGTAATACCGGCGCGAGGCTCTCGAACACTCGATGACCTTTCTAGCGAAACAGCATTTGCCTTTAGACTCTGCTTTGTTCCTTTCTCGCCTTGCCGGTATTGAAAGTGATAGTGACAGCTGTAACACACCTACCCGCCTACTTAACGGAATCCAAGCCGTCAATGAATTCATCTACAAAAACACAGTAAAGAGTGTCACGGAGCCGTCACCAATGCCGATTTTATGGCAATCCGTAGATTTCGTCTATTTTATTTAGAAAGTTACTGAGACAATGGTCGAAGTGTGATCGTTACACAAGCGGGTCATTGATATTTGTCAAGTCAGTCGCGTACAGAGAATATACGGAACACAGAAAGTTCCAGCGAATAAACATGTTTATTGCAGTAACATAGCACAAACATGTAGTAATAGTCCATAATGCCACATTACAACTGCAATAGCCGGTTTAAGAGTTGCTTTAATATGATGTATTTAATTAATCTTATGATTATATTCCTACCATTATCCCACTTCATGTGGAGTCTGCACAGCACTTTTTCTTTTTTGACTTTCTTCTGTTATCCTTAAACTCCGAACAAACTACTTACTTCTTTACCCATGTTATCTTTTACACTATCCACTGCATCTTTTCTCTGTCCTTCTTCTACTTTATATGTGTGAGATATGAATGTAAATGGATATCTACATTATATTATTATTATTAGATATGAATGTAGATGGATATCTACATTCATATCTCACACTCAATTCCTCCTTATAACATGCTCATAGCATACTAATCTTTGTTTATTTTATTCTTCTTATCCATCGCATACGTATCGTTAAAACTGCATTTGATGAAAGCTAGTCTAACTGATGTAAGTAAGAAATTATTTGTTGTCTATTTTTGTCACATCACACTTATCTCAATCTTTACATTCCCGCTGCGTGTACACTTTTTTCATCCAGTCTCTCCATAATATAAGATTATTATAATAATTTATCTCATAATAAACCAAATTCCGAAATACAGATACAAAACGTTTAACAAAGCTGCAATTAAAACAGATCCTAAACAGATGGTCGAAAACAAACGTGCCTGTTTACAGTATCGTATTCCCCGAAACGTGAAACCTGCGTTTCTTTAGCGCGTAATTAGCGAGATATTTCGCATTTCTGAAGCCTGTAGAGACGGCGAATATCAACGGGAGCAATTATATAAACGACAATCAACGGTACACAGATGTCAGGAAGCGAAAGTCTGGTAATGTAATTATTACACTGATATGGCACGTTAACGTTGGTGGCTGAACATTGCGACGGTTGGCGCCTCAGGCGGAACGAACAATTAATCGAATGTATTACACTCTTTATCATACTAGGTATATAAAAGCGTACTTTAATTTACTGCTTAATGATGTTGTTGACGTTTCAATACAAGATATTGTAGTGCTGTTTGTTATAAATACTTTTAAACTTTCTTTATTACGAAAACCAACACAATATAACTTTAGATGCTTGATGTCGTGCGTGATGAATCTGTCGATGCCATGAATAATTTAAGATACGTTAGGTTCAGAAGATAGGGAGAATCTTTAACAAGACGCTATGCAAGACGAATTATGAACTTTGTGTTTTTTTTTGTTGTGCATCTTAAGTTTTACTCACATCATTGTTAAGTATTTATACACCACAGTTATACATTGTTTGCACTAATTAGTATAACGCAATTATATATTGAGGTGTTTTGGGTTTAAATGCTAACTAATCTGGGTTGTTGAATACTATACCATAGAACTTTATTCCGTGAGCAAAACTGTATCATGCAGAATAGTTTTGTTGTGATAGGACTCTTTTGCCTGGCTTAGTACCAAAGCATTGCCAGACATTCAACCTCTAGCAGAATTGCTAAAACATTACTATATTTCGGATTGAAGGGCATTTGTTTGCAGTGGGATTACAATTACATAAAGATAATTTACGTGTAATATCTCAGGGTGACGGACGCAATGCTTTGCCGCGCTGGATTTTGAATAATCTCTAACGCGTACACTGCGTCTCCTCAATGTTGTGCTTCGCCAAGACCAGCTCAAACCATACTTTTTGTTTAGCTAAGGACTGGGGTACCCACTCTACAATACATAAATTTAAATAAAATAAAACTGGGTGGCACTGACAGATTATAAAACAAAATCCGTGGTGGCACTGAACTGTGATGGGCAAGCGTGATGATAATACCATCAGGCGAGCTACTAAATACTACTTTTCTTCTAACTAAAGTTAAATACCAGTTACTAGAAACATCAAATACTACTGAATACTTTCCGGACCATTCACTTTCAATATAACACTTCCGAACATCTAAAACAATTATCTAGTAAAGCGCTTATCTCTATCTTATTGTATTTCTGCTCGAGAGACAGTAATAAGCATTAATGTAATATTCGCAAATATGAAAACGGCGGCATTTGCTCTTATTAGTTAAGCATCAGTGCTCAGAAGCCCTTTATACGTAAATACAAACGTAATTACATTGTATTTGATGACATCTGTTTCCTTTAGTTAACATTGAGTGCTAGCAGATGGAATGGCTTATTTTATGTATTCAAAACAATGATATTATCAAAAGTGGGAAGATATGTGATTAGGCTAATACATGAATTAATGAACGAGCGTGAAGCGCGAGCAAAGCGTCTTCGTTTCTGTTTGGACAAAATTGCTTTCGTATGTCCGGATGTCCGGTTGTTCTTCTCTACAGATCGCATTTCTTAACTAATTCAGTTTTTGTTGGCAGGTTCGAATATATAGACAGGTTAGAATATCGATAATTATATCCAAATTTTTTTCGCTTCCGGGTTGATAACGTAAAAAATCATATTTCACCCATTTTGAAAATGATGCGGGGTCTTCAGCTCACAGAGTCTTAACTAAGGGATTATACGACCCTGATTATATAGACCTACGGTTTCTATAATCAGGGCGACTTTAAGTCATGAGTAAATAGATATTATCTAGACAAGCATGCTTTGTGTCGACCGAAGATGTAGCAGCATCTTAGGCCGCATCATTGCTTTCATCAGAGGCCAACTACTCGACAGTCACGCATAAAAGATAAAAAAAACAATATTATGTAGCCGCCAGAAACTGCTTGTACAGTTTGCCTCCATGCGTCTATATCGTTATTGTATTTCGTTTTATAATAAGCTCTCTTAAATAATAGCCCTTTTATTTTTGGTTTAAACTTTCTCAGTTGTAATTCAGTTACAATATTAGGATTTTTATTGTAAAATCTAACTATAAAAATTTGCTATAAAAGATTTATTCGATAAGCTTAATATAAAAGCGCGTAGCACCATTTTATGCTTAACTTAGAATTATATATTCTACAGTTATGACCAAACGGGAAAAAATGCTTTTAGTTCTCTGCTCTTAACGAAATTTATCTGAAAGCTAAAAAAAAAGCTATCGCTTCTAAGCTGTGTTTAAACCATGTTGAAACAAGTCATGGCGATTTTTTAAATCGCCATGACATAATGGATAGTTCCATTTTATATCATTTATATTAATATAAATGATATAAAATGGAACTATCCATTTAAAAGACTTCTCTAGTGAACCTCCCCGTAACAAGATAGGCAGACATTTTTATTAATGTAAGGAGAGCAAAATATACGACTTATATCTATTTGCGATGTGTACGAACCCCTGTGTACACGGGGCACAGATTAAAATAAAATGAAACATGTGCACACAAAAAAAGGATGATTTATTATATTTATTAATGTACAAACTTAGGTGGTAGGTTTATATGTTAAGTCTATGCTTTAATACAAAAATGCTAAAGGTATATATATATACATATATATATAAATAAATAAATAAAAAATATACCTTAATAAATTAACATTAGGTACACGTGTCTGCTGTTATATTATATCATAGAGTCTTGACTATAGACAAGGTATATTTTTTAAATGATATGAAAAATTTGCTATGCTACTCAGATATAAAAAAAAAAATTATGTGATCCTACTAATTTTGTGATACTATACGTCCCTTATCCTGTTTCCTACTTTATCTAAATTATAGACACCAACATACATCTAAATCCATCTGTGCCGTAGCACCAAATTAAACCCAGAAAAAACTCGAACTCAGAACTACTTTGAACATGGTTAATAAGTTAATAATTTACTTTGTTACTCATGAATGTATTTTTTTCTGCATTCAATGTATTTATGAATATATACTGGATTATTTGTATAATACCAGAAAACTTTTACACCAGTGGTGAGGTACACCACCAGCTGCTTGTAATTTTTCTCTTTGGTTGTCTGGAAGAAATAGCTTTGATAAAATCGCCCTTTATGCTTCTATTTTATGCGGTTTATTTGTAAATGTTCTCTATTGTTGTTGAAATAGCGCATCTATCTATCTTTTTACTATTCAGACTCTTAAAGATTTCAAAATAATACCATTCAAAATGTCCGCTTCACTTAGCATTCACCGAATAAATCTTAAGTAATCATACGTGCTAATGGTAAGCTTAGTCCTTCCTGTTTACCAAATCCAATTGGGCATTAAGGTGCGTCCCACCTCCGGGGATCGAAAAAAACACTGTTTATTTTCCACAACAAAGGAAAGCTCCGTCGAGTTAGCAGCCGTTTATAAAATTTGGTGTTTTTACAAGGGGTGTTATATTGTGAATAACCCGTGGGCGTGTTCTTAGGTACCATTGTTGTTTAATCTTTTGTACAATCGTTCTTGATCTCGACGCAGCTGGCATTTTCCATAGTAACCCAGCGACAGCAGACATCTCCAGTGTAAGCTTAGCTTTATACATTTTCTTAGAAGAATATTTCGATTGGCTTTAAATTAAATCGAGTTACTTGAAACTTCTAGCTAGCGTATTAATCTAGCTTCTCTTTACACTTGAGGAGGCCTGTTTGCTAAAGTTTCTAGAAGGCTTATCTTTTCATTAATGATGTTTAAGAAACCTTTAGTATAAGCAAAGATTTTAATTATAAAATAACTTTTGACTGCTTAAGTGAGACTTGCTCAAAATCACATTACATCTTTTGCAGATACGAGTATTATAAAAAACAACTACAATAATCACATGTATATGTAATACAGTACATAGTTTTTAAAGAGGGCACTAATTAATACTCCTGACTCCTTAATTTCTACTGCCTACAAAAGTAAAAATTAATTTCGACCTTATCACATAGATAGGTATCTACTCTTTTCTACCGACTTCACAAAAAAGGAGGAAGTTCTGAAGTCGACTGTAATCTCATCAATAATGAGTGTGTAGTGTGACATCTAATCTAATCAAAGTTCCGAAGATAAAGCGTTGAAGTAGGTATTTCTTAAGCTTTGCTTGCGTTAATTATTTTCGATTGAATTACATTGAAAAGTAAAAAATATATTTATTTTAAGCATGTCAAAAAACATTTGTGTACTCACTCATTACCATCTTTGATTATCATAATCATCATCATCGGAAAGGGGAAAATTGATATGCAATTTATTTATTCCCATTCCCGCTAAGTGGGGTCAGTACAACACGGTGAAGTTCCTAGAGAAGACTAAGAATGGATTCATCACCTAATCAGAAATCCAAGTGAATTAATTTGGTGGTAGTTCGGCATTATAATCAGCCACCTGCCTAACGTCTACGCTTTTTAGGCTAATGATATAATAGATAACCAAATAGGTCGGCAAATTTTTATAAAATTAATGAAACAAGGCGCTACATTTAGTAAATCTATAATCACGAATTTAATTTATTATACTATATTTATCTCTCGTTCTAGCGTTAGGCGAGTCAAACATTCCTGAGGATGCCACGTGTAGAGGCGAAACACGTGTCAAACAGGGTTTGGCGAGAGCAGAGGCTTCGACGGAGTTCCCACGATACTAATACTAACGTTCGCGCCTCAATTACACTAACTTTCGCGGCTTTTGTATCCTGCTTGAAGCCTAACAAACTTATCGGGGTTAACACTAAATATTATAAATTAACTGTGTGGCAAAATTTTATACCACACGTACTTGTGTTCTCACTATTGAGACCAAATTTTTTTAATTACCTACACAAAGAACTGAGACAGACAATTTAAATGCTAGAAGCACCTAAGTATCTACATAAAGTACAACCGAAGTAGACTAAGTTATAGCAAGGAGCCATTCGGTAAGCTTGGTGGTGTGCCAATAGAGGCAATAGTATTCAAGTGTTCATGCATTCCTCCACATGTCGTTAACCTACCTGGCCGCTTTGGTCGTCCAATCTCATACGCACAATGAATTTATGTAACGAGTAACGAGTTCTATGTAAATTATACCATCAAAACCCATTGATTGATTTTGTTTTCCGATTCCGTGAAGTGGGCCACATTATATTATTATGTAACATTGTGGCCACTTAAAGTCATTATGTTGAGACCTGGATACTTGATTATTAGTATGTATCATATGATCTATTCTATGTGTACGTATTGAAATCTAGTGTTTTACATACACATGTTTAATATTAAGTAACCTAACACCCCCCACTCCGACCGGCACAGCAGTGATACTTTTTAGTTTTGCCATCTATCGATGAATAGCAGAACTTTTAATGACTTTTTTTAAATATCACGCTTGTCTCTTTAGTTCAGCAACTCGCCTCTAGGTGGCAGGAAAAAAATACTGCATAAATAAAATAAAGAAATAATTATAATTAATGTTGTGTACGGCTTGAAACACGTCTAAATTTCGACTTACTTTGTAGTCGACTAGTTTCGGACAAATTTGTTGTCCTTCATCAGGATGAGTCAGACGCGCGATACGCAGAGGCGAGCGGCTCGAGCCTCGGCGCGTGACTGTGAACTCATCCTGATGAAGGACAACAAATTTGTCCGAAACTAGTCGACTACAAAGTAAGTCGAAATTTAGACGTGTTTCAAGCCGTACACAACATTAATTATGTGTAATACTCACGATAGTTTTAATTTTCAAATAATTATAATTGCATAAGTTGATAAAAAATGCTATGCAATAGCTTTACCGCGGCAGTCCCCGAGTGCCACACGTCTTTTTTTATTATTAATTGCTTTTCAATATTTACTTATATCATTGCAGGACGCAGGTCATAAAACTTCTTCAAGTTCCGAACTTATTTTTACTTATTTTTTTTTAATAAGCAACTCAGCAAACGTTTGACTACACATGATGGAATGCGACAATGTAGTCTAAAGTGGAGCACGCTTGCTTAGTGAATACCTATTCACTTTTCTTTTGAACACGCCCAAATTAGTACCTTACGTTCCTGTTGTCTTAAGTTTTTCATCATTTAAACTTAAATTGAACACCGATGCGGTCATTGTCAGTTCTAGTAACCCGATATAGTTCTACTTAGAGTATCTTTAGAGTCGCATTTAGATTTAAAATTATGGCAAAAAAATCATTCCATGACATCATACCTTGCACGACTGCATTATGCTATAAGTAACCTACGGCTGTTATTCTCAGATTATTAGACCGAATCAATAGATATAAATATATAAATAAGTACATTTGACTTACTTTATACAGCGGCAACTCATTTTAATTGACTTGTGTAATGCAATGACGTATCAATCAGTCACAGTCAGTGATTGAATTACATTCATGTTGAGCAGATAGGTATGAGTAGGTACGCTCGATATTAATATCCCACTTATTTCCCTGTTAACATTCTCGAAATTCTCTTTATCATTTATTACTGAAACTAAAGCTTTATTAATATTACTAAATTTAATAGAACATCAATATTATATTGTAGAGCGTCCTTATTTAGAACAGTTTGAGTACTGATTGTTTATTTGCCTAGATAATAGCTACGAGTAGCTCAAACCTTTGAGAGAATTTAGAATTTTGTTCGAAATTACTTTTGGTGCTTTAGTAACTCAAGTATAAGTGGGTTTTGGGCTATCATCATAGAGCAATGTGTGGATATTAAATAATGTATATTTTGACGTATTTAACAAAAAACCAGATGTGGTCTACGTCTATACCTATGTAAATCGTGAAACATAAGATGTAGTAAAATAAAATGTAGTTTCCACAATTATTGTTATATTTGTGGCAAATGTTATTAAGGTCCAGAACTGTTTAGCCGTAAAATGTAACAAATAGACAAAGCCAAACCCACAAGCCAAGGAGAGTTGCTTTCAGATATATTACATCAGTGTGAATTATTTATCAGATCAGAAATCAAAAAATAATAAGTTCTAAATTTTGTTGAAGTTTGTTTCGTCAATGTAAATAACATAAAATTAGCTACGGTCATTTTCAAATCCCAATCTTGACTTTGATTTCATAAATAATTGTCCGTTCTCGCTCATATGATGATAATATTTATTATATAAGAACGTAACATTATGTAAACATTACATTTATTACATAGATTACGTTTAGCCGTCCCCGATTGCCACTTTATTAAAAAGCGCACGAGAGTGGCAACGAGAAATCTCGTTTAGCCAGCTTAAAAATGTTGCCATCAAAAAACATCCTCTCATTTCATCTAGATTATTTTTGTAGCGAGTCGGTAGCGGTACTCCGCACTCCTAATAACTGTCATCCAGATTTAATATCACATCTCCCATTTTGTACGGTTTCAACCGGGAGGCAATTTCCTTCCTAAAATTGTATTTGGACGAATACGCGTAAACTTAATACATATGTGACCCGAAAGACAAATTTTATTTATATTTTCTGTGAGCGCCATAGATCCAGTGATGTTCATGCCACTGTTTTTACGACATGTTTTATATTGATGGCTTTATGTAGCCGTTTTCGTGCGGATCGCATAAAAATTGGGTAACGCTGTTTCCGCAGAGAAATGGTGAATCAACATCAATAAATATGCTAAGTTCATTACGTAAAGTGTGATAAGAAATGAGATACACGGAAGTCGTAATAAATTCATCTCTACTTTCACCAAAGAACGGGGAATGGCGTAGACCTAGCAATATACATTCCGATGAGGCTCAAGACTCTGCCAATCATCGGTATCGGCTTAGTTTCAAGGGATATATCCGGGGTGCGATGGTGTAGTCCCCTTGCAAAAACTTATGTAAATTATGGAATGGTATAAGTAGTAAGTTATTCAAGTATTCAGCCATCAATGGGGTCGATCGTGATCGTTCTGCCTAACAAATCGAGCGCTCGGCGAGAGGCCCTGCCGCCGTTACTCAATCTGACTTCCTAGCGATCTGTAGAGAATCTTTTTATATCTCTCAAACTGAAAGGTCCAAACGGCTGGACATCTATTTTGGGTATTTCAATTTCGCAGAAAATTGGTACGATTTTTCAATATTTTCCGTTCTGAATTTGAATGCATGCTGCTAACAGTAAGAACTCAATTTATCTTTTGAAATATCTGGGCCGTGTTGGGTGCATTTCTATTAACTTCAAAATATGGTTTTAAAAATGAATAATGCGATATTTATTCCAAATTAATACAATTTGAATTGATGTGATTGATTGAATTGAGCGAAACGAGATCTCTAAGTTGACTAAGGTATTTAGCACTTTGTCTGTCTGTTCGTCTGTCAGAGGCATCTAGCGTCCAAACCATATAAGTAAATGACTTAAAATTCTCATAGAATATGTAAAACTACGGCCCAAATCCAGAAATGACATTAAAAACTATATAAATGAAATATTAATGGGGCTCCTATACATGTAAGTGAAGAGCAAAATATTTTTAATTTTTTTAACCTTTCCTTGTAGGGTATCGTTGAAAAGGGATTGATAAGTATAGTACGAAACCAGTTTAAAAAAAAACTATGTTGGAAAATAGCGATTTGATAGGCCACCAAAGTCACTGTTTTAGACCTAATTTGTCCCGGGGTCTATCTCTAAAACGGCTTTACACTGAACGCTGAAACTTACGTATAATATAATAGCGAATAGCGAACGAATATCCGTTATATCCTGTATTTGAACAACAGATACAAAAATCAAACAATTATTATATAAAAAAGTTATGAGCAAGTAACCGAGGCAAAATGTAGGTGCGAGATCTCAGTTCGGCGCGGACGACTAGTATTTCCAAAATATCATTTTATTTTTAACAGATATCATACTAATGCTTCTAATATTATTCATCCAAAAGCTAATATTTTTAGTTATTTAATACAGAATGTAGCTGTTATGGCTGAATATATTAGTTTAATTTGAAGTACCGTGAAATCTAATAATAATAATCTATCCTTCAAATTATATTTCGTAGTTTGCCAGATTTCAGAAGAAAAACAGAACGCACACAAATAATATAGTCTCGTGTAACATGAATATTCCATAAAAAAGTCCGTATATTTTCTGATATAAATTACCATACAGAGCACACAACAACCCCTACTTAAACTACCTCCTGGGAAGACAATAAACTACATTTCCAAGTAAATTACACAGAGTTCATGACAGAGTAGGTAGCATGGCAACTCGACCGTCTGCTGGGATCCCAGGGGAAGCGAACCTGGCCATTCTTATTCAAATAAGTGGGGACAGCGATTTACTCAGGGGGCCATGCCAGTGTGGTCTAAAGTACACAGTGCTCGTCTGCAATAGATAAAAGGTTACACACCGGACGGTTCTCCTATTGCATGTTTTCCGTGTGCACTCTTTTACCTTAAAATGGAACCTTGCAAATTGTAGCTAATATTTGAGAACACTATTTATAGAGTTTATTCAAATTGACTTTTCAATGTTTGACTGCAACTTTTACATGTCAATATCAATTTCCGGCATTCTATCCCCATAGTAATGTGACTCTCAATAATACCAATATTTCCACAAATTAAGCGGAACAGTTCTATTAGAGTGTCCATTATGACCGCTTTTACGGTACCCAAAGGGCGAAGCGTATTCCCAACATAGTAGATCCTGTCTTTGAGTGAGCCAAATCACGCGATGCCATGATAGGTGCCGAGTTGGTGACAGATGTTATACTCGAACGCATAATTCTTAAGGCCTTGATATAAAGGATGTTTTAGAACCGACATCGGCGCACAAGTTCACACGAGCCACCAACAAACATTTCCAAATGAAATGCGAAAATTTACATTTGGCCGGTTTAATGTCGCGGAGCAATCTCATTCTGTGGAGGAAACAGGGCAACATCGAACCAGTGAACTTCGACCTCCGAAATATAATATTCTGTCGAGCCTGATACTTGATAACGCGGGTCTAGGAGTAATGGTTCCGTCAGATCAGTTACGATGCGACGCACGATATCGCAACGAAGACAAATGTGTCACATATTACCGAAGCTGGTATTCATAACCTTGACTTTCTCATTTTCATAAGAGACAGTGAACCGGAAAGGTGGCACTGTAAGACGGCAGTTATGGGTGAAAATATAGCAGAGATTCAACTTGAGATACGGGATTGCGTTCGAGAGTTGACAACTGATGCCGACAGGTAAGAGTAAGCAGGTGGTTTCCAAGATTAATTTTATCTCTCCATAAAATATTAAGGTGCACGGTAAAATTTATATTCTTGTTCCTTCCATTAGTTAATTGAACCGTGAATGTATTTTTTTCGTTGTTTAAAAGATAAGGCTCCCTTTCCACCCCTCACGCAAACAAATCTTATTGTTCCGCTTCATCAGAGTAAACGCCGTCTTACTTGAATATTTTAAAAATTATAAAATGCGAAGACACACAAAAGGAATCGTCGGCGGAAAAGTCGATGTTTCCTTTTTCAAAGTTTGTTTTTTTTCAGTAAATGCCAGTCAAGTGATTCAAAGACCACGTAATTGTGCTGTTGAGGCGAAATGTCCTAATTTTCCCCCTCGCGTTCCATTAAGTGACGGCGGAGTAAAAGTGGGAAATTTATAACAGTCACGTACTGCATTATCACAGTTTCGTATTAAATTTTTGTTTTAATTTTCTTCTCCATTTACATAATTTAAGGTGGACAGGCGCTCGTTGATGACATTAACTTTGTGCTTGTCTTAGGTACACATTACGATTTCAGTTGAGTATTGCTGTTTTCAATTCATGAAGTAAATATGAACTTTATAACTTTGTAATTTAGAATGTGTTAAACATCACTGTAAGTTGAATACGACGAAAGGTAACACGTGATTTCTACTAAATGTAGCTCTTGCATTTGATTTCCATTTCGACAAAATTTGTAAGTATTTATGAGTTCGTCCATTACTTTATGGGCTACCACGCCATTTTATATTTTTTGGTTGTCTATGACAGCCATAAAATTGAGACGATCTAACGATACCTCATATCATATTGCATTTATTACATTACTTCTGGTGCTGGCAAAATCATTAAACTTCTTTTTGACTTCATTAGTGGGGTAATAGAAAGTTTAGTTTATTTGCTATTGTTATAATTGTTATAAAATATTGTACAGTTTATGGTAGATGTTGTGCGGAACTTATGACTTTTTTTATGGACAGTTACTTTAGCAATGTTCCGGTAAAATATTTGGGTATATATAAATATTTGTTTAAATATAATTTTAAACAAATATTTATCATAGAAGTTACCTAGACTGCGTGGGAAAAGCTTTCTAATTTAATCCTTACATCTATCTCTACACAATTTTTTTAGAGTTCAGAAAATATGTATATTACATAAGATTCTGTGATTTATGAATTTAAATTTGAAATATTAATTAGGTGGTTATCAAATTACATATATTTCTGGCTTTCACCTAAACTAATAGGTTATTTAAATCAATATAAGATTTATGGGGGCATTGTCGCCATTGATTTATATCACATTCTGATAAAATATTTCATTGGCCAGTTCATCATTAATATATAATTTAAAGAACCTGCGTTAATTTATTCAATCTACTTTCAAACCATCAAACATTTTGTTCCAATCAATCTTTGACAAGTTGTTTGAATTTTGCGGCATTCGATTAACATTTTTAAAATAACGGTACCGAATTGTTTAAAATAAAACCCGTAGCTGATTTCTTCCTTAAATTTGTAATGCAATTTCAGTGTTATCATCTACGTGATGGCTTTTTTTACAGTTTTATTATACTTAGTCATAAGTCTAAAAGCAAATAAATGATAACAGTGGCCTCGATTCTGATGTCACAAACTAAATTAAATTTAAACTATTCCTGTCTTTTACAAAATAGGAACACAAGACAGAGATAGCATACTATATATGCTGTGCTGTCAAGTTAGTCAGAACTTAGATGTCTATGCAAGCTAAGTCGAGTATATTTTGTATTGATGTTGACTAAAAACAAGCGCCTTTCTGCTTCTGCTGTTCATATTTTAATTGATAAACTAGCGTGACAGTGATTAAGAAATTTTATATAATTTGGTATGCGAATAATATACATAAAAAAGTTATATGTAAGGCAATATGAGGCGTTGATTGCTTAAAATTTTGTGTGATATCACAAAATTATATGTTGTTTTGTGACTTTATCAACTCTCATTTATATAAAAGAGCAGTTTAGGAAACTTTTTAGATACTTTTTTATTTCATCGTATAATTCTATAATTTCGATATTGTTGGCATCAAAATCTATATATGTAAAATAAAGTCGTGTTAGTTACACCACTTATAACTCGAGAACGGCTGGACCGATTTTAATGATTTTTCTGTTTTTGGATTTATCTTTGTCCGGAATAGGATAATAAATAAAATATCGAAAAATAAAAATCATTTTTTCTTACATTTTGTAACGAAATGGGGGTTTAACACGAGCGAAGCCGCGGGGAACAACTAGTTATTAATAAATTAGACAAACGCAATATCATTAACGTCACGTATGATTGTTTGAAACTCAAACTCAACTAGGTACCTATTTGTAACTCTCAACCACTGATTTGGTTACACCTTTAATAAAAACATTGCTACATCAGTAATAATAAACAGTGTTATTGATGACTAACATAACCAAAACCCTGTCTGACCTTCAATCTTTTGAGAAAAATTGCGAGTAAAGTTTCCGAATCGAGTTAATCGCCTTAAGGTTAAGTAGCTTATATCGAAGCTTATCTGAGAAAATGTTACATAATAGCAATAATATATTTCAGTAGATTTTGTATTTTATCTTTTATCTTTTTATTTTCGTAAACATCTTTTATAAATAGAACTCTTTCAGAGTCCGCTTGGGGCAGTTCCACACCATTGCTAGACATTATAGCTCTAGCAGTTTTGTGAAAACATTTTAATACTTCGAATTGAAAGGCCACGTTTTCAGAGAAATTGTAGGGCATAAAGTAAATATATGAAAAATTTGCTTGCGTGTAATCAGAATGTCACCTGTTAGTTAGTCTCGTTTGGGGAGTAAGTTGGGCTTAGATCGTATTTACTTTGCACAAAATTGTGTACCTTGAGTCTGTATATTTTATTGCGACCGTCAATAAATTTTCTATTAGATAAAGAGGTTTATTTTGATATGAAGATTTATCTAACAGGATCTGTTATTTTAATCTGAAGAATTGATTTTTATATAAAACTGTGCCTTGAGGCTTTGTCCATTGTTCAGTTGTGGACACATAAACATTCGGGTACATCATATTAGTGTTAGTACCTAGTTCTACGCTACAGTATATACAGCAAGTATATCCAAAATTATTGTATAACTAGGCTCTATCTCGTTCATTTTAAACTAAGGATTCACATAACAAACAAAAAGAGTCGAACGTACACTGCTAATAAGTAAACACGTGTTTTGACTCTACCCTCGTTTATTCAGATAGTATAAATTATGTACAAGGCGCCCTGTAAAATACCTACATTTTTTCATTTAAGTTTTTTTTTACTATTGTAGGTGACAATAGTGTGTTCCCTATTTTTGTTACAATCTTGCCAAGATTATGCTAATAAGTTACTTAAATTTAATAATTGCTGGATACAAAATATCCAAGAATCTGTCCATTAATAATTTTCTTATTGCCTCTATTTAGGCGAAGACACTTGCTTCATGTGTTCTTTATGAGCAGCACTTATAAAACACTACATTAAACTAATATACTAACACTAAACAAGTTAAAACGGTTTTATTCTTTTGATTCTTCTCACTATATATGTGTGTCTAATTTTTCACTTAAATTAGACACACAAATATAGTGAGAAGATTTGTTGTTCCTTTTGAGAGATATAAACATCTTAAACGAGAAACCTCAACAGTCAAAATAATATAAATACAACAAGCGGTCTTTAATAGCGATGTGGAGAAATCGAGAATGCTTACCGAAAAGCCGGTGTGGAAGCATTCCTGAGCTTCTTGTGGCTTCGGGTCACCATAATGGCCTTGACATTAAGCAGGTGGGCTCAGCGTTCAATGAATTTAATTGTCTGTTTTCACCTTTACATTTGACTTTTAATGGAATGTATGATCAATGATTTTATTTATTGATTCTTTTTTTAATTTTGAACATTTGACATTGAATACTTTGAAGAACATTGATTGAGGACTGTATCGTCTATAGATGACCATAATCAGAGAAATGTAGGTATAACAATTCTTATGATTTCATATACTTCTTCGCAATTGTTATTAATTGAATAAAACAAGTTTTCATTTAACCAATTTTATTGTGCACTAGTAGTTCCCTGCGGCTTAGCCCGCGTAAATTATAAAAATATTAGTTATTGGATCTAATTAAAAATTTAATGTAAAACTGTTTTTGAATCCAACTGAACACATATAAAATCTGTCCATACATTTATTTAAGAGGAGTTCAGTCATAAACACACGTACAGAAGAACTATATACTTATTTACATTTACATCAAAATAACATGACAGCGTTTTATTTAAAAAAAAAAGATAGAAACCCTCTCAATAATTTTAAAACCACTGGCTGTGATAATATTTTAAACAAGAATATTGGTCGCAATTTCATACTAATGCAAGGGTGTCATTAGACATGTTAAAGACACTCGTGATACTTACCATCAGTACGATAATTTTCTTGTCTCTGCCTTATATCATAAAACTCCTTAACTAATTATTTTAACATTTTTAAATGTGTTTAAAAGATTTCAACTTTTATAACAAACGTTATTTTTATTAACCCATTTACAACGGAGAAACTCGTATCTTAGCTGTATTATTTAGTATTATTGTGTAAAAACCAGTTGAGATGTAAATCTGATGCTATTAGCTAGGGTATGCTATTTTTATTCATGGTTGTTTGAATGTTAATTTAATATTTCTTATAACCACTATTATTGATACGACGGTACAGATAGCGAAACAAGTTCCGGCGATGACACTCAAACTCTACAAAATTACAAGTAAAAATTATATTTTTGTTAGTGTCTCGGCTTTTTGGCTTGAGGTTGTTTTTTTTCAACTTTTTGCGGTAACCACAATTATTACACATTAACACGTTTTAGAAAATAATACAAAATCGACAACGACATTTTTTCTTTTTCATGCCATAACCTCTGTACCGATGCTATATAAGTACATGCTTACCGCATTTTTTCTCGTGAGATCCATATATATTAACTTTTTCAGTTTATGTCAGAGTAGCAAGTTTAAGATGAAAAATATCAAAAACTGTATTAAGTATGAATTATGCTTATGTACCTACGTTACCAAAAAGCGACAACAATTTCATATACCATAATAGCAGTTTACAATGTTTTTCTTATTTTTTATTGAACTGTAAGTATATGAATCTGTCTCAGAATCTAAAGAGAACTGACGAAATCGTTTGCGTACACTGTGTTAAAAAAACTAATCGTAAATTGTAGTTCATATAGAATTCATTCAACCAATTACATTTATAAATAAACGCAAGCAAAGATTTAAAAAACTGACTTCACCTTTTATATTAAAGTTTTGGCATGACCGATTTCTAAAAAATTCATATGGGACCACCTCTGAAATATAATCTACCAAACAAAAAAAAAGCGTAACATACATACAAAAAAAATTGAGATCATCCTTTTTTGAAGTCGGTTGAAAATTCACTTTTATGTTCAGATTCATATTTATTTCAACATAAATTGAGTAAATCATTCCATTATTAAAGTATTTGGTATTAACTCTTTTCGTGAAAAAAGGTTCCGTACGTCAAACTTTTTTTAACAAATGAAATGAATAGGGAATTCAATTAATTTCCTAACTCGAGTTTCAAACAATCACCTCATTTTTCTCGCTGATTCTTTAAAAAGTCCCTAAAAGTTTAATCATTCTTTGAACTTTACGCATCAATGGGCAAATTCACTCAAAACTTTAAACTTTCAAATTAAAACTTCATTAAAAGATGACTAAAGGAAGTTAGCGGCCTTTATCATCAATTTAAGAAAGTAAAGAGTGGTTTAAAAAAAAAAAACGCAAATGTTGCCAGACGTTCCGAAAAAAAGGTTTTGATAAATTCAGCTAAATACGAGTCGAACTTGCATACCAAGGCTTTTGCACCACCACATAATGGCGGGAGCCCTAACTTGTATTTAGCCGTTTTATTTTTTATTTATTGTTATGTTTTTAAGCTAAGTACGTAGGTAAAAAGAACTAAAAATAATACAATAAACACACCTCGTTATCGTTTTTTGAAATAAAGACTAAAAATTGTAACAATACACGTTTCTTGCAAGTTCTTGTAATTAAGTTTTTATCTCAAAAAGTGTACCTAATTAGTAATAAATTTAATAAATAATTATTATCCTTACCTTGTAGATGCCATCGACAAGTTTCGTCAACTCCTCCGTCTCCATGGCGAGAGATATTCAATAAACCGCGTTACAAAAAAGTTACACGTGAATCTTCATCGGGATCTAAACAATCCAACTCACGAACTGATTTCGATTTTAACACTAGCACTCAACATTCACATTTCAATGTAGCAACACTCGTGTACTCTCCGACCGATGATCGAATCACTCGACCAAAGTCACATTCGATGGCATCTGAAACAAACAAAAGAAAATTAACAAAACATTTAAAAATCGAATGTAAAATGAACATCATAAATAATGACAGCAATTTCGCGCCATTATTACTGTCAAAAATTTCTTAAAACTTTTTTTTTCTGTGCACCTGTTTATCAGCGTAGCAGAGAGCGTGCGTCCGGTTTGAGGCTTGCCAGTAGATAGAGTCACCTATCGCCTTGCCTTGATACCTACTCGTGTTGTTTAGAAACTTGAAGCGAATGGCAGTTAGCACTATGGACCAGTCGATGTCTAATCCGGTGGCTTGTTTACATTATAGCTGCATTTTATAAAAAGATAAGCTAAGTTTTGTGTGGGTCGATGTTTAAAGTTCAATGACTCTATAACATATTAAGAATAATTATGTAACCTACAAAATTGTATACTTTAGGTACTGCTTCTAGAAATGCACTAGTTACAGAAAATAAACTCACTTGATTTTGTTCACTTTTACAACTTATTTTTATATGTTTAAAGCGTTTGACCACTATTTTACATGACTGGGAGATCATTATCAGTTATTTTAGATACAGATTTTTTGATTTGTTTGTATACGGCTGTATTTCGGAGTAAAGTAGCAAGCAGAGTATCATCACATGTTACCTTTCCAGGAAAATCAAACTCGTTGTAGGATTTGACACAGCTGCCTGGTGAAACCAAGAGCTATAGTATATAATATATATATTTCTCAATAGAAATAGTAATATATTAATTACGCTAAAGATAAGATGATTTATTTCTGCGTTTAAATAAAACGAAAATCAGAAACTACCATATTATTTCTCATATGAAAGGTGAGACAACGTGAGCCAGGTGACTCGTCTTATTCACATCATAGATTCACGCGTAAGAAAAGAACCATCCATCTTGCTCTTCCTCCAAAAAGATTACATGTTGTGCCTACGACTAGAAGAAGATAGAAGGATACAAATATAGATGTTTTTTTTTCACGGCTAGCTTTTTCATGAGTTGCGATTAGGTACAAAGGCTTTAATTTTGCCGAAAAAAGGGAATACAATTTCTTAGCTAGTTCTTTTTAGAATCCTGCAACTTTTTGTGTATGAAATAACAAATGCAACTTAGTACACGGAAAAAAATATTTGGGAGAACTAGACTACAAAAGTTCTTAGATTCACTTCAAGAAAGGAGGTTCTCAATTCGATTGTATGTTTTTTTTGTCTGTGTGCTACGTGATATCGCCGCCAATTATGAATCGATTTTGATGGTTTTTTTTGTTTGGTAGAGTATACTTCAGGGGTGGTCTGATATAAATTTTATCGAAATCGGTCAAGCCAAAACCGAAATATAAGCGATTAAGTCGGGTTTTTAAAGCTTTGCTTGCGTTTCAACTATCTGGTATAATTTACAGTTACTACGTTCTTTTGACAAATCCAGGTAATTATTACGAAATAATTTGGTGATTGTTGCTAAATTATTATAATAGTCACATGTTAGTATCAGCAACGACACATTTTTCTCAGTATACAATAAAATGAGTTGTGAACTAAAATATTGACACAGATTTGAGCGTTAAAATTTCAATAATATATGTAATTGATTGCAAACTTTATTTCTGGAACCATTGCATTACCATTTGTTAATCAAATCTAACATCAAAATGCAATAGAAACCAACTCAACCCCAATTTTAAAAAGCTTACACTGTTCATACCCAATAATTTGGCACTAACTACCCGTCATGACCAATTGGACATGCCGTGACGAAAAATATTAAAAGCCCATTACGAAAGCGTTCTTATTTCAATGCCATAACCGTAGTAACTATCAATTAAGCTGTAGCATAACCTCAATCAGCTAAATGCTTACAAGCAATTTGCTTGGCAGGTGTTACTTATGCATAAGTACGAAAACAATGCCGCACCGTCCTACGTCTCTGGAGATGCCACGTATGTTTATCGCTTAATCTCTGAAATTGATTTCAAGTCTCTTCTAGAAACGGCTAATTATACCTAATATTCTGTTGTTATATTTCTTTTTATTTTAGTTTTGGCTTCGCAATCTTGTGCATTTAGCCAGTGTCAAGTAATAATATATATCAAGTGTATTTCATATTAAAAGTCCTAGTCACAGCCAAAGTCAAGTACAAGAGTCAAGGTCCAGTCATAGTTAAGTCATGCCCTAGAAAAATGGTAGAAACTTTACTAGAACTTCTATTGGATATTTGGAGCGAAGGCGAAAATCACGTTTTTCAACTTTGTGTGATTTGCCTACACTTATACATATTTACTAAGTATTGACGGTTAATAATCCACCATTATTACACATTAACACTCGAAGAATGACAGGTTTTGGAAAATTATACAAAATCAACAACGCCATGTTTTCACTTTCGCGGCAAAACTTCTGTTGTTATATTTAAGTGGCAATGTCGTCTGTCATTCGAGTCGTGGCTACAAACCTTATTACACGAGCTTGAGCTTCCGGTGAAGGTTTCATCAAGATAATAAGTCGTGGTTTTTTTTTTTTTTTGACAGGCTTGTGTTTGACCACTATCTCACCTGATGGTAAGTGACGATGTGATCAAAGCTGGTAAACACACTAGACCTGGAATACGCAGGCTCTCAAGGATAACTGCCGGAACACCGTATTTGGCTTGGCGGCAGACTTTCAACTTGATGGTGGTAAGCTACTTTGGTAGCAAGCCAGGCGAGCAACTCACAAAATGCTCTACCACCTCTCGAATGTCACCCGATTAGCACCACCCGGGGACCACGTGTAGGGAGTCAGACTTAAGGGGTATCCTCCTACGGACGTGGGTGACTCAGCCCCCAAAAGGTTGGTAGGGCATTTTCTAATTTTGGCCTACTTACTTAGCTTAAAATAGCATAGTGAAGCATAGTCGTAATTAGCTTTACCCTCGAGTTGTAAAGAATACTAATGGAGTTATTTAATTTGATAAAACTACGCAAATAATTATTTTACTCCAACTCCGCTCGGGCTCTCGGGCTATGACTAACCCGACTTTATTATTTTACCCATTTTACACCATTTATATCGAGTACGGCTGGATAGATTTATATGATCTTTGATTTGTTGGATTTGTTTTCACCCCGAATAGCAGAATAGCTATTAAAACATTGGAAAAATACTCGAAAAATATATTAATTTAACTTATACATTTTGTATGGAACAGCTTTTTATAATTTTGAACAGTATTACGTCTGTCGGACTTGGTAAAGTACCCGGCAAACATAAACATGAAAGTAAAACACTTTTTCTTTACGTGGGATTGCAACGCATGTCGGTTACCTGAAACGGCGTGAATCGTAGTCGCTACAAAAACGGACTGATTACATTGGTCGCTACCTAGAACGAATGTTTCGGCTTTCGAATGACAACAAAACAATTGTCTGTCAAAAACATCGATATTGACAACGCGTAAGTCACGCCAATTTTGGTCAGCTGTGACCCGCGGCTTCGCCTGCGATAATTAAGTTAAAAAGTAGCCTATGTGTTATTCCGGAACCTAAACTATTTATATTTTTAATTTCATAAAAATATATAAGAGATACTTGGTAACAAAAATTCACATACACACACTTTCAGGGGTTTCCGTTCTAGGCTTAACGTAAGAAAGTACAATATAAAATAACAATATAGAATCTGTAGTTTCCTACATAGGTATAAACATAAACGCTTTCACACTCACAGCCCCACTAAGTCCAATGACTTGTGTCGTGGGTAACGAAAACATTCACATCACAGAACCAGAAACACAGATTTTCCTTGGGGAGAAAACTTGTATTCCCGCCGGGAATCGAACCCGATACCTCTGCTTAGAAGGCGAACGCTCATCCAACTAATTCAACGGGCAGCACATGAATAGTAAGTTTTATATTTATAAATATAATGTACCTATGTGATGAATAATTAATAAGACAAATTGTATTGTGTCTGCTTGCAAATGAGTATCTTTAACATTTTATAATAGCAATGACAACACACTATATCACAATAATGAAACTTTCATTTTTCGCTGCCCACATATGATAATAAAACCTGCCATAAAAGCTTTGATCAACTGGCGATGACTTACGAAAATATAATCACGGAATGATCAAAACTTTTACTTTTACCCAAACTGTACGTATTTGAGGAGTTCGAAATGTTGTGCTGATTATTTTTATGAAGGTTAGACAGGAATTTTACCAATATCTTTAATTCATTAAACATTATTGATCATTGATAAATTAAATAAAATACGCTTTTAAAACTACATCATTATTCAAGAGCTTTAATTAAGATAATTGTGTGCATAGCTGTAACTCAACCGCTTGAGGTCGTTTTAACAGATAAGTTATGTGCATCCATACATAAAGCTTTTAAAGTATTTATGGTTGTTTATCTTGAAATGGCTTTATAGTAAGTTAACGTAATTATACATAACATAAACATAAACGATTTCACACTCACAGCCCCTCTCTAAGTTCGATGACTTGTGTCGTGGGTGCTGGAAACATTCATACCACACACAATCACAACCAGAACCAGAAACACATATTTTCCTTGGGGAGAAAACATGTGTTCCCGCCGGGAATCGAATCCGATAACCCCTGCTTAGAAGGCGAACACTCAATCAACTAAATCAACGGGCAGTTCAATTTTATAACTTATTTATTATGTAACGCATCTTTGCATTGAGTATATCTAATAATTATTTATTCTGTGTATTCGAAAATTAACCTCACCTGTTTTTGCTAGCAAAGAAAAAATCTCCTATCACAACATTAAATAATATCAATTTTTATTTATTTAGGTGTCACTTTTTTCTTGTTACTAGCCATAATCTACTACTTAAGTAAAAAAATAAAACGCAACATTCGCTTCTACGCTTTTCATCCGTATGGCGTAGGAGTGGAACTCGTTTGTTCCCTGAACGGTATCATCTTGGAATCCACAAGTCTAGAGTGGACAGGTATTTTCTAGGCTACATCAAACTTTCCAACAGGTGAAATAGTGGTTATATGCTTGCCTGTCTAGCATAAAACAAACACTATTGAATCATAGACAAAAGCATACCTTTTGCAATAAATGTTAGTAACGCGGAAGTAAGTTTACCCTTGCCTAAAGTACATGTTTTGATCATTTTGATGGTTGCCTAACCCCAATTTCACTTCTAGACCTTTTCGCACAATCTTTTTCGTCATACAGCAGCCGTCCAAGCAATAAATCCGTCTACGTCGGGCAAGAGAAATTTATTTCGAGATACTTGAACGGAACCAGCCTTTAACAAAAAGGTCTGAAACTATCTGGGAAGTTTTTTCGCGTCACATGCCTTGGAGGAAATATAAAACACAATTTCTGAGCGGATCCGTAACTTCATTTTGAACGGGAGAGATTTGCACCCTGCTTCTCGCACCCCTCTTACCCCTCCACCCTTGCATATGCATTTGTGTGGGCGAATAGCCTGCGTCCGTCGCATCTTGGCGGTGGCTTGCCAGTACTTTCCACTTTTCTTTCTTTTCCCGCACCCCTGAGGCGTAACTCCGCGTAAGGAAACAAGTGTGCGATGCCTGCTTATTTCCCTCGAAACTTGTTTAGCCCGGATCGTACTAGTTCGATCCGGATTTGGGAGTTGGAAACCTCGTAAGTAACGCGACGGCTTTAAAACTAAGTGAAAATCAGTTGAGATATACATAAGTTTGCTGTTTGCTTTCAACTTGGGCAGAAAGTTGTGCTTTTGCTGTAGGTAATAAAATTAGGCTACAATAAACAAGAACTTACTATAATATTATCTTTTCGAACATAGACGCTATTGAATTTTTTAATAATTGTTAAAAATTTCACAGAAATGCATTTTTATGTGCTGCTAACTCTTCCTACATTCATGTCATCTAAATACTTTTACTAACGGCTACTAAACTATTGTATCTATCTAATACCTTTAAACGAGCAATTCATGTATATATACAAAAAGGATCACGGAAACGGCTCCAACGATTTTCATGAAATTTTGTATGCAGGGGGTTTCGGGGGCGATAAATCGATCTAGCTAGGTTCCAATTTTATAAAACCTCGTTTTATCGGTGTTTTCAGCCGAGCAAAGGTCGGTCATTCGGGTACTCTGATATTATCATACGCACTCTGTGTTGGCTGGGTGTTTTGCTTATATGGCACCTCGCTAAATTGTTTTTTAGCGTCTACGTCTCCTTCCTGCATTCTTGTCATTCAACTGTGAGACAATCTGCCTACATTACACAGAACTAACACAATAACTTTATTACACTAGAATTGGATTGAAAATGGAGTTAACACATTTTGCATTCCTGCCAAGACAAGAGGCTGGGACTGGGTGCAGTGTAGTGGAGTTAGCAGAAATCGGTCGCGCCGCTCGCCTGCATTTCGCTGACGAACCTTGTTATCTCAAATATAATATACGACTGAATAGTGCATACTGCAGCTGAATATTCATGTTCGTATTCTTGTCTGACTGCGAACTCCTTGTGGATAAATGGAATTTGCGTTTGAAGATCGCTCCGTCCACATTTGTAGCTGGAGTGCCTTTCTAGAGTCAATATTAGGGCTCGTTTTTCTTCTTGGCGTTTATCCGCCGCTTTGCATATTATGGTCGGTATATTATTACGATGTCTACATATTTTAGCGTCTGTATGAAAGGAGAAACCCAAAGCTACTGCAATTTTTAATATGATGTTAAAATAATTAATTGTGCATATAAAAACAGCTGCTTAAAAAGTTGCGCGAATACTTAGGCCACATTGCGTAGTGTTTACTATTTACAATAATGTCTCAGACGTACTTATTTTCTTATCTGACACGTTATTTGTGAACTTTTGACACTGAATAATTCTAAACTTGTGTGAAAGACGACCCAGTTGGCACAGTGGGCAGGTCTTTGCTGGTGCGCCTTAGGCCCTAGGTTCGATTCCCAGCAGGAGCACGGCTTTCCTTTCCAAGAGGCATTTGTGCTTTTGTTTCTGGCTATCATTAAATGTGTGATGTAAATGTGTGGTACCCACGATATAAGTCTTTGAACTTAGTTTGAGGCTGTGAGTGTTAATGTGTTTGTTAATAAAAGAACCACATTGTGGTGTGGCTTGAGTATCTATAAATAGTTCATGAAGCCACGAACATTTTCTAGGTACATTTTATTATCCTATCTAATTAAATACCTTAAATCTGCATTGTTTTTGACTTTTAGCTTTGACAATAATATTTAACTTAATTATCAACATGAATTAGACATTATCATTAACATTACTTAGAAAGTCACCTAATTTGAACTGTTCATACGTACCAATTCTTCTTTTAAACAGTTTCTAAACGTTATCCTTCATAGACTTAATTAATTCAAAATGTATTAGTTAATTCAAAATAGATGTATCCAAACCAGGATCAGTCACTTACTGTCAGGCGCATATATGGACCTCCCTTAATGAGATCGCACTCACTCCTGGGAAATCCGCTATAATGCAGTGCACCGATGTAAATCATTCATCTTCGAGCTGTATAGAACAACTAGAAGTGACTATTGTATGAACTATTGAAGCCTAAATACCTTAAAAGCGTTTAAACTCAGTAACAGATATGGTAGAGTTATTTTAAATTCAATTGAATCAGCAAGACTATAACGTGAAGATAAAATTATTTTTTGTAGATGATATATGTTATTTCATGTGAACAGTTAGAAACCCTCGAAATACAGTAAAAAAGTTCTGTAGATATATAAAAAAGCAAAAAAAAATTATTTTAATCATACTAATATTATAAATACGATAGTTTGTGTGTAAGTATGTTTGTTCTCTATTTACGCTGTAAGGGCTAAACGGATTTGAATAAATTTGAAATGTACATAGCTTTTACCTAGGATAACACATAAGCTTCGTTTTAACTTGATCAACGCGAGCGAATCTACGGGGCACGGCTAGTAGCTAAATGATGACCTTACTTTTACGCAATAACTAACAAAGCAAAGGCAAACGTTTGACCACTACTAGTAGAATAAAAGGAAAAAAAAACACAAAGAAGAGCACCTTACATCCTATATTTACTCAACTTTATAGTTTACGAGTCATATAGAAGTAGTAGTAAATGGTGACAGTTTTAAAAGTGTTTTTTGTCTTTAATGTCACTTCTAGACTTCACACTGATATAAAGTCCTGGCAGGTTTACTGTGACATTAATCATTCAACTTTGACTTCGATTAAATTTGTAAATGCTTTATAGTTTTAATACATTCATGTGCAGTGTTCCATTGTATATACATTGATATTAGCAGTTTAGTTCATGAAGATGAAAGGTTTACTAAGTACGTAACTTTAACTGCCAGAAAATGCACCTAAGAACTTTTTATTTTTATATTCGACGAAACTATAAAACTAAGAAAGTGCCAATGTTTCGGATGATATAATGATGTTTGCGATAGTAATTCATGACCGTTAGATAAATCTGTCATTTGATACTAGTTTCTAAACTAAAATATGCTTTACGATACCTATGCTACATCTTTTAACTTTATTATTATGTCAAACCGTCGACTACCTCATGAAAACATTATGTGATTTATAGTATGAATTCGCACTTTCATTTATTTTATACATCCTACGCTGTTCCACGTAGTTTTACATAGGTTCATCTCATGCTTTCTTTCGGTAGTTCTGATGAGTCGTACAGCATTACTACTTACTTGAATTAACATTTGAAGCATAATTTCTTACCTCGTCCTCCGGCCCCGAACAGTGAGTGATTTAGTGAAGGAAAATTAGCCTCTCACGACTTTAACTGCATTTATAATATTCAGTTCTTAATTTACAATCTTATAGGGAAGTTTTGCAAATACTTAATTTTAGTAACTTACTAAGTTACCAGAAATGGTTGATCATAGAAGTAATTGCACATTACCATAGATTATTCTAGCAATCATACAATAATATTCTGAACGATGTGAATAATATTTGGAACATAATAAACTCGAACCTAGAAAAGGACATGGGCAAATTAAACTTTTTGTACTAACGTGAGCGAAGCTGCGGAGAATAACTAGTCATCAAAGCTTTGGCAAAAATTACTTTGATGCTTATTATATCCATCTTTAAAAAAATAGGTTAGGGAAACATTTGATCACTATCTCACCTGTTGGTAAGTGATGATGCGATCGACGCTGGAGCATCTTGGCCTAGAAGATACCTGTTCACTCGTGACTTAAAGAAACTTCAAGAAACTTAGACAAAAAATTACTTGATTAAAACGTGTCAAGGAGGAACCCAAAAGTGTAAAGTGTTTAGATTATCTTATTGTTATGACAATATTTTCGAAACCAAACCGTGCGTAAAATATGTAAATTAATCAAGTTATAATTTTTGTTTTCTAACTAGTGATAGGTTTCCTTACAATTTCGTTAATTTACAATTGCGTTATAGGCTGTAGAATATATTATAAGAGGGTAAAGGACGTATTATTATTTAAAATATTCCTAAGTATGGCAAAGATTTTCATAAGAACTCGCAATTTAGCTAATTTAATTTTAACAGGTATCGCGATTCTTTCACAAAAAAAACTCTGCTTAGTTATATCATTACAACGTAATAAGTATGAAAATTGTAGACTTATACGAATATTTCGATTAAGCACCCTCAATTTAAAAAGGTTATTCGATTTATGTTATTTTATTACTTCATCCACATTCCCGTGTTCCCATCGACCAGGAAGCACAAAGTGAGGTAGGGGTAGGTAATTGTTGCAGTTTTGAATTAAGCCGTGTGCTGTTGTATGGCGTGGCCGCTCGTGCGTGCATTTGACAACTTGAAATTGAATAGCTACCCTGTGCCAGGTTCGCTGTATGTATGTATGTGGGATAAGTTATAAGTGCCTACGTAGCATTTCCATTCGAGGTATAATTTATTAGTATTATTTGGCACTGTCCGTTGGTTTAGTTGGGTTCGCCTCCTTTAGTTTCCTTCTTCTTCTTCTTCTTCGTTTAGTTCACAGCGGGTAGCGGGTTCGATTCCTGATGGGAACACAAGTTTTCTCCCCAAGGGAAATTTGTGCTACTGATTTTGGCTGTGATGTGAATGTTTTCGGTACCCACGACGCAAATCATCGAACTTAGTGTGGGGCTCTGTGAAAGCGTTTATGTTAGTATTTGAAATGAAAAATGCATAGCGCAGATTTATGCTGGCTTCATTTTGATTAAATCAATTAACTTATTTACCAGAATACATGTTAGTAAAGATAACGTAAATAATGACACAATATATTCAGTCTGCAAGCAAACGTGCATATGATTATTTCTATATCCACTTAGTTACTTACTCAAACGGTGCAGTGACCCGAAGTGAGTCTTGGCCTCCGATACTAAAAGTCGCCACTTCAAACGGTCTTACGCCACCTCATGCCAAGTTGTGGCTTGGAAGAAGATCGTGCTATAAAGCGAGCATAATGGTAATGCCAAGCGGACATCGTCCAGTAGGCCGTCCCAGGTACCGCTGGACAGATGAAGTGGACATATACACTTTACTAATTTTATTAATCTCTACAAGTTAATAGTTCTACGTTAATCTATAGAACTCTTTAACTCTATAGAGACAATAATTTGCTGACAAAATTTACTGCCCCGCGGCTGTCCTTTTTAGTTATTTTTTCATTTGAAAACTGATGCTTTTTATGTGGTACTATTTGAATAAGATAAAGCGGTGAAGTCGGTTTTTTTAAGCTTTGCTTACGTTTAATTTTTTAAATATTTGTTATGTGAAAACGACGTGCATATGTCGAAACCAAACTACGTCTTAAAGGTCTAGTTGCATCCTATACCAACTATCTAAACTATTAATTACACGATTATAATTTATGACTAAATTAATAATGTGTATTAATTTATATTAAAACAACTCCCTATGCAATCGTGCTTGCATAAGAGAAAATGTTTACAACTTCGGGTCAGAAGATCAAATCAATACAAATCTTCAAATTAACTTCCTCTATCTACGGGTCAGTTGCCTATATATCCTAAAACTATATACATCTCAAAGACCTAAGTTACCTATAAGGCATCGAGCTCATAGATAACTCAAGTGCTCAAGCCCACCGCCAGTACCAATAGGTAGCATTCCCGTCATGCTGGCGCCATTGTGTATCTAAATTAATATGGTTAAAAAAATAAAAAAACAAAAAAACTGATATTAACATGGTTTGTTAGCAAATTTTTCACACTTAGTATATTATTTTCACTGTAGAAAAAAATATTTTCGATTCAGACGCGCAATGACTAATAATATTTTTTTCTATAATCGACCACTCACATAATTAATAATATAATAATAATAATAATAATAATAATAATTATAAGTAAACCTATTGCTGAGATATTATAAGGCATCGGAGCGTTACACAAGTTAGAAGCAGGCGCGGCATTAAGCATCGTAAAATTAAATTTTAATGATAATTGCACTGGAAATTAAAGCATGACATTTACAATGATTGAAAATTGCTAGAACAAGAACATCTTAAAGAATCTTCTCATAGATAATATTCCGAATGAATCCCTCACAATTTTCGATCGAGACTTCAACAACGCGTGTTTGTATAGTTAGCTACACATGGTCTAAACCAGTATGTCATATTCATTTAAGTTCCAACAGATCCTATGATCGGTTTAGAACAACAATATATAATTTACTGGAGTCTCAACGGATCGTATGATCAGTTGGGAAGAATAAAATATAATTTATTTTAGTTGCAACTGATCTTATGATCAGATGGGAACAACTTTTATGATCGGTTAATGTGAAAATCCGATACTATGATCCGTTGGGAAGTACCCCATACATCTGCGCAACTTTCGTATCATATTTATTTAAATACACATACCACAAAAGAGAGAGAAAGAAAGTAAAAATACTTCTTCTTTTGTGCATATTCCTATGAGATGTAAGTATTTTTATATGCTACTAATAATCAACCCACAAAGCCGAAATAAAAACCCATATATTTTTTCTCATATCTTTATTAATTAAAACTTCATCAGTTCAAAGTTCATTTCATTGCTTAATAGTACATTTCGCCGGTTAAAAGTACATTGCAGGTTGTCGAAAACATTTTCATTTTTCATTTGGCAATTATGTGAATATAAATGGAAACCGTCCGCTTGAAGCTCTAGCCTGGTTGAGGTACAAAATATTTAAAATAACTGGTAATCAACGTCCGTAATTAAACTTTTATATAATTATCGCTGCAATAAGTGAATAAGTGGTTCAGAATTTTATTTTTAGAGTTGAGAAAAAGTACTTATTTTAATTTATAGGATACTTACTTGTATATGTTTAGAGCTCACTCAAAAAATTCAATTATATATTTATTTATAGTGGCACCGTTAGAATTTGATTTGTGAAAATGTTTATTGTAACTGAAACTTTCCGATTTTGAAGTATTTTTGAAATTTTTTTTATTTCAATCCAGTGATACATATTATCTTTTACGTAATGTTGATTACATTTATTATTTACCGAAATATGTAATCCATGTTATTTAAATAAAATTGTAACTAGACATGGAACAATTGGTGAATATGATATTTTTGTAGAAAAATATAAAGTAATGCGTTGAAATCCTTTGCGTACAAATACCGCTACCTACTACGAAATACTTAACAAAATATTAGCCACACAAAGCTTGTGTACCTAAGTACTAACAACAGTGCGTAAAATAGGATATTCGTCTGATAGGGACTTGAATCCTTTAGAGATTCACCGAGCGAAATCAGGCGTAAGTCTCGTCACGAAAAAATCCTGTAAACGTTTTTAAACGAGGCGACAGTTAATACTGTTCGACGCCCAGCGCGCCGCACCCTCGATCCAGCCGATTGTTCAATTGGCGAGAAATTGCGACGCAACTAAGCTCGCGGAAAATTGGCGATACGGTTAATATTCACCCGAAACCGGCGGCTCACGTGGCGACTGCAAATAACGAGCAGACAACCCCATAGATTTATGCTCTGTCGTTTAAAGTGATATATAGGCCTCAACTCGCCCGGAGCCCGCTATGTCCAAGAATCAAATAACTGCTTACCAACCTAGAGCCGAATCGCGAGCATAAATTGGGTGATGAAATTGAAGCGAAATACGACGCCTCTCGGATACTGTTTTGCTCAAAGCTTCTTCCAATAAAAATATGAAACCTACGTCTTTCATCTTATTAAGTCTGAATAATGTGATGGGAACTTGCGTAGGAGGAATTTATTAAGGCGCCCCGGAATGGGCTTCCTTTTATTTGACACTCACCTAATAACGTAATCGATGTCGTCGCCGCGCCGTCTAACAAGATATACGACAATAATCAGGGTCCATAAAGTACCCGATATCTCGACAGGCCTGAAGTCTCAGGTAAGTCTATGTAACTTTTTCCGGGGCGTTAAGCCGTTCGTCTAAGGAAATTGGTGACAAAAATATTCCAGTCATGTAGGGGCTCCTTGTTAGCGCGGAGGAAAATACAAGAAAATTCCCCTTTCTGACACGGCTTGTTTCTTAAGACGGCTCGTCGGTCTCTTCTTAGTTTTTACGACACGAACGATATTGCCGAAGTCTCAAATTTTATGTCAATAGATGCAGCTGCGTACGTGTAGACGCGGGTTTTATGGTCTCATGAAAATGTAGTAGGGACTCGGTGACGACAAAACGCCGAAGATTATGTAGGCTAGATAACACTAAAAAATTTACGGTTTGTCAACCTAAACATGGAGTACTTTGATTAAGTAATGCCACAGTAATGCCTTAATAAAGAACATCAATCTCCTCGCTATTTTTGGTATGATATACTAGTCGTTCACCCCGACCTCTTAATGTTTTAATTGATATTTTATGTTTTGTGTCATAGCTTTACATATTCTCTAAGAATTTGTAGTTATTCGCTTGTGTGGTTTAGATCTCAAGTGATTCTAACAGAGAGACGGACGTACAGACTAAGTGCTGAACCCCAAAAACAACTTATCAACTTAAAAATGACCTAGCTTGGCTAGTTCAGAAGAAAAAAAATGCTAACAATACATTGGAAAGTAATCTATGTCTACTATAGTAATTTTTTTCTACTATGTATTCAAATTATAGGATTAAAATAGAGATTTTTATATAAAAGTTGTTATGCGACTGGGATTATCCAATTCAGCATAAACCGGGCATAAATCGAGCGGGTGGCCGGCGTACCGATTTTACGCAATGTTGGGCTTTAGCGTTTATTTTTCCATTTAGAAATAACATTCTCGGATTAAAATGATGAATATATTGGAATTAACAGCGACATTCGTATCGTTTGATGTTACTGTTAGAGCTACATTATATATTGTTTGTACAATAAACAAAGATCTGGGAAGAAACAAAATAAAGAGCTGGATTTTCCAGCTAGCTTCGATATTCTAGCGTTTGAACACTTTCTCACCTGTAAGTGTGATGGTAAGTGATGATGTGGTCTAGGATGATTGCAATCATCATTGTTTAAATTTAACATCGAATTCTTCAAACAAATTAAAAAGTTACTTTAATTGATCAACACAATTTTTAAAGCAAATAATTCGTATATTAACTAGAAATTAAAAAAACAGTTCCATACAATAAAAGTTTTTGTCGATATTACAGTTGAAAATATTACATAAAGGTAAATAAATAAATACTTTTTATTGCATTTCATAATCGTACCATGCGCTTAACATTACATTATAAATAAACATTAGACTAAGGAACCGTTCGACCTGACATCGATTATACAGTTCATTCGATTATTTCACATCGATAACAGACTATAATCACAGAAACAGATTTCATAACTCAATGGGCTCCCCATTATGCTCGCAAAAAACGATTACCGACGCACGTAAAGAGTCAGCGTCAGTGGATCCCTCAAAAACATATAAACAAATATAATGGATGAACACAGTGGCTATCAACATTTTACTGCACTTCCCTTTATTCTGCTTTGTTGATAAATAATGACATTTTCACACTCATCTGCTACTCGCTTCCCGAAATTATTATTCGACAATTTCGATATATTCACATTAACAACTAATTATAATTGCATAAGTGAAGATAGTTTATATAATATAATATTATAGCTAAATTAAGTGAAGTAAGATACATTAACAACTTAAGTATCGATATCGAACAGCCAGTTACGATGTATCAGTTGGGTACGCGTCTGCCTTCAAAAAAAAACTTAGAAATAGAAGTATTTTCCCCAGGGAAATTAGTTATTCTGGTTCTGAGTGTGATGTGAAAAGCCCCACACTAAGTCATCGTCAACTTAGTGTGGTGTGAAAGCGTTTATGGTACGTGATGTTAGAACCGCTGGCCAATCAGACATATACAATATCTTAAGCTCAAATTTATTGCTCAAATATAGTAACTAAATAGGTTCTTTGGTTCCGTTACCTCTAAAAATGATGAGCAAGAGAATGGATGAGGATAATGATAATAGACGTGGCCGAAAACATAAAAAACAAAAAGGTGTACTTTGAAGTGATTGGCCCTTTTTTCATCAGCTCTTATTGCTTTGATATTTATAATAAGAATTTTATAATACGGGAATTATTTTTAGAAATCAAATATTGGCATATCAGGCTCTTCAAAAACGACATTGGGGTTTCTCAAGTTCGACACTGTTTCGAGTTCCTCACTCTGCAACACCATGGAACCGCATTTGCAGTGAATCAGTGGAATATAAAGAAGTTTCAATACTCTGTAAAAAAACTCATAGTACAATTTCAAACTAGTAATGGTTGTTTTGTACGCAGCTTCCTAAGTAGGTAATAATTTCGTATCAAACAAAAAACTCCGCACAGAACCGGAGCCAAATACCACATGTTTACAAAGGACGATAAATCACAAGAAATCAGAGTATCAAGCGAGTTAATTGCGCGAGAATATCTCGATCTGAAGTAAAACTTCGTGTTCCAGTATCATTGTACGTTTTTCCTCATTAGGAGCTCTACGGTCCGTAATAGTCGACTAACGAACGATGCATTGCCGCGGGACTGTTTGTAGCAGATTTAAAAAGTTTATGTACTTTTTATTCGTGTGAATTTAACGAGCTACTTTGTGGAGTTTTAGACGAGTCTCTTCGCCATTAACAACACTTGTCTGATAATTTTTCGCTTGGATTTTTTTCTGAACATCTCAACTGACGTGAAAGTAGGATGTTTTTTTTCTAGTGAGCATTTTTTTTAGAATTTTCGTTCTTTTGGAACTTCATACTTTTCACTAATGGTTGTTAACAACAAACGCTTTAAAATATTGGCATACTCGGAGTATTGTCAAACCTTTCACGCATATTTGCGACAAAATTCCAAGCGCTAACAATTTGTCCTTGAATTTCCTTACAAATGTCGAAAACATCGACAAAAGATCCACAAAACGAATGTACATAAATAACACACCTAATTTAGGAACAATCAGGCCTACAATACGTTCGAACAATGCAATATGAGTTGGGTAAGTCTAACGCAAACGACCGACAATAATCCGTCCTACGAAATTTGGTGCTAGGGAATAGAGCATTTCAAGTACTTACACGTTCTAGACCTCACAAACAAACAGTTAAACAACATTTAGATAATTGAAATTTTAGTTCCTACGTTAAAATTCTGACCTCAACTGGTATTTAAACGACCGATATATTATGAGAGAGCAAACAGGCTTCAGAACCGATTCTTTCTGAAGCACGTGAAAGAAGTTGGACTGATTCTCGCCAAAACTGCTGACTGTCCAATGTTTGTAGACGGTATGTGTATATAAGATTCACCCACGGTGAATATTATTGTTGTCATTGAGATTTCTATGTATTGAGCCATTTACAAAATAGGCCAGCCTTACTGGATAAAATATGATCAATTGATGGAATATGTAGGAGAGTAGCTAGCTGTAGAGTTAAAAGTATTATTAAGCTGGAAGCTTATAAAATATATTTTTTTTATTCTATGCTTTGAAACTATCATAATATCTTATAACAAAATCGCAGGCAATGACAACTAGAACATAATGTTCGAAATAATATTTAAGCGAAATGCTTTGAAATAGGAGATAATCAAAAGTTTAATTAACGACTGAAATCAGATTGTTTGTGAACATTCATTTGTATAATTCCTGTACACACTCTTCAAAGTGAATATAAATAATACCAATGAAAGACTGATAACCTTGTGTGGTGACCCTGCTATTTGGGTTCAATTATCTATAAACACATTTTAAGTTTTGTTAGATAATTTTACGAATCTTTAATCACGCTATAACTTATTTTTATTTACCTTGAATATTGTGCCAAATTGCAATGACCATGGTTCAGATACGACTCTATCATGAATCCGTGTATTTAATTCTATTAATGTATTCAGATTTAAATCGAACGTTTCAGGAAACCGCAAAGGAATGGAACTCCTTGCCTGAGTCGGTATTTCCTGATGAGTATAATGTGGGAGTCTTCAAGTCGCGAGGGAATAGGTATCTTCTAGGCAAGCTTGCTCCATCGTCAATCACATCGTCGCTTACCATCAGGCGAGAGGGTGGTCAAAAGATTGCCTATCTAGAATAAAAAAGTTTCAAATACCTATTACTCGTGTCTGCCGCTATCGGAAACAAGTCCTTCACTGTCAATACCGGTCGTCTGCATATGACCCAATACGGCGATGAATATAGCAATCTGTTAATACGATGTTTATATCCATTAAGGGTACTTCCGACACGTAAAGGGACAATCACGTTCCGGCCAGGGAAGGCATAAATCAAGAGGACGGGGGGGGCAAAAAACAAACTTGGCTATGGACGCTCCCTCATAACTACGGTTTACTGTGGGCATCACATTTACTTTATTGCAACACCTATCTGATGTAGATTACGCACATATTCACATTATTTAATGGTTTGTTTTACTATGGAACATGATACCAAAGGAACGCTGTGTTATTTCAGGACCTATTTATGATACTATGTAATTGACAACTTTAATTTCTTTAAGTATTTGCTGCATTTTATTAATCAAGAAACTGAAATGTGCCAACAGAGTATACGATCTCATGACACACAAAATCTTTCTCATAAGAACTGGTCGCGTGCCAAAATCTCAGTTTTAGTCGTTGGAAAAGACTCGATGTACGGTTCACATACGTAACTAAAGTGCAGTTCTGCTTCTGAATCTTCGAAGTTTAATGAGATAAAATCACACAATGTTCCTTGAAGTGGGGATCTTGGAGTTCAAACAACGATTTTAAGTTGTAAGGTGTAGGAGGTTTTATGTTATGTGTCAGATCGAGAGCGTTTATCTATTGCTTTCCGATATTAATCTCTTTATGTACTGTAATTTAACTGGTTAAAGACGAAAGTTATTTAACCACGAAGCACGGATTTTGAAATAAATACGGACATAACCTCATCCGATCATGGGTAAAGCATGCAAATGTCCGTGTGTGCATGCATCTCGTTGCAAGATTTTTAAGATAACTAAATACTTTCCATGTATATTTGCGCCAATTGTCGGACTTTTGGTGTATTTTTGTCCGTGTAGCTTGGATTATAACCTGTGAAATTTGTAGGACCTAGGGTGCTTTACCCGTTTTTTAAGCGGTATTACGTCTATACTGTGCTGCCAAGCAGTATTGTGTGTACACTAATGCTTGGCGGTTACATGGCTGACAGAGGTGTGGTATACATCCCCAGGCGGACTCTATATAGAATTATCCCTGTAATATACCTAAGATATTTAAGTATAATAATAATACATAAACTTATATATAAAATTTTACAACAAATGTAATGTTTGAAAAAATTTGGAAAGCAAATATTTAGCTCAATGTGTGATGCGAATCAAACCGTTAAAATCATACAGTTTTGAAAAATTAAGAAACAATGAAGTACCATTCATAAAATTATAAAAACATTTTACAAACCTCTAAGTAAACACAAACAAGTAAACGTTAACGAAATCTGCGTTATATGGGTTTTTACTACATAGATGTTAAAATACTGTTAAAATAAATACAAATTTAACACTAAAAAAAGAGAAATAAAACAAATAGCATTAAAAAATTTTGCAAATCGCTTGCCGAAGGAAAAGTACCCAGAATACTGGCTGAGTTTCCACGTTAAATAATTATACCAATTTTTTGTGCTAAATAAGAGCCAGCATCCTGGTCACTTGTCGCCTCGATCAAACGTTTGGATAAATCTTTAAGCATTTCTTATGTACCCGGTAACTATGGACCTAAAGTTTCTATATCAAGCGGTACAAATATAATCCCTATCAAGGTTGAAATATTAACGCCGTTTAAACATTGTCAATTAATTCAACTGATGCGAATTCCGCCGTCTCTACCTCACCGAAGAACATTGCACGCGAAACGTTGAAAGCATAGCCTCGCTTCTGGAATCTAAGATGAGAAGCACTGAGATTACATTGCATCTATATTGCGCTCTTGCATGTTGGGAATGTGCTATAGACAATGTATATAAAGTGCGTGTGATATCTAGAATAATGCAATTTGATGCTGTGAGTAAAGAATATTTATTTATTAGTCGCGCCCTGCGGCTTTTGCCGTTTATTTATTGGTTTCATAGAAATATTTTCTAAAAAGACTACAAAAAAATAAAACATTAGTAAAAAATCAAATATACAATCTACAATATCAAAAACAAATTGACCGGGCAGTGCTAATACTGAACATGAGTTCACAAATAAGATAAACCTCATTTTAAACATCATTTTAGACCAGTAATTGAACACTTAAAATTTCAAAATCCCTACAGAAACTTAATTCTCTTCTATGAGATAATAGTATAGTTTGTTGATTTACATGATCTAATGATATAAAAAAAACAACAATTAACACTTAAGCTTAAGAAACTGGTTCACCCGTCTTAGCTCCTCCGCCGTACAAAATCATTATTGATTAGGTAATCATAATTCATACAATCGAATGCCGCCATTCGATCAAAAACGCCTAAGCATCATAGAGTAGCTATTTTGAACATTTTATTTTTATTTTTGACAGGCTAGTGTTTGACCACTATCTCACCTGATGTGATCGAAGCTGGTAAACACACTAGACCTGGATACGCAGGCACTTTGACAGAACATATGACTATCTGATCTACATTGCATGAAGTGTGCTACAAATAACATATCTAGATATAATTTAGACTGGCAGTATAAAACCATGATCCAGAAAAAAATAAGCTCATAATTTCACTCAAACATTTACTAACAAAGAAGGTAGGAGGCACGCTCTTCGCCTGTCTACTTTAACCACCTGCCAGAGTTAAACCGCTTACACTGAAATAAATGTTGTTTAACTTAGAATCTGAAAAATATTACCACCTACAATACTAGCATATTCAATGCGGTTTTGCTCGCACACGTTATGAGACGATTAACAGTTTTATCACAACTTTGTAAAGGTAATAAATTTATTAGAACTGTAAACATTTTATTAATAATATATTTTACAGGTTTTTATTCATTATCATTTAGTTTTGTAGTAAAGTCAGGTTACGTTTGAAATGCGCCACAAAAAAAATATATAATTTTGGTGTAAGGAGAGGATAAGACGCCGCGAAGGAGAGGATAAGGCGTCACACGCACTAAAATTTGGTAACCCAAATGTTTGGCGACCCGAATATTTTATAATAAATACTTTAGCTACAAATAAGCCGATATACATTACGTAATGATAACAATAATGTTTATTGTACCAAAAAAAGTTCACAATACTTGATTCATACACATGTTAACAATAAACAGACATAGGAACCGCAAACTAGGCTGGGGCCTGTGTCTTGGGATTCAGAGTACGGATTAATCATAATCATAATCATAATTCATTTATTGCATAGAATGTAGGTTGATAATACAAGCTGTTAAATTAATAATAAATCCCATACAATCTACCCTTTGTACATGGGTGTGCAACGTCATAACATGTTTCTTCTATTTAGTTTTTAAATAAACAAAGTTTACAATGCCATTTGAGTGAAAAAAAAAAATATTATCATGTCAATTCAATTATTATAAATCATTAATTAAAATAAAAAAGTGTAAATTTTATCCAGTTATTAAAATCAATATTTAAGTTATCTTTCACTTTAGGTCAAGTTATTATAATATCATATCATAGTCATTTATTTAAATTGAAAATATTCATTTAAGCTATAAAAACAATTATTCAAAAGCCAGGACTTCAATGCATTTTTAAATTGATTTCTATTACGCTCCTTAATATCTTTGGGCAATTTATTGTAAACCTTTATCGCCATAACATACGCGTTTTTCTTAAAAATATCGAGTCTACATGTGGGAATATATAGCTTATCAAAGAGTCTACCAGACCTTTGAGTAATTGCTGTATGCCTTGCGAACTGTTCCGGATGATTCTTTACGAAGACGCATATTTCTAAGATATACATACAAGGCAGGGGAAGTATGTTTAAATTTCTAAATATTGGCCTACAACTATCGGTTGACCAGGCGCCGCAAATAGCTCGTAAACACTTTTTTTGTACTTTAAATGCTCGTAAAATTTCGACAGAGTTGCCCCATAATAGTAGCCCGTATGACAAAATCGAAGATACATAACCGTGGTATGCGCACAGGGCAGAGTCTCTTGACACTGAACTCCGTAATTGTCGTATAGCGTAGACAAAGCGATCCAGCCTGTCGCACACATTTTCCACATGGCTCTTCCAATTACAGTTCTTGTCAATTGTGATGCCCAAGAACTTGCATGTCTCTACTTCCTCTATTCGCGTATTTTGATAATAAATGTTTAGTTTTTCTAATTTTGATTGATATGTGTTAAATTGCATGATATTTGTTTTATATAAATTAATTTTCAGATTGTTTGTGTTCAACCAAGTTATAATATTTTTTAAAGTATGATTTATGTCGATATTAAGCTGTTCAAAAGTTTTAGACTTAACCACAACAGTGGTGTCATCGGCATATAAGATGCATTGGTGTTTAGATGAATTGGGAAGATCATTAATGTAAGTTAAAAATATAAAAGGCCCAAGTATGCTGCCTTGAGGAACACCTGTTGTAACTACTTGAAGATCTGATCTGTATACCGTTTTATGTCCGTTTATGATTTTCGATGTTTTTTTTTTTTATTTTTTTTTTGTTATGATTACATAACTACATGGTGAATTTTAAATGTCAATTTAAAGTTTTACTTGGTTTGGAATGTTTTCCTTATATGGTAATAATTCTAATATTTTTTATACATACACAATGTAAGCTCACATTTTCTTATTAGTGCTCCCCCACGTAACCCGGACGCCTTGGTTGTCGGTAATGGATAAAAATGAAATGGCCAGTCTGGACGGTAAATAACGTGCACTCTGAAATGGCCTTTAGCGCACTTTAACGACGTACTGATGCTGTTTACAAACGGCCTTAGAACGGAGCTTAAGTCGTGTGTACGTTGAACTTAGCAACGCAGTTTTAGTCATTTTAATAAATCCTAGACATATTATGTACAATGTACTAACCGTTCGGGGAAAAAGACCCAGGCTTTGATGATGGCAGGAGTTAGCGTTCTACTTGTTAGTTTCTTTACTCGTCAATTTCACTAATTTACCAGTTTCCTCATTAGACAGTTTCTGAATTGACGAGTAAGGAAACCAGCAGTACGCTTACTCAGGCTATGGGTTGATCATAAACGTAGAAACGAGAACGCTTCGAGTGAACTGGAGGTATGTCAACCATAAATAGATGACGTTTGACATAGTTTATGTTGTTTTTGGATGGTACTAAGAGCATATATAAATTACATGTAAGCAATTTCTGCAATCCTCAAGAAAGATTCTCCAAAATGTAATGATGACACTATCTGTTTCCTTATTATACCTCATATGAACAGGAAGTAAGGAGAGCCTTTTTGTGAAATTTAAATGCAGTAGATAATCACATACTTATTACTAAAAATTAAAAATAACACCAATTTTTTTTAAATTGTCAAGTGCCATTATTGTCACCGTCAAATAAAACAAAACCTCCGTCTCAATAAAATGAAACAAGAAAACTAACACAATGATAGTTTAAAATTGTTGTTCGTGAAAATGTTTGAGTTGAATTGACGTTGTTTATTATATCTAAACCTGATTGCATTTTCAAATATTTATTTTGATAGTAAATTAAATTTCTTGATGAGTTATTTTTTAACGACCACACGTAAACAATTTAATAAAAAAAAAAAAAAATATTGCGAATAATATTATTATTCGCAATAATTATTATCCCTTTAGGTGATAAAAGTGAGACTGCTGCCGGGAGTCAGTCCCGTTTTTAAACTATGTAGAAGTCTAGAGTAGGAGTAAACAATTCGATTAAAAGGTTATATACGGAACATAAACAAGCCAAAACCGACCAAAAAAATCATAGCCAAAACCCAGGATACTGTGTAACAGCTAACAGTGGGTTGACACCTACTGTTACAAAATATACAAATCAAAATAAATGAGATCCAATTGCTTTTTAACTGGACATATACTATCGTAAATATCAATTAAAATGTAAAGCGGCTCAAAGCGATTTTATTCAAATTTTAATTTGGGCTCTGTTTGCATTGTTTGCAATAATAATATTGTGGTTGACTTATTGTTCATATATTCATAACTCAATGTTATCATCGGTTTAACAGTAAATTTGTGTGTATTTTGTTAGTGGATAATCATCGAAACACAAATAAAATTTTTGATTAAAGAAGTTCATAGATAAATGATTATTTATCTAATCTCTAATCTATAATCTCTTAACTCTACTGAGTTTTAGGTCAGTTTTGTATTTATTTCATTAAAATAATGATACACGGTGTTTTTTTATATAGTGTATAGTGTTGAAATAAGTAAATATATATATCGATGTTTTTACGATTTATACTCACAAATTTTCATATCCACACATACATACAATAATGCGATTGCAAGTAATTTAACTAATGAACTACAATATTCCTTGTAAAATAATAAATCACGACTTGTTCAGGATACCTAACCCTTTCCCAAATTATCAATTTCGTAGTATTTCCATTTCCAAAATTTTTCTTTCCCAGAATACCCCTTACTAAATGATTCCTTTCTCAGAATGCCTCATTATCATAACGTATCTTTTGTTTGCAAATTAATGTGAGTAACTTTGTGTCGATCACAAACCAAAGAGCTCATTCGCAATTGTGTTCACAAAACCGTCTACAAAGCTTTAAGTTTTCCAATCTACGTTAATTAAAACCCAGCTCATTTGTGTAGGTACGATAGTTTAATGCCTGCACTAATCGGATTGCTATGCGACGCGACGCGATCGGACAAACATTAATGGAATTAAACACAATGCAATTACAGACACTGCGTTAGCGCTAAGGCTGTTATCGGACGCATTATACCATTCAGAATCCGTTTGTCGAGCAGAACTATGGATCGCTCTGTTGTTAGTGGAGGATTAGGTTTAGATCGATTTTCAGTTGATTGTAGATGATTAGTTGCGATGATTTTCAACTGCTGTTATGTTATGTCAAAATGGTTTTATGGTCATTAGAATCATTGATAGAAACGGAATAATCACTTTTTTTATTTACTTTGTATCAACTGGGCACGCGAATGTAGCAACACGTTTGCTCAGATGGTGAATTTAGAAATCTGTAAAGTTAGTATTTCGCCATTCATACACACTTAGGTAAGTTATGTGTTTTATGGTTGTAAGAACGCTTTTATAGGCCTACAATTGGAAATTGGTCCCGACTAAATGGATACCAAGAGAAGGTAAGCGAGCAAACTTGCTGTCCGATGTAGTTGACATAGTAACAATCGCAGAAAGACCTGGATGCGATCAACGCTAAATAGAGATGAATGGCACAAAGAAAAGGAGGTTTATATTTTGCAGTGGGTCGATACATGCCGATAATGATGGTGGTGGATACAAATGCAAAATCGCGTTTTGCTTTTAAGAATCCCTTCTTATCAATAGTTCACATAAATTAATTATAGAAACATTAAAAAATCGAGCAAGGGAAATCGAGATACTTTCACTAAATTCCTATCAATGAATGTTGGATTAGAATCAAGTCCATCTGGAAAAACATGCTTTCTAATGAAGCTCATGACCCTTGTGGGAAAGTGTTGTGTAATAATAATATATATTGATAACTCAAAAACTACAGGTCAGATCTTGATAATATTTTAATGGAACCACATGGGAAGTACCAGCTTTCAAATAACAATGTTAAAAACATCAAAATCTGTTCTCCTAGAAAAAATCTGAGGTAACCAAGAGTAAACCAACACTTAAAAAACTGTCAAATTGAGAACCTCCTTGCAAAGTCAGTTAAAATTTTACCTCAATTTTTTTTACCTTAATTACCAATCTCAGACCAAACAGAGATCTAACACGAATACATTACCAGAGTAAACAATATAATGACACGATACGGCCAAATTCGACGATAATGGAAGTCGTTTCTCTACGTCTCTACAACGATCTGCAGCCAGAATTAAAGCATTTAGCCAGTAAACGTTTTGCTGAACTAATGGTGCAATTGACTGAGATGCAATGGATAAGTGGCGCAAAGCAGACTGAAGATTTGTAGTGAATAGTTGGTATTTATTATCTCATTTACGAAATTTTAACATTCGAACGAAAATATTTTTTTTTCTTGTCTTTAATGTGTTAGCGTTTGACCGCTATCTTACCTGCTGGTGATCACCACTTATGTGGTCGAGGATGTACACAAATAATTATTTTGTGATAAGATGTCAAGTTATTAGATTTCCTAAACATGATATTAATGAAGTGGGAGAAAATAATTAATTTTAAGTGTTTAAATTTAAAACGTTATTTTATCTCACTTCTACGTAACGACGTTTTTGGTGCGTAAGATCACCTTTAGAGGCCACTCCTCCGAAATGAATAGAGGGATATCCTTTAGATTAAAATATTCCTAGGTACGAGGGACATAAAACACCTACACAAGAGCGGAAAGAGAAAACTCCTCCAACGTGGTTGTAGGTTTCTTGTGAGTTCGCTTGCCGTAAAGTCACATATCAACATTTGCAGGCATGATGAGTAAGTGAAATTACTGAGCATAACAGTCCAATTCTCAGAGAGGACCGCATTGAGATGCCACGCGGAGCTTTGTTGAGTAAATTGTTAACTCGACCGCGTGGTCGAGTCGCAAGAGGCACTGCAAGAGTGACGCTTACCGTCAGGCAAACTATTATTAACCCCCGACACAAAAACAGGGGTTTTGTAAGTTTAACGGGTACATCTATCTGTAGCATCGTGCCTCCTAAACAAACGAACTAATTTTCAACAAAAGGAGGTCCTCAATTCGACTGTATGTTTTTTTGTATGTATGTATTATGTGTAATTATGAATCGATTTTTTTTGTTTGGCAGAGTATACTTCAGAGGTGGTCCCATATAAGGTCAAGCCAAAACCGAAATATAAGCGATGAAGTTGGTGGTTTTTTTAAGATTTGCTTGCGTTTCAATTATGATTTAGATTTTTGAAGTGAAACTTTTTATGGGAGAGCTTTGAAATACTGAACTGCAACCTTTTTGTGTACCGAAAAGTGGTGTAGATAAACACTGAGATTAATAATTAAAATGTTTCCCTGTAATACAAAAGTTCACATCTATCGTGTGTCTTTACGACACACATTGTTTTTTTTGTTCGAAAGATGAATTTATCGAGAGTGTTCTTAGGCTATATTTATTGAAACTTGGTGTATCTGTTTTACAGATAGAGCGTGGGGGTATTATCAAAAAAAATTGGAATTTGTCATTTGTCTCCTCTCTTTTACTTAACAGCATAAAACGACTTTCTGTTTATTGGTGTTACAAGCTCTAAGACTTGTTCGCATTCATTGCAGTGACAACAACCTGACACAGGCGTATTCCTGAGACGGCTAGCAAGTGTTTGCGACTGTGTTTTCGGTAGCCGGTAATCGGTTTAGGAGGCTGACAGACGTGCCGGGCCTACAAGACCGATACCGCATACCACTTGCTTAGGACGGTTTCTACTGCTGTTTCTCGATCGAATAACCTTAATTTCGAGTTTTGTCAAAGTAACTCGCTATCTATATATACCTATTCGTTTTTTTGCAAGTACAGCAAAAAAATAAATCAGTATGAGTTATAAATTCCTCCATGCCCTTTTTAATGAACGAATGTTTTTTTTTGTGTGTTACCTCATAACTTCTCTCCTCGTGAGCCGATTTCAAAAATCTTTTTTTAGTTTGAAAAATGTTGCTTTCTAATTGGTCCGTCTTTGTTCCCCGTTAAATATAATCTGGGATTCTTCAAGTCTCGAGTGAATCTTCTAGGCAAGCATGTCACATCTTTGGCCGCATCATGACTTGCCATCAGATGAGATAGCGGTCAAGTGTTTGCCTACTAAAAACGATTTTACGATGTTACTTGTCTTACACTCGTAGCTAGAGGCGGTGTTTATTTTGTGTTTTACTATATTTAATAGTGAGCAAAGTTGATCTGTAATTTTAATGGCTGTAATTTTGCAAATCTGCCAGTAGAGTTAATAACTTTAATGAGTGCCTCTTTGGGGCCCATGTAAATAAACGATTTAGTTTGTTTGATCAAACTTTTATAAGCCGTAATAAAAGTTGTATACCGTTTGATCGTAGTAAAAGAAGCGCGAACTAAACCCGAAAACAACAAAATAAATCCGGTTAACCGTGTTAGGGGCAGTGCACATCAGGAATTCCGGACATCGGGTCCGTTCACACGGACTGCATTGTAATAACGCTGACCCGGCGAGGACGCACGCGGAGGCATTTTGTCCTTATTTTATTAAATGCTCCGGTAAAAACACTATTATTTTCTTATAGTCTCTTAAGCACGTTATGTATAAGCAACTACCGATCCGCCCCGTCGCGCGAGTGAAATTATCAGTGGATAAAAAAAAAATATACAAACCTTACCATGACAATCATAAAGACATACGAACACAACACAAAAACCATCAACCAAATCGGTCGAGCCGTTCTCGAGTGTTCCTGAGACTAATGCAGAGCAATTGATTTATATCTATCTATATAATTAGAGATAACTATTTATACTTAATTATCGATTAGCAATAGCGAATTCGGGGTGAAAAGCTATACCCTGTTTCAGGGTTTAAACTATCTATACATATTTTTTTTTATCCAAATGGGACAAGTAGAGTCACATTAAAAGAAATACGGATATGAAAGGATTTATAAAAGGGCTTGTAAAAGGCATTTGTCCTACAGTGGGACAGTAACTGTTGGCTGAGTATTGGGTTCGATTACCGGCGGGAACACAAGTTTTCTTCCCAAAGAAAAATATGTGTTTCTGGTTCTGGTTGTGATTGCGTGTGTTATGTTAATGTTTCCGGCACCCTCGACAAAAGTCTTCGAACTTAGTGTGGGGTTGTGAGTGTGAAAGCGTTTATGTTTATGTTTGTTTAGAAACGATTTGTTTAGAACAATAAAAGATTGTTGATATAATCTTGCTAAAAATTAGAAGTTACAAAAAGTATATGCGTGACAAGCTTCAATAAGCAATCGAAAAGTTCAAAACCTAGTTTTTATGTGCCTACTATTATTATTCTGTGTTTCTATGTCACTCGACCATCGTCTAGCATGACTACAACTACAACTCTGAACTCAAACAAAGAAAAGTACATCAAGAACTCCGGTTTTCTACTTCCGCGTAATTTCATCTAACTGAAAGGGCTCCTAGCAAAAACAGGTCCATTACATTAGTTTATGCATATGTGCTCTTCTCTATTATACTCTAGTTTCCGGAGCGAAGCTATGGCAGTATCAGTCACCTTTATAGGCAGTAATATTGATTAATGTTCGGTATTCGGCCGCACTGAGATTCTAATGATAATTGAGAGCGAGGCAGTTAAAAAGACGAGTAGCTGAACTTAGATCCTATCGGAACGAGAAACGGCACCAATCGAGCTCTCTCCAATAGTATTTTATCCTGATTTGAATAAAAACATCACATTTTCCTTTTACAAACTTCTTCATTTCACCCAAAGGAAAGCATTTTTTTATTTGAAATCACAGCGGAATAATTTTCGAATGGGCAGCGAACGTTTTCGAAATGACGGCAAATAAACTCTTTTGAATAGTAAATGGAAGTTGCCAAAGCACTTGGTACACAAGTACAACACAAACGGACGTGGCTAGTGAAGACCAATGTAAATAGAGTAAAGAGCATTTTCAGTCAAAATTTTAACGTAGCTCTTACTTTGACGTTTTAAAAGCAAAAGCACTCGAAACTTAAACATTGAATGGCAGATACATTAGATTCATATTGTAAGATTATTTATGTATGTAGAAAATAGCTAGGCCCTGCAGTATCCCTGTGGGTTTAAACTTGATTTTATCCGGTAATAATACAAATGTGATATATTTGATTGATCGAGCGAAGCGAGATCTCTAAGTTGATTTCAGTCGTTCAGCTCTTTGTTTGTCCGTCTGTCAGAGGCATCTAGCGTCTAAACCATATAAGCGAATGACCTCAAATTCTTACAGTATATGTAAAACTACGGCCCAAAGCCAAAAATGATATTTTAAATTATATAAATGAAAATATTAAGGCTCCCATACATATAAGTGGGATTTTTTATTTTTTTATCTACCTATGTGTGGTATCGTTAAAAATAGTTTGATAAGTAAAGTACAAAACCGGTTTTAATAAAAATCTACATTGAAAAATAACGATTTGGTAGGCCACCAAAGTCGATGTTATTAGACCTATTTTGTCCCGGGGTCTATCTCAAAAACGGTTTCACACTGAACGCTGAAATTTACGTATAAACGTACTTGAACAACTAATACAGAAATCAAACAATTATTGTATAGAAAAAAAGTTATAAACAAGTAACCTCATAAGTTTTTCTCTATGACGCAAAATGTAGGCGCGTGATCTCAATTCGACGCGAACGACTAGTATATTTTGAGTTACACTATTTGGACACGCTCTACAATCTAAATGTATTTAGTTTATGAAATTACAAGTGTTACAAGTTTCTAGTTTCATGCATGTGCGTCTAATTGATAGTGAGCAAAACCACGAGACTAATTAGTATATCTCCACTAAACATTTTGCCATAACTTCGTCTTTACTGTTCGGCCGTTTTAGTTACAAACATTAATATATATAGAATAGAACTTTATCTAAATATATTATATATATATATGTAATATTATATATTTAGATACAGTTCTATTCTATTCTAATATGTTCATTTCAAATGTCATTCTTATCCGTTTAACTATAATTGGGGCGTGAAGATAGGAGAAACATACTGATGATAATGATTGTGTAATCATTCGATTTATTCGCACGCGTCGTCGCCGAGAAGTATTAGCATAGTAGAAATATATAAGTAAGTTGTCTTCATAGAGTGGTACCAAACGCGGCTTGTATGTGTGTACGGCCGTACGCACGTGCCTCAGCACGCACACTATGATAACAAACAGACCAGCGAAGCCAACACGAGCCGGGGCCGCCTCGCGTGCCGCGCGAAGCGTTTCCCTCGAATTATGTCTACGTCAAAAAAAAACGTGTTTATTCAATTTAATAGCTATGTAGGTTTTTGAAGTAAAAACTTCTTTAGGCGCGTTGAGCACTTTTTGGGTGAACAAAAATCATGGAACTCGCTTCATCGTCACCGATGGCCAATATTTATTGAGTTCTACGCGCGATTCATATTGCTCACGATCGGGGATCAACTTATAATGGTTATTTATGTATAATGTGTATATATACATTATATATAGTTTTCACTTCTATCGGTAGTCCCCAAAGACTGCCCCGCATGTTTTTTTTGTAATTTAAGTAAAAGATTGATCTTTTACCGGGTCGTAGACAAGTACATGCCACGAACATTGAACTATTGAAGCCTACTTAGATATGATAGTTATCCTTTTAACTTCGTTATATTATTATATACTACTACCGTGATTTCTTTTCACATATGGAAAAAAAAAGTTTTTTCAAGATTTTGTTTTGACTCTGTCGGCGTGGCTAATATGTATATTCATGCCAAATTACAGCTTTCATGCAAATTAAATTGTTGTTATAATATACATTTTACCTTTAAAATTCGGAGATAGTGACAACCCTGCGTATTCGGCTAGAGTAGGCATTTGAATCTCTTACGGGCCTCGAGTTATCTTACTGATATATTTCTACTATGGTATTAGGTTGGAAATATCAACTTGTATAACACTATACAAAATTTTTTTAGAATATTGTTTATACAAAAATACTAAAATTACAATTTAAAAATGAAGGGCGAAAAATACTTTTCGATCTATTGTCATATTGTCATACCTACCAAATATACAAAAAAAAAAAATTGGTCGAGCCGTTCCGGGGGAATTCGACCACAGGCGCTGTGACACGAGATTTTATATATTAGATTAAGTGTCAAACTCGAAAAAATATATATTAATCACACTCGATTATTTAAAAACACAAGCGGAAGCAGGATTAAACCAACATCAATTTTCATTAATATCAATACGAGTAAATAGCTTGTTTATTTTTTTGTGTAATTTTTCATTAGGAAAACAATTTATGCGACAATAGGATTGCCATACTGGCAATCCGACAAAACTTAGCCTGATTAATCCCGTGTTTGGATTTATTGTTCAAATAAATCAATATTCGGCGACAAACAAGCCGGCACCAGCTGACGATTTTTTTTGTCTTCCTTATACGATTTATGGTAACCCCTGATGTAATAACTTCGTAACTCTTTTTGGATGAATATTGATTGTAATGGCATTTAGGAGGAATTGGATTTTTTAAATTGTTTATTAGAATTACTTAGGGAAAAGGTTTAGGGTTAAGTCGTAAAGCATGTATCTATTTTAGTTCCAACAAATCAGTTGAGAACAATAATAGATAATTTATTTTGGTTGCAACTGATCTTATGATCAGTTGAGACCAATAATAAATATTTTATTTTAGTTGCAACTGATCTTGAAATCAGATGGGACCAACAGTTATGATCGGTTAATGTGAAAATCTGATACTATGATTCGTTGGGAACTACCCCTTGTTACCATTTAACTTAAACTTCTTTTTTTTATTAATATCTTTATCATTTACTCATCTGTGGTCAATAATAATTACAGACTATATCATCTACTTTCTGAAACAGATAATAATCATTGATATCAATGTACGCCACAGATATGAGGTCAAAACTAGTCGAACCTCCGCCTTTTTGGAGGTCAGTTAAAAATGTTATTGCCTGCGTTCAGAAAACCAGACAAGGAGCACCCTCTGTTATTGTTTCCAATGTATTCACAGTAATTTCATCGATCACAGAGCCCGCAGGGAAGTCAAATTATTCTGTTAGGTTAATTTTATTCTACCCTCACCCCCACCCCTATAATGTAAAAGCAAGTAGAGTTGTACGCAAGCTTTTACAACGCCGTTATCTTGTATAGCGCGGAATTTTGTCTAGAAGCCAAATTTTGTATCCACCCAGCAGTAGAACCTTTTATTACTTGATAAAAACAGGAAAAGGACATTCTGTCCCTCTCTAGCGCTTTTATGTTGGTCGTCAGCAGTGAGAAAACCCTCAAAATAACCAAGTTTCATTCAAAGTGACAAGACCACTTAGCTTTGGTTAGTTGAAAGAAAAATTATCTTTTTCTAGGGCACTTAGTTCACTTAGTTTTTATTTACACTGCCGCCCGTCGCGTCGTGGTTAGAATGTAGCAGCTTATTATATTAAGAACGACTTAGTGTTTTTATGGTTTCATACCGGAGCAAAATGAAGCCTTTACTTACACTTTAGTGTCTTTATCTGTCTGTCTGTCCGTATTTTTTACTAGTCCGTAACAATGTGTATAATAGACATAGAATATTTAGTCTAAAAGGTAATTCACAATTGACACATATAAATTATCCAAAAATCTTTATACATATATAGCTTCTGTACGTGAGTATGTGACTGAACTCTCCTAAAAAGCTGGACCGATTTAGATGATTTTTTTTGTGTGTGTTCAGATGGATTCAAGGATGGTTTAGATTCACAAATGGATCCAATAAATAATGGTATTATTATATATAAAAATATAATAATAATAATTCATTTATTTCAATCAAGTTTTGATCATACAATTACAAAAATTCAATTAAATATAAAAGTAAAATATATTGAAACTAAAAAAAGTTTACGAGCCTAATATAGTGGAGGCCTTTCTTTTTATTTTAAACTTGTGTAGATAACTTTATTTGATAACTATAACACAGTTACGCACTTTTAATACGTTTAGCATGTTATTTAATACTCGTCATGCCCCGCAACTTTGATTCGCGTTAATTAGGTTAAATATCAGCATATTTCTTAATCCTATATAAACTATGTTCATTTCAAATTTCAGCCAAAGCCGTTACAGAGTGAAGTGAAAACAAATATACTTACACACAATAAGAATAGATAAGATTTATAAAAAAACATCAAAGCCATTTAAAATGAGTAGCTTTACATTCATAAACCTTAGTTACGTACGACCAATATCGTAAACATCAATATACGAGTAATACTAACCCTTCGTAGGGGTGGCTCCCGGTTTTATTAGATAAAATTCAACCCGAATCTCCGTGTATAAAAATAAAGTGCAAATTAAACGTCACTTGCAGTACGAAACTCATCCTTTAGTATCGAGCGGTCAACATATTTGAACTTTATTGACTGGAGCTGTAGGGTTACTTTACTGCGTTTGTTTATTTGTGGAAAGTTTTGTCCTGTTTTTTAGACTTTGGGATGTTTATTCCGTTCTCAATAATTATAGAGTTGAAAGTTTGTGTGTGTATGCGAGAGTGTTAATATGAATATGTTAACACTGAATATAATATATGAATATATAATATATATGTGATGTGAATGTTTCCGGCACCCACGAAACAAGTCATGGAACTTAGTGTGAAAGCGTTTATATTTATGTTAACCGTTCATACATATAAAAATAAAAAAACTAACCTCAAATCAAAAAATCTTTGTTAAAAAGTTTTAGTTTTGGCGACCCACTCAAAGGCCTGACTCACTGACACAGTAATTATACATGTTGCAACCGACAGTTCAACACAATAGTACAATACCACCCGGCAACGAGTAAAAGTTACACCACTTACACCATTTACACTCGAGTGCAAAGTTGCGTTTGCATGTTTACACTTTCGAGTTTTCTTGTCCCTTTGTTTGTTGAACGTGACTTGTAAATATTTGGGAAAAGGAAACTATTTTGCACCCTCGTGAGGCCGTGATATGACGCGCCAGCGCTTTTTCAGTGAGAGTGTGGACGCTCGGGATTTGGCCTGAGTTAACTTTTTACTTAATACAGGGTCCATGATGATCTCAATTATTATGTAATTATAAGAACTCTAGTATTTATTGCATGAAAGCAATGAATAATTGAGTATAGTTATGCTAATTCAAATATAATTTAAATTCAACCCAAACAATCAATTAACATGTACGAAGTTAGGCCGAATGCTGATTGCATCGCCGAGTATTGGGCAAAAAGGGTGTAAATGTTGCCATGGACACGATATTAAGAAGAAGATCAATCGATTCGATTATTGTTTCTTCTAAGTATAGCCCAACAATAAGTCTAATCATGCAGCTTTAAGATATACAAATGGTATAGGTACTTATTCATTTCCAATCACCTAGCGTGCTTCCCACACTTAACTACGTCATCACTTATACAGGTGACATTAATCAAGATTGTGACAAAATCAATCAATTAAATTATTTGAAGCAGTTTGAACTCGGCTGACCTCCTTTCTACTTTCTGTCAGGTCTGAACCGTGCCAATTTCACTGCAATAATAATAATTTTAGGGGTATCAGGAATTACGAATAAGTTAATTCTCGGCCTACGTTGCTATCCAATTATCCCACAAAAGTTCATAATATCAATAAATTTACTTGCAAGTGATTGATGAAATAAGTATATTAGTATAGAACGCCACACCAACCCAAATCATCCTGCACATTTTCTGTCCATCCAAAGGTTGTCTGGCAGAAATCGCTTAAAGCGATAAGACCACCCATTGTACTACCTCATATAACTGTATTATTTTAAGTTCTACAATTTTACTTTTATTTGCTGTGCAATAATTATTGTATTGTATATTTAGTAAATTGTGCAAGTGAGAGAGAAGCCAAAAGTGAATAAACGCTCTTAAACACTAATACAGGAATTACAATAACCTTGACATATCTATATTATGTAGTCGCCCGAAAGCGCTTGTGCAGTTTGCCTCCATTCAAAAACATATCAACTACGAATACGTCGAATTCGTACTCTTTATGTCTCTATTAGTAAAACTGGTATGAAATTTCTATACTAATATCATAACTATTAAACATCACACGAGTTTTTAATCAAGTTGTCTCAGGCAGGCCATGCTCTTATTCACCTCCATTTTGTATAAAAAATAAAATATCATGCATGCCATAAACACGAGGCAGCGTACGAGCCGTTATTCTTATATTTTCTATTACCAAGTGAGTAGAGGAAATAATAATGTCATAGTGGTCTGTAGAACGATTCTTATCACGTATCTATATTTTTTGAAAATGGATCAACTTACTTCCTTTATTTATGTCTCTTTGCTGAACTTTTTATTTGATTGCCTTTCGTAGTGGTTGAATGAGATTTAATGTTTTTTTTATGCCTGATTGCGTTTTACTACTACTATCTGACCTGATGGTAAGTGATGATGTGGTCGAAGATGTAAACACGCTAGATCTACAGTGACTGGCTCTTGATGATAGCTGACGGCAAATCGTTTTAGTGAATATTTTAAATTATAATAATCACAATAATTTGTTGCTTAATGTACACATTGGATATAAGGTCAATTAACTAACGTTCGTACATTAACCCTGAGAGTGTGTTGTAAGTAAAATATAATTGTCATTACTACTAAATAAAATGATTAAGAGAAATTTTTTTTTTCGAAAATCTTCAAATATATTTTAACATATCACTACTTGTTGATAAAGTTTCCAGAATGTTGGCGGTGCCAAGCTGAATGACAATTATGCTTAACCTCTGTACAAAGTATTCGTCAGGACTTTTGTTATCTTAGCCAGACTCCCCGTCAAATCGTTTGCAAAGGGTCCGCGGTCTTTACGGTCACATTTTAACCTTTAACAGTACAAGTATAAAAATAAATAACCGTCGCGGAAATTACTACCTATTATCACGTAGAAATTTACAGCACAAAATCCAGTAACGCTTTAAAATAAATCTTAAGGCTATTGCTTTACGTGAACATGGAGACTATACTCACGTACATTATAAACAAGTATATGTAATACTTACACTCAAAAAGTTGAACCGTCAGCCACTCAAGTCTCGCCTGAAAAAAAAAGAAAAGTAATTAAGTCCCTGGGAGTGTTGTTACGTGGCAGACATTTTGGATGAGATTAACCCCAGTTATAATTTACTTAGGGTCCTAAAATAACAAGGTGAACAGGAAATGCGGCATGTTTATATTCAGGCCAGTGAGCCTGTCATCAGATTTGTGGAAGTGAGAGAGATGTTGGTGTAATCAAACTCGAAACCATTTATTCGCACCTCCTGGTTTTTGCGGATTAATGAATAGAGTTTCTGTCAATGTGTGTGGAATCACTGTTAGTTTCTCGCATTGTTGCGTGTTTAGTATCTGTGGTAGTAGACTAGGATCGGCGTGTAGAATTCTGCGGAGACGCAACCGGACGGTCTACGCACGTACCCGACTGAAGAAGGAGCAACGACTGCTCCGAAACTAGTCACGCAACGATGTAAGAAACAAATTCAGAGTGAAATTGTTTAAATCTTAAATATGTGTGATATTTACGAAACTTTCAATTAACTTATTATTCGTCGTACTATTAATGTTCTTATTCAGGTGTACGATTTTTGTAATTGGTTGATGCAGTAAAAGCACGAGTTTGCAATTACATACGATGTCCAATATAATGTGAAATTATTGCAACACTAATAAATCATTAAATACAAAGGAAATCCAAAGAAGAAACATCGCAATCAGACAATACACGCACGGAAATCTTCCCATCACGTACCGATTTATTAATGACATTGTCTCAAACTCTTACTATTTACTTAAATAACGAAAGTGAATTTCTAAGAAATGCTCCATCAGCTCGGCCTACTTTCTAAAGAAAATGCGACATCGTCGTTACGTTCAATTTTCCCCAGTCTTCGTAAACATTATTACATTTATATTGTACCCTGTCATTTTGAATAAGCTGGCGACTTAAGAGTGGTTAAGAAGTTCTCTTCGAAGTTATTTAAATAATATTGGGTTAAAAGTTCGCGGTCCTTCTTTATTATATTGGTTGGTCCGTTAGTATTAGACCAAATTACTATGGTTCTACTCTACCTGTTTAACAATTTTGGATACCACCACATAGTACTAATGTTTACTCTTCAACAGATCAAATAACCTTTTGACAACCTTGGGAGATATTAAACTTTGAGACACTGAATATGACTTAAACTTTGTATCTTTGGCTTGCATTACAATACTAAGCATATTTGCATAATAATATTACTTAATATACGTGCAGATATAATCCTCCGCAACATTAGAGTATACTCTATCAGATGAACAAGGAAAAGGCGGTCTGCACTCATATCTCTGTAAGAAAAACGTCTACTCTTGCCAAGTGGAAATAAGCATAACAAAAACCGAGATCTCATTCGTTGTACCTAATGCCCTTTGCCGTCTAAGATTGCCTACATAATGTTCCTAATGTTCATAATACATTACATAAATGAATTCGAAGCATGCAAGGTCGCAGTTCAGGAAATTGTGGTCACGATTGCTGTACCATCGATCATGTCGATTACAGGTTCTATGGCGAATATTATATACATTATGCAGTGTGAGGATATCCTGTAACTAGTGTTTATTACCTACTCAAAACTAATTAATTCCTTTTAATCTATTTATTTTGTACGATTTGTTTAGTCACGATGTTTTAATAATCATTGTTTGTATGGAAGAATGTAAAAAGATTGTTAATTAAGTTGCACGAAATGAACCAATTAATTCAATGTATCCCTAACGCCCATTCGTCTTCCAAGTAATTACGCAAAGCGCAGAGCATAGCTATGGAAGGCTTATATACGCAATCAAGACTATCGACAATACGCCGTGAATCATCGACAATACGGACACGACGCTCAGTCCTGATACGTGCAATAGAATAGGGACAATTTGCGAACAGTTGCTGACGCAATCGGTTACACTGTCTATCAAAACATATCACACACAACCAATTATAAACGCTGTCCTCTTGAAATATAGCCCAAAGTAGATCGTCGGGATGGAGAGACACCTACGAGGCTCTGATTAGAGCTTCACATCTCCGAGCGAGAACTAAACACGTTTGAAACACGGCATCGGCAACCCTAACAAAAGGCTGCTAATGAGGAAATCGTGTAGACACATCCGAGTATCGACAGCCCTGATTGAGCGAAAGTAAGCGTACAATTACTAACACAGAGATGTATGGAAACATCGTAAGAAACAGCGGAGTTATGAGAAAATTAGACGTAAGTGCCGCCATGTTTTCTGTATGTGTGCACAGTTGGCAGGAATGTGAATTTAATTTTGACTTGAAGAAGTTTGACGGCTCTTCGATTCTCGTATTACGTTTGGTCTTTTATTCCTTTTTCTGCAAAATTGGTTGCCACGGAGCGTAGCCAAGGATCGTTTTACGCAGCTGGTTGATTACTTTAAAAATTATTTTCAACTATTGTTAAGAACCAAACTACATACGACCAAATTATTTTAGAGATGATATTTGACTCAGTTTCAGTTTTTTTTTTTTTTTAGGTTTCGATGGTCATATTGCGTCCTTACTGTGTATCTGCCGGATTCTGTTCCCCACAGATGCCAACTATTTTTCCCAAGACAAATCTGTGTGTGTTTCTTTATGATTGTAAGTAATAGCGTGAAGTATGTCTTTTACATCTTTAAAAGAAGTATGTGAAGTTAGTGCGGAGACTAAGAGTGATGAAATTATTATCTTTTTTATCACTCTCAAAACTTTTCTCTTCGTTTTTTTGTTAAATCTCTATCCTAGGTACGTTTTAGATCTATGTAGGTAGGTACTACACCTGAATGAGTTAGATTAAGTAGCTATATATATTTTGACGACCCAGTTGGCGAAGTAGGCGGGTCTCTGCCGTCTACGCCGTGGTTCCTGGGTTCAATTCCCGGTAGGAGCAGAGTTGTCCTTCCAAAGGGGCATTTGTGCTTGAAATTATCACACTAATGTAATACATTACTATAAACGGCCCGTTGCATGGCTTAATTGGGCACGCGTTCACCTTCTAAGCGGCGGGTATCGGGAACACAAGTTTTCTCCCCGAGGGAAATTTGTGTTTCTGGTTCTGGGTGTGATGCCAATTAATTCTAGCACCAACGACCCAAGTCACAGAACTTAGTGAGTAAGCTTTTATGACATGTTATTAGGAATTTAAAAGTGTGCGCAATTATGTTTTTTCGACTATTCCACTCTACAACGGCTGAACGGATTCGTATGATATTTGTAATGTAGTACATGAGTTATTACATCTTTATTATGAAAGAGAATTTGCGATGCAAAACAAGCAGTCTACTAAAACATTTGAGCAAACTAATTGTAAATAGTTATAAATACAAAGTCATTTGTTTGCTTAGCGAAGCTTCGCAATCAATAGGTACCAACTAACATCGAAGGTTGTGAGCAAAGATAGTAAAGTGCAGTTTAGTCGGGCGTGCAAATAGTTGAGCTGCTTCCTCTGGGTAATGTCTAACGTTAGCTCATTATCTAAAAAGCTGTTGCTATAGCTTTCCGGTTAAATAAATCAGAAGCTCGTTTGAATTGAAACTGCAGAAGGATTTTAAAACATTTGATTTTGCATTTATCTAAGTACTCACGGAACTCGATAATGTCGAAATATTAGAAACAAATAAACGACACACAGTAAATGTTCCAAAAACTGAATAATATAAACTTTAAACGTTTATTTTATCACGATTTGATATTTAACATAAACATAACATAGACGCTTTCACACTCACAGCTCCACAATAAGTTCGATGACTTGTGTCGTGGGTGCCGGAAACATTCACATCACACACACAATCACAATCAGAACCAGAAAAACAATTTTTCCTTGGGGAGAAAACTTGTGTACCCGCCAGGAATCGAACCCGATACCCCTGCTTAGAAAGCGAATGCTCACCCAACTGAGCTAACGTGCAGATCTTTTCTACCGACTTCACAAAAAGAGGAGGAGGTCTGTACTCAATTCGACTGCATTTTTTTTCCGCATAGTTTCTGTTTACGTGAACCGATTTTAATTTTTTTTTGTTTCAAAGCTGTTGCTTTTGCATTGGTCCCATTTAAATTTGATCAAGATTTTTGAGTTATCGTCGTATATACATTAAATCTGATCAAGGTTCCAAAGACAAAGCGATGAAGACGGTATTTTTTAAGCTTTGCTTGCGTTTAATTATTTTGGAAGATTTATTGTTTCGTTATCCTGTGTCATTTGACCAATTATAGACCAATAAGATTTGAACCTACAGTTATCGGATCGACAGTCGAACTAACTACCACTAAGGTATCATCGTTTCAAAAATTTTAAAAGGTACTGACGGGTGAAGTCAGATTTAAGTTATATTTTTGTCAACCGTCAGGTGATATTATTAATTTAATTAAGGCCCAAAATATAATAATGTTAAAGAACAGAGAAAAGTTATTACAGAGCCGAGTTAATTACAAAGTTAATTAGTGTTAACAATGTAATAAAACTCAACGAGCATGATGGTAGTTTATTAAAAAGTAGAGTGCTTTATTTCAAAATTGTATAGCGTGACAGCGTAACTTTGCTAGCGTTATAACAAGATAAAACTGATCTATTTATATAATACTAGCCGTATCCCGCGGCATCGCCCGCGTTAATTAAGTTAAAAAGTAGCCTATGAAATTTCAACCAAATTAGTTTAGCCGTTACAGCGTAAAGATAAAACGAACATACTTACACACTAACATATTTACACACTAACTGTCGGATTTATAATATTACGCCTCTCAACCAAATTCAAACGATTAAGTGTTTAAATCAGTTATAAAACACGAAAAATTTGGTGATTAATAAATTTAAAACTGGAATATTTACTAACTGCACAGTATATGTAATATCACAAATTGTAACGGCTAAAATTATTTGATCTTTTCGAATTAAGAACCAAAACAGAAGGTTCAATCCGTAAAGATAATAATTAAACGCAAGCAAAGCTTAAATAATAAAACGCAAGCAAAGCTTAAAAAAACCGACTTCACCGCTTTATCTTCGGAACCTTGATCAGGTGTAATGTATTAAACACGCATTATTGACGATAACACAAAAAGTACTGATCAGATCATAATCAAATTTCAATGGAACCACATGAAAAGCACCAGCTTAAAAATAAAAAAATAATCATCAAAATTGGCTCACAACGATAGAAGTTATGAGGTAACTTTTAAAATCGGGTAAACGAGAACATCGTCAAAGTAGTCCACAAAATAAACATTATTGACGATATTTCAAAAACCACTGATCAGATCTTGATCAAATTTAAATGGGACCAATTATAAAGCAACATCTTTCAAACTAAAAAAAAATCGAAATCGGCTCACGTGGAGAGAAGTTATGAGATAGCACACATAAAAAAATAATTCAGTGACTTGAGTACCTCCTTCTTTTTTGGGAAGTCGGTAAAAAACAAAGCAATCACTTGATTGCTATGTTTTATAAGTCGTTTAATACAGAATTCATGTCTACTTATTAACTAAAGCAGTTTCTTCCAAATATGCTTATTGTATAGGGTTCATGTTTAATCTTTTATTTTTGAATCCACAGAACAAGTAACTAACCTAACCACTAGAACAAAAACAATAACCTAGGTATGTTCAAAGTTTCAGTTATATCCTTTCAGTAGTTTTGGCGTGGTTAAATAAAAAATATACAATACAAACATATATAAGTTTACTGTAAGATTTTTTTATGAATGATAAGCAAGCATTTGACCACGATATCACCTGATGAAAAGCCATGATGCGGCCAAAGATGTAGCATGCCTGCCTAGACGATACCTATTCACTTGACTTGAAGACTGCCAGATTATGCCGTTCTGGAAACAATGGCGCGGACAATGAGTTCCACATTATATATTATATACATACATGTATTTTAAAATTGATAAAAGGTACGGCGGACTCATACTGTAGAAATAGAAATAAGAACGTACAAACACCAAACTTTCGCTTTTATATAGGTAGTACTAGGAAGGATGTATGTAATTCAATTTTACCATCTTCAACTATATCATCACTTACCATCAGGAGAGAGTGATCAAACGCTAGCCTATTAGAGATTTTTTTTGATAATGCCAAAATTCAAAAAGTATTTATTCAACCGCCAAGCAGTAGTGTGCAAAAATTACTGGGAAATTTCAGGGCTTAAAGAAATTTAACATCTCAGGGTGTTGAACGCAGTGCTTTGCGAAGCAGGATTTTGACCTAAGTTCAAAACTCTGGATGGCACTAAACTGTAATGGGCAAGCGTGTCGCTTACCATCAGGCGAGCGACTTGCTCGTTTCATCACTCAATTACAATAAAAAAAAATTAAATGTCGAGAGCAAAATCTATCCAACAACATCAACTAACCAATAAACCTAGTAAACCTTGGGAAATGTATAATTGCTCTCTTTGAGCACGCACACATTTCACACGACTTTGGTGTTACATTAGTTGCCTAATGTAACACTTACATAACAAATTGCTCCATTGTTAACTTGGTCTAGTAAATTTTGCAGCGCGATGCAAAAAAGGCGCTGCTGGCATATTTGTATATATAATTTGTCTATCTTGTATATATGTATATATATAATCTGAATCTCGGAAACGGCTCCAACGATTTTCATGAAATTTGGTATGCAGGGGGTTTCAGGGGCGATAGATCGATCTGGCTAGGTTTAATTTTTAGAAAACGTCGTTTACCAGAAAAAAAACCGAGCTAAGCTCGGTCATTCAGGTACACTACTATCAATACAGCGTGTCATCCATGTTCGAGTAAATGACGATTGTGATAATATATATTCCATTATATAGTCCAACGGCTTAGGAAAGAAAAGGTAACAAACAGCCTAGAGGAGAGATACTCGTATAAATTTCATAAATTTACAATTATTTTGGGATTTATGATAGCCTTTATGAGTATAAGCGGAGAATTAATAAAATACCGATTAGAAAAGAAAGAGAAACAGAGAAACGTATAATATGTAGGTAGTGACGAATTGTAAATAAACATAATTATGGTTGTAGTATATTAGTTATTCGACGGGGCTCGATTAGAGAGTTAATTGCCATCAAATGGTACCTATAATCCGTGAGTGGTCAAGTCTAAGAGTATTAATAAGAATAAGTATCATTAAGGCAAGAATGTTACGTCTTCATCCTAAAGTCGTTGATCAATACTGTCACTGTCATTCACCCACATTTTTCTTCAGGTGTGATAATAATCAAATCTTACCTCTCGCAAAGTAACCTTCGCCTTTTATATGACCATTTATGCAACTCAAGTAAAAAATGCAACGGATATTGTAGATTATAATAAGCTCCATCAATAACAGCTAATACATAAATTACCTACCTAAGTATTACTGTGACTGTATCCCATCAAGTCTACCAACCTTGAGGTATAGACGTTCGAATTCCTTTTCAATGATGCTTATTGCTGGCATCAATATCGCATTTGTATGATATTGTCGTTTTATAGGTATTCTGCAGGTGGCCATAGCCAATACTCTTGGATAAATTCTTATTTTATCTAAGCACTTAGGTTTTATCTACGCATCGCTTTTACTTTAATAGGCAGTGTTATGCTGATGACTTATCTTTTTAAATGTAAGTTTTTATAGGATGCCTTTTAGAAAACACCTTTTACAAGATGTTTTATAAAATTATTTGGAATATTAACGTTGGTAAAAATCATTCGCTGAGGAATTATATGAAACACGGATGAACAAAACTGACGGTGAATTGCATGTTCCTTTACAATGTTTGGATCACTTGAACTCAAATTTACATTTTAAAATGGCGCTTCAATGCAGTGATAATTATGTGAGATAGTGGTAAAAATTAAATGTTAGCCGAAATCAGTTTTATCTGATAAATATATGATTAGATTAAGTGGTTTTCATTAACCGTTCAATTCGTATTGTTAATGTTTTTTTCCTCATTGTTTTGTTAATTCATACCTGTGCGTGTATTGTATGTCTGTGCCGTGACTTCACCAAACGGCTCCAGCGGAAGACCTGCGCTGGTGCACAGCCAGTATTACGCTGAGTTGGAGCCGATTTGACAAACTGTTTTTGTTTCTGCCTTTTGTGTCTTTTATGTGTTGTCACAAATAAATTATTTCTATTCTATTCTCATTTTGGAGCAATTCCTACTAATATACGTCATTAGTCACTGGCTGTCTTTACCGATAAACTCGGACGCACATTACTAAATCATCCGCAGTGAAACAAATGTATCTTTCCGATGCAAGGCGGTGTGGCTTTGAGGAATTATGTGAACAGGAAATAAATGAATCGGTAACAAATCAATGGATATTGTTTGTTTGCGTCTACGAGTTTGCGTGCCTATATCTAAACTTTATATATATAAAGAAATAAATTGCTTTTTTTCTTTACGTGGCCTACGTGGCATTGTAACGCATGCTGGGTAGCATGTAGAAAATCCTGCTTTCAGGATCATCAGAACTGTTAAACTGATTTATCTTTCGACGAAAAGATTGTTCTTTCCTTATGAAACATTTCCTGGACTGTTCCAGCTAAAAGAGCGAGTTGCAGTGTAATTACTCGGTATATTACGAGTTGTTGTTTTAGAGAATGGATCTCACTGAAGCAAGTGGCACTTTATTAGGTATTCAAAGTTTCATCATTTTTAATAATTTTGCTGTCACTAAGCAAATTTTATTTAGTTTCACCTAGTATCTTGTTGTCAATCTATTTGTCGGTCTGTAATCAAATCTTGCAAGCTAAATTAGATGCACTTCACGATGTCTGATTGGACTGAAATTGGTGTATCTTCGGTGACAAGACAATGAAATCGTACCATGGAGCTGGTCTGATGATGAAGACGGAAGGTGGCCCTAACAGGAACTTCTGAACTAAACGAGATAAACCCCGGGTTTGATTAGTTTTTATTTACAACTGGTAAAAGCTTGATTTTAAAAATATTTCTTGTTTTTTACGGATTTCCAAAAAAAGGAGGAGGTACTCAAGTCGACTGTATTTTTTTTATGTCTGTTATCTCATTATCATCCTCATAACTTCTTTCCACGTGAACCGATTTCGAACATTTTTTTTTAGTTTGAAAGATGTTGCTTTCCAATTGGTCCCATTTAAAATTGATCAAGATCGGATCAGTAGTTCTTGAAATATCGTCAATAATGCGTGTTTAGTACATCTAATCTGATCAAAGTTCCGAAGATAAAGCGGTGAAGTCGGCTTTTTTTAAGCTTAGCTTGCGCTTAATTATTGAACTTAAGGTTGGTTTGTACAGTCCAAAGTAGCAAGATGGGATATATAGTCTTTAGTAGCCAGGCGAGTACCCTACCACCATGGAGATATTTCTTTTTCCGGATGCTCAAACCTGTCAATAGTTATAGATTCGAAACTGCGATCACCTAATCGGTTGGCGACTACCAAGCCCGATATCTTGCCAAATTCCTAGTAAGATGTGGCAAACGATGCAATGCTAAAATAACATAAAAACATCTACAGAATCGTTTAAGCAACCGTACGATAAAAATAACACAGTTAAGTATACTTGCTAACGAAACATTCAAGATTGAATTCATAACTCAATATAAACTCTAATATTCATAGCAATATCAAATTACTTGAAAAAAGTTTCTTCTTACTATCTCGAGTGTATACTAAATTTTAATAAAAAAAGAGGCTATTCTCTCAATGCCTAAGCTATCAGACGGGCCATCTGGCTTCCTGCCATGTTTTATAAAAAGTAGAGCTTTTGTACAAGAGGTTTAGCTCTACGTCATTGATTGCATGATCATTGTATGAAAAGAGTACTTAGGGTATCGTGTCCGCCATTATAAAACACCAAGTATTGAACCGGAGCATGAAAATTGAGATATTTATGAAGACTACAGCTATAAATGAGTAATGTGTGCTAATGATATATTTATTTTAACAGTAGGCATATCATATAAGTTATGAATTATTAACTATTTTAGGTAAAACATTTGGGTGGCACAGAACCCATGAGGTTTTTATATACTTCCTTTATCCTTTCTTTGGGCCATACAATTCAATACATAATACCTTTAAACTGAAATATAATTTACATAAGCATAAAAACTAAATGAACATGAAACTTTTTTAAATATATATAGGTTTTATCCATTGGTGTACTTATTTGTTAATAAAAATGCTGTATCATTTTTAAACCTTTGCGATTATAACAAATAAAAAAAAACGCTAGGATTTACCGACCACAATTACTAAACATGTGAAATACTTACGAAACTTTCAATCAAATATTGAGGAGCTTAGAAAACCGCTAAAACTATCACCTCCTGATACCGCGAGCTAAATAAAGACTAGGTATCGGCGCGATTAAGTGCGGTATAATTCCCTAACTATGCCTTTTCTATGTTTGCAAGAAAGGCACTGTTATCGAGAGATAAAATTCGCCGTTCCGTGTTCGTAACAGCCCATGATAACTTATTCGAAAAGCCCATTTCGGGGTAAATTTATGGTTGATTTAACTCGTTTATTCCGCAAAAGAACTTTCCATGGTTGCCGATGAGATAGGGTAGATAGGATAATGGTGTAACCGGTTTTGAACGTTATTTGTGATTTTTCCTTTATAAGTATATGAAAATAAGATAAGCGGGTAACGGGAATGATATCTTAATAAAAAAGTTTAGGAGCAACAGCTCCTACTACTAGAAACAATGGAAGTTTGACTGATATTATATTCAAAGTTACTTTTCTATTACACTAGACTTTTTTTTTTACTATTACACAGTTATCCTTGAGAGCCTGCGTATTCCAGGTCTAGTGTGTTTACCAGCTTCGATCACATCGTCACTTACCATCTGGTGAGATAGTGGTCAAACACTAGCCTGTCGCAAATAAAAAAAAAAAAAAAAAAAACTGGGTGAGCGTTCCCCGTCTAAGCATCGAACCCGATACCCCGGTTTCAAGTCCCGATAGGAACACAAGTTTTCTCCGCAAGGAAAATTTATGTTTCTGGTTCTGGTTGTGATTGTGAGTGTGATGTGAATGTTTCCGCCACCCACGATACAAGTAATCGAACTTAACATGGGGCTGTGAGTGTGAAATCTTTACGTTTATGTTATCATTGAAGTAAATAATTAGATTATATATAAACTACTTAATCACCAGTAAAATAGTTTTATCGTTTAATAAATTTGATTTAAATTGGTTATTTATAAAGGTATAAACTAAATTATTGCTTTTATATTGAATAAAATTTATTTTCATAAAATTTTAGTAAAATATATGAGTCATGATTTAACAGGTCCAAGTCCAACATTTACCTGATAAACTGAAAATAAAATTGATGACTGGAAAAAATATATGAATGGTGACTTTTTTATGCTAAATAGGCAAGCATTTGACCGCCATCTCACTTGATGGAAAGTAACGATACGGCCGAAAATGAAACATGCTTTTCAGAAGATACCTATTCATCTAGACTTGAAGACACCCAGATTGTATATTTCAAGGCACAAAAACGCAGGTAATGAGTTCCACTTCTTCGCTGTACGGTTCATAAACGTAAAAGCTAAATCTTCGAGCTTCGAGCTTCGAGCGAACTGGAAGTATGTCAACCATAAATGGATGACGTTTGACAGTTTGTCTTGTTGTTCGATAGTAAAAAGGGCATAGAGGAATTATATCATATAATATCTGAGCACACCCTCCAAAATGTAAGCGATAAAATACCGATAGGCTTGCTACCTTACTTGTTCCGTTGAAGTTTGTAGCATGAAACAAGTGAAAGAACTAATATCTATTTCCATGAAGTTTCTTTGTCACAATAACAATTATAAACACAACCAATATGTAAAGAATTGTCAAGTTTGATATTAGATCGTAAGTTCCAACCCTGCATCGTTTCTAAACACAGACACACGTATTCTTTATTGTAATGAAATATACCTATCTCCCCTAGCTCATGAAGTTGGTAACTAGCCAGGATTTTATCTTAATTAATATACTAAACTCGTAAAGTAATTGATTGGAGTTATATTATTCTCTCCATATTGAATGCCAAATTTATAGCATAGTTCTTCTTCTGTTCTGCTGTTAAAGGGAAATGTATGCCAATATTCCAATCTCTGCGAAATCCAATATCTCGCAAATCAAAACTCAAGAAAAACTTTGTTCTCGATCTTGCAGCTTACCCGTTTTTTGCGTACAAGATAAGCTTTCTGTGATCCCGCGAAATATAGGACCAGTTACCGTATTCAAACGAATTCTGGTAAAATGGACAAAATATATCGTTTTGGTTATATAAACCAAAATTTTATCAGTGTTCATCTCTCAGTGAAAAAGTATAACGTATTTGAGTTATGTATTGATTCGTCCAACCAATTTCGACAGATAAAATGATATAAAATAGAATGTAGTGGTCCTCTTTTGCTAAGTGGGAAAGATCGCACTAAGCAGTGGATAAACATATCGACGATATTTTTGTAAATCGAAGACGCTTTCTCAGTCATAATAATGAAACTTGGAGCGAAGACAGGCCATTTGCTTAATCGTATTGTCACGCCTGGATTTACGATGTGCCTTATAAATATTACTCTAACACTGACTGAATGACAGACCTCGCACAGCCTAAACCGGTAGACTTAGAAATATGTGATTTTAATTTGATTTGATTTCAAGTTGATTCAAAAAGTTCTAAAAGAAGTGTTAAATAAAACGTCTTTAAGTCTAAGAGCATGTTCTGGGCAAGCATGTTGCATCTTAACTTTTTATCGGGTGAGATGATAGTCATATGCTTGCGTATAATGCATAGGACAATAATTATAGATGAGCACTAAAAAAGGTTCATTCCCTATAAGGGGGTTAAATAGCAAGTGAAAGTTTATATGGATGTTTGCAACAACTCATTAGTCTCATTACCAGCCGCGTCACGATTAGATATTCCATAGGGTATTCGGATAGTCTCTAAATGAATGTTTCTAAGACAACTTTTTGATACTATGTTGCTACAACCGGTTTTTACATGTAGTTACTTTTTTGTTTTCCGGTTATTCAATCCTTATATTTCAGACATATTGAATGTTTTCATCCTCCGAAGTGCCTACGCCTAAATATTTGATCAGTACTTAAGTTTAGCAGTATCCAGGTTACGAGCTGAGATTCGAATCAGAGTAGGTACTTCTGTATTTTATACCTTATCCAATTTACCTCGCTAGCTCGTGAAAGTAAACATCTTGAGTGTTTTTCGCGATAAAATTGGTTGTTTTGGTCTGGTGAAACCAATCATGTTGGATGGAATGTAACTATTTATTTGTGTGAAAAACAAAAAGCTAAATTTGTGGTTACAGCAATGATAATTATTTTCTCAACTATTAATGTGAAAAACCAGTGGGTCTTTTTTTTTTAAAGACAATGGAACTTGAACTGAAAAAGAAGCTCTTAGGCTACCTTAAAGCAAATGAGCTCCTGAGTGACCGGCAATATGGGTTTCGCCAGAACGGGTCGACCGGAGACCTTCTTGCGTATGCCCCTCACATATGGAGTGAGGCCTTGGAAAAACACGGCGCGGCGGCGAGGCGCTTGCTCGCTTGACATTTCCAAGGCGAGGCAAGTTTGCAACGTTTGGTATACCTCCCGGTTTATGTGCCGGGGGTACCAAACATTCACATCACACACACAATCACAACCAGAAACACAAATTTTCCAAGCGGAGAAAACGTGTGTTCCCGCCGGGAATCGCCGGGAATACTGTCAAAAACCAGTAGGTTGTTATTTTTTATTAAACATTTTCTGTGATGTTTTGATCTTTATGTTAGGTATGTCATGTTTTTATGTGAACAGTCTATCACAGTTCTGTTCACACTGCTACATAATTGAATCGGTTCGTTCACCACTCTCATCACGCGCGCAACTTGCGGGACGTGTTTGGCAACCGATCCGCGATACGTTATACTCAGTAGTTATAGCCGAATCAATTATTGACACGTGTTAGGCGATAATCGGGGTGTTTGTTTCTATTGAAACCTTATTTGTTCTTGTATCTTTTATGTTATGTATACTTTTTATTAATACGAATATAAATTGTTGACGAAAACGCGACTGGTCCGTCATACTATAAAATATCGCTCAATTTTTCTGTAGTTTTGTCGCATTCCATATGAATCTAATTACGTCTTACTTTAATTTTTGACGCATTAACTCTCATAATACTTTATATTTCTGATAGCTGAATGTACAATTCAATACAATATAAAATTCGTTATTGTACACCAAAAAAGATACAAACTTATAATAACGAAATTCATATTTCAAGACAGGCAATGGGCGGTCTTATCGCTTTCAGCGATTTCTATCAGACAACCTTTGGATGGTCAGATATTGTAGTAGCAACTGAGGTCAGTGGAGGTGTAGTGTATAATTATAAGTACATAAAGATAATATATAAAGTTAATAAACTACATAAAATAATAGTAAGTACAAAAAAAAAATTTGTTTGCTTTTTTTACTAATATATTTTTCGCTATATTTTCATTTATTTATACCTACATACATTTCATCAAAAAAATATGGGGTTAAAATCTAGTTTTGTTTTTCCTGTTAATTTACAGTTATATTGAAAGTGGCAATATATGTAATTTAATTTCCTTCTGATCTTACTAGTAGGACATATCACTTGAACTATGTTAAACCAATCAGGCAGCGATCATAACAAATATTTATTATTATATAAAAATGTGTAATGCGAATTACTGAATACGAACATATTGTGTGAATGTAACATAACTATTTATTAAGAACTAATAGAGTAATTTATTCAGAATCGTTCAAAATTCGATACTCAATAAAGCACATACGACTCGAATTGTTACATCAAACACCCGTTCAAAATATCAGCCTACCTCAGCGTAATTAATTAACTATGCTCTCTAATACCACAAGCAGATGCATTAAATCGCGCACATCCAAGCTGCATCGAACCCGTTTTAATTGCAAAGAGCTGCGTCAGCTAAGATTTACCAATTAAGGGAATCGGGAGCGGAACCACTTGCCCACTCAGCGAGCTATGTGAGCCCAGTCGAGCACGGCAAGCTCACTTCGAGCACAAAACGACCCCAGATACGTATTGCCACCTCTACAGGGACCAACGAATATTCCACAAGAGGCCCGTCAATGCGAATAAAAGACAAAAGGGACTCGATTCCCATTTTCCAAATGACTACCGGCGAACAATCTATGCAAGGGACGTAAATTCGTGCACAACATGCATGATTTTTAAACACACGCTATTATATACCAAAAAAGAGATATATTTGCAGTCATTTCAGAACCTCGCTTTAAAATTAGTAAATTCGTAATAAATGTATAAATACATTGTTTGGAAGTGCGTTATTCAAATCTGTTAGAGGTGTATAACAGTATTGTCAATGAAGAAGTTTTTAAAAACGCTAAAAACAAGTTACAGTAAGAATCCGAGACAAATAAATCGGAAGTCGTTATCGTGGCGAAAATTGAGACTTGCCGCAAAAAGTTGTCGCTTTTCGAGAGCAATAAAAACTTTTTACATCAATAACAGGCGGACTCACTCTTGAATGTAATTTCATGTAATTAAGTGGTTTAATTTTACCACTTGCATATCCCTTACAGAAAAAGCTTAACAGCGCGAATAAGTATTTAGTGAGACGTGCTAATTCACGGTCATGTCCATTAGTGTTCTTCTAGATTCACTAGATTCACTGGATTTAAAAAAACATAACAAAGATTTTGATTGCAGTAATGAGATGAAAGGATTTTTTTAAGCTCGTTTGAATAACAAACCCTCGGCATGTAATAAAAGACAAAAGAGCAAGAACAAAAGCAAAGGTAAATTAAACAACAAAAATAAATAGGCATCACGTTTGAGAGTGATTCTCTAAACGGAGTCGCAAACTTGGGAATAACATTCCTCCCCTTTTACAGTGAATCTTTGCAGGATCGAATAACAAAAGTCTATCTACCTTTGCTCTTATCAGACACAAAGGAGAGGGACGCGGTCTCTGTGGAAAACATCCAATTAAATTGTGAAGAATTGTAGTCGATTAAGATGGCAATTGTATTATTATCGTGCTGATTTAATCTTGGATTAGATAGAAGCCGTCTGAACAAATAAAATTGGGACATATTTTTACAAATTAAATGATTATTAGCTATACATGTTTATTCAAAAAAGGCTTGGCACTGGGCTCTTTGTAGTAGAGTAGGAAACTTGTAATTTAATTCAAAATTTTCTCTTTGAGCTCCATCAAAGTTTTATAAAGTTCGTTAATTATCCTTATATACTAATCAACATTAAGTTTAATATTAATTAACAACACCACGTTGATTCCAATTGAACATGACAAACCAATTTCGAAGGAAACTTTCAGCTGGTATTGCTTTGACATTTCAGATAATACTTCCATCCTTAGCGATTATTACAAGGAACAATTTGTTGATTTTCAGGAAAAATCAATAACGTCAACTGACAGCCCCTTGGGCTGTATTTGAAACCCTTTTCAAAGTTTTAATTTAGGCCGTATCACTTACATAGATTGGATCCAAGAGGAACCTTCCGGAATCAAACTCTAAGTCAAAACTTTCTGAAAGTTATAGAAGGTAATTAGAAAAATATGAACTGCTGAAACTAATGGTTGAGGCGAAACACATTACTATACAGCCTAATATCGGTATTCTATCGGGTTCGATTCCCTGTTATAACACAAGTTTTCTTCCCAAGGAAAATTTGTGTTTCTGGTGCTGGTTGTGATTGTGATGTGAATGTTTCCGGCACCCATGACATATCATCGAATTTAGTGTGGGTTTGTGAGTGTGAAAGCGTTATTTTAACTTGTAATACCTCGGGGTGACGAGCGCAATGCTTTACCGCGCTAGATTTTAATCTATATAAGTAAACAAAAAATCTTTGGGTGTCACTAAACTGTAATGGGCAAGCGTGACACTTACTTTTAGGCGAGCGACTTGCTCGTTTCGTCTTCCAATAATATAAAAATAGACGAGCGGGACCTGTGATGGTCTATGTTGTATATAGGATCTGGAACATATTTTTTTTATGACAGATAGGGAAGCATTTAGCCGCTATCTCACCTGATGGAAAGTGACGATGAGGCCGAAGATGAAGCTTGATTACCTAGAAGATACCTGTTCACTCTAGACTTGAATACTCCCAGATTATACTGTTATTATGGGCCCCCAGCCTGATATCAATTCTTCAGAAATGATAACATATTTCTGAACAAACTGGAAAAGTAAACAGCATAGATTATTGTTATTTAGGCATCTTTCGCAACACAAGGCTAAACTCCCAAGAGGTAACATCCCCAACAAAGCGATAATCCCACCAACTATTATGTAAATGGGAGTAAGCTCGAACATCATATAACGTTTAGAGAAGGAGAAGCAGACACAATAACATAACAGTAAACAATAGATATTCAATTAAAGGAGCAGCCTGCCGCGATAACCAGTGGTGAGGGACATTCCCGTCGTTTATTAGGTCCACCCGGTTTATCATCAATGGACACATTGAATTCTAAACAGGCAGCCGAAGCAAATAGTCATTGAAATTGAAATTTGGAGTCGAATATGTACAGGCAGGGTTCTTTTAACTGGCTTTGTATCGAGCTCCTTAATTCTGTCCACTTTAAGAACTCGGACGCTCATAAAGTTCTTTTTATACCTCTGACACTGGAATGTTTAATTAAATTATTTGCTCTGAATAGATTTAGAAAGCTGCTTTTAGCCTTGTGTCTGAGACTGCTATCTTATAAATTGATAAGTTAATTATTTTGTCAAAAAAAGCAAGAACTAAGAAAGTTTTGGGTTAAAAATTATCTATATGTTCATTTAATCTACATCTACATATATTTATAAATCAATTGACGTTTGTTAGTCTCACGAAGACACGAGAACGGCTCGTCCGATTTGACTGATGCTTTTTTTGAGTTCGTAATGGTCAGGAATAGGTTTGTATGTAAAATGTTATTTTAGTCCACCGGAAATTGCTCCGGCGCGAAGCCGGGGTGGATCGCTAATCTTTAATATATTTCAACGGTCTACTCAGCAATGGTGTTGCTCAATAACTGTAGCATCAGACGTTGTCAGATACAGGTGTCACGATGCAACTGTGTTAGGGGTCGATTTGCCCCAAACTGTTTGGGGTGCAAGCCACAAGCGGACGAGAATAAAATTTTATTGACCTTTTGTGAAGCTTTGATATCTTCTAGAATGTTTTCTTAATGTATTATAATTTAAACGTAAGCAAAGCTTAAAAAATCCGACTTCACTGCTTATATTTTGGTGTCCCGTATAAATTTTATCGAAATCGATCAAGCTAAAACCAAAACAAAAACGGTGAAGTCGTTTTTTTAAGCTTTGCTTGCGTTTAAAATATTTTAACCCGTTTAATTCCTTTACCTATTTTATTATATAGCATTCTTTAAATTTTATTTCCACTCAAATATGATTTCTTTTGCTCTTGAACCAAGCACAAAATCGGAAATTTCTAGTTCAAATCTCGTCGCTCGGCGTGACATATTGCAACCAAAAGAGTAAAATTGTCTGTTGATATTTGACAATAACGCGCAACCTCGGAGTTTATCACTAAACATTTTCAATTTACCTCAACATTGTTGAAATAGTTTTACAAAAATTATTTTTGTATGTCACCAGTGACTGTTTTAACCGGACCGATAAAGATTTTTAAGCGGTACTAACTGCGCCCCTCGGCTTTATCCGCGTAAGTCCCGGACCCGCGATAATTCCGAGATATAAAATAGCATTTGTGTTAATCCACAGGTGTCAGCTACCTGCATACCAAATTTCATCAACATTGGTCTAGCCGTTTCAGCGTGACAAATTAACAAACATACTAACACACTCACAAACTTTTGCTTTTATAACATTAGTGTGATTATCTAGCCTCGCGACTTCATCCAATTTATTATCCATATATTTATAGCCAGTATAATGTCTTCGGAATGAACTATTTACTTTTGTAATATCATTTAGACGTGATTGAGTTACATACAAACAAACATTAATGTTTTATGTAGGATTATAATCACATCGTCAATTAAAGATTGTTTTCGGACATATTGGTAAAAAAATAGCTTAAATACGATCCTTTAAAAATTTACTTTCCTTGATTTTATTTATATAGCATTAGCCATGCTAGGCAGAACTATAGTGATAAAGCAAGCAATAGGGCATGAGACCCTATGGCCTCGGGTTCAAATCCCGCCTCAAGCGATTATTTTTCCTTTCTAAATTTATCACTATAGTTCTGCCTAGCATGGCTAATGCTATATAAATAAAATCAATTGATTTGGGTGGACGTCATCAACACAACGTGTAGCTAATTGCAATGTTTGACTCTTTGGCCGTAGTAGTTTCTATAAACTGTTTCGGTTGATGACGTCACACGTCCCCGTAAGACGTTAATAATAACGAAAGGTTAATTTCGTCGCTTCAGGCGGGGCTTGAGTAGCTCAGCGGTTAGAGCAATAGGGCATGAGACCCTATGGCCGCGGGTTCAAATCCCGCCTCAAGCGATAATTTTTACTTTCTGAATTTATCACTATTTACTTTTCTATCCACAATTGGTATCCTAATTACTTTAAGACGAAATATCAAAGAACTCTTCAACTTATGTAGGGATCAAAATATTCCTTACAAGTTTATTAACAAATCGAAAACGAGGGTAATATAAATTAAATAAAACCCTTTTCTTATTCATCTAACTCCACACCACCCGACAGAGCTTATCAGAGCATGATCCACTTCCAAATTATGAAACAATACGCGTAGTCGGATAAACCGGTTTTTACCAGGCAAATTCGAGTTCCGGATAAAAATATCACTCACTGTACATTGCACTGAATTTCCCCTTTATAGTTGGATCGTTTTATTTGTTGGCGGGTATTTTCCGGGCCCTATTCACATGAATCAAACCGGGCCGAGTCATTTATTTGAAACGCGGCGACAAGATACGTACGAGCGTATCGCATTTGTTTCGGCCGATACGATGTTTAATTTAATTTAGGGTGCTCTTTACTTTGACTGGTAAATGCTTTTAATAATGTTATATATTATAAGAACTGCATGGTTATGCATCATCGGACAATAAGGCGTGGGTAAGAAAAGACATCCTTTCAGGCGCTTAACCGCGTTAATTAAGTTAAAAAGTAGCCCTTGTGTTACTCCGAAACTTAAACTATTTACATTCTAAATTTCATCAAAAACGGTGAATTTGTTACGGAGATACGTGGTAACAAATACTCGCACACACACACATATATATATACTTTCACATTTATAATGTTAGTAGGATTTGGTTTTAATAAATAAGAGCCCTTTTCATCTGCTCCTGCACTGTAATTGTATACAAAATTTCGTATAAAACATGACATAAATCGTTAATACTCTCCATAATTTTGTTTCCGAGGGCTTGATAAATATTCAATTTATCCCCAAAATAATTTGGTTCAAAGTAAAGTTATCAAGATAAATCTAGGTAACCAACTTCATTGAAATTTATGTTGCTTCGCGAGGGACCTCAATCCCATTTAAATTTTAATTCCGAGCACTACAAAATAAATTAGATACAAATTGGGCAGCCTCATTTACAAGATACTGGCAACCCGAACGAAGCTATTTCCCTTTCAGTCTCCTATTTAAGAACCTTTTATAAATGCTATCTTATTTAATTAGCCTAATGAAGAATGTTCATGTAATTCAATCTTGTTTTCTAATTAACACCGTGCAAACTTCGCTGTATTAGATTAGACTGAAACCTCAATAGTATCCTCGTATGAAGTTCCTACAGATAATAAAACTTAATGGATACGCAAAGTTCTGCTTGTTTGGTCACTGGGTATGTACAAAGTTTCCTTCTGTAGCCGGCTTAATTAGGTATTAGGAAAGTCGGAAATTCCTACTGTCTCTGGACTGGGCTTTAGAGAAAAAAAGAGATAGCGGCACGATTCGAAACTCGGTGCATTTCGAACGTGATTACCGATAGACTTTTTTCCAAAATTAATTAAAAGTCACAACGATGGCCAAAGCTCGGGGCAGGACGAACGTGCTCAAAATACTTTTCAACTTTCCCCCTTTGTTCTATTTTTGTCTGGGCATCTATTGAAATAATTCCCTAAAACACCACTTAGGGAGAGAAAAATGTGGGTTGAAAATGTCAACTATTTTCAAGTTTAGTTTCATGGCTCAATGCTGGTAGAATTGTTCGCTTTTAAGTTTTAATGCTTTTTTAAGTTGTACAAAGTATGCAGAATGACGCTTTTAGAATTCCAAAGTTAAATTCGCCTTTTGAATTCGAAATTATGTTCTTTAAAGCATTACTCATATGTTTAACCTTTCAATTATGCCACAGTATACAAAAATTAATTGGAATTAATATTTTTCTATCAGAAGCTCACAAAAAAGTTACAGTTAATAGCTCCAAAGCATGACGCTTCACGGTCTGGTGGATTTCACGAGAACGCGCTATAAAACGCGTAACAAATAATTCCAATTTGGTTTACTATACTTATTGCACATCCATTTGTATAAAATATAATTCTTTTACTGGTATTGGCATTAAGTATATCATTAGCACAGATTTTTTAGAATATATCACTGATGGTATTATTGAGAGTAGTTCCTAAAATTAAAAAAAAAAAAAATCTAGTTAGACATGCACGACTACTATCTCACCTGATGGAAAGTGAAGATGCGGCCGAAGATGTAACATGCTTGTCTAGAGAGAATATATAAATATACTTCGTTTCAAGCCTACGAATAATATACCTACCTTATTCGTAGTTTCATAGTCATGCAAAAAGTACGCCACGAAAACTAGTGTTTAACTAATAATATAATAACGTTATGTTTTGGCCTCAGCTAGGGAAATTTAATTATTATGTGTAACTTATGGCATGCTGTCGCCCCAATGCGACGCTGTATTTGCAGTTAATATCTATACAGACTAATAGCTGAGTAGTGATGTTACCCTTGTGTTGTATACTTGTATTCCACAATAACAATGATATTTTAGTAATGCGTAGTTGTTTTCAAATTTATTGATCGACTGAAGCGAGATCTCTAAGTTGACTTGGGACGTTCAGCACTTTGTCCGTCCGTCTTTCAGAGGCATCTAGCGTCTAAACTATATAAGCGAATGAATTCAAACTCTGGTAGAATATGTAGGTATAACTACGGCCCAAAGCCAGAAATTACATTTAAAATTATATAAAATTAAGGGGGCTCCCATACATTTAAGTGGAGAGCAATTATTTTTAATTTTTATATCTACCGTTATGGGGTATCGTTGATATACGAGCTTGACCAGTAGAGTACCAAAGCGGTATTAAAAAAATCTATGTTGAAAAATAACGATTTGATAGGCTACCAAAGACACTGTTTTTAGTCCTATTTTGCCCCGAGGTCTATCTCAAACGGCTTCACACTGAAAGGCTGAACTTACTTATAATATCCGTTATCAGGATAAAACGGATATTATACGATCAAATACCGAAATCAAACAATTATTATATAGAAAAATGTTATAAGCAAGTAACCTCAAAAGTTTTTATCTATGAGGCAAAATGTAGGCGCGAGATCTCGTTATTATCAAACACATTTTTTATTAATGATCCGTACGGTACTGCCGATGTTATAGGCAGTAGTGCTAATTATCAAGGAACGTCCTGCTTGTATTCTTAGCACGAAAAACTCTCACTTAAAACAGTTTGAAAAAATCTGGAATATTACTCAGCATTTTTTCACGAAAAATAATGTAAGGCGAAAGCTCTTCAGCATATTTTTCTTTGCATGAATATTCATTTGTTCCAATTTCGTCGGCCTGAAAACCGTTCCACAACTTTTTAAGGTTAAATAGATTTTTACGATGTTTACTTAATTTTATTTTATGTGATGAGTGGTATAATTATTTGTACTCACATTACTTGGGTATTTTCCGCAGCAAATCACTTCTTGAGACTGGGCAAGATTGTGAATTACCTGAAAATAGGACGATTTCATTAGTTTTGTAATCATATTACAAGCGCATGGCAATTTTGACCTAGAATCGTGATACTTTCGTTACTTTTTCTTGTTGTTTCATGGCTGAAATTAGTTCAAGTTTATTTCTGTTTTCTTACATGTTGCAATCGCTTTCGATTTTGGCTCAGTAGAGTTTTTAAGATGATAAAGATTAAATGCTCTATAGACGATTTTCAATTAGATGTACATTACATATATGTGTGTATTAAAGTAACAGTGAACTGCCCATTGTCTTAGTAAGGTGTGTGTTCACCTTTTAAGCCTTTTAAGTATCGGGTTCGATTCTCAGTGGGAAAGAAATTTGTGTTTCTGATTCTGGTTGTGATTGTGTGAGTGATGTAAATGTTTCCGGCACCTTCGACACAAGACGTTGAACTTATGTGTGGGGCTGTGAGTGTGGAAGATTTTTTTATGTTCATGTTTAGTAACAGAATATTATAGTTACAGAGTACCTATTCACGCTAGACTTAAAACGTCCTAAATAATACGAATTGAGAATAAAAAGCAAGTAAGGAATACAGCTTCTTTACTTTTAAAGTGAATGTGGAAGCGAAGCGCTTCGAGGAGATATGATCTACATAATTACTATATTACTGTAAAATAAAAAATGAAAGATAAATTAAAAATAATTCATTTTAATAAAATATAATCGAATATATTGTAAAAATGCTTTGAAACGTATTTCTTATTTATGATGCCTACTTACCAGTCTCTAAAAATTAATTCAAAAACTAGGCTTGTAATAATGTGAGAAAACAAACGTGAGAGAAATCGCATAAATATATCCTTAATAAGCCTCTATTTGGTTTCTAAATATATGTATATACAACCGATATATTTATTAATCTGTGTACCAAATTTCTCGCGTCCACACTCATCTACCCTCGCACATTGCGGTGAGTTCCACTGACACACAAAACATTAATTTCATAAATTAATCTCTAATTGCCTTTGTTTATCATACCAACAATTCAAATATCGAAAATCAGGGACTAAAGTGACGAATCAAAATCGAATTTGCAGACGATAATCCGTTTAAAGCTTAAATTGGCGTCAGAACATTCGGTTCATGATTTTCGTCATGCCAAAATATTACATTCAAATTTTAATGAGTTGGTAAAACGTGCAACTTTTAATTACGAACGGTTGGGCCGACAAATGCGTTCGCTTGTGGATGTTTCTATAGTAAAAGGAGAAGAGTAACTTAATTCCATATTAGCTGTTTAATAACACTCAACGCTTTTTGGTGGGATTATTTAAAAAGGTTTTATTAGCCAATTATCGAAAACATTCAATTTAATCACGTAGCAATCAATCAAGTAATTTTAGTTAGTTTAAGTGGAGTTTCACATAATTCTAACGTAAACATAATTCTTCCTCTGTAGAATTACGAATCCTATAGGGACATGATGTTAACAATTTATAACGATTTTCACGGTTACGTGCAGCGCGTAACCGCAAGAATGCTGTACACGCTAACAATGGCACCTTACCCACATTCGTTTTTATACGATTTATTTAAATACTTGTTGAATAATTTTACTTAGTTCTGCAATTTTTGCACTTTACGACTCATCACACACTTCAAACTTGTTGATTATTTTATAAACCTTTGGTCTACAAACAATTACGTCGAACTAAACACTTAACGACTTTAGTTTATATTTCAAATTGCGGAGCTTTTTTACACAGTGTTAACTATCCGACATCTCGACGACTCTGGCAGTAGAATCATTAACTTTCATGAGTGCCCTTTGGGGGCTCATGTGAATAAACGATTTTAATTTGATTTTATTAACATGACTGTGTAGTTTAAGATGATGATCCTAATTATTACGAAAAATATATAGCATATAGCATAAAAAAACTGAAAGAACTAAATGAGCTGATAACCCTCAGTTTAATTTAGGTATATTATTGTTTATGTATGTTTATTGTATTTTCTATATTATTATATTTATACAAAACACCGACGTCCAATTTCATTGCTTACTCCTCTCCATCCAAAGGTTGTCTGGAAGAGATCGCTCTTAGCGATAAGACCGCCTGTTGTTACACTTATTTTCTAGATTATTATTCCTTGTCATGTATTTGTTAAGGTGTTCAATAAAGTGTTTATCTATCTATCTATCTCATTTAACACAACATGAATTAGGGTCTGAGAGGTTTTGTGGTATTTTATATGTTTACCTGTATATATAAGTTTTTTGGAAGGGTGGACATTAATTTTGAAAGTTTCAATGTGTTATTTGAGTTTCAAATAAATTTTATATAAAATTGACAAATCCAATCAGACTTATTTTTGCAAAAAAAAACTATAAATTTAAATAAAAAAATATCACAACATAAAATGTTTAATATGATTCATTTTTGAAACCCGTTGCTGCTTGTTATTGAAATTAAATTGTAGAGACCACCAGAGGATGAAATTTTTAAATTCACTGGAGAGCACTTAGCGTACTAATCTCTTTTTACTATGATATTACGTAGTGTACTAATTGCGCATTTACTTAAAGTCACATGTATGCAGTAATAAGGATTATCCAATGATTATAATGGCATATATTTAATCTGTAGTTTGATGATATTTGCACTAGAATGAGATATGTTTGGCTGCTTCAAGTTACTACTGCACTCTGTTAAATTGTTAATAACTACTTAGCACCTACGGAAAAATCTTATTTGTATAGAAATTGATGCAGTTTTTATTTTCAGCAACCGAAAATGTTTTAGCTGCTTAAAATGCAAAATTGTTGATACTTAGCACATACGGGAAATTCTAATTTGTATAGAACTGATTCAGTTTTTATTTAAAGCAACCGAAAATGTTTGAGCTGTTTAAATTTAACGTGCCCTAGATTTCTACATTTACCCAAAACCAATAAAGTTATAATCATACGGATGTTTCTGTATCCATTAATATCAATAAAACATGGACAGTGTCCGTAGCTCAACGTTTTAATTTCGCTAAAAGCGTACATCTCATTGTGGTCAAAGCGATGATTCGAAATTACGTTCGCGATCCTCGTATCTTTACACATAGAACTGGAAATTTCAACTCTATGTGTCTGTTTTAAAGTAAATATTTGAAAATGTCCGGTACCTTGCGGGTAGTTTGATACAAAAGCAATACCCAGGTGAAACGTAACGACCATTGTGAAGTTAAAACGCGAGTCATTGTGTTGTCCAGCGCTTATGTGGACTCACTCCTTCGATAGATTGCTGTTGAAAGTATTATTTATATGGATTAATCTAAAGATTGGGTAAGATGACGGTAACTTATAAAAACAAAAATTATTACGATTTTAATTTTTTTGAAGACATTAAAAATACAACTTAAACGTCATAAGAACCTATACTTGCCCAAGCGAGCGCGAAGCATCTCCGTTTAAACTTGGACAAATTGCTTTCGTATGTCCGGATGTCCGGTTGCTCTCTTCTACAGGTCGCATTTCTCAACCGATTCTCGTGAATTTGGAATGGTTAGTTTTTATCTCAGATCACAGAAACCAAAAATTATCTCTGTGGTTTTTAGCTATCAAGTAGAAGCTACACGAAGGTGAAAGACTCAACTTCATTGATCCTTAAAAAACTTGACATTATTCGTTACGGATCAGTAGCCGCAGATCATCAAAGACCATTTTCCGCCGAGGATTCCCAAAAGGGTTAAAGAGAAGAGGCCGGTCAAAAGACGCATGCCGAGCCCATTTACTTTTTTTTATGCTCGATAGGCAAGCATGCTTGCTTAGAAGATTGCACTCTTGATTTGAAGACTCCCAGATTATACCGTTATCATACAAAAACGGGGGCAATGAGTTCTACTCCTTCGCAGAACGGATAAAAAACATGGAAATGCTTTCTTGCGCACATTCCCCAAAATGTATACTAACTCTAGATTATTGAATGGCTCATTGGTTTAGTAGGGTGCGCATTTGCCTTCTAAGCAGTGGTATCGGGTTCGATTCCTGGGAACACAATTTTTCTCCGCAAGGAGAATTTGTGTTTCTTGCTCTGATTGTGATTGTGTGTGTGATGTAAATGTTTTCGGAACCCACGACACAAATCATCGAACGTAGTGTGGGGCTGTGAGTGTGAAAGCGTTTATGTTTATGTAATGTTATATTATTGATAATGAGACAATTATTCAGAAAAACTTTAAACCGGATTTACATGAAAATAATAAATTAATAATTCTTAAAATTACATTTAAGCTATAAATATGCAGTATTATTTCAACAATGCCAACAATCCCATGTCTGAAAAAGGGATATGTACACTCGCAGATGAGAGGGTTAATTTTAATAAGGGTGAATAAACAAGTGTCTACATATATTAAACTACGACGAGACGATATTTAATTTACTCCCTCGTTTAAAACATGTGAGTGATAAGTGTTATAATAAAAGGTCGTAACATTCCTACTAATATTAAAAATCCGAAAGTTTGTGTGTAAGTGTGTAAGTATGTTTGTTCACGCTTTAATGGCTGAACGGATTTGGATGAAATTTGGAATGTACATAGATTATACCTAGGATTAACACATAAGCTACTTTTTAACTTGATAATAGCGGGCGATGCCGCGAGGCACGGCTAGTATAATATATATTTGAGTTGATAAAAATTGATATATTTCAGGTGACTTTTACTTTCATCTTTTTAAAACAATATATTTTTATTTTTTTATACACATAGTACCTACCATCGAGAAAGCTTTTACCAATCATGTTTATCTTAAGTTATTTTTCATACCGTTGGTATAAGAATTTAGTATTCGTATGGAGTAGATCGCGACAATCTCGCCTTACTAAAATTTCGTAAGGTGAAAATTAGTGTGTCAAAACTCGATACGCTGATAAATTGTTGCTAGTAAATGTGAGCTTTAAGTAATGGAGATTAGACATAAATTAAATGGTTTCAGTATTTTTAATAATCATATACATGTCATATATCCACGTTTGTAAAGGCTAAATCATACACTTGAATTTTGTTTTAGAACTGAGGTCCATTTATTTGTAGGTCAATGGCGTTAGGCTAAACATTTAGTTAATAATGTATATTTATTTAAATAGGGATAATGAGGGTAAACTAAACCTAAAAACTAAATTAAATTCAAAAGTATAATTAGTAATAATTACTGGTATAATCAATTTTTACTGTCCAATATTCACATACAAAATCGAACACTACAAAATAGTGAGTCTAAATGTCTAACTACTAATTATGAAATACTGACATTTAGCATGTAAGTAGTGGCTTTAATTTTCTATTGGTTCATTATTATTATCGTACATTACTTGCTATTAGTGAGGATTTCGTATTATTGAATGTTGCCACTAAAACAACGAAATATAATTGTATTTCCGGCACTAAAATCATAATTTACGTTCCATTTTACGTGTAAACGCAATTAGATACATGATTGCACTATTTTGATAGGTAAACAAGTCAATATAGGTACTTAAAATTCAAAGACCCGGCTGCAAAAAAATATAAACCTACTAATATCTTTATATATAAAAATGAATCTTTATTTCCTTTTGTCATTGCATCACGCGTGAACGTATGAAAAAATTTAACTAATTCTTATTTTGTTTTGTTAATTATTGTCAGGAGAAGGTTATTATGAAAGAAAATTTTATCCCGGAATTCCCGCGGGCCCGGGACTTACGCGGGTAAAACCACGTGGCGCAGCTAGTTATTTCATAAAAAAACTGTGTCTGGCCACTATCGCCTAATTATTATGAAATTTAATCGAAAGTGATGTCTTTCGAAATCCGAAACAATGAGAATTAGAGAAAAGTCGTGTAAGGAGTCAGGGGCGCGATTTATGAGAAATAAAAATTGCTTATTTTTCAACCGACTTCAAAAAAGGAGGTTCTCAATTCGACAGCTACCTCGCTTTATATAAACACAAAGCCCATTTTTTTATCCCGGAATTTCTCCAAGTGCGGGACTTACGCGGGTAAAATCGCGGGACGCAGCTAGTAAATAAATTAATTCGTTCTTTAAATGCTTCAACGTAGATATTCGATAAATAAGGTTTAGCAGTACATAAACTTGAATGGCCATAGGTAATTGCTATAATAACTTGCACATCGCACTGCCAATGCAATATGCTAAATCGAAAGATCATAAAATACAATCGCTGGGATCCTTCGAAGGTTGCAAAACTTGCAAATAACGATTAGGTGCAGCATGTTTACGACGGCATAAATAAGAAATTGCAATTGCTGATTTGCATTCATATTTATTAACAGGGGTTCGATCTATGAATCTGCCTGAAAACACGTTTAAAGACCTTCTAGATACATTAAATCAATATCCACTTGATTTAAATGTATTTTGTGAGCTTTTGAGTGCAATTCGAATGTGTATTGTTATATAATTTTGACTGGTGGTATCTCTGTAGCAGCTACATGGATTAAATATAAACGTTTTTACACTGACAGCCTAACACTGAGTTCAATGATTTGTGCAATAAATAAAGGTTTCGGAAACATTCACATCATACACACACCACAGCCGCAACCAGACCCTTGAGGAGAAAGCTTGTTTCACCGGGTATCGAACTCGATACCAGCAAGGGTGCGATGTCGCCCCCGCCGACGCAGGCGCCGCTACACTCGCAGAGAGCGGAACGAACCCACGCCCGGAGACTTCGTCGCCATCTCGCGGCGTAAACTCATCCCGAAGAAGACCATCGTACATGCTCGAAACCTAGGTCGAAAATATCGATCAAATGACGTGAGTGATAGCCGTATCTTGATAAAATTATCATATTTAGAATATGCTCTCACAATGATAAAGTAAGTTCCCAAAAAGGTATCAGATATCCGAGACCCGTAACAAATATACGAGACGCATAAACCATAAACTCCTCCAAACAATAAAGTAATCCTTACCGCAAAAATACTAATCCGCAAAAACAAAACAGACTCGTAAAACCATCGTAAAAATTAACGGCGCAATAATTAAGATTTGTTCCTTAATAATCCTTAGATGGAGAAATAATCCAATGGCAAAGTTTAAATTTAATTATTCGTTTAATAGGCGAACGAGGGAGGCTGTATGCGCTCCGATACGAAAACAATTACTAGCAAGTTCTGTACAGATGTGAATCCTTTAAGGTATCATTGAAACCCTAATAGACGGAGTTACACGGCCACAAACAAACAAATTAAAAATAAAACGCTTTCACGCTCACAGCCCCACACTAAGTCACACACACAATTACAACCAGAATCAGAAACACAAATTTTCCCTGGGGAGAAAATTTGTTACCCGCCGGGATTCGAACCCGATACTCCTACTTAGAAGGCGAACGCCAGCCATCTAAGCCAATAAATTCATTTTACTAAACTATGTTATGCTTTTGTGACAACTTGCCACTTCTATCTAGTGAAAAGGGAAGATTGGCAAGTTTTAAAAAATATTCTCGCTAATGAAATTACGAAAATAAAAACATTCAAAGATATAAATGTCATTACAGGGGCTAATAAGTGAAGAGTGGATTATTGTTTGATGAATTAGAAATAAACTCTACCGAGCAAACAATGCGCTGGAGTCATGGAAATTGAATAATCTCATCAACAAAAAACAGTCAGCACTATTGAAACTGATTTTATTCATTATAAATAGCAAATTTTAAAGTAATTGTGTTTAATATAAGTCTCATTTATCTGTAAGGAGTTTAAAATATCAGTGTTTAAGTTTTGCTTATATATTATATAGAGTTGATTTTATATACCTGATATAGAAAAAAAATATCAAAACCTGTAACTTTTTGTCTATGATTAATTATGTAATGATTTAAATACCTATTTAATGTTTGTAAGTTTTCAAACACACAGAAATAATATTTCTATGATCCGTTGAAAACGTAAAACATAATTATAATTATCTATTTTAGCTCCAACGGATCTTATGATCAGTTGAGACCAATAATACATAATTTATTTTAGTTGCCACTGATCTTGTAATCAGATACGTACAACAGTTATGAACGGTTAATGTGAAAATCTAATACTATGATCCGTTGGGAAGTACCTACTATCCTCGGATACATTAGCAAATTATTGACTAAACTAAAGTGAGATAAGTACATAGCAAACTAAATTATTCATTCTCATTAAACTACGTCATTGTACCGTCTTCAATAACTGTCCTTATCAATAGTGGCGAAATGACCCATGCCTATAGAGTAAGGTCCAAATTATAGTTGTTCAGTAATCAAACTGTTATCACAGCGACTGTATGACGCGCCCCAAGATAAACAAAATGCCTCGTTTGCAAGGAGCCAGCTAGCGTACAAGTAGATACTGGTAGAGTTCCTTGTTACTCAAAATGTGAAAGTCAAATACAACTTCTATAGTGGCTTCTTACTAGTCTCGCCACGACATTATAAGATTTGTTCTATTTATACTGAAATAACAGGTACAAAAAAGTATTGATTTTGAATTCTATACTGATCATCGCGCTACTCCTCGAATTTTCAGTTTCGGTACAAATAACTAAACTTTTTCTTATAGTTCAAGGCAATACAACTTTTTTAAAAAACGGCGGTAACCGCTTTTTGTGGTTATGATTACTGTATAAAACTAAAAAATTTTTTTTTAATAATTCCGATACGTAAATTTCGCCGCTCGAGTTGATAAAAATAAAAAATTTGCAGTATACGCACATCGAATTTTAGTAATCAGCATTGACGTAATTGAGCAACAAATAAAGAATTAGTTTGTCGCTAGTAATCTATGTCGTCAATCTTCATAATCTCTATATTATTTGGTGTAGCCATCATAGGACAGTAGCTAGCCTCATGCAAGCTGTCCCCAACACGATATCCATAAATAACAGGCAGCGATTAACAAACCGATGGCTAGTGCGGGAGGACCGTAATATATTCACAGGCTGATCCCAATTTGTCTGACCTAACGCAGTATTGGGCTGACCCCGCGACTGAAGTTTGCATATCTGTTCCAGCCGGTGGACTATAACGTCCCGGTCGTTGTTGATAGCGCTGATCTAATCTCGGGTGGGTCTAATCTCAGACGGGTTTGATTGGAATGAAGTTGGAATCTGTTACGTTTTATTGTCTGGGCACACAATTAAACATGATCGATTTCTAGTGATGTATAAATGTATAGCTACATTCATAGGGTAAGCAACTTAGCAACTATTATTTCCTCCATGCTTTAGTAACTTAATGAAGGGTCGGAACAACATGTTACCTTCTATCACTCTCTTCTATTAGGTGTCATTTCTATTTATCTATTTCTTACTCATGTCATCATTTAGGTGATTCCGGGAGCGAGTGGTTTAGTATCAAATATTACTTTGCATTTCCTCTACTTCTTTTTTATTCATTTTATCACACGTTACTTTTCTCGTTACATGACTTTTATCAATTTTATTTTCCTCCTTTTATAGTCAGCAAATAATTTTGCAAGAAGACCAGAATAGAAGAGAGGATGTTGAGCTTTACAGCATTAAATAGTCTGTTTATGTGTCTGTCTACAGCGTTGTAACTCGCTAATGGTTAGATTTTTTCTTTAGATCTTTTCACATGATATCTTCTTTTATAATATCTGTTTGGTAATATAAACCAAATAGAAGCCATGCTATATTAAACTAAATTAATATGGTAAAATTTTCGGGCGCCCAAGATACAGGCTATGCCTAGTTTGGGGCCCATAGAGAATTACTATATTTTTTTTTGTACTATAATAATACTAACAACATGTTTTGTGTCATATTTTGTTTTACCTGATATCTGCAATAAATATGATTATGATTATGATTATGAAAATTGGTACAAAATTGTTATTATTATTATTTGTTTAATAATGCAAATGTAATAAGCATTGTTAACATAATAATTAATTAATAATGCTTTTATTTAAACTTATTCCATTTAAATCTTTCATACCATTCGGTGCTGATCATTGATATACCTAATATTGGAAGGAGTCTTATCGGGGACTAGTTTTAATTGATATTAAAAAAATATGTATTGATTTTTTTATTGCTAGAACACAACTCAGGTATTGAGTAGTCTGGATTTGAATATTCAAAACTAGAAATTCCGTATTCAAAAATAGGAATTCGCACACTCACTTAAAACATTAAAAAAAAAATTATCTCGTCAATTAACAGCTTAAATAATTATATAAGGGTCACCTTCATTTTAATTACAAACCGTGATAGTACTACATTTTATTTTGACACATAACAATTAAAACTCATATATTGTTTCAAGAATCGTAATAATGAAACATCGCTACAGAAACTTTTTATTCCGACCTCATTTGGTTACGAGACTTTACAATTTAATGATATTCACGAAGCTTCCATCTCGTACTAATTATGTAAAACATATATACAATATACACGAGTATTGTATAAAGTTTTAATCTTACTGAACCCTATTTTGTGTTATAACGAGTTTTCACCCTAACCGTAAAAGCTTGCTAATTTAAACTTATGATAGGTTTTAGGTAAATTTAGCTAACAGTTTCGTCATTTCGTCTATCGCGAATACATTTTGATAGACGTTTAGGTTTATATTGCATAAAGAGTACAATACATATACATATATATTATACTTTATAGAAGGCCACTGTTTGCACCTCTTATTAAAAAAGAAATAGAAATGATATCATAAATTTTTGTAATCTATATATATCTAGTATCTACTTCTATCTCTATACTTATTTTATACCCTTTCTGTTAACCGATTGATAAAAAATTTGGTATACACATTTAGTCCTGATCACAATTCTATTATATATATTCAGAATCATTGTAAATCCAAGATGGCCGCTGCCTCAAAATGGCAGTTAGTTATTTTTTTTTTTCAACTCCCTCAATATTTATACCATTTTTTATTTGATATACATATTGAGGGAGTTCAAAAAACCCTGCCATATTTGGGTTTGACTAGTAGAATACATCATAATAAAAAACAAAATCAAGATACCAATGGCACAAAATCATCTTCAATCATAATTCTTATTATGATGATTTATCTATCTTTTTTTTCAACAAAACCGATTAACGTAAATATTTTATTACCTATTTTATTGATTTGCCTATAGGTCATTGGTCAATTGATTGATACAAAACGTTCACATTATAATAATTGATTGACAGAAATAGGGCTAGGTCGCTTACACCACTTATAAAGCAAAACTATATGCACTTGATACTATAAATAACACATGATATGACAATACCTTTAATAACTTTGTATTGCAGATAATTTGGTATATAATTACAAATTATTATGACGCAATAAATGATTGAACTGAATGCAACTTTGGCATTGGCCAGAATTATGAAATGATTCTTGTGTATATGATATAATTATCTATTGATTTTTGTGTAGCATTAGCTATGATAGGTAGAACTATCGTAGTAAATTTAGAAAGGAAAAATGTTGAATAATCTAGATATATATACAGTTTCAAGATTTCCAAGAAAAATCTTGATACTGTTTCAGTATTGCAGTGTAGCTTCCAAAATGGAATCCGCAAAGCATGGCTATCGCGCCCAACACAATGATAAGTAGGCACCAAATACTGATCATACGAACCGCTTTTTTCCTCAAAGTGGGAAGCAGACATAAATTGCAGGGCCTGGTACAAATTGCGTTCCCACTGTAATGTATTCCGAGCAGCGTACGTCCGTGAGTGTCAGCTGAATTGTACTAAATGAAACTTCCCGCTTTTCGCACTTAAGGCCTTGATCCGTTGCTGAAAATGCTCAGTAAGCCTGCTTTTTGATTCTACTTGTGAATATTTATGTGAATAGGTTGAATACCTAACGTTATAACTTACTTTATAGGTCAGCCCCACGGCTTTGCTCACGTTTCATAATGATTCGATAATTTTTTTTTTAGTTAAATCTTCGAGTCGGTGATAACTCGAATTTCATCGATTTCTGTCTAATGGTTTAGCATTCAAAAGATAACAAACCGACAGACAGACATAATTAAACTAGAATTAATCATTTAAGTGTAAAGTTTTAACTGAAAAAGAAGAGTTTTTGTCGCCGGTCAAGAATATGTCCACGATCAGGTATGGTGGTGTTCTAACGTTATGTTTTATATACATATTAACAAAATCTAAATGAAAGTTATGCAAGTATTAAATATTATTATATGAGTGAATAAACATAAATGCAAAAAAAATGGTTAACAATGGTTTCAACAATCTTTAATGATCGACACAGTGCCCAAAATGATGGCTGCATCACTGTGCTGAATAGCAAAGCTTATCTCCTGCACCAAATACAATCCAACATTTGCTCACTAGCGAGTGTGATCTGTACTATACAGTGACAGTTCTGTTTTACATATTTTCGGTAGGTTCCAGCGTCTTCCTTCGTTCGCTTGTAAACTTGTAACAGTATAATATTGCGAACATTTCCATCAGTATGCCCCCGGCCTAAACGAAACTTCCTTTTCACACTTATACAGCCTTTAATCAGTTTAAATTAAGTTGCAATTTGTCGCAGGTGCGCGCAATTGCCAAGATCGTACGTTCTATGTTCACTTGTTAACTTAACTTTGCATTCGTTTATCTTTTAACTTAGAAGGCTTTCTTTGAAGAAACTTTTGTGAGGAGTCTTTGTTAGGTATTTAAAGAATTTATTTGCTGAGTAAGAACTAACTAAGTGCGTGAACGTAAGAAACTACTTATTCTTTGACACTGGGAAATCAAATGTTATACTTACTTACTACTTCACGGGAAATAAAGACCAGGACATAAGGAACAGTGCATAAAGATATATAACAAATAATATCTCAGGGTGACAAGCGCAGTGCTTCGGGATTTTGAATTATTTAAGTTCAAAGCTTTGGGTGGCACAGATCTGTAATGAACAAACGTGACGGTAAGCGTCAGCGACTTGCCTCTTTTCATCTTTTTATTACATATAAAAGTGAATTTTTGGATAGTAAAAATATTATATAGTTATTCAATAATATAGCCATAGAACTAATCCAAAAACCAGTGGATCTGATCTCATGAGCGATGATCGATTGCTTGTGTTGTGATAACAAACACAACAAACTTATAGCCCCAAACTTAATTCAAAGACTTTATATCGTGTGTGTGTGTGTGTGTACCGATAATCATTTATATCACACACATAACTCGAAACATAAAAAATCTAGCAAAGACTTGCTCTCTGCGGCAACAGGGTAGTCAAATATAGATCATTATCAATAGACATTAGTTCTTTTTTTCTTCCTCTTTTATCCAACTTATTTTTGCATACGACAAATTTTACCCGTTTTTTAGGGCCCCTCTTTCTCGTAGGGACATTTCCATTACTAGGATATGATTTAAACGGCGAAAGGTCGCGATCTGTTTAGTTTTTTATGGTTGGCTTCGGCAATTTAGTTTAAAGTTTCAAATTTAGTTCACTGACATGTAGCGTATGTCAGTGATTTAGTGTATGTTTAATGAAATCTCAAAAACTAAAAGTGCAATTAAACTTATCAAAGAAAATAGCAACCACAAAGTCTAATTTGTATGGTTCCTTTGATTTACTTGTATGTGCCCATGTGATCAGACGATGCGTCCCGAAACAGAGCAATAAAAAGGATTATATTCCTTAGTTTCGGTTATAAACGGTACTTAAACAGTTCATAAATCAAAACGATATGTCGTCGGAATGCCCGTGTTTCATCGGGAGCTTACGGTGAAATATTACCGGGATTTAGCAACTTGCGAACGTTGGAATTTGGTGAAAGACGGGAAATGTAGTGATGGACGAGGAATCTGGTGACAGACGAGATGTTTGGTATAAACGCTTTCACATTCACAGCACCAAAATAAATTCCAATACTTGTATTGAGGTTGCCCGACATATTCACATAAGGTATGCACACAATTATAACCTCAACTAGAAACACAAATTTCCTTTGAGAAGAAAACCATGAATCGAGAGGTGGTAGAGCATTTTGTGAGTTGCTCGCCTGGCTTGCTACCAAAGTAGCTTACCACCATCAAGTTGAAAGTCTGCCGCCAAGCCAAATACGGTGTTCCGGCAGTTATCCTTGAGAGCCTGCGTATTCCAGGTCTAGTGTGTTTACCAGCTTCGATCACATCGTCACTTACCATCAGGTGAGATAGTGGTCAAACACTAGCCTGTCACAAATAAAAAATAAATAAAAAATATCGAACCCGATACGCTGCTTAGAAAGCAAAAGCGAAATTAACTACGCCAGGGCGCTACGCAATCGAATAAAAGCTTTAAAAAATGTGCATATTCCCTTATCAATTAAAATACAGGACAGGAAAAGTACTGCGTAGTACGCTACGGGTGCCGCGTTCGATTCTCGGTGAAAGCATTAATTTTCCCCGCAAGGTAATTGTGTGTGTTTCTGGATGTAATTGTGAGTATGATACCGTAAACGTTTACGGTACCCGCGATACAAGTCTTAAACTTAGTGCGGGCTGTGTGTGTGAAAGCTTTTTTTTTATTAAGTTCAGAACACAATAGAGATAATAATTAGATTAATTTAATGAACTGTGTAACCAGACAGACAATTTATGATAATTGTCAAAAAAAAGCAATCAGACCAACTAAGCTTGTCCCGTGAAGCGTTTTAATAATGAAAGAGAAAAAACTATTAACCATTCGAAGTGAATAGGGCTTTATTGTTCGCCAAGGGCCGTCGCGTGGACTTTTAATTAAAGGCCCCTTCACATTTCCCATTACACGGACATTTTTACAACCCCTGCACAAAATGTAGTAGAGTTAGCACGGATGCAGATATGAAAGTATGAAAGTGTGCAAGACCCTGACAATGCGGTGCTGTGTGAGGACAAAAGCTCTTAAGGTACATAGTTTGACTAGCTGCGCTACCCGGCTTTACCCGCGTAAGTCCATATGTGTCAATCCAGGGTGTCAGCTATCTCCATACCAAATTTCACCAAAATTGGTCCAGCCGTTTGAGCGTGAAGAAGTAACAAACATACAAACACACTCACAAACTTTCGCCTTTACAATATTAGTGTGATTCCTTACACTAAATATATGTTCTTGTTATAAATGCGATGACATGTAGTTATATAGATTAATTTCAATATTGTTTAGCCATAATACAAAAAATGGTATTAATTTAAGTTGTTAATATCATCATGCATGATAATATATGCAATAAATTAATATTTTTTGCATGTGCTATCACAGTTTGTCATAATATATACAAATTAAAAAAACTAATAACCAATTTCAATCGCAAATATCTCCGAAACTCTATCAGATCTTGATTAAATTATAATGGGACCAAATAGAATGGATAACCAATAATTTTACATAACTATTAATAAATAACGGAGTTCTGATACATAAAAGAAAAAGATTCCGATGAATTGAAAACCTCCTCATTTTTTTAAGTCAGTTAATAAATCGAAATTATTATCTTGATACCTCCACGCCTAAAAAAAGGCAACTTAATAGACAGACGGTACATCTTCGGCCGCATCATTACCTTCCATCAGGTAGTGGCCTATCGAGCAAACCAAAATACGTACAACGAAGTGATCCTTTAAGGGTTCCTTTTTACATTTTAAACTACAGAACCCTGGAAAGAAAAATATACAGTTGGCAATTTTCGGCAGTGAAATTAACATTTGCCCGGCATTTTACCAGGTCATGAGTACCACAAAGCTCAGTTATCATGTTTCGCCCAAGTTTCCACTTTATTTTTATCATTTCCGTGATAAAATCATAAAAACGCGAAACAAAGGGAGGCTCGAGATATTTTTAAGAGTAATTTCATTTGGATATTGTTATCACCGCGGGAAGCCTGTACTTCTCTGCTCCAAGTAAATTGAGCATTACTCGAAATGCCTTAAGTAATTCCGGGCTTTTTGGGATTTAGTATCGACGTTAGCTTGAGAAATTTAATCTTGAAGCTGTTCCTACATTTGGTGGAGACCATTTCATTAGGAGTACCTCGATGTCTGGAGATAAAACAAGATAAGACTCTACTCTGACAATAGTTTTTGTGCTTGTAAGCTACTAAAGTTTATAGCTTCGTAAACTTAACGAGAAACTAAATTTGTGATAGCAAGCAATAAATGACTCTAAACTTTAAAGTCATTTAAAAATGTTTTAAACAACAAGCCGGTTTAAGTAGATTTGCCCGCGTTTGTTAAGTTAAAAAGTAGCCTATCTGTTAATCAAAAAGTTAATCCTAGGTATAAGATATGAATATTCCTAATTCCATCTAAATCCGTTTACCCGTTTGGTACAACGTGATGAAAAAGCAAAGATACTTACACATTTACACACGTACACACAAACTTTCGGATTTATAATATTTGTGTGATGATCTCATTGTTATTTCTACTGACTACACAAAAAAAGGAGGTATTCTTTTTTTTTCGACTGTATTTTTTTACGTGTGTTAGGTACTTCATAACCTCTTTCCATTTGAACCGATTTTGATTTGTTTTTTGTTTGAAAACTGTTGCTTTCCGCTTGGCCCATTTAAATTTGATCAAGATTTGATCAGTAGTTTTTGAGTAACGGTCAATAATGCGTGTTTAATACATTTAATCTGATCAATGTTCCGAAGATAAAGCGGTGAAGTCGAATTTTTTAAGCTTTACTTGCGTTTAATGTGTTTTGTAAAGAAAGGTATGCAAATGTTTTAAATGTTAATGTTTCACGTCTAATCGAGTTAAATTTATAATTCTGTCCCATGATGAATTTCGAACATTATTACACGAGCCGTTTGGTTCCCCGTTGCAGCAGACTAAACAATTTAGGTAGCCCACAGCCGTTCAAACGCTGGCCATTCGAAATGTCAGCGTATCGAATTTTCGGATACTCAATCATCCGATACGTTTGGATTCCATTCGGACAGTCGGCTATAATCAGGGAAAATTTAATTACACTGGTCGCGGTTACGCAAATACCTAAAGCCTTTACACAGTCAGACTTTTCTAAACGCAACCGTTGTGGGATAAAAACAACGGAAGGAAAGAAAACGGAAGTAGGTATCGTTCAGGAGCTGATGATAGGTCTGTCGCAGCCAAACGGCTACTAAAAAGGACGGCTAGGCTGTTTGTATTACTCATTACAATGTAGGTAAAACTTTACACATCGCAAGATCAGAGCAATCGAACCGTCTACTTCAGCACGCGAGTTATAGGTAACAATGGTTTATTGATTGAGTGAAGCGAGATCTCTAAGTTAATTTGGGTGGCTCAGCACTTTGTCCGTCCGTCTGTCCGCAAAACTTCAAATTCTCAGAAAATATGTAAAGCTATGGCCCAAAGCTAAATATGAAATAAATGAGAGTATTAAGAGGGTGCCCATACGCGTAAGTAGAGGGTAAAATATTTTGTATTAGTTTTTTCTGCCCGTGTGTATAAAACGTTGAAAAGAATTCTGCAAGTAGAGTACAAAACCGTTTTAAAAAAACTATGTTAGAAAATAATAATTTGGTAGAGATTGTCTAAGCTGAAATGACGCGCCCCACCTTCGCATTTAAGTGCGAGCGTGGTCGGATTTATCACCCAACTAGTCGACCGTCTTGTACACGTGCAGATCCATTGTTCACTGAACAATCGACGCTCCCGTACAGATGAAGTGTCGTCATTAATATTTGCACTCACACATCTAAATAAACTAGTTAAGTAGTGGGGCGCGTCATTTCAGCTTGGACGAGCTCTAGTACATTAAAGTCACTGTTTGTAGACATATTTTGTCCCCGGCTCTATCTCAAAAACGGCTGCATTTATAACGCTGAAACTTGCATATTATATCAGTTATATTCTCTATTTAAACAACAAATACAGAAATCAATCAATTGTTATTGAGAATAAAATAAATAAGCAATTAACCTCAAAAGTGTTTCTTTATTTGGCAAAATGTAGGTGCGAGATCTCTGTTCGGGACGAACTACTAGTTCATTTTGCGTCCAATAATTCAGTCGTTTGGAAAGGGTTAAAAAGTTTGTTTCAAAATCAGAGCTTTGTAAGAATCTATGCAATATCATAATATTATTTATTACCTTGAATTTTCACGCGCAAAAGGCACGATTCCTCTCTGGCTTTATTAGAAACGCCCCGTGGTGCTAAGACCGCATAGATATTTTCATATTTTTCCATGACATGGTTTAACTTTCAATATTAATTTATCATGAGGAAAATGTGACTTTCGAAACAAATACATCTTCGTAGCATATGTAACATAGCTATTTACTGTATATTTAGATGTACCTAATATAGGTAGTTTTAGGAATACTTTTTTTTTTTTTTTGACAGGCTAGTGTTTGACCACTATCTCACCTGATGGTAAGTGACGATGTGATCGAAGCTGGTAAACACACTAGACCTGGAATACGCAGACTCTCAAGGATAACTGCCAGAACACCGTATTTGGCTTGGCGGCAGACTTTCAACTTGATGGTGGTAAGCTACTTTGGTAGTAAGCCAGGCGAGCAACTCACAAAATGCTCTACTACCTCTCAGAACTAGGCAAGCCGTGACCCGCGGCTTCGTCCGCTATTATCAAGTTAAAAAGTAGCCTATGTGTTAATCCTAGGTATAATCTATGTACCTACATTCCAAATTTCATCCAAATCCGTACAGCCGTTAAAGCGTAAAGAGGGAACAAACATACTTACACCTACACAAAAATTTTCAGATTTATAATATTAGTAGGATTGTCCCGGAGATAGCTACGCAATATTTTGTTCTTAATTTGAAGAAACTTTCTACATTTTGTTTTTCAAGTGTCCTAGAAATAGGATACCTTTTTACGGCAATTAACTAATGTTGATAATATCTTAGAACACGTAAAAACCTCGACTTATTTTGTTATCGACTAGCCTCGCACGTTTTTTTCACGCGTCTGACGCGTCCCTAATTTCTAAAAATTTCCCTAAAAAGGTCAAAATAAAAAGAATATAAATATAAGTATTGCATAACACATGATCATTTTTATCCATGAATTTGATACATTGATTTTATTTATATAGCATTAGCCAAGCTAGGCAGAACTATAGTAATAAATTTAGTAGAGCTTGAGTAGCTCAGTGGTTATATCAATAGGCTGTTATAGCAATGTATTAACGTAAACGGCTTAAAGCCAAACTTTATGCATATTCCCTATTATAAACCTTTGACAGTCACGTTATCATGTATCGCACAGTCAAAGCTCTACTGAACATCTAAATAGGTACAGTATGGCAAGTTTAATGAGTTTCCAGAACATTAATAAGCGATTACAAACATTGTCCCCATGCATTTGTAGCTAACGTATGGCTCAATTTTGAATCCGGTCTACGTTGGGACTGTAGACTAGCTGAGTGCGTTATATTTCATTTATGAACTGCCCGTTGCTTAATTGGGTGCGCGTTCGCCTTCTAAGCAGTGCTACCGAGTTCGATTCCCGGCGGGAACACAAGTTGTGTACCCAAGGATAATTTGTTTTTATGCTTCTGGTTGTGATTGTGAATGTTTCCGGCACTCACGACACAAGTCATCGAACTTGGTGCAGGGCTGTGTAAAAGCATTTATTTATATGTACCTAGATTTTACTATTGGTTCCAAAATGTTATATTTATACTCGACACCAAGCGTCACCAACCGAACCGTATAATCTGGGAGTTTTCCAAGTCTAGAGTGAATAGGTATCTTCTAGGGAGGCATGCTTCATCTTCGGCGGCATCGTCACTTTTCGCCAGGTAAGATAGCGGCCAAATGCTTGCACATCTGTCAAAAAAAAGCCACGGTGAAATGTTATTTATATTTTTTTCTTATTTTGACAGGTTTTACTATTAAGACAGGAGACAAACCCACGCATTAGCTGCACAATCCTTCGGTTAGGTACACTTACACTTTTACTGAGCTGTCATTGTCGCAAAATAACCTTAAAGGAAAAAAACATGCTCTTTTTCTAAATACAGTGAATTAACCCGCTTACACTGTAGCATACAAGGGTGCATTTAGCATGGCTATTACGCAAAGTGCCTCGTGGCAATAATTATTATTTTATAATTTTATTCAATCTAAGTGAAAATGCGCCTCAAAAAAAACAATTTGAAGATCTTCTTTATATAATTAATAAACGAATATAAAATATATTTCAATGTTTTATACAAAGTGGTTTTAAATTGACGAGCTGATATGTTTTTTTTTCACTTATATATTAAAATGTTATGAAACCTAAAAAAAAAGTTATATTTTTTTTATCCATAAGTTATAAATGCCGCGGAAAACAGTTACTCAGTCACGTGTTTTAGGTGACATTCTGGTTGCCTTGCCCCCATTTGTTAGCACACATAATCGAAAGATCGCTAAACTACAGGCAAATAGCCTGACCATCGAACCTTGATGTTACTTTATCACCTTTGAAATAGAAACGCACTGAAGTTTTCTTCATATCAACCTCATGATTGTATCGACCCATAGCTGGGCATTAAGTTTTCCCCCTTGTCCCATATAGGTTGTATATGGGGCCCAAAAATTCTCGCTCGAAAATTCCGTGTATCAATCATTCCTTGGCGAACCGGAAAGGGCGGCAAGAAATGCTATGAATGCTTAGTTTCAACTTTCGTTTGTTATTAAGTACATATTTTTCTGTTGGCGCCGTGAGAAAGGTTCTTGGGTTCGATTACCGGCAGGAGCACGATTTTCCTTCTTAAGGGATATTTATGCTGCTTGCTATATTTGCATGGATATGCACTATGCAAATCTTTGAACTTATTGTGGGACTGTGAGTGTGAATGTGTTTTTATTTTTTAATTGAGTGAAAAAATGGACTCGCTATGGTGTGGTACTGTCCCAAGCGGACTCTGCAGAAAGAGTCCTACCACTAACTACCTTACTAATTATATTTGTTTGTTTGTAATTATAAACATACAATATAGTAACAACATAGTAATAAACAACACCTTAATAGCTTTCCGCCGATATGTATCCTTGCATTCCATTACATGTAAGAATATTCATAGATTTATTTTGCTGTCGAACTTAAAGGAAAGAAAAAACAATATTTTGTCATCAAAGCTGACCTTATTTCATATTTGAAAAAACTTACTAACATAGTCAATAATACCAAAACACGTAATAAACGTACACCAAAATACTTTCCTATGAAGTTAAAGAGCCTCACATACCAAAAAAGAAAGAAAATTGAAAGGAAAGTTTACTTTCACTAACTTGGTAAGTGGCCGCCATAAATACTAAATTTAATATAACCTTTCATGTAAGTTTGGGTTTGGAAAGAAGCGAACTTTACACTCTGCTGCATAAAATAGACATAGATGATATAAACTTCAACTTTTGTGTGAAATTAAGTGCAGTTTAAAACCTTTTAACCTATGCAGTAAGGATGAAATTTGAACTGAGTTCACTTTTAGGTTCAGACTATCAAGTGTATAGAGCATGGTTAGCTAATTTCACTTAAATCTTGTAGAAGGAATTTATGAGAGTAACTTTAATGGAGAGCATTATCCACCATAGAAGTGATCAATGTATAGTAATTTCAGCAAACATCACGGCATCAGTACCGTTAAACAAATGACAATGTTACTTGTTTTGTTGTTGTTTATAAACGTGAACTTTTTTTTTAACCTAGATAGGCAAGCATTTGGCCGCCACTTGAAGGAAAGTAATGAAGCGGCCGAAGATGTAGCATACTTACTACCAACTATAGTAAGGATTTTATAGCAATTTAAACATACCGTGAGGCTAATTTTTTTTATTATTTTCAATGTAGCGTTTTAACGCTGCCTTGAAAATTGGCCCTAAAACTAAAGGTTTAAAAGTTTAAGTAAACTAAAATTGTGTAAATATGATTTTTCATAAATTTTATGAGTTTTGTACAATTTTGTACTAAGAAGCTTTAGTCGAAAATTGTAAGTACTGTCAAACAATAAGGTGCCTACATATCTTAAGTCTCGTTATCAGCGCCTTCTCTAAGCTAAAGCCATCATCGTAAAGTCAACTTACACCCCACTCACAGTAAAGCACTTACGCACATTATGCATACAAACCATAACTATGTTAAAGTTCTCAAATCATAACAGGCAGCCTCAGAACCACTTAACAGATTTGATTTAGCTTGGCTCAACTGCTGATGAAAGCTAGTCGAAGTTTAGTTTGAATAGATCTTAGGATAATTTAAGTAAATAATTATTCTCCTTTTATAATTTACTAGCTGCGGCAAGTAAGTAATTTTGGGATAAAATTAGCCTATGTGTTAATCAAGGGGATCAGCTATCTACATACCAAGTTTCATCAAAATTGGTCGAGCCGTTTGAGTGTAAAGACGTAACAAATATACAAACACAGTCACAAACTTTGTGTGATAAAAAATGCAGTCCTACATCACTAAAAACTATGCACCGATATCTACTATACCAAGTAAATACTGTTCCATGCAAATTACCCCAAATTCCTCTAACTTACGCTATTCACAATAAATTAACTGACCCGGTAGTAACCGCACCCCGTAGATATTATTTCAGGGTGGAAATCCGTTTTAGTTGTCAGAACTTGATACCAGTAAGTCGCAATTGAAATTCAACAACCGCAATTGTATAATATCACGATGAGCAAAGTGAGGGCTTATAATTCAATTCGATGGTTCACTTACCCGATGTAAAGGTATCGAGATTGCTTACATAACTAAATTTAGTTCAAGTACAAGATTCGCAGCCGTTTCGGGTGTCTTGTTCCGATTTTCGGAATACATTAGGCCTTAATCTTGTTATGACATGACATTATATACATTTTAGGTTAAAATATTATTTGGCGCTGATTTATTATGTAATACATAAATTACATAATTAAAACGCAAGCAAAGCTTAAAAGACCGACTTTACGGCTTATATTTTGGTTTTGGATTGATTGATCTCGATAATACGTATATAGGACCACCTCTGAAATATACAGAACAAAAAAAATCTTCAAAATCTATTCATAATTGGCGGAATTAACGCGTAACATACATACAATAAAAACTACATACAGTCTAATAGAGAACCTCTTTTTTGAAGTCGGTTAAAAAGGTGTCGCAATTGAAAAGAAAATACATTGAGTTTATTTAGTAATTACCCATATAGTAATTATTAGTTTAAATTCAAAATCAACATTGTTTATTCACATGTGCTCCGAGAAGGGATTCGAACAGTTAATGACTCAAGTTTTGAGATTCACAAAAAAATATAGGTTTACTCTTAATCGTAGGTATGCATTTGAATTCTACAGTAAAAGTGGACATAAAATAATAATTACCAATTTTTTTATATTTGGCTCAACGTATTAGCATTGCAATTCAGAGAGGCAATGACGCCAGCATGATGGGAACGGTACCCACTGATAGTGGGCTTGAGCTTTTGAGTTACCTATAAGCTCGATGACTATAGGTAACTTGGGTCTTTACTGTATAGATGTTTATAATTTAAGTTTAGTTTTAGGAAATATAGACAATTGGCCCGTAGATAGCCTACTATGATAATAAAAATATGTTTTATATTAAATGTAAAACACCCTTTCACACTCCCAGCCCCACACTAAGTTCGATGGCTTAAGTCGTGGGTGGCGAAAACATTCACATCACATCCAGAAACACCTAAGAACCCTTGGGGAGAAAAATAGTGTTCCCAACGGAAATCGAACCTGACTACTGCTGCTTAGAAAAGGGCAGTCAAATATGTCAGAAATAAACACGATGTCATTTTAAAATTTGATTCATTATATTACTACGCAGTTAAAAAAAATACACAAAATACCGGTAACTTAATGACTTTGATAAGAGTATCAATGAAGTCTCAATGTAGCAATAGGTAGCTCAAAAATGCTTTATCAATAATACGAGTTACCGTACCAGCATCTCCCTAAATCCAAGCCACCTTATTTACCCGTATTTTATCCGAAAGATAAAGAAATAAAAGAGTCAGCACTATCCTTACCCTTCTCAAGATTCCAGGGCGTAAGCTAATGTCGATGCTATTTTGTATCAATGAATAAAATTGTTTTACCTATATTACTTCCCAATTGTCCGGGCTTTCCCGGAAGATAGTTATTGATTAACTTGGACTAAATGTAGTGTTTTTAGCTCAACATTATTGACGTGTGCTACTTCCACAATACCGCTAATAATTTTGATAACCTTACATAATTAAAGATTGTAGATCCAAATTTTAAAACACACTCGATCTTCGCACACAAAACATATTTACAGCAAAGATCTAAATTACCTATAAGGCATCGAGCTCATATGTGACTCAAGTGCTCAAGCCCACTACCAGTGGGTAGCGTTCCCATCATGCTTGTGGCATTGTCTCTCTTAGGAAACTCAATTTTAAAATTGATTTCCTAAGGTCAAAAACTCTAATTCTTTGTTATTGTGAAGTGTACCTATTCTTTATACACGCAATATATTATATAGTCTCTGAGTGTCAGTTTTTAATGTAGAGTCTGAATTGTAGTGTAGAGTCCGATTCATCTCAGTGTCTTAGCTGACTATGGTTGCCTAAAATCAATTGTTTGTGTAAAACGTGTCAAAATTGTATTATTAAAGTCTTTATGTTTTAATATATCCACTTATTTCTTTTTGTATTTCTCTTAGTGTTCACTGTAAAGCATTAACTGCCCCTAAGAGAAGTAACTTTCACAAAATGCCAGATGAAACGAAATTTGCATTCTGCCAATAGCGGGATCTGGGCAAACGCCGCGCGGGACGGCGCGCGGCGCTGAATACCCCAATACCGAATTACCAAGGTACCAAAACTCGAGTAACTTGTTCGCTACAATCTCTTTGATAAACTTGCCCGTGGAACTTGGCTGCTCGCACGGTTGTTTGCAAACTTGCACTTAACGTGCAGCTTAATTGAATTGTCCAGAAGTCAATTTGATTCTTCATTGCTCTGCTCCGCGCCGAGTTTTGGAGCGCTGTGAATGCGAACATTCGAAAGTTTGGATACTTATTAACTTCGTTTTGCTGGCAATGATATTTTGCTGGTTTTGTATTGTTACTTGTGCTTTAGAATGCTCTGTGACAATTTAGGAACTTTAAAGTAACGTTATTGTACTATGCATAACTTTGTTGAAGATGTATACTCATTTCTATAAAATGACCACATTGTTGAAAGCATACATTGCATCAGATAAGAAGTGAGATTTTAGGTGTAAGATTTCTGTTTTGCTTGTAATCAATAAATAAACTTATGAAAACTGTAGTGTACTATGTTTTAATAAAAGAATGTATAGTTTACTTATTTAAAAATATTTAGTATTATTTAAAAAAATGGTTTAAATTCAGACATTGATCTGCCCGGTGGCATAGTTAGATGCTGGCTTCTAAACAGCGAGTATTGGATTCGATTCCCAAGTAATAATTCAAGTTTTAGCCCCAAGTAACATATTTATTTCTAGTTCTAGATGTGATTGTATGTGTGATGGGAGCGTTTCTGGCACCCACGGTTATCTTTACATATAATGATTAAAAGAGCCATTTATAAAAAGATAAGTCATCAAGTCCTGAAAGACAATAAACCCGTGAATATTATAGTTCTCTGTATTTACCAAGCACAGAACAGAACACTTGCTCGTGTTTTCTGATGTACCAAAGTACAACATGGCATGTTTGCTCGTCATTACAGTTGTCGTCTGCCGATCATATCGTCAAATTAATATAATTAACAATGTTCAAATTGCTACTCGTAGATCTTAATCGGTGTCGTCTGATAACAAACAAGCACGCGATAAAGCTGTTTACTTTACTAACTGTTTAAGAGGTTGACTGCTAGTGTTTGAAGTTAAAAATAAATTTGTGTATCGTCATACAGTAATTTATTTTATCCGAAGGTGTAAATCTGACGAGCTAAGCGAGTCCAAATTCTCGATCGGCAACGTAAGGGTCGCAACTCGCAGATCTATCGTTATTCAACCGTTGACATTTCGGACAGTTCACACAGTAATTACACGAGTTCATGATCAAAAGTACCCCCCTGCCCGTATAACCACCTAAGAACAAGACAAACAGTCGAACGTCATTTATGGTTGAAATACTTCCAGTTCGCTAAAAACATTTAGCTGCTGCGTTCATCATCCGTACTGCGAAGGAGTGGAACTACTTGCTCGCGACTTCATTCTCCGAGCGGTATAATCTAGGTGTCTTAAGTCAAGAGCGAATAGATCTCCTAGGTAAGCATGCTACACCTTCACACTCTGACACACTCAATCACAACCAGAGACAGATTCACAATTTTTACTTGAAAAGAAAACTTGTATTTCTACGGAATGGAAACTGATACACACTGCATAGTATATTAAGTAGACGCGTAACCAACTAAGCCAGCGGCCAGTTTGTTATAGAACATTTTTGTCGAAAAGCCGTGTGTAGCCTCTGCAGCGTCACCGGGCGGGAGGGCAAGTGCAGAAAGCACTCAGATGCAAAGGCCACCTAAGAGATGCGAACCTCAGCTTGAAGCATTTCTAGGTTAGGGGGAACGTAAGAAAAACGCCCCGGTACATTAGAGTACCGTTGATAATGGGCCCTATGAATATGAAAAGTTTGATTCAATCGATTTTTTATGTTATAAAGGCTCACAGGAATGTACAAGTACAGTAAAATTACACTGTATAAGTGTGTAGCAATTAAAAAGACCAATTATCCGTAGGTTGTAAACAATTTCTTTTATTTATTGTTTTGAAACAACATTATTATGTTTCATTTTCGAACAAATGTGAAAGTAACTGACTGTTGAGTGCAATATAACTTTAGAAAACATTATCTTGCAAGCAATATGAGCGGATTGATATAGCACCTTATAATCCGTTCACAAAATCAAAGTCCGCGTTCTAAGCAGGGGGTTTGATTCTCAACGGGAACACCAGTTTTCTTTCGTAATTGTTTTCAATGCGTGCTCAAATTTTCCGCAAAGATAAATCTATTTAAATGATATGCCGCAAAATACCTTCCTATTAAAAAGATAGCCTTTAAACCTACAAGGCGTCAATAGGTCGGATGTTTACGTACGCTAGGAACTTTTGGCAGGATTTCAACGGTGATTCGTTCTAAAGGATATCATTCCATTAATATTCGCGGATACTGCCAAAGCGTTGCCGACCGTTTGTATGACGCTATCAATTCTGCGGAACATTGTGATGTCCCAAGTGCAACATTATTGCCTGCGCTCACAACATCACATTAATTTTATTAAAGTTTGACTACCCGTTTGCTTAGTTAGGTGCGCAGTCGCCTGCTAAGCAGAGGATCGGGTTCGATTCTCGGCGGGAAATCAAGTTTTCTTGCCAAGGTAAATTTAGTGGTTTTAGGTGTGATTGTGTGTGTAATGTGAATGTTTCTGGCACCCAGGACACAAGTCTTACATAACTTAATGTAAAAGCGTTAATGTATGTTTGCGTTCCATATCAAACATTTTTTTTTACCAATTGTTAACAGCCCATATCCCAAGCGTCATGTTTTATAGTCATGACGTCTAATAAGTAACATCAGTACTGAAAAATAACGTAGCGTTCTAATGATTCTTTTTTTTTTTTAGAAAAAATACAGTTTTAGATCATGCGTGAACGACGATCCGTGAAAAAGTTTTTTTCGACTACATGCTGCTGTCTGTGTGTAGCCTCGGAAGCTTCACCGGGCGTCACCAGGAGAGCGCGAAAGGCGCTCCGCCACAAAAGAGAGGGTGTAGGCAACTAGCATAAGGCCACCTAGGAGGTATAAATTTCTAAATATAGGTACTCCTTCTACAGTTATTTGTTATTGCCTTGCAAAACCAATATAAAATCTTAAAAAATATAGAATAAGATTAAAAAATACAATATTTAATGGCAAGTTATAGGGCCAAAAGAAGTATACATGCTATGAATATTTAATCGTAATAAGTACTAACAATGCTACCCACTGGTAACTAGGTGGGCTTGAGCCCTTGAGTTACCTATAAGCTCGATACATTGTAGGTAATTTAGGTCTTTGCCGTATAGATGTATAATTTTAGTGTACTTTTAGGAAATATAGGCAATTGGCATAGATTGTGGGAATATGTAAAAAACTATCGTAATGTAATTAATTCTAACTATAATTTGTACATAATGATTTTCTCTTTTTTAAACAATGTAACATTCAGTATATCCAGCCTTATCGATGTTGCATCCTTGGAACGTATCAAATAGAGTTCCCTTAGATAAAGATAAACCTCCTAAAGAACGTGGATTTCGCTGGGATTTCGGATCCAAATTGTATTTTTTCCTACTACGTGCTAGGATAAATGCAGTGATAAACAAGTTTTATTAACATGGAGACTTCTAAAAGTGTAGCAGTTTACTGCCAATTCAGAATTTAAATGCTTTTTCTAGACGATTCAGAAACTAAATTATTATAAATGTATATAGGTAATATCATTGCGAAAATAAATAAACGCAAGCAAAGCTTTAAAAAACCGACTTCACCGCTTTATCTTCGGAACTTTGATCAGATTAAATATATTAAACACGCTTCATTGACAATAACTCAAAAAGTACTGATCAGATCTTGATCAAATTTAAATAGGACCAATGGGAAAGTACCAGCTTTGAAACAAAAAAAACATCAACATCGGTTCACGAGAAAGAAGTTATGAGGTAGTATTAAATTCGACTAGGTTTTTTTTATGTGTGATAAAAAAAACCTAGTCGAATTTAATACTACCTCCTTTTTTGTGAAGTCGGTAAAAACACTATTAATTTATTAATACTATTAATTAATTGTAACAAACGTATAATTTTTTTTTTAATAGTATACAGATCTTTGAGTTGAGATGGAGACTCTTTCTTTTTTTTTTTTTTTTTAAATTATTTCATGTCCATGGATGCATAGTCCTTCAGTCGAAATATTAAACAAATATTAACAATTTCTATTCTTCATGATAAAAGTCTTAGTCACAAGTCACAGTCAAAGTCAAGTAGTCAGTCATAGTCAAGTCATGCCCTAGTAAAGTGGTAGAAACTTTACTAGAACTTCTATTGGAGTTTTGGAGCGAAGGCGAAAATCACGTTTTTCAACTTTGTATGACTTGCCTACACTTATGCACATTTACTAAGTATTAACGGTTAATAATCCACCATTATTACACATTAACACTCGAAGAATCACAGGTTTTGGAAAATTATACAAAATCAACAACGCCATTTTTTCACGTTCGCGGCAAAACCCCTAAAGGAGACTCTTTCTCTTAGATAATGTTGCAAGCTCTTTCTTAAATTTATTCTATATACCTATAGAATAAATATTATAGAAAACCGAAAGAGCTTGCAACATTATCTAAGAGAAAGAGTCTCCATCTCAACTCAAAGATCTGTATACTATTAAAAAAAAAATTATACGTTTGTTACAATTGACTACTAATAATTTTACTAATTATAATAAAAAAGGTTTACTTATTTTGGCTCCGCAATCTGTATGCATTTAGCAAATGTCAAGTGGCAAATATTTTTCATTCAAGTTCATAAATATTTAAGTCATTAGAAATGGTAGAAAATTTATTAGAAATTCTGATGGAGTTTTGGAGTGAAAATGAAAAATTACGTTTTTCAACTTTGTATGATTTGCCTACACTTTGATCGTTCGCGAACTATTATCGGTTAATAATTAACCATCCAATCACAAGTTTCGACAAATAATTCAAATTCAACAACGCAATTTTTCACTTTCATTGCATAACTCCCACATCGTGTTACAGTTCAAGTAAGGTAATCTTTGTTCAAAAAAGAATATCTATAATACTTGTCGACGAAGAAATTGTGTAATAAGAAGTGTATTTCTCAATTACGAGTACCATTACACACCTACTTAGTATTTTGTTTTTGGCAATAATAAAATTATTACGCTAAGTATAAAGAGCAAATAAATCTTGCACATGTCTTGCATATAATTATGCAGTCACTTTAGCACTCATTTAACTGTCAAATTGCTAAATAATTTCTCAGCGTAGTAATTTCGACACCTGAGCCAAGTATGTATCTTTTATTTTGCTAAATCAGTGGTTGTGTTCTTGTTCTTAAAGTAGGTATAATTTTACGCGCTGATACCTCTTAAGTAATTTATTAAAGGTCTGGCGAAATTCAGAATTTCTTATGTAAGTACATAGAATGTTTGCTATAAGGCAGTGTCTAGCTAAAATTCTTATTCCAATTAATCTATTTATATAAAATAAACACAGTAAGCTAGTCGAGTCCAGGTTGCAAAGTCTCGTTCACCGACGTATGGTGGCAAGCTTATCAGTATTCTTTCGCTTGCATTTTGAAGAGTGTGCACATGAATAACATGAGTTAATTCTTCCAAGCCCATTTTACCATCTAACAACAAGACAAACTAGCATTCATTTATGGTCGACAAACCCCAGTTTGCTCAAAGCGTTTCGCTTCTATGTTCATCATCCGCATAGCGAGGGAGTGGAACATTGCCTGCGTCTTTGTTCCCCGAACGGTATAATCTGAGTGTCTTCAAGTCTCGAGTGAATAAGTATATCTTGTAGGTAAGCATGTCACATCGCATCATCACTTTCCATCAGGTGAGATAGTGGAAAAATGCTTACCTGCCTATTATTTAAAAGTCACGTTTACCTTTAATGACTCAAAAACGGCTGAAACAATTATAATGAAATTTTGGTGAGTAGTTCTGCGTATAAATCGTAATATCGTAAAGGATCCTGGTCTAAAAAACATTGGAAAAGATTTTGCTTTTTTTTTAACTGCCTACTGGTCTAGTTTGTAGCGTGTCTGTTAGCCTTCGACCTAGCGGGTATCGGTATATTAGGTTATATTCCCGGTATAGATAGGTACCAGAGTTTTCTCTCCAAGGGAAATTTGTGTTTCTAATGGTTCTGGGTGTGATTGTATGTGTAATGTAAATGTTTAGGCACTCAAGATACAAGTCTTCTATCTGAGTTTATTTGTATCAACAATGGCTAGTATACCCACAGTGGGCTTAAGCACTTGGGCTATCTATATATTTTAGCTTGTAATGAGTTGTTTGCTGTCTTACCTAGTAAACAGTACAACCCGATGGGAAAATTAATTCCCAAAGTATAAAAGTGATACAGTGTGACCGAACGGAAATCGATTTAAAGTATTTTCAACCGACTTCAAAAAAGGAGGTTCTCAATTCGATTTTTTTTGTATGTATGTTACTCGATATCATCTCCAATTGTAAATCGATTTTGATGTTTTTTTTTGTTTGGTCGATTATACTTCATAGGTGGGACCACCTCTAAAGCAAAGTAAACACAGGCCGCTTTTCAGATTTTTAACAAGTAAAGTATTTTTTCTGATCTAAATATACATGTTAGATATATACTGTCGCGGAATTTTTTGTAAAACTTATGAAGGCCAACATTTTTGCTTGTCTAACTGTTTAGTAAGCGTACGCCGATAAAGCGGAAAGTTAGTAAAATTTTCTCCGACTTGTCTTACGATTATTATCATCTCGAACTGACAACTTACTTTTATCCCAACAAAACATAGCCTATGACACTCAGGGATATTGTCGCTATCTATTAGTGAAAGAATTTTCGGAATCGGATTAGTAGTTTCAGAGATTACCTTTTACATACAAACAAACAAACAAACTTTACCTCTTTATAATATTAATCTAGAAGTATAGATAGTATAGATTTGCTTGCGTCTAATTATATTTTCAAAACCGAAAGAAAGACCGCCCACAAGGTGGACGGACGACATAGAGAAGGTCGCAGGAAGACGCTGGATGCAGGCCGCTAACAACCGTTCATTTTGGAGATCTTTGGGGGAGGCCTATATCCAGCAGTGGACTTCTTGCGGCTGAGATGATGATGATGATGATGAATTATATTTTCAAATCTCAAACCCATTAATATTATTCAGTAAACAGTAGTTACAATGAAACGTTAGTTTAAATGTTACCTTCAATAAATCCTAATTCACGTTATGACACCGAGTGATGGATCACCACACGGAATGAATGATCTCTCATACAAATCCACCTGCGGTTTTACTTTGACAAATGGTCGACCTTCTGTATCGCGGAAATTTAATGTTAGCCAATTGGGAATTATGAAATACGCATTCGCTTAGCAGGTGGTTTGTTAGCGTGGTTCGTTATATCATACCTTTTTATCCGACTACGTAGAAGAAAAAAGGAGGGTTATGATTTTAGCACCGTATGTTATCTATCTATGTATGGATCTTATCACCGTATCTATCTTTGTTAGTTTGTTCTTATACAGCGTCCAAACTAATCAAGCGATAGTAACGTCTCAACTATCCTTTGGCTTAGTAAGACGTTCGACATCTAAGCAGCGGGGCGGGTATCGGGTTCGATTTCTGGTAAAATACAAGTTTTCTTTTCTTTTTTTTTAATACATTTTTATAAATTGCATTCAACAAATTTGATAGGCTAGCGTAAGACAACATCTCACCTGTTGGTAGGTCATGAGGTGGGCGAGGATGGAAAACACGCTAGGCCTAGAATCTAATTTTAAGTAAGTTGTATAAAAATAAACTTACGCTTTCACAATCACAGCCCCACACTAAGTTCGGTGACTTGTCTCGTGGGTGCCGGAAACATTTTAATCACACACATACTCACACCCAGAACTACAAATACAAAGGTTCTTTGGGGAGAAAATGTTGTGTTCCTACCCGAAATAGAACCCAATACCTGCAGCTTTTAAGGCGGGCCCAACTAAGCCAACGGGCAGTTCAAGTGTTTATATCTAATTGATGTATAAGTGTACCTAATTGTTGATTTAGCTTGCATTTAACATCAACGGCAAACATCAATAAAGCACAAATCAACCAAAATAATTTAGTAATGTTCACTTAACCGAAAATTTAAAAATACTTGTCAACAATTATTTACCCTTTCCACGCCTATTTAACAATATTTACAAAATTTACATTTCGCAATGCAAAACCAGTTTGAATGACCCAGTTGCCCTTGACATATAACTTGAAGTACTTGCCCTTTTATTATCATAATAGAGGCATACAACTACAAACTTTGATGTGAAGGTATAAGAGTTAAACTCACTTGAAGATATAAACTCGGTGCCGGCTAAGTTGATATGTGTACAGGCGAGGAGAGAAGCTCAAAAGGATGGAAACAGAGTTTTGAAGAGAAATATTAAATACATGATCTATATTATTTTTTGATTGCGAGTGTACCTATATGTTAAAAATGGCAGTATACATTTGAAAATTATGAGAAATACGGTGGAGATTTTTGCCACAAAAGTGAAAAATTTGACGTTGTTGATTTTTCCAGAACTAGTGATTTTTCGAGTGTTAATGTGTGATATTTGTAGATTAGTAACCTTAAAAATTTGTGAGTGTAGGCAAATCATAACAAGTTGTAAAACGCGATTTTCGCGTTCGCTCCAAAACTTCCATATAAGTTCTAGTAATGTTTCTTGCACTTTATTAGGACTTGACAATGACTGGACCTTGACTCTTACACTTGACTTTGACTATGACTTGTGACTAGGACATATATTTTGAATTTACTTTAAATATTTTATAACTGGACACTGGCTAAATGCACAAGAGCGGAGCCAAAAGTAAAAGAAAAAAGCTACTAATAAGTATGAAAATATTTTAAAGTTTATTTTGTTCCTTTACAATATGTTTAATATTTAACGTCTAGAAAAACATAAGATCTACGTATATCTGTATATACAAATGTATCGAAATAAAAACTGAATGGCCAGTACAAAAGCAACAATATAAGTCAATAAACAGGTTCTTTAAAATAAAAAAGCCCGCGTAAAACGTGACCTGACTTTATTTTTTACACTTTTTATTAATAAAACCATTTATGCGAGTAAGAGCTTTATCATAAGTATTGAAAATGGTTGCTAATTGGTGTAGTTGTCACCATATTGTGGATGTTCTTTCGCAACATTGTGTAAATCCGTTTCGTCGTTGTTACAAACAACAAGTACGTGCCAAGTTATTGACATACTTACCTTGTATTCTAGAACTATCACGAAAAGAAAATTTATGAAAAATAGTTAAACCGCAAGCAAAGCTTAAAAACCGACTTCATCGCTTATATTTCTGTTTTGGCTTGACTGAATCCAATAAGATTTATATGGGACCATCTCTGAAGTATACTCTACCAAACAAAAAAAAAACAAAATCGATTCATATTATTATTGGCGGGGATATCTCGTAAAATACATACAAAAAACATACAGTTGAATTGAGAACCTCCTTTTATGACGTCGGTTGATACGTAATTATTTTGTCATACATTTAGTTTACTTTTTTCTAGGGAACGGATTGACAATTATGATGGCAACTTTGATGAGTTTATTGCGTATGCCAGCCAAGGTTCCATAGTAAAAAAAATGCTTTTTTTTTAATTGTACACCGGATACGTCTTTTAGACTTGGTAAAATACCAGGCAAACATAAACATACAAGACAAAATAGTTTAGTCATTAAGTTTTTAGTATGGTATTAAAGCCAATACGCTTCTTATTGAAAAAGCTATTGAACAAAATCGGGGGTCGAAAGTCTTCGTCCAGTCTTTGGGGAGAAGCCACTTAACGAAGTTGACCACATCGTCCGGCAATCTCGTCGCATCTAAGCCAGAGATACTCTCGGAAGTAGAAGACTTTTACGGCAAGCTCTACGCATCGCAAGCTTTTCGACCTAATCCCACAAGAGAAGACTCCAGAGCTACTTTGACGCGCCACTTCACTGAAGATTTGCCTGAAATCAGCCTAGATGAGATCGTGATGGCCCTAAAACAGCTTAAAAATGGAAAAGCCCCGGGTGAGGATGGAGTCACGACTGAGCTTTTAAAGGCAGGAGGAACTCCAGTACTAAGAGAACTCCAGCAGCTCTTTAACTCTGTCCTTTTTACCGGGAGAACTCCGCAAGCATGGAACAGAAGCGTTGTTGTACTGTTTTTCAAAAAAGGTGACAAAACTTTTTTGAAAAACTATCGTCCAATCTCGCTTCTGAGCCATATATATAAGCTGTTTTCAAGGGTAGTCACGAACCGTCTCACACGAAGACTCGACGAGTTTCAACCTCCTGAGCAGGCTGGATTTCGAAGCGGTTACGGCACTGTAGACCACATTCACACAGTGAGGCAGATTATACAGAAGACCGAAGAGTACAATCGACCCCTGTGTTTAGCCTTTGTGGACTACGAGAAAGCCTTTGACTCTATTGAGATCTGGTCTGTTCTGGAGTCCTTGCAACGATGCCAAGTCGACTGGCGATACATCGAAGTGATGAGATCTTTATACGAATCCGCAACAATGGCCGTCCAAGTACAAAACCAGTGTACTAAACAAATCCCACTGCAAAAAGGAGTGAGACAAGGGGATGTCATATCTCCGAAATTGTTCTCAAACGCTATGGAAGATATGTTTAAGACACTGGATTGGAAAGGACGCGGCATTAATATAAACGGCCAATACATCTCTCACTTGCGATTTGCAGACGACATCGTCATTATGGCTGAGTCGTTGCAGGAACTTCAGGAGATGCTGAATGGCCTAGCTGATTCTTCTCAACGCATTGGTCTCCGGATGAACTTGGATAAAACCAAGGTCATGATAAACGAGCACGTGGATCCGGGACTGATTGCTGTTGATGCCAATGCTCTCGAAGTTGTTCAAGAATATGTGTACCTAGGGCAGACGCTCCAACTAGGTAAGAATAACTTTGAGAAAGAGGCCAAAAGAAGAATACAGCTGGGCTGGGCAGCGTTTGGAAAACTTCGTCGAGTCTTCTCGTCGCCAATACCGCAAAGTCTTAAGACAAAAGTCTTTGATCAGTGCGTCCTACCAGTTATGACATACGGAGCCGAAACGTGGACACTAACGGCAGGACTAGTCCACCAATTCAAAGTCGCTCAGCGAGCTATGGAAAGAGCTATGATCGGTGTATCTCTAAGGGATCGAATCCGGAACGAAGTAATTCGCCAGAGAACGAAAGTCATCGACATAGCTCAAAGAATTAGCAAGCTGAAGTGGCAGTGGGCTGGTCACATATGCCGCAGAACTGACAACCGTTGGAGTAGACGAGTTCTGGAGTGGAGACCACGAATCGGTAAGCGTAGCAGAGGACGTCCTGTGACTAGGTGGAGCGACGATATACGTAGGGCTGCTGGTAACGACTGGAGAAGAAGAGCCGAAGATCGGGCTCAGTGGCGCACCTTGGGAGAGGCCTATGTCCAACAGTGGACTGAGATAGGCTGAGTATGATGATGATGATGATGGTATTAAAGTAATAGGACACCATAAACGTGAGAGAGGTAAAAATGTTTTCTTTACGTGGCATTCACAGTTCACAGGGCACAGTTCATAAATTACTTCTTGCCTCAATTGTAGTTTAGAGCTGCCAGACTGCATCAAGTATGCATAAGGCCGCCTGCACGTGAAAACACCTGGTTATCTCGCCATTCGAATGAAAAACTGGTTATTTGATTACATTGGTGCTGTCTATTATGAAAGAGGAAAATTTTACGTAATGAAGTAGTAAGGGTTAGGTTATACGTTCAGTTGTACCAAAAGCCATGATTAATAAATACAAACTATTCAAGAAGGTAAGTATTTAAATTCACAAAAATGAATCAGTCGGTGGGCAGGCACCTATTATACCTATAAGGGCCCATCTATACAGTCGTTTAACGTTTAATAGTTATACGCTATGAATAATAAGGCATCAGAAATCAAACAACAATAAACGCAAACTATTCAACTAGGTAAGTATTTAAATTCACAAAAATTAATCACCTATTGAGTACATGGATGAGCCCTTAGGTTTCCTGTAAATATGATTTTCTTTAATTTTTTATGCTCGATAGCCAAACATTTGATCACCATCTCATCTCATGGAAAGTAACGAAGCGGCCGAAGATGTAACATGCTTATTATGCATATTCACACTAGACTTGAAATCACTCATGATAAAACGGTACTCTTTCGCCTTCGATAGAAATAGAAGCGAAATGCTTCGAGCAAACTGGAGTAAGTCGAAACTAAAGTAAAATAGCAGAAAGTACTATTATATTACAGGACCCCAGTTTATTTTTTTGGCCAAGTCCCGCGTGAATTTCCTCTTCATTGTAAGCCAATAAACAAGCTTCAGCTTTCAGTAACTATGACATAATCTGTGCTTCAGCTTTCATACTTTAAGTCACGTGAAGTTACGCCTGATGCGAAGATGCAGTGGAGACATGCAATTTAAAAGGTTTCGTGTGGCGTCCCCGACGGCGAAGTAACATCAATTTGCAAGATTGCAGAAGGGGATAATTGAGCATGCCATCGACAGCCATAAATAAATACCATTATCTACACATCCATAAAATATAAAGTAAGACTTACATGTAATTGTCAGACTAGTCTACGGGTCAGTTATATTTTCTACCGACTTCACAAAAAAGGAGGAAGTACTCTACTCGACTGTATTTTTTTAAGCTATTGCATAGCTTCTATCGCGGGCCTTGAGCGTGGAGACCGAATCCAGAAATTCCGTAACGAAAATAACCTAACACCCCCCACTCCGACCGCCACAGCGGTGATAATTTTTAGTTTTGCTATGTATCGATGAATAGCAGAACTTTTAATGACTTTTTTAAAATATCACGCTTGTCTCCTTAGTTCAGCAACTCGCCTCTAGGTGGCAGGAAAAAAAATATTGCATTAATAAAATAAATAAATAATTATAATTGCATAAGTTGATAAAAAATGCTATGCAATAGCTTTACCGCGGCAGTCCCCGAGTGCCACACGTATTATTTTTTTATGTGTGTTACCTCATAACTTCATTCCACGTCAACCGATTCTGAAATTCTTTTTTTGTTTGTAAGATGTTTCTTTCCAATTGGTCCCATTTAAATTTGATCAAGATCTGATAAGTAGTTCTTGAAATATCTTCAATAATACGTGTTTAGTACATCTAATCTGAACAAAGTTCGAAAGATTTTTAAGCTTTGCTTGCGTTTATTTATCTAAAACTTAACTAAAACTATATTGTCTATACAGCAAAAGAGCTTATACTAAGGGCGTCCTATTCAATACATCCACAGCATAATAACAGCGAGCAATAGTCCTTTTAGTTAACAATTAACAAATCCAGTTAGTACTTCAATATATTATCAAAATATAAACACCTAAACAAACAAACGAATTAACATTCACAGCCTTACACTAAGTTCAATATCTTGTGTCATGGATGCCGTAAACATCCCAAACACAATTATACCAGAACAGAGAATACTTGTGTTCTCTCCGGGAATCGAACCCAATACCCTATGCTTAGAAGGCGGACGCGCACCTAAACCAACATTTTGTTTTTACTATACTCTAAATTATATTTAGCTTCGCACATAATTACAAGATAAACTCGCGTTTGGTATACACGACACCGCTTTTCAATGATATTATATTGCCATAATGAAAATTTCTAGCATAATGTTCGCAGCTACTACTTAACGAAATAAAACATCCGTGCGGTAAAACTGATATGCGCCGTATTTTGCAAAAGCTTGTAATTAACATTTTATAAAGGGTTCTAGTTAAGGCACCACTGTAACTACATTAGCCCTTATCTCAATTCACTACCTGAGCTCGTCCGCGACTAAATGCAAGCTAAAACAAAATACTATACTACTTTTTTTTCTATTTGCATGTGTTCTTAACTACGGGCCAATTGCCTATATTTCCTAAAAAATATACTTTTGGTTCAGGAGTCTGACATAAAGCTTGAGGTAATTGCTTTCCCATTTGATAGCATCATTGACTCCAACGGTAGACAATAGGGAGTTTAACCAATGCTGTTGTTGACGGTTCTAGTTCCAGTCTTGATAAGAGTATGTCTCTACATCTGTGTGAATACGTTTATTTTATGTAACAAGTAACATTTATTTTCAACATAAATTCAATAAAATATTAATTTTCAATAAAATTGGTTTTTATTTTAAAAATGTCATATATCATATGCAAAATAACATTATCATCATAAGCCTATTTTTTCCACTGCTGGACATAGGCCTCTCCTAATGAACGCGACTGAGCCCGGTCTAAAATTTTCAAATTTAATTTTCAAATGGCATCAATCTGGTCTAACTTAAGATGAGTCTCATCTAATTCTTGAGAGCCAATTATTCTAGGCCTAGCATATTTAACATCATCGACCACATCATCTATTACCATTAGTTGAGATAGAGGTTAACTATCAGAGATAAAACAAAACCTTTAACTTGAAAACTAAGACAATCAAAATATTATCAAGTATCGATTTATTCAAATAAACTCAAACATTCGTCTCGATTATTTGTATAAAAATCATTAAACGACTAAGCATATATTTTGATAAAAATAATCATAATCATAATCATAATCATATTTTTTATTGCAGATATCAGGTAAAACAAAATATGACACAAAAAATATCCGACGAACTAAATAAATGAACAGAAAAAGAAATAACATCACGCGGAAAGCCTTCAAGTTTTTCACGTGATATTAGGTACTCTATTATAAGGCAAAACTTTCTAATATAAACGTCAACCAGTCCATGTTTCCTTCGGCTTACAGTTCAACCGCGCCGACCGCAACACCTGCCGATGACGTCACAAAGCAAGGGTCTGACAATATCAGTGAGTAACGACTTGCAAGGGTCACGCCACTACTTCATTGTATGTTCGTATAAAGGTAGCCTATTTAAAAAAATATATGTAAGTATAGCATAGGGGACTTTTTTGAGGTTCGATATCGTTGGAAATGCTTGTGGAATATTTTCAAAAGGTAATAATTTTACTTGTTAACCCAAAACACGATAAAATTGTGGCACTAACACGCTATAAATCGCGTGAGTTTTGTGCCGAAAAATACTCCGACCAGCTCACGTATACGACGCTCTTCATCTGGGAGTAGGACGTCATCAGGCCGGGTAGTCCCGCTACATAATGAATAGCAATCGTGATAATTTTCATAATAAAAAAGACGTCACAAGTTTGTAGTGTGTATTTGTTTGGATACCTGTGGGATTGCAGCTCCCAAACGTCTTGAACGATTTCGATTTCGTTCTTTTTGTTTGAAAGGTGACTTGAGCGAATCATTATAATCTGTGATAAGTGCTAGGAGATGATCATAGATTTTATACGTATTAAAATTCTTCTATTTTTAAAGTATTTCAATACTAATTCTACTAAATAAGTAAATCATCACTTTTTTTTATCTCTGTCGATTCTGTTGGCGCTGTGAGAAAGTTAATACTTTCCACAACGCAGATCGTGGGTTCGATTCCCGGCAAAAACACAATTCTTTTCGCAAGGGATATTTGTGCTTCTGATGATGTGGGATGTAAATGTTTCCAACAGCAGAACATTGTAAATGTGTTAACTTGTTGTTTACAAAAAATAAATGAATCATCTTATTCGAAACATGAAAAGCATCCAAACATCGAGCTCATAAACACATAAGTCAATATCAGGTCCAATGTGCCTATAATTGGATTCCGGATATTGACGTTGGCTTCAGCAAATTTCTGCTCATCGGGCCTTTTGTGACCCCATCAGGCTTCATTCATACGGTGACTGTTATAATATGGCTCTCTATACAGGTTAAACATGGGGAGCGTTTTCCGGTTCGGACGACGACGTCGAAGTTTAAACGAGCGGAGGTTTGGTGAGTGATAGACAGATAAACTAAAATAAATAAAAAAAATATATTAACATCAAAAGGTAAATACAGCTTATAGAGAAACTTATAAAGATAGGTACAATGGGCGGTCTTATCGCTAAGAACGATCTCTTCTTACAACCTTTGGATGGATATATATACGACAAGTTATTATAGAATATAATACCATACGTATTAAATTTTTAACGTATTTAGTTTTAATTGGCAGGCTCTGGCTGTACATTTTTTGGATTTGTAAGAAGATAACGTATTCAAAATATCAACAACAAAGCTAGAAAATAGTCTCACTTAAAAAAATACGTTTTTGCGCTCATGCTGATAGTGCGCTCAACTAAAAATCATCAAGAATTATATAAAACATAAACGCTGTCACGATCACAACCCCAGACTAAGTCCGAAGACTTGTGTCGTGGGTCTGAAACATTCCCACCACACAAACAACTACTCAGATCCAAAAATACTCAGTCAAGAGTGAAAAGGCATCCTCTTTTGGTTTTGTTTGCTTATTTCTCGTTTGTTTCCCCGATTTTCATTTGTTTTCCCCTATCCTTGTTATCTGATTCTAATAATTTTATATTTCCTGGTTCCAGTTTGTTATGTTGTTTCTCATTTGTTTTATACCCAATCCAGCAGAAATTAAAAACAATATTTATATAGGTACACCTTAGACTTTAATGTCGTTATAAATACCATGAAATAGAATAATTTCCCCTTATTTAATAATTATTACTAACATCTGTGGTAGATTTAATATTAAGTTATGTGGGTAATTGTAAATATGTAGTCTACCTTCGAAAATGTAGTAACGTCAGTGTTCAACAAACAGCTTTTTTTATTACATGGTGGCGGTTTTTATTCAAAACAATAGTTATTTCAACTAAATAGCGAGTAATAAATTGTTCGGAATTGATAAACACTTAGTGCAAACAAGTTAAAGTATGGAGCATGCTCGTCCACCGCCCAAATTGCAGATAGAAGGCAGCCCTGCCGCGCGCGCTGATGCGTGGCGAAAATGGTAGAAGCAGTTAGAAGTGATTCTAAAGGGATCCGGCGTAAACAAGGAACCGCAGGATGTACAAACAAGCTGTTGGTTGAACACTGACTTTATTACATCTTCGAAAGTAGACAACATATTTACAATAACCCACATAGCTTAATATTAAATCTACTACGAAATAATTTTTAAATAGAATTACCCTTCGCTCGCACCTCACAATGTAATCATCCCTAAAGACAAGCTTAATTAACAGCTAATGTCCCAATATCGTTCCAACTTTCAAATTGGGAATTCAAAGTCAAAAAGGACAATTGACTTTACTCCCCTTGACAGACGCGGTAAGCAAATTATGCATTTCCAAAGCTATTTAACATCAAAGTGAATCCATTATAGCTCTCTGGAGTCGATGGTCAAAGACTTATTACGATGAACTCTAATTAGGCAAAATAAATATAATTTAAGATTCCGTTTCAGAATACAGGTAAAGAGAGCAAAGTTTCCCAACCGTATCCTTTGAAGGTATCTACTATTTATGCGGCTACCAATGGATATAACGTTTGGACACGTTTATTTACCTATTTACTTTAACCTGTATAGTAGCTTGCAGTTTATAGCTAAAATTTATTTAAATTAACTTAATTTTATCCAGGTTGTTTAATACTGCCCGGTATCTATTTATTAATGTACCATAGCAACTCTCAGAAAAATCAGTCACCAAACACACCAAAGTGTTTAAGCAGATACTACTTTGAGAGACAGTCTCATTCAAGAATGAGGCTGTATCTCAAAGGAAAAAAAAAAAGATTTATTTTTTGGGAGGAAAATGCCTAGCACTTCCTTTCCTTCACAGGGGTGAAGGAAAGGGGAATGTGGGGCTCGAACCCACTAAAAACCCCCCCTATGAGCAGTCCCTCGCCGAGGTGGGGCAAGATAGGGTCACGCTAGTAGTCACTATCTTGCCCCGGCGGTAGGCCCAGATACAATTCGGGCCACTGTACCCATTGAGGGGTGACCTTGCTCACCAAGGCCACCACCCAGGCGTGTGGGGCCGTGCAAGCCGGTGACTCTCCATTAGTGACCCCATTACAGAGGAGGAGAGAGGAGGCGAGCGAACTGCCTCCTTCTCCCTCCCGCTCTTCTGCGCCGGAGCGGGTCAGATTAAGGATCGACCTCGCTGGCCCGAGCCGCGGCCTCCTTCTGCTTCATTATCGCATTGCAGAAGGAGACTATCACCTGCCACGATCTCTCGCTGCCAAGCTTGGCATCTACTACGCTCGGCAGGGACAGATCTCTGCTTATGAGCACTGTAAGTGTGTCCCGCTGTGGGCCCCATGCGGCACACACCCTGAGCGTGTGGAGCGCCGTATCCTTTGGCGCCCCACATTCATGGCAGACCGGGGTCGGCTCCCGTCTCGCGATTTGGTGCAGGTACTTTCCGAAACATCCGTGTCAGGAAAGCAACTGCCCCAAAAATAACAAACTTGCTCTAGATTAACAATGCTAATCACCTCTAACCATAATAGCACTTACTGAAAGGTGAGATATACAAGGTTACTTTGAATTAGCGCTCCATACTCCACAGGGGGTATGGAGCGTTAATTTAAAGTAACCTTGTATATCTGTATACACATCAGATTTTTTTTGTTGAGAATCTTACCAATTTTGTTTATATTAAAATGTTCCCTCTTTTGTGCTTTGTCCGATGGGGATTGCCATATTACAGTTAATTTCTAGCTTCACCGTAAAAGGTATCATTTTCAAACATGTCTGGATTTAAGAAATTGTTATTATAAACTACGTGTGTTTGTAATGTTAAAATGATAAGCAATGTTAATTCGTATAAATAATATATTTTAAGCTAACTTATATATGGACTTTAAAGATTTCAATCAAAGATCCCTTTTGTAACTATAGTAGTAAAAGAAGTTGTTATCTTTAATTAGGTCGTAACCAACATCACGACTGATGTACTCCACTTTTTGCTCCTTATACTTTTACAGCACTTGATTAACGAACCGTGAATGCCCTTTAAAACGCTCATTTAAAAGAAGAAAGGAAATATTACTGGGTCTTATATTATCACGATCAAAAAAGACTAAAGCTATGGACTGAAAGTTGTGGCTAAATAAAGGTCGTGCAGTATTATGATAAATGTTATCAAAAGAAAGCAAATAAATATTTAGAATTAGTATATGTACGAATTAATTAAGTAATTATGATAATGAATGGAAATAATAAGGAAGGTATAGTCACTCACTGTCTATAAAATTAACAAATATTTGCGCTTGCGCTTACCCTTGGGGAGGAAACATGTCTTGCCACTCTGAACTCGACTTTTTTTAGTACATTTCTATGTCAACTTCCAATCTCTATGTCAAAATCCACATCTGAATGTATATTTAATTAATTAATATGTGATTGTTATGTGGAACTCATTTCTTGCGTCTTTGTTCCCCGAATGGTATATAATCCAGGAATCTTCAAGTCGAGAGTGAATAGGTATCTTTTAAGAAAGCATGCTACATCATCGGCCGCATCTTCACTTTCCATCAGGTGATATAGTGGTCAAATACTGGCCTATCGCGCATAATATATAAATAGGTGAAGCCATACTCGTACAAAGTAATATAAATAATCGATTCTCTTAAACAAGATCAATGCAAATAGCTTTTAAACTTGCGCATAAACAACTGTTTGGATACCACCAGATGTTTAATTGGACGCAAATACTCTCAGTATGCGCCAATTTCTACAGTACCTAAGTTTCTGAGAAACTCAGAAATGCTCTAGGAGTCTAGGCTAGTGGAAAATAGATTAGGTGCCTTATACTCACAAATGTAGCCGCGTAGCACTGCCCTCATACCTCTCACACTGTTGCTTGCTTGTTTAGACTTGTGACTTGTTATAGATAAGTGGTCGGTCCAGGATTTTTCGACTTAACAGGCTTAACGACTGTTGTCTTACGACTAACAACCGGAATCGATAACGTACCGAACGACATACTTTCGAAGCACAGTGAAAATTAAACGGTGACCCATCCATGCGTTGCCATGACTGAACCAATCCCTTCAACTTCGCGAGTTTCCTTTTCAATAAAAGATAACGCGCGCTGTGTAAAAATTTTAATCATTGCACTCGCTACGCTACTTTTAATATTGGCTTCGCAATCTTGTGCATTTAGCCAGTGTAAAGTAATAATATATTTTAAGTGGATTTCAAAATCAAGTAAAACAGCCATATTCAAGTCATGCCCTAGTAAAGTGGTATAAACTTTACTAGAACTTCTATTGGAGTTTTGGATCACGTTTTTCTACTTTGTATGATTGTTGTTGGATGGTAAAAGGGCATGGCGGAATTATATCGTGTAATTCCTGAGCACACTCTCCAAAATGTAAGCGAAAGAATACCAATAGACTTGTTACCTTACGTCGGTAACCAAGACTTGGCAGTAACAAAAATAATCTTCTTTCCTGTCTTATACTGTCCGGTTTTAAATAAGTCATAATAAATGTATAATAATAAACAAGTCGAACAAATAATCATTTATTTAACTTGTTCTGGTTCTGTAAATTAATACAACCGGCTTCAATCAAAAGGGTTTTGGGAATATATTAACTTAATTTATGCGAAACAGAACGGAGAAATTAAGCATTAATTTGCCATTCTTCGAGTGGAATTTACATATTTATCGACGCGAAAATTAATTTATTTTGATCTATGTGAGATCCCGGGCGGCGATGTTGAGTTTCTTTGTGTAATTAACTGTGACCTGACTGGTCAGGTTAGTTAGTGGCTTACCGACAAAATTATGTAATTGAAACATTGACCGAAGTCAATGTCTGAAGTCAATAAGAGAGATAATCTGTACCCACTTAAACAAACACTCGCACACAAACTATTATTATACATATATAATATTGATCGTGATTATCCTATTAATGTTATAAATGTGAAAGTTTGTATTTGTGTGAATATTTGACCACATATCTCGCTAACAAATAAACTGATTTTGCTGAAATTTAGAATGTAGATAGTTTAGGTTCCGGAATAACACTTTTTAACAGAATTAACGCGGGCGAAGCGGGGCGCGGCTATTTATTTCACAAAACTATTTCTAGTCACCAGTCACAACCAAAATCAACTAATATTGTCAACTATAGTCAAGTCACGTCCTAGTAAAGTGGTCGAAATTTTACTAAAATGTCTATTAGAGTTTTGGAGGTAAATAAACTTTGTATGAATTTCTTAAACTCATGCAAGTTTACTAACTATAAGCGGTTAATAATTCCCTATTACACATGCACACTTGAAAAACCACACGATTTAAAAAAAAGTACAAAATTGACAACGCCATTTTTGCCTTTATATCACGATTACCATTGCATAGTATCATTAAAGGTACTATAGTGGCACTACTTTATACCTCTAAGTACCATTAAATAAAACACTAAAACCAGATTCCTTGGTTTACTTACAAATTTGAGAGGTGGTAGAGCATTTTGTGAGTTGCTCGCCTGGCTTGCTACCAAAGTAGCTTACCACCATCAAGTTGAAAGTCTGCCGCCAAGCCATATACGGTGTTCCGGCAGTTATCCTTGAGAGCCTGCGTATTCCACGTCTAGTGTGTTTACCAGCTTCGATCACATCGTCACTTACCATCAGGTGAGATAGTGGTCAAACACTAGCCTGACACAAATAAACAAAAAACAAAAACAATTGGACAGTACCATTTACACTGTCGCGGCAATCTCCTCTACAAGTTATAAAAGCTATCTACTTATAGTAGCTGAGTTTTAAACAAAACACTGCTTAAGCTGAAGTTTGCTTACCACACAATATTTCTCAGCTAACTTCGGCGAGGAACTTCGCTCGCAAGTTTTTAAAGTCGTTGAAGCTTACCTGAAAAAATAAAAATACAACGTTACGACACTTTGTAACTATTCAGGAAAAGTAACTTAGTTAAGCGAGTTTTATAAGACTAATAATCCATGTTCCACCCCTACAAATTGTGGAAATATACGATCTTATAAATGAATAGTTGACGGTTCTTTGATTTACAAAAAATTACACATTTTGTGAAAGATTTGTTTACATTTAATAGTAATAGCATTTAATAGTATTTAATAGTCTAACACAGTAAATAAATTGCATTTAATAGTCTAACACAGTTTCTGCAATAAATATATTTCATTTCATTTACTTACGTTTCATAAATAAATAATTTAAATCACATTCAGATTTGTTATCAGTTCAGAGTTATTTTTTATTGCTAGGATGGAACGAAGATCAATTTTCTCCTTCCCGTAAAGCGAGCGTAAATACCTATTATTATGGCACAAACATCGACATCAAATTTTTTTAACCAATTTTTATTTCGGTTTCGTTATCAGCTCTATTTATGATCAGTTTTTTGTAAATAAATCTGTCAACTAGCATTCGTTTTAGAATTCACACAAGCTTAAAACTAGTAAATATAGAAAAAAAAACAAATAGTCTCCCTGTGAGAAGAGATCAAACGACCCCAAGTCCTAGCACACTTACTTAGTGTGAGTTTGTGAGTGTGAAAGAAAAAATATCGTACTAAAAATTAATAATATATGAGCCTTTGGTGAACAAATAACGAACTTGTTTCACAATTTTTTTGGCTTTAAAAAAGGTTAGCTGTCGCCTTGTGGTTTCCGCCGCTAAAATCTACGGTGTTTGTAGGGTTGCCGCTTTGCCAGCTATTTATAAGCGTTTAACGAATTATACGCAGCCACAATTATATTTCCCGTATTAAAAACGGAACGGTACCAAACGGAAAAAATATTTACCTGTGCTCCTAAACAAATTTAAAAATATAAGGCAATAACAACAAAGAACAAAAAACGCTTACACACTCACAGCCCCACACTTAGTATAATGACTTGTGTCGTGGGAGCCGGAAACATCCGTAATCATAGGGCTGAGAGTGTGAAAGTGTGTTTATCCTACTAATATTATAAATCCGAAAGTTTGTTTGTAAGTGTGTAAGTGTGTAAGTATGTTTGTTCCTTCTTCACGCTTTAACGGCTGAGCGGATTTGGATGAAATTTGGTATGCACATAGATTATACATAGGATTAACACATAGACTACTTTTTAACTTGATAATAGCGGCCGAAGCCGCGGGGCACGGCTAGTGTTTATATACATTTCGTTTCCAAAACACATGATTAATCAAATATCTCAACTATAGGAAGATTGTCTCTGATTTGATCTTCTTTTGTTAAAACCGCCATGATATCTAATTCAAGTAATATCAGACCTCAAAGCTACGAGTTTCTCCTTCGCCTTATGTTTTTGTTAGCAGCTATTACCATAGTTACTCGAGCATAAAATCATCTATTGACTCATGTTGACGCGATGGGGACGAACAAACATCTGCTGCATCTCAATCAGTGTGCTATTGACGTACAATTATAATGGTAGTATATTGATGTGATGAGTTAGCATATAATCTACTTGTATTGTATGTTCTACATAACATGGTTAGGTCACTCTCCTAATCTAAATATATACTTGCCGAAAATATTTTACCATGTATTGACTAAACAACTGGTTACGCTATTACAAAGTTTAGAGCGAGGCGAGATTGTAGCTTATATTTAACTAGCCGTGCCCCGCGGCTTCGCCCGCTATTATCAAGTTAAAAAGTACCCTATGTGTTAATCCTAGATATAAGCTATATACATTCCAAATTTCAACCAAATCCTTTCAGCCGTTAAAGCGTGAAGAGGGAACAAACGTACTTACACACTAACACACACACTTACACACAAACTTTTGGATTTATAATATTAATAGGATTAATAGGGTGTAGGCGCCTAGTTTCCGCTGACACTTTTGAGAGCGGACTCAAATTCCATGTAGGTATTGGTAGACCGATGCCGTGGTTCACGGTGATATACATTTTTCCTGTGTTCTGGCAAGCGAGGAAGTGTATACATAGGCGACAAATTTAAAATAATTGACAATCTCACCTCGCTATAAATTTCGCGGTGAAAATAGCGCAACGATCGTCAGTCGAAGCTGGGTACGCTGACAAAAAGTTGTCGCAAGCGAAAGTAATGGAGTTTAGACAAACATATTTTCATTATTTCAGACTTTTAACTATCGTATTGTTACATGGATCTACGATTGTAGAGGTATCGATAATAAGCGGTAGGTATACATATTTTGTGGATTGTGTTAGACCGGAGTCCATTTGTTTGTATGTCGATGATCACGGGCAACACACCGATATATATCCTTACAAGCACCGCGAAATACAGATTATGTCAAAATCCGAGTCTCTATAGAAAAGCATAAGGTATGTGTTAACTTAAACTAAGACTACATATAGTACATCAGCGGGTATCGGATTCGATACCCGGTGGGAACACAAATTTTCTCCACAGGGGAAATTTGTGTTTCTGGTTCTGGGTCTACTTGTGTGTGTGATGTTATTGTTTCCGGCACCCACAACACGAGTCATCAAAAGTGTGAGTGAATACGTGAAATACATTAATTTAAATTTACCTAATAATATCAATGTATTTCAAGCTATCGATACTTTGCTACGCCCTTTGTCATGCACGAATTATGTAGGCCAATCATAGCCGACAAATAATGATAAGTACATATTTTTGACCGAGTAACATAATATAACATATTATTATTAATAAAGTAAGCTTATGCACGTTGAGTATAAACTATAAACCCGCCTACGCCTTTAAGCTTAAGAATTTCGTAATTAAAGCGTACCTTAAATCCGGCTTAAAGTTTAAATATAAACTTTGGCAATAAAACGCTGCGTTTTTAATTTCCTCATCAAGTTTATGAGATACGAATGAAATGAAATCTCGCAGGTTTTGCGAAAGGTTTATTTAGTCTCACCAAGAACAGCGGTAATGAAAACGAGGTGTCACACTGTCTCACATAGGTTGCTTTTACACCTCCACATTTCTCTTTAATTTTTGTGACGGTAAAGATATTTTAGTCCCTTCTTACCTGATAGCGCGACGCAAAGTAATGTGTTTATCAGCCTATGTATGTTTGTTTCTTAGTGGCATTCTAAAGACCAAACGCTTTTGACGATTTTGATGTTTTTTTGCGTTATTTGATCTGTCTTCATTTTACGAGTGTTACTATAGATGATAGTTGTCAAAATTAAATATGACTACCGACAGACGCCATATTGAAAAAATAAAAAAATAAATTCGACATACTGTATTATACAATGGGGTATAATTGAATATGTATTTGAAAATCAAATTTAGGTATTTTTATTTATTTAATTTTTTAATAACCATTTACGATTAAAAGTTGGTTAAAAACCATTCTCTTTCTCACTTACATTTTCACAAAAAGAAACGTATCATATCTTTTACTTGGTATTTTTTTTAAATATATTTTAAGGGTAAGTCTTCGTACAAAATGAATTTAATTAAATTTTAGTCCAAAGCTTTATTTATAATATAACTAGTCATACAAACGTTTTCACCCCACTTAACCCTGTTCGGGGTAGAATTTCCAAAAATCCGTTCTTAGTACACAAATGTAGCCTTCAAATTTCAAGTCTCTACGACCAGCGGTTTAGGTTGTCCGATGTCTCTAAGTCAGTCAGACAGTGAATCAGTGTATCAGGACAAAGATTCTTATAGAACCTGTTAGATAAGCTTCAAGAATGCCTTCACTACTAAGCTGTTTATAAAAATAAACCAAAAATGTATGTTAATACGAAAAATTTTGATTAAGTGTGAAAAATAAGCGGCACTTTAGACAACAAAAGAAGTTTTGAACAAAACAGCGCTTTCTCTATGCAAACGAGCAGCCCGCGGGCGAAAGTTTAGTCCCGAGTCTGGTCGCCGCAGCGGTCACCGCACTACAGCTGTCGACCAAGTATGCGTATAATAGACAAAGACATAAGTTCTTATTTTTTTTTTAATGCTAAATAGGCAAGCATTTGACCGCTATCTCACCTGATGGAAAGTGACGATGGCCAAAGATGGAACATGCTTGCCTAGAAGGTACCTATTCACTCTAGACTTGAAGACACCCAGATTATACTGTTCAGGGAACAAAGACGCTGGCGATGAGTTCTACTCATTCGCTGTACGGATGATGAACGTAGAAGCAAAACACTTCGAGCGAACTGGAGGTATGTCAACCATAAATGGATGACGTTTGACAGTCTTGTCGTTTGATGGTAAAAAGGGCATGGAGGAATTATATCATGTAATTCCTGAGCATACTCTCCAAAATGGTAGCGATAGAATACCGATAGGCTCGCTACCTTACGTCGGTGATATAAGGTCATTGAATGATGATTATGAATTCAAAATTTTAGTATGTGTTTAAACAATACCTTTAATTGTAATTCTCTTACTAAAGAGTGAAATAATTTGCTACAATGGAAGGAGTTTCTTATCATTGTTAGAAATCAGAATTAGATTGTGATGTTAAACTCTTTGTGGGATAGCTTTGAAAATCTGATCGGCAACCTTTTTTAGTGACGAAAAGTGGAAGGGGTAAACGCTGTGATGAGACAGTTTAATATTTCCCTATAGTGCAAAAGTTTCACTGCTCTTCTGTCTTTACGTCACACCACGTTTTTTTTATTGACAGAATTGCGTAACAGAAGATCTTATGATAAAATAAGGTCATCAGCAATTATCAGTTGCCCTTTTCGGACATACAATAGATACGGTTTTCACAATCATTAATAACAGAACTATATCCATATTCGACGAAACGTAAACATGGAAGAATTCCCTAATAGTCCCTTATAGCTTTATTGCGACCGATTCCTATTTTAAATACGGAAAAATGAAGTTTATATTTTTATAATTGAATCAGTTCCAAATTGAAATAAATTGCAACAGAAATAGGTTTTGTTATGGTTTCGTTGACAGAGATCGAAAAATAAAAAGAAGCTCTACCCTACGCTGACATAGTTCAAAATCATGTAGAAATGTAAATTGTACAGAAAGGCAAAGAAGGCCGACTCCAAGTATATGACTAGCAACATTCGGTCTTGGAAACAAAAATAACCAAGTTCCGGTTCATGTTATTGAACGCAATAGTAACAGAATCAACGTCTCCAATTTGACTGTGACCAGACTGACAAAAACTAACAAAACGCACAGATTTCAACAAAAGTTTAAACGCTACGTCAAAAACAAAAAGTTACCACAGTGACAACGGTTTATTAGGACTGCACTGCGCCAAACTACATATTGTATTGTATACCATACGAATAGGGTATTGTGTATCGTACCAGATTCATCGCAACCTAACGATTTTGGCATTCGATCAAAAGTTCTCCCTCTTATATACCTTTCGATGCGAAAAAGATTTGATTGATTGGCATTTTAATATCCGTTCCAAATAATTAAGGAAATTTAGTTCTTAAACTTTATGAGAATTTGTCAAGGAATTTCCGATGTCTTGTCATTCATTGCGTGGAATAACGAGTAAAGTTTAGATTGCGATCATAAAACGTTCCAATACCTTTAAATGTAAGCGGATATTAATTTAGCGACGGGTAAATAAATACATTTTCATTTAACTGTTTGTTACAAAATAAAACTTTGATGGCACGAACTTGGAAATTGAATATTTATTATGACAAAAGAACATGACAACTAACACATGTTATGGATTCAAGTTAATAGGGAACAGTGTTATTTAGGTGTGAATACTGGCTATCTAATATACTTCATAAAAAAATAGAAACAATATAATGATGAAAGAGCTACCTTTTATCTTTTGCGTATAATAAAAAACAATTTATCCCTTTTTAAATGTAAAATTTGACTTCCGTCAAGATTAAAGTCTTACATACATAAATAAAGTTATATCCAGACGTTATTAACACTACGTGTACTCGTTTTAAACTATTCCTATCGGATTAGGTTTGACTCGCATCTATCAATAGAGTTACAAGTCTCTCATACGAAGTTAATCATAGACGGGAAAAGAAGCAGGGTTTAGGTAACTCAGCGGTTAGAGCAAGCTTTGGCCGCGGGCTCAAAGCTCCAAGTGACATTGTTTTTTTTTCTAAAATTTACTACTTTAGGCACCAACACTTCTGCTTAGCTTATTGAATTGTTAACATTTAGCAAATTTTTTAGTATGAATTTGTTTATTGTATTGTTACCTGTGTTAAAGTTCCTTTAGCATTGTTATCATTCGGATATTATAAATAATAATATATACTCAACAATTAACTTCTTTGAGGGTTTGTATATTAAATTCTTAATTTATAGTACGCTTTTTGTAGCGTCGATGTAAAATGCAATCAGCCGATGCCAAAGCCCGTATTTTGCGAAACAATTTTAATAAAGCTCTTGTGTTACTTATGACATAAGTTACCTCGTATATCGAAAAATGTCTTACCCATATGTTACCCTAAATGAAGTTTAATAAACTTTTCATCTGAGTAATATAGGAGAGTATAATCGTTTTCGAGGGCTTTTACGTTACACTGGAGTGGATTAAGTGATTAAGGATTTAAAATATTGCCCATTACCACGAATGAATTAGTACTAAATTGTTTGTTGGTCAAATTGTATGAAACTATTGTTAATGGTCACTAATATTATAAATCTAAAAGTTTGTAGTGTTAGAATGTACAATGTGTATGAGTGAGTATATTTGAAATGACGTGGGCAAAGCCGTGGAACAAATGAATAAATTTAAAAAGCAATATGACTAATCTCAATTTTAGTGATAAAAATGTAAGAGTCTATGGGTTCGTTTTTAAATAGATATTTGTACCTGGATGACCTAAATGACGTTTTCTGAAAATGAAACCTAGATTTATCGATTTATCGCCCCTAAAACCCGCTGCATACTAAATTTCATAAAAATTGTTGGAGCCGTTTCTGAGATTCAGATTATACTCGTATATATATACATATATACAATAATTGCTCGTTTAAAGATTATGTTCTATACAAATTATATAGTATAGTCCTCTTCATCAGTGTCGATGGCGTGTTTTTCTTTTTGATATTTTTCTTTTCTAAAATGAGCCCTAATATGGCTCGCCAGACCGAACTTGGTCTTAAATGCCCTACGACACGTGCTACAGTAGAGTTGGTCTCTACTGTAGCACAAATTATGTCAATAAAACAAAAATAGAATTTGATTTGATTTGTTCAAACGTTATTCTAAATATTAGTCTATATAATATAGATAGCAATCGAAATCACGGCACCCCCATAACAATACCGCGATCAAATCTCTCATTTATTACCTGCCCCACGCGTGATCCGAATAATCGACCCCCGCCTCTAAAATATGTGCATTTAATTTTACCACAGAACTTCTCTAATCTCGTATTATCCTAATGTTATCCGGCCAAAGCCGAAACGGAGTCTAATAAAGATCCTGAAGTGAATTACCGTAACGCTTTCCCGAGACAGGCTGTGCGTTATCGCGGGTAGGTATGTACGTTTGTTATATCGTTGGCTCTGAAACAGTGGTGGACTGTGTCGGAATGGAGTTTTGAGGATAGATCATTAAGTAGTAACTATAAGAAGTAAATAAAAAAAAACGTAAAATATCATTACATATATTTTTTGCTATCCACGCCGCGAGTCCCGAGTTCGATCCCAGTAGGAGCAGAATTTTACTCATCATAAGGAAAATTTGTTCTTCTGCCTCTGGGTGTGACTGTTGGTATGATGTAAATGCTTCCTGAACCCTCGATAGTGTGTGGCTATGAGTAAACGTTACTCCTTACATGTTTCTATTTTAACGGTTTTATTTAGCATACCCTGTTTGTTGTGTCAAATTTAGTAATAACCATTTCCTAGGACTTCCTGTCGACAGATTAATTTGAAATTTGGTACACACCTTTAGTATTGATGACAATAGTATTATGTATATTTAGAATAATTATAAATGCAAATGCAATACATAGGTAACTCCTTAAAAATGGAGGATAACATGATTTTCTACCCCCTCAATATCCTTCTAATATTATAAATGCGAAATTTAGGTCCCGGAATAACACATAGGCTACTTTTTAACTTAATTACCGCGGAGGAAGCCGCGGGGTACGGCTAGTAGATAATAAATGGGAACAAAGCGGGGGAAAGGGTTACAAAGGGTTTTAAAAATCATATAGTATCTAATTAGAGCAAGTTCTATAGCTGTTTCTATTAATGAAAGGGTTTGAAAATACAGTAATAAAAAAAACTAATTCAAGATGGCATCCACCACAACATGGTTTATTTCATATCTTTCTTTTCAAAAAAACCGTTTCACTTGAAATATTTTTTTACCTATTTCATTTTGTTTAGTTTTTTTGTGGTTATGAATGGTTCCGGACTTTGTGTTACAAGTCTCTTATATAAGACAGATGATTTGCGTTACAAAGCGTTTAAGAAAACGCTCCTCAAATAATATGTCTAATTAGGGCCAAGTTCTATTACTGTTTCTGTCGTCGACAAGCCTATACCTCTAGTTTAGCCCCAAGAGACTTGTATTTACGCTGCTGCTTTATTCATGATGCTCTTTGAATAAACATGAAAGTCCCATCGCTTGTCGTGTACTACTTTTCAAAGCAATCTTTACAACAGTTTCATGGGAACAAACGCCACAACAAATTGAAAAACTTCTACCAATTTTCTTTTCGTTTAACATTCTCCAGACACAATAAGCCTAGCACAATAAGGTCTCTTTCTATCAGGTAAAAGTAGCTTTATAATACGGTGTGTGAAAGCAAAACGACTCTTTAGGGTGTACTAAGCGAAAAATTATTACTCAGTGGAATTTGAAGGAAAACAGAGAACAAAACCTTTCAGTGAGATCGCTTATCGGAGCTTTTCTTATAAGTTGTAAGGAAATGAAGACTACGTTGATAGCTTTGATTTATATTTTACTTGCTGAACCCAGTGCGTTGCAATGCCACGTAAAAAAAGTGTTTTAATTCTTTCACGTTGATGGTTGTCTGGTACTTTAATACCTACTACCTACACTACTAAAAGCTTAATAAGTAAATTATAACCTTTTATCATGATTGCCTAGATAGCATGTCCAACTAACTATGTCATACTAATGTACTGTTAAAATTTTTTGTTCAAAACCGGTTTAAAACCTTTATCTATTTTTTTATTCATATTTATAACAATATAAAATTCAAAATAAAATTTATGAAAAAATTATTTTTTTGTAAATTTTAGTAATTCTGCTATTCCAAATCCAATAAATCTAGATCATAAAAAATGGTCCAGCCGTTCTTAAGTTAAATGGTGTAACAGAACTAAACGACTTTTTCTACCGACTTCACAAAAAAGGAGGAGGTACTCAAGTCGACTGTATTTTTTCATTTGTTTTACCTCATAACTTCGTTCCACTTGAACCGATTTTGATTTTTTTTTATTTCGTTTAAAAGATTTTGCTTTCTAATTGGTCTCGTTTAAATTTGATCATGATCTGATCAGTAGTTCTTGAAATATCGGCAATAATGCGTGTTTAGTACATCTAATCTGATCAAAGTTCCGAAGATAAAACGGTGAAGTTGGGTTTTTAAGCTTTGCTTACGTTTCAATTATTATAATGTATAATACTCGTATTTAAAAAAATCGTCTGAATCATTGCCAGAAAATCTACTAATGTACTAATATTATAAATCCAAAAGTTTGTGTGTAAATTGTAAGTGTGTAAGTATGTTTGTTTCCCCTTCACGCTTTAGCGGCTGAACGGATTTGGATGAAACTTGGAATGTACATAGCTTATACCTAGGATTAACACAAAGGCTACTTTTTAACTTAATAATAACGGGCAAAGCCGTGGGGCTCGGATAGTATTCTATAGATTTATCTCAGTGATTCAGTTTCAGGCAAGTAAGGGTAAAAAAGAGTATATTCTTTTGACACAATAGGAACTATTTACAAACATAATGTAAATAACCTAAACAATAGAAACAAAAAAAAGAAGCATACATAACCATTGCAAGGAAATTTGCCACGAAAGTGAATAAATGGCGTTGTTGATTTTGTATTATTTTCCAAAACCTGTGATTCTTCGAAAGGTATAGCGTTAATACTTAGTGAACGTGTATAAAGTGTAGGCAAATCATACAAAGTTCGTGAAAAAATAAAAAAAACGTGATTTTCGCCTTCGCTCCTAAACTCCAATAAGTTCTAGTAAAGTTTCTACCACTTTACTGACATGACTATGACTGGACCTTGACTCTTTTACTTGACTTTGACTGTGACTTGTGACTAGGACTTTTAATATGAAATACATACACTTGGAATATTATGTTATAAATTTAAAGAAAAATTAGTTTGAATTTAAATGTAAATTAAAAAAATTAAGAAAAAAAACCTGGACGTCATTTGTATTTAATGACCGAGTGAGCGTTTAGCGCGTGCAAAGCGTCTCCGTTTCAGTATGCGTTTTTCTTCTATTCAGTTTTTGGAAATTTTTCTAAATGTCGGGAATTTGGGGCTTACAAACGTACAAAAAAAACACAATATAAATATTACTCCAGTTGCGAATTTGTTTATACTTTTTAAAAATGTTCTATTCAAAGACTTAATGTTAAGACAGCAATCTGCCAGACGTCCCAATTTATGCAGGAAATTCGTAGTAGGTACTCCAGTTATAACTATTTAAGGGCATACATATATATATATTTGCAAATATAAATTCATATAATATAATTATTAAGGTAAGCGTCTTACTTTCGTCGAGATAATGTGGCTTTATTTATTAGAACAGAATAAATAAAATCGCGTTAAAATTCAATTTTTCTGAAACGCCCATCTTATACAAAACCCGTGGATTTATTTATGAAACTCGTGAAAAATGCGCGCGTAAGCAAACGGGCACTCGAATAGAAATGACTCAATTAGATTCTGAAAGCTGACAGGCGGTGCACGCATTCCCGACTTTGAAACGCGGATAATAATGAAAAAGAATGACGTCACAGACGTCTCCGCTAGTACGTAGGACCCCGGATCCTTGGACATTTTTTTTATGTAAATTACGTTATTCATTTGTTTAGTTTTATTGCTCGCTGGTACGTGAAGTGGGTCGCGAATGGTTTGTTTGCTCGTTTATTTTCCTTCTATTGTCGATGTAAATACAACGGGGGTCTCCAATGTTGTCAAGCAGTGAGTGCACTTTGGAAGACGCCAATGTTTTATGTTTGTTTCGCTCCTGACATCTGTTAGTTTATTTGGGACAATAAACTATTTTATTATGCACTTAAATGTATTTATACATGGATTATATATACTAAGACTTGCAAAGATATTTTAGTGCACGACCAACTTCATATCTAGAAGTTATAGCAGCTTATATTTATTAATATATATTTTTCTTTTCGTCTATCATAATATAGGAAAATTTTCGACTATCTTCTTATCTTGCTAGTCCTTAATATGACCTATTTATATTTAAGTTTCAGGAATAGCTTCGTAATATTAAGCAGCAAATGTTTTATTAAGTAAAGATCATTCAACAATGAGACGCAAAGACGTGATTATTGTTGATATTTGCAATAATCGAGCTTTCGAGATTAGTAAAATTACTTGGGTGGTTCAGCACTTTGTCCATCCGTCCGTCTGTCAGAGGCATCTAGCGTCTAAACGATACACGCGAATGATTTTAAATTCCCATAGAATATGTAAAACTACGGCCCAAAACCAGAAATGACGTTTAATATTGTATAAATGAAAATATTTTAGGGGGGGCTTCCATACTTGTAAGTGGGGAACTAAATATTTTTTTATTTTTATATACCTTTGTGGAGTATCGTTGAAAAGGGCTTGACAAGTAGAGTACGAAAACGGTTCTAATAAAATGTTGGAAAATAACGATTTGGTAGGCCACCAAAGTCACTGGTTTTAGACCTATTATGTCCCGGGTTCTGTCTCAAAAACAGCTTCACACTGAACGCTAAAACTTACGTATAATATCCGTTATCTCCTGTACTTGAACAAGAAATACAGAAATCTAACAATTATTATATGGAAAAAAGTTATAAGCAAGTAACCGCAAAAGTTTTTCTCTATGAGGCAAAATGTAGGCGCGAGATCTCAGTTCGGTGCGAACGACTAGTTCTACTGTTTGTTACACGGAAAATTCTTGTTCCCCGTGATCCAACTGTGTTGTTCGACTGGTTTGTAAACAGGTCCAATTTAGTTGTCAAATGTATAAAAAAACTACAATGATAAAGATGCATCTAAATCTTCTTCGAAACAACTGAACAACAGCAAACTAACAGACAAACCGTAATATTAGTTATTTTAACTTATCCCAAAACTTCTATCATTCTCCGAGAAACTTGTCGGCAATCTGACCCTTGCAACAACAACGGCCGACTGAAACCCAACAGTTTACGCTCTACCTCTCAACTTGCTACGACCATCTTGGCAATGGAACGTAACTCACACGCGGCACGGCTCACAACTCGGAACACTCATTTATCACCAGAGATGAGAAGCATATTAAGGAACTGTAAAAGTACGCAACACCGGTAAAGAGCACTCAGAGTTCCGCTGTTTTTTTTTCATAAACGAGGATAGACGAGCCAGGTGGCACACTGAGATACGACAGGCCTGTGTTATTGTTAAGGCTTAACAATTTAACCCTTCTAAAAACTTTCTCTGCGGAGCTTGTTAACAAAAACCAACCAAGCTCAATTTTACCGCTGAACATATAAAATGGTCCTGTGTATATTGGAGACTTTTTCATCGTAAAGTCTAGAATGACAAAAGTTTTTAACTGTCCACTCCGAGTCCAGCAATCCCGGGTTTTATACAACTGGCAACTAATTAGAGTTTGCGAATCACATGTGTTTCCGGTTGTTTTTTAACAAAACAGTCACGTTTATGCAGAGTTTTTCCTGAAAGTATATTTGGAACTTTACACAGAATCCTACACGTTATTTAAAGCCACATTTGCAAAATACTTTCTAACTAATTCGCGCGTGAAATTACAAAAACAAAAGTGCGAGTATCATATATTCTGCTCACGGAAGCCTGAATAATAATTCACCCCTTTAATGTCCGCATAATAATAATAACAGTCATAGTAATTCAACCATAACAAAATTATCTAAGAGAACTAACTTAGTTGTTTCCGGGACATCAGATTTTCCTGCACGACATCGATACCGGAATCCGGCAGCCTAGCATTATGAAAAAAGTGCGTGGTCAACGTATTATATTTTTCCATTAATATGTATGACTATTAACCCCCAACCACATTAGCCCCAAGCCGGTTTTCTTTGGCCTGCCCTAATATTTTCATCTTTATTCAAAGAGGCCTATGAATAAAACAAGACGCGAGATCACGGGGACCCTATACGCCAAGATGTTACTCTGTCATCTTAACTTTATTCATTTTGTTGTTTAAGTTAATTAAAATAGAGGTCGTAACTTAAGTACGAAATATTCGTAGGAATTGAATTTATATTCAATGGCAGCGGGTTTGCGACTCTTATAAAAATATTCCATTAAAAGTATTGCAATGAAAGTGCTCTTTTGCTGGAATATGTGTACACATTTCATATTTAATACCACGGAATACTCTTAATGTAGGCGTGTTGACTATTTAAATAACCTTGCAGCAGTATATTGCTAAAATTAGGCAACAAAATAATTTAAATACATTATGTAATAAAATTCATAAAAAGTATTACAAAAGTAAACATTTCATAAAACATTTCGAAGACCTAAACTATGACAAATTGAATTGGTAGTACATATATTAATTACCAAAAAGATTATGTCACATGGGTCTCAATAAGGCACCCATAAACTTTAATGACTCTAATTGCCAGATTGAGAAAATTACAGCCATCTCGAGAAGAACCTGGCAAGAAACGGAGGCAAATTTTTTATCAGTTCTTTTTTTATACAACCTTAGGTCACTTATGCGAATATCACTAATGCCTGCATTTATTATTTTAACCTAAGTATATTATGCAGTCACCAGTTGCTTCCGTTAATTATTGTCATTAATGTACCAATTAATTTTGGTGAAGTGTCTTTGCCTTTTATAATATAAAGAAATAAGTATAAATTATACATCTGTGAATAAATACTTCACTTTATATACCTAATATTCATATTGGCAAGAATCTTTGGATATTTGTGTACATTTGCAGTGTATTAGGCTCTCTGCTGACCACTGTTAGAGATCGTTCAAGGAAATTCCCAGAGATGGCGCTACTTGCAGTTGTATCGAGTGACATTTTTGCGCTCGCGACATCTTTCGTGTGTCACCCCTGTGTGTGGTTGACAAAACGCTCCGCTATTGAATTTTGTGACGTAGAAAACTAATTAAATAATTATCATCTAATTAACCAGGACTTAAAATAAAAACTTCATCGTGTCTATTGTGATCGACCGCTTCAACTGTGATGTGACTAAGTGATCAGTGCCTCGTACATTTTCGGATATTTTCGGATTCAAACTCGCCGGCCGGCGCGACGTGGAGTTGTGTGTGTGCGCTTAGGCATACATACAGTTTGCTGTAGTTCCTTTCTTGGGGAGCTCCGGAGGCGGTTTCGACGCAGTCTAAAGGTACGTGGGCTTAAATAAACACTGTAAATTGATTCGTGTATCCCTACTGATTTTTGCCAATGTTTTAATCCAAAATAATTTACCGCTATCATTAAAAATATTAATACGTAAATGGTGGGCTATTTACACGCCAGCGATTTTACTCGCGCCACCATAATTTTGGTCCTTTTCGAGCCGGATAGTCCAGTTTTAATTACCTTTTGCTTTGAGTTATTAACCATAAACATTTCATACATAAGTTCGCCCGTTCGTTGCTATGTGCAATTCACTCCGCTTATAACTACCTATAGTGTAACTGCCGCCCGCTAACTTACCTACTTGTATCGCCCGCATTTGTTGTTTGTAAACAAACATTTAGTAGTTTATTCGTGCATAAATTATTAGCATAACGATAACCGAACATGTCGAAACCAAGTTCAGATACGATGTTGATCATTTTAGGAGAAAAGAAAGAGTTGTTATTTAAACGTATGAATCATTTGTTTAATATGTCTAAAAACATCACTTCTTTCGAGAGTTCAAGGTCGAATGAAAACTTTATGTCTGAAACAGAAACTATGGATGACCTTCATAATAAATTTGAATCTATTGTAGATAAAATTAATGAGATTACCTTAATGTCAAACCCTTCCGCGAGTCCCGATTTTGGTTGTTTGGAGTCGTTTGACGAATTGTTTACAAGAGTGAAACGCGTTAGAAATAAAATGAATAATCACGCTAATGTGTCACCGCTGCGAAGTGATAGTGCTTCTGTGTTTAAATTGGAGCCGCTTCATATTAAGGAATTCGATGGTAAAATACAGAATTGGCCAGCGTTTTATGAATCCTTTAAAGCAAATATTCACGATAATACGCGTCTAAGTAATTCGCAACGCATTCAATACTTGGTAAGTAAATTGAGTCATTCCGCAAATTCCGTTATATCGGGAATTGTTCCAACGGGTGAAACATACAGCATAATTTGGGATAGCTTAGTCAAGAAATACCAGGATAAGCGACTTCTAGGAACACATAATCTCAACAATGTGTTAGATTTAAAAGGGTGTACTCACACTGCCGCTAGTCTCGATTCATTTATCGATCATTTTTCGGCATCGATTTCTGCTCTCAAACAGCTGCATGTTTCGGATTTGACGGATTTTATTCTCGTGCACTGCGCACTTAGAAAATTAGACACTCAAACCGCACAATGTTTTGAACTTTCTGTTAGAGATGTTGAAATACCTACAACAAAACAGCTGATCAGTTTCGTTCAAGATCAGGCTAAGATCTTAGGACGTTTGAACCCGACCATGTACATGAACTCAAACCCGCGTAATTCAAATAACACATATAAACCGCCCGCTTCTACGTCACGGAACACACGCTCAAACACATATAAATCCTTTGTTGCGAGCGAGGTACCAATGGTTGCTACCGGAACCTCTGCTTTGCACTCATACCCGCCCGCCATATCTCATTGCGCATTTTGTAATGAAACCGCTCACACACATTTATATACTTGTGCTAAATTCAAAAATACACACGATCCTAAATCTCGTTATGATTTTATTAAATCCAAACGTGGATGTGTAAACTGTCTCAGTATGACGCATAATTTATCGACCTGTAATTCGTCATCAGTCTGCGAGTTATGTAGAAAACGACACCATACGCTTTTACATTTTGTGAAACAAAATAATAATACGCATGTACACACTGCTTATGCGAATTTTCCCGTGCTGTCGCCGACAACGCCGCCGCCGCCGGTGCCGCCGCCGGTGCCGCCGCCGACTGATTGCGCGCCTTCACCCGCTTTAAATCTACCGCTTACGTCACATAATGCCGCTGTGCTTCTATCCGCCGAAACCAAACCGAAGTGGACTGTTTTATTATCAACCGCTCAGGTGTACGCGCGTTCTAAAGGTAGTACAGGTCCGAAAACTATCATCAGATGTTTAATTGATAATGGTAGCATGAACAATTTAGTAACGACTGAATGTTGCCGCGCTTTAAACTTGCCGATAATACCTTTGAGTAATTCTTTTGTCAAAGGTGTTGGCTCAACTTCGCGTCCAATCGTTGGATACGTGTATTTGGATATTGAATCCCGCATATACCCGCAACAGAAATACACCATACACGCTCTTGTCGTGGAGTGTATTACAGATCAATTGCCGTCGCAATTTATTGAATGGAATCGTAACATAGATTACTACGACCTCCCGCTCGCAGATTTTAGTTGGAATATTCCAGGAGACATTCAGGCAATTATAGGTGCCCAACTCTTTCCGTACATTTATTTGGGGAAGCGGGTTGACTTTGGTCTGGGACTTCCACCTGCACTTCTAACCACTTTTGGTTACGTTCTGATGGGAGATTATCCGCGTAATGACACCATACCTACCGCTTCTTTCACCGCGCTCGCGCTGAACGATCTAGTACAGAAGTTTTGGGAACTCGAAGAAGTACCTACGATGCGTTTGTTGTCACCCGAAGAGACGGAGTGCGAAAATATTTTCACGTCATCAGTGACGCGTGATGATGTCGGTCGCTACACGGTATCGCTGCCATTCAGCAAGGATCCATCTGAACTCGGCAATTCACATGCTGTTGCTCTTCGCCGATTTATGGCACTAGAGAGAAAATTTCGCCAGTCACCCGATTTGAGGGAAAATTACAACCAGGTCATTCGAGAATATATCGATATTGGTTATCTTAGCTCTGTCGATGAAACCGAAATTTCTGGTGGAGGCTACTACATACCTCACCATGCGGTCGTGCGACCTGATAAGCCGATGCCGCGCATAGTGTTAGATGCAAGTTCGAAAACTCACACAGGTTTGTCTTTAAATGACGTGTTGCATATAGGACCTAATTTGCAAGCTGATCTGTTTTTATTGCTTTTGCAATTCCGCTTGTTTCCTGTCGCGATGAACGCTGACATAAAACAAATGTACTTACGCATAGGTGTACCCGTGGACCAGCGTAAATACTTACGCATCTTGTTTCGTTTCAACGAGAACGAACAAGTGCGTACTTTTGTCTTCAAACGCTTACCGTTTGGACTCAAGTCGAGCCCCTATATAGCTATGCGCACTGTGCGACAGCTGGCTTCCGACATGAGTCCACACTATCCTGACGCTGCAAAAATTGCAGAATCCAGTCTCTATATGTATGATCTGGTATATTCTGCACATAATGAACAAACCGCTATGCAGCTGTCACAAGACCTAATAAACATGTTCAGATCGGGTGATTTTGATCTGGTGAAATGGTCTAGCAACTCACCAGCTCTCTTAAGTAGTCTTCCTGATTCGCACCGCAAATCCCTCGATTTTGACGAAGGCAATATTTCCGCGAAGATCTTAGGTCTTTCCTGGGAATCTTCTGAAGATAACTTTTTCTTCACTTCCGCTGTAATAACCGACAAATGCACTAAGAGAAATATACTCTCCGTAGTTGCACGATTATTCGATGTTCTGGGTTTGGTCGCTCCAGTCATTCTCTATGCCAAATTGCTCATTAAAGAGTTGTGGTTGAGTAACAGTGGCTGGGACGATCCCGCTCCGGAAAATATTGTTGTCCGCTTTTCCGCCCTTGTGCAAGAATTTCCCTTGCTTGATACCTTACGGATTCCGCGCCATGTAGGTGTAAATATTGACTGCATTGTGAATCTCGTTAGCTTTTGTGATGCTAGTTTAAATGGCATGGGTTGTGTGATCTTTTTACACTGTACCTACCCTGCTGGCATCATAGTCCGCTTACTTTGCGCAAAGTCAAAGGTCTCACCGACTAAAGTCACGACTCTTGCACGTCTTGAGTTATGTGCTGCTGTGCTTATGTCTAAGTTAGTGAAGGTTGTCAATGACTCTTACGCTGCACGCGTTCCTATTGCAGGAGTGTATGCATTCTCCGATTCGACTATTGCCTTATCGTGGATACATTCTTCCCCACATCGTTGGTCGATTTTCGTGAGTAACCGCGTCGCTCAGTGTCAAGAGAACTTAGCCGCGAAACACTTCTACCACGTAGCTGGTGTAGAAAATCCTAGTGATTGTCTGTCGCGAGGTATGCTGCCGTCGCAGCTAGTCTCGCATGACCTCTGGTGGAATGGCCCTTCCTGGATGCATTCCGCTCCTGAAGAATGGCCAATCAAGCCATTTATGCCGACTGACTGCAGTAACCTTCCTGAGCACAAGACAAATGTGTTGACAGTGACTTCTCAATCGGAACAACCGCTTTTATGTGAGTTGGCGCAACGCATTTCGTCTTGGGACAAATTGCTGCGTGTCATCTCATACATCCTGAGATTCGCACGACCGAAAAATAGCATCGTGCCACGGTCTGTTCAGGCATTGACAGCCGCGGAACGTGCTATGGTCCGCGCCGTGCAATCAGTTCATTTTGCAGATGACATAAAGTGCATTAAAAATAAAAAAATGCCATCCATGAAGCTGCAACGCTTGGCTGTCTTCTTAGATGAAGAGGATATTTTGCGGGTTGGCGGAAGACTTTCTAAGTCAAATCTTCCATTTGATGCCAAGTACCCAGTCCTACTTCCTAAACGCGATCATATCGTTGATCTTATCATACGACATTACCATGTCGTGAACTGTCATACTGGCCCTGGACTTCTCATGTCGATTTTACGACAGCGTTTCTGGATATTAGATGCCAGAACTGTCGTCAGGTCTCAATGTCGTAAATGTAATACGTGTTTTAAGGTGAATCCGTCGCATCCCACTCCCATGATGGCAGATCTTCCTGCGTATCGTGTTTCAGAAGCGAAAGCCTTTGCTCACACAGGAGTAGATTATGCGGGTCCCATACGCATAACGCTTACCCGCCGTAGAGGTCAAGACGCGCAGAAGGCGTATGTCTGTCTGTTTGTATGCCTGGTTACCCACGCTGTGCATGTTGAGTTGGTAACTTCATTAAATTCTTCGGCTTTTATAGACGCCTTTAAACGCTTTCTTTCCCGCCGTGGACCAGTATCCTGTCTTTACTCTGATAATTCCACCACTTTCGTTGGTGCTAAAGCTCAATTGGATGAGCTATATACTTTTTTATTGAACTCTAGTTTCAATTCGTCACTCTCAGAGGAGTTGATGACCCGACGCATTGACTGGAAAATGATTCCTCCTAGAGCTCCTCATTTCGGAGCAATGTGGGAATCGAACATTAAGAGTTTGAAAACTCATATGTACAGGGTGATAGGTAGTCAGCTTCTAACATATGAGGAATTACAAACCGTATTGACGCAAATAGAGTGTATTCTTAATTCGCGCCCTCTGAATGTCGTATCTTCTGATCCACATCCAGAGGTGATAACTCCCGCCCATTTTTTAATGTCGTCTCCCCTGCAATACTTACCCACTGCCGATCTTTCTGATCAGCGCATCAGTCTTGTACAACGCAAAGAACTTTTGGACAGCATGGTCCAATCCTTTTGGAAAAAATGGCGCCTAGAGTATTTGCATACGTTGCAAGTAAGGCAAAAGTGGGCTACTCCGGATAAACCGGTTGAAATCGGGACTGTAGTACTCGTTGGGCAGGATAATTTAGCTCCTCTAAACTGGCCTTTAGGGGTTATTACCGAAGTTTATAAAGGCACCGACGGTATTGTTCGTGTTGCCACGGTCAAGACCAGTTCAGGTAGTTTTAAACGCCCTATCGTCAAACTATATCCCATTCCGACACAATAAATGTATATTCGTAAAATATTTATTATTATTTATTATTTATATATCTACGCGCGCTTATATAAGTATTCCGCATTATTAGGATTAAGTTACAATTACTTAAATAATTAACATTCACGCCTGATCAGACATAAAGTTCATTGATCTTTTAGATTATTTCATAATATAAACGAGTAGAATCTAATAACTCTTACTGTTTCTTTTGAAAGATCTTGCGCTCTTCCAAGGCGGGGTGCATGGTGAAGCGTCTTTGCCTTTTATAATATAAAGAAATAAGTATAAATTATACATCTGTGAATAAATACTTCACTTTATATACCTCATATTCATATTGGCAAGAATCTTTGGATATTTGTGTACATTTGCAGTGTATTAGGCTCTCTGCTGACCACTGTTAGAGATCGTTCAAGGAAATTCCCAGAGATGGCGCTACTTGCAGTTGTATCGAGTGACATTTTTGCGCTCGCGACATCTTTCGTGTGTCACCCCTGTGTGTGGTTGACAAAACGCTCCGCTATTGAATTTTGTGACGTAGAAAACTAATTAAATAATTATCATCTAATAAACCAGGACTTAAAATAAAAACTTCATCGTGTCTATTGTGATCGACCGCTTCAACTGTGATGTGACTAAGTTTCGGATTCAAACTCGCCGGCCGGCGCGACGTGGAGTTGTGTGTGTGCGCTTAGGCATACATACAGTTTGCTGTAGTTCCTTTCTTGGGGAGCTCCGGAGGCGGTTTCGACGCAGTCTAAAGGTACGTGGGCTTAAACAAACACTGTAAATTGATTCGTGTATCCCTACTGATTTTTGCCAATGTTTTAATCCAAAATAATTTACCGCTATCATTAAAAATATTAATACGTAAATGGTGGGCTATTTACACGCCAGCGATTTTACTCGCGCCACCAACTTTTTTAAATCTGTATTTGTGCATTTAGCCATTAATGAAAAAGTCCTAGTCACAATTAACACAAAGAAAAAAAAAAGCCAAGGTCCAGTCATATATAGTTAAGTCACGCTTAAATAAGGTAGAAACTTTACTAGAACTTATTTTAAAGTTTTGGATCGAAATCATGTTTTTAAACAGTTTTACGTTGTAAGATTTAAATGCACTTTCGCGACAAGATACGTCATTACTTTTAAAATAATTTAACGCCCGTTTTTTTACTGATTTACACTCTCCCATGTGGTCTTTCACGTGGTTTGTAGTAGGAGGAAAAGAAGAAGAGATCGATACTCATTCCACGCACCCCTCGTAAAAGCTTTTAAGTCAAAAAGACGCCCGAAATCAAATTAATAGTCCCAAGTAGGTGCTAATTCCATTTTGCTACGTTTCTATTACCCCAAGGCAGATCCATTCACGCAAAATGCATTCGAAAATTGGCAGTAGCTATGACAAAGGGCCCGTTGACTCCGTTATTAAGCCTGAACACACTTGCGAGCTACCCTGAGGCGTCAATACCTCCACCCCAATAAATAAGAACTGGCTGAGTTGCGAACACAATTTAACTTGAAATAAAATTTTGTTACCCTTCGCAAGTCGTATATGGTACGGAAGGGAGCACTATCTTTGGAACATCGAGGGAAAACGGTTTCCGAATTCTTTGTGTGTAACGTGCTTAATGATATGGATAGATCCAGGGATAAGACGTGGCTAAATGATCATCAGTGAAGAGTGACAGGGAATTTGTTTAAAATAAAATCATTATTTAAAAAAAAAACTTTTTCAACTGACTTCAAAAAGGGAGGTTTTCAATTCGACTGTATGATTTTTTTGTGTATGTTACGCGATATCTCCGCCAATTTTATTATAAATCGATTTTGATGTTTTTTTGTTTGGTAGAGTATACTTCAGAGATATAAATTTTATATGGGACCATATAAATTTTATCGAAATCGGTCAAGCCAAAAGCGAAATATATAAGTTTTTTTTAAGCTTTGCTTGAGTTTCAATTATTAAATTTTTTTCATTATATGTAAGGATATTTCGAAAAATAATACTTAAACTTTATAACAGCCGTTACATATATTATAACAGTTAAATATATATAGTCCTTTAAAGTTTGAGGCAGACAGACAGCGCAGACTATATTTCGGAGATCGGTTTAAAGTAATAATAATACCCCTAAAAATCGGTGTGCCAACGAAACTAACCTTGTAATCTGATTCTGTAATCAAACGCTAGCTCGTTTTCCAATAGAAAACTGTACAAATCCACGTCTTCCGTGCAAGATATAGAGCTAACGATTTTTCTCCATTCTACCATATCAAATTGTAATAACAGAATCAACATGAACTCGCAATAGTACGAACTATTGTTGTGAGATGTTATATACATTTCTCGCGATTGTAAGGATCTTAGAAAACACGGTTGATTCACGCCGATATCGAACAATGGAGGGAATAGGAACGGATTGGCGTAGTTAATTTCAACGTGTTGTTTGTGCACCGTGCTTTAAGTTTAATATGCGGATGAAATTGATGATTGTAATTAGAATTACATGAAAAACAGACGGTAAGCATTTTGTTTCAACAGCAACTATCAATGCAAGTTAGAATCCTCCGAAGTCTCTGTTGTCTATACACGAGATCGTCGAGTCAAAATTGCTATGGTAAGAGTGGTTAAAAATAGTAAAAAAATCTACCAAATTTTCTTAAGATCTCAGCGATTTATGCGTGAAAAGGTAATAAATACAAATAGACTGACAAATAGAAATAAATAAATATATGTTTCACACATGTAGACAGACAGACATTTTATTATAGGCTATGCTGAAAGACGGTACGATGCGTTAATGTATAATGATGTGGCTCAAGATAGTAAAGCTTTTACGGCTCTCCAATTTTATTCTATATTAACTTACTGATAACATATTTAGTTGCGCGTCTACCTTCTAACCAACGGGTATAGAGTTCGATTCCCGGTGGGAACAACAGGTTTTCTCCCCAAGGAAAATATGTTTGTGTATGTGTATGTTACTGATTCTAAGTGTGATTGTGGATGTGATTTGAATGTTTCCGGCACCCACGACACAACTCTTCGAACTTAATGTGGGGCTGTGAGTATGAAGCAGTTTATGTTTATTTCTTCATCGCTTGGAACATATTACAGTGTGTCAATTGTTTCAAAAAAGTCTGCAGTATATATTACACTGCGAAGTGTATGGGGAGGTAACACTTGTGAAACGAGCCTACTCTCGTATTCGGTAAAAGTATCACGTATTTCTTTGTTTTTGTTTTGGATACGCACGTGTATGTAACAGAAACTAATTTAGATAAGAATTTGAGAGTTAGTATGTGTGTATAATATATACACGGATAGAGTAATAAAAGGATTTTATCAAAAACCTTTAATGTATCGTACGTAGTGTCAGTTTTAACTTTAAAAAAAAACAATGTTTAATCGAAAAAAGAGGAGATTCGTTTTTTTTTCTTTTAAAACAAACAGTAAAGCAAGGAAATACATTTAATTAAAACGACTTCATTTGTTTGGAAAACACTTCGTTTCCCATTCCTCTAATTACTACTTAAACAAACTACGAATATAACGAAACAAAAAAAATTACAAGTATTAAAACGTAATCCTGCTAATTATATTATAAATCCGAAAGTTTGTGTGTAAGTGTGCTTTAACAGCTGCACGGATTTTGATGAAATTTGGAATGTTCATAGCTTATACCTAGGACTAACACATAGGCTACTTTTTAACTTGATAATAGCGGGCGAAGTCACGGGACACGGCTAGTTATGTTCATATACAAATTGTACTCTATAAACTAACATGACAGAATCATCATGGCAAACATGTTTTGATCTGCCTGTTGGCTTAATTAGGTGCGCGTCAGCCTTCTAAGCAGGGGTATTTGGGTTCGATTCCCGACGGCAACACAAGTTTTCTCCCCAAGGTAACTTTATGTTTCTGGTTCTAGGTATGATTATGTGAGTGATATGTTTCCGGCATCGACGACACAAGTCATTGAACGTAGTGAAGGGCTGTGAGTGTGAAAACGTTTATGTTACGTTTATAAAGTTTAATAATATTGATGTTTGTAATGGATTCAAGTTGTAGCAAACTATAAGGGCTAAAAAAACAATGTTACGAAGAAATACATCCATATGTATTGTAATACTAGCTGTGCCCCGCGGTTTTACCCGCGTAAGTCCCGGACCCGCGGGAATTCTAAGATAAAAAGTAGCCTATGTCCTTTCTCAGGCTCTAAACTATCTGTGTACCAAATTTCATTTAAATCGGTTCAGTAGTTCTGGCGTAAAAGCGTGACAGACAGACAGAGCTACTTTCGCTTTTATAATATTAGTAAAGACTAGTAGAATTAAATTTTCCTCCATTTTCTCTGTTATGAATTTTAACACTTTTAAGTACTTACTGAAAATCAATAAATATAAATGCAATGCAAACTCAACACAGTGCTGCAAATCTTGTACCCCGTACTTCTGTCATCGAATTCAAAATGGCAATACAAATTCGAGCAGCTCCCAGTTCATATTTCAGAGTAGACAAAATACAGTAAAACATAAAAGAACATGTACGTGAAACCAATTTGCTATTTCCATTTTCTATGAATAGATAAGTCATATCTTACCAGCTGTATTGAATTTGCAAAAAGACTTAGTAAAATGTTGCTTCTTGCTACAACTCATGAACTAAATGTCTTTATTGCTAACGGCCATAAAGATAGTACTACATATTAAGTACTTTATATTTTACTAGCCGTGCCCCGCGGCTTCGCCCGCTATTATCAAGTTAAAAAGTAGCCTATGTGTTAATCCTAGGTATAATCTATGTACATTCCAAATTTCATCTAAATCCGTTTAGCCATTAAAGCGTGAAGAGGGAACAAACATACTTGCACACAAACTTTCGGATTTATAATATTAGTAGGATTCTGTGCCATGACTTTTCTTACACGCCCAGGAAAGCTAGTAGATAATAAGTCAAAGTATTAAGCTATTCCTTGTACACTATTTTGTGTTAAACTATTAAATCTAATACCTTTAAACGAGCAATTCTTGTATATATATGTACTAGCCGTGCCCCGCGGCTTCGCCCGCTATTATCAAGTTAAAAAGTAGCCTATGTGTTAATCCTAGGTATAATCTATGTACATTCCAAATTTCATCCAAAGCCGTTAAAGCGTGAAGAGGGAACAAACATACTTACACACTTACACACAAACTTTCGGATTTATAATATTAGTAGGATGTGTGTAATCTGGATCTCGGAAACGGCCCCAACGATTTTCATGAAAATTACAGATTAGGGGTTTTTCGTCCCAAGGAATCGATTTATCAACGTTCCAGGTCCGAGAAATGCTCGGTTCCCAAACTGCATTTGATAAACCGGGTTTAAGAAACTATCAGCGCCATCTATTACGCCATGACCGATGTAAAAAACTGTTTCTACTCGACACTAGATGGAGCTTTCTGAGGCTACAAATTCAAACACATTCTACCAAAAACAAAAAACCGGTCATCCGGATATTAAATATAATGACTAGAAAAGAACTAAAACTCAGACAAAGACTTCACTCCAAAAAAGATAGTAAATCCTACTAATATTATAAATCTAAGTGTGTAAGTATGTTTGTTCCCTCTTCACGCTTTAACGGCTGAACGGATTTGGATGGAATTTGGAATGTACATAGATTAACACATAGGCTACTTTTTAACTTGATAATAGCGAAGCCGCGGGACACGGCTAGTTATTAATATGTAAACTGAAAATATTCACGAGATGTTCTAAGATTTTTAATGATAACTGAGTTGACTCGCCTGATGGTAAGTGTCACGCTTGCCCATTTCAGGTCAGAATTTTGATTCTAGGTCAAATTCCTGCACGGCAAAGCACTGCGATATTAGAGATATTAGAGCTGTAATATCATTGAAAACATTGCCCCATCCATCTGGCATACAGTAAAGTTCGCAAACTGCTGCTTGGAGATTATTTTGTAAAATCTATATATATAAAAATTTCGTGTCACAGTGTTTGTTACCATACTCCTCCGAGACGGCTGAACTGATTTTAATGAAATGTTATATTCACACTTGGTAGGTCTGCGAATATGTAGTCATTTATTTGTCATCCTCCTAAATGTGTGGCCCAACCCAAAAAAAATATTTTATTCATCGGACAGTATTTTTTTTTTACTAAAAAAATATTTCTTAGAAATAATGTATCTGTCAAAACAATGTTTGCCGGGTCAGCTAGTGAAACTATAAAAAAAATCACTGAGACCAAGATTCGAAGTCATAACCTAATAAAAACCTTGCCTTCCTCTTCAATAATCTTATTTGCATGGTATTAATCAACAGGCCAATTGCCTATATTTCCTATAACTAAACTAAGACTATATACATATCTACATACCGGAAAGACCTAAGCTATTGATTCTTATTAACATGAATATGTCCAATTGTCGATATTCTCAAAAAGGTATAACATTAACCTCGCTATGTAAATAATATTTCGGTCAAGTTCACAAGCACAAGTAATTTTCTGAAGCTATTCAAGTCCGTGCACAATACTAACGGACAACAAGCTTAGTTTGAACGTGCTTAATGAACCGAAAGAAAATGATCGATGAGGAAGCCTCACTATATTTTGTACGTTTTCGTAAAGAATGTGTGATGAAACATATTTCTGTGTAGGAAATTTCATTAATTCGAATTGTTGGTAAAGCGAAGCGAGATCTTTAAGTTGGCTTGGTGGTTCAGCACTTTGTACATCCGTCCGTACGTCTGTTAAAGGAATTTAGCGTCTAAACCATACAAGCGAGCTTATGTTAAGTATGGTTTAGACACTAAACTTCAAATACTCAGAGAGGATTTTTATCTACCCGTGTGGGGTATCGTTGAAAAGATTTTTATATGTAGAGTGTTGCGACATTTTTTTTATTTCAATGTTGGAAATTATAAATTTTTATTACAAGTTAGCAATGTTTTAATTTTTTTCACTAGCAGTGCTACGCGGCTTACGCGACCGTATGGATTCCCTATAGTATTTTGTTCCAGTCATAGATTACATAATATTTACTTCGTAACCACAGTTGCCAAATGCGGTACGTTTCCTATCTTTGTTTCCTTGGGCAATAGCAGTATAGAATAAGTACCTATTTAACCGCACTAAATGCTCTTTTGTTGCACGTAAAACTTTAGTGCGCGACTGTACTTAAGAGTGCCAGTTGGTAGGTATACTTAGAGGTTTACTGCCCTTCAGTCTCATGATTGTTGTCGGCGATAACTCTGTGAAACTAAAATTTAAGTTTTTATGGTCCAAAGCTATACAGCCGCCCCGTTTAAACAAGGTCTCTTAAAAATGTAAGCAGTATAGCAAGTACTCAGAACTCGAGACTTTTCTGAAAAAACGTACCTCAAAATATTTCGATTTATGATAGAACTTAACGCACAGGTAAGTTCGTTTAATCATTAATTATACAAGCGTGCCGAGTCCCTCAGATTATATACACATGTAGATTTTGAGAGTAACCAATTATGGTAAAATCTTCAGTGAATAAGAAATTTTTATGAGTCACTAATAGTTTTTTTCTTACCGTACTATGAGGTATATTCGTTCTACATAGCAAAACAGTGTTGGCAGCTGAGCACATTGCTGGTCCTTCGACCTTTAATAAACAACAAAGTTAATACAGGCATTTAAAATCGGATTAAGATGTTTCTATGACAACCGCCTTATCCATCTATATTTATTAACACGTCAAAACATTTCTCCAACGCAAAAGCTGACCAAATTTTCAAAATAAAACAGTCTATTAATATTCATCCCTTCTTTTGTCCACCTCCCCATAGATTCAAAAATCCTATCGTCATTATCGCCCCAGAATTTACTGTAAATCGAGTAATACCTATTAACACCGGGTCGTCATTGGGGATGTGTTAACTAGGCTTGTTGTTTCATTCTTAATTGGCTATATAGTCATAATTCAAAGATAACAAAAGGCGTTAGCGGGAAACAACGGTGTGATACCAATTATCATTTTGGAATTGAGTCGGGGACCTATTTTCTATACGCCAGGCGCCGAGCGCGTACATTTTGGAAGACAATTTCTACCTAATTCAAAGGAAAATCCCGTATGAAATATTTTGAAGGACATCATACTGACCCGTCTCTACATAAAGTAGGATAAAGAAGTAATGATGATATAGGAAAATCGAGTTTGATGAAAAAATATCATCGGGAACAAACTTCCGGAATGTTTCAAAGAATTATCTAGGCGTTTGGTCGAAGCAAGTCGTGACCAAAATGCTGGCAAATATTTTGGACAGAGATTGAGCATTGCCATTCAACGTGGCAATGATGTCAGCATTTTGGGTACTTTGCCAACTAGCAGCGGCCTATAAGATAAATTTTTGTACATATTTATATGTAGTTATAGTTATTTATGGTTAGTTTTAAAAATATATTTACCGTAATGACTTTAAAAAAAACAAAGATTTGACATGTTACGATTAAGATTTTATTTGTTTAAGAGACATTTATTTAAATTAAAGATACAGAAATGCTACTATTAAGTGAAATATTTTTTAAATGATAAGCAACTATAATAATTATGACACATATTTATATTATTAATTTATGATTAATTCACATTTTACTTTTAATTGGTAGTCTTATTTATTTGTAATTCAATAATTTTACTGTTGACAATTACTTTTTAGAATTATGTAATCCTAAGTGACATTTAATTAAATATATTTTCTACTGAACACTAATTCAAATTATCTTCTTAATTTAAATCATTTGTCATTGATTAATATTGTTTATAAAATTTACAAATTGAAGAAAATTTTCAATCAGAGTTTTGGTTGTCTGTATCTAATGCTTCTGCGTAAAGATGTCTTTTAATATTTAATAGCCCCATGATTTTTCCTAAATGTCAACATTTCTGCATATCATGCAACAAAAACCTCAGCTTCTGTTAGGGTTTTGAAGACAAAAAAATATTTTTACCCGACTGCCAAGAAAGGGTTTTTCGCGCGTATCTTGTATGTATGTAAATTTTTTTTAATATCTCGTATCTTCCAAACGAATGGATTTAGGCAGTTAAGAGGCCGGGGTAGTCTGTGAAACGATCTATAGGCTGTCTCTGTTTAACTGGCAAACTGTGCACATGCTTGATGCGATAGCACTACCGACCGAACAAATTATGATAGGTGCGGTAATACCAAAAATTATGAATGAAAATGTAATGTTTAGCTATTGTTTTTTGCATTAATAGTACCTTGAAATGATAATCTATGTTCCTGTTGTAATGACAAAACAAATGTGTTAGTTTTTAATACAAAACGAACAAGTTAAAGATACGATATTTACGTCGTAATTATGTGTGAAAATCAATTGGTTTATATTTCGTTTTAGGTAATTATTTTGGAATAAAAACTATCCAGGAACCTAGATTAATACCTTTTAAATCTGAATAACAGCACAGTATGGTGGTAATATGCTTGAATTATAAATAATTTCGGTATTACGATTGTATGGGCAAATCAACCTCCGCAGGCCCCTTAAGGCATCGTTATATTCGTCTTAAAAATCCAAGTGTCCTTAGATAGGTGTTTGAAAAAATAATGGCCGATTTTTGGTTCGATATAGTAATACGTTAATTATAAAATTTAACCAAGCCTATCTATAGGTATCGAAATAAAGTAAATTAAAAGGGGATTACATAAAATAACATAAAAATTAGGTTCACATTTTTCACGGATTTTTGATTTTTTATTGAGTATTTTGATATGTTATTCTATTTATTTAAAAGGATGACATTCAAGTTATGAAATATACGTATAAAATTGATTCATCATCCGTATTTTTCTCTTTATGTTTACTGTTGACACTAGCACCCATTGTCATGGTCCCAGGAAACCTCATACGTTTTCTTATTATAACCAAACACTAATAATCCCTGTTAGCAAACAAACGCTTTTACCGCGAACAGTACTAAACAACGGTCTCAAAACAAAGCTTCATAGACTATTGTTTCAGACGACCAGACAACGCCGACTTAATGGTGACATTCGAGGAAACATTAATTAAACCAATACTATCAGGGATACACTGCTTCTGATACAGTGTTGATATGGGGATCGTTGTTTTGCTGGGAACGGCTGAGGGTTTTTTAATTGACCTCCTTGCGTAAATGTATAGTGTTATTGCAAGAGTTTGCATCGAGATGAGTCTATAGTTTTCCACAAGAACGCCAGCAGCTTATGTCAAATATATCCATTATCTTTATTATCTTTATCATGTTCTTGTGGTAAGCTACCGTCCGCAAAAGTTTGTAAGAAGATTTTTGCGTGACAAATAACTAGATATTCAAAATTAATTTTCAATTAACGAAGTAAAATCTGGAAAATGGTGATGTTTGACTAACTATTTTTGAATATTAAATCCCTGAACATACCGGGATAGCCCAATAAAACCTTGAAAATTGTTTATTTATCTTACATCACACGGCATTCACAAAGATAAATAAAACCAGAATAATAATTCATAACAAAATTGCGAAGGAAGCGGACGAGGTAAATGTATGCTTGTGCATGGCTGATGTATGCTCGTGATTGGCCGATCCTTGCTTGTGCGGAACGACCAATCAGAACTACTAAATTGATGCTTCAAAAGGCATGTTGTTTTCGTAAAGGATAAAGATTAAGTAAGTAATTAAGTAAGATTACTATTTCTACGTACGAGTACTCTAACTTCGGTTCAACCTAAATAGAAGGCCGTTATCCACCAAATAAATCACGTTTCCTTTATAATGGGCCAATACATTTAAATAGTTTTCAGTCAAACGTTTAATTTACTTAACGGCAACGAAACTAAAGCACAATCATCATTTTCCATGTGAACTGCAATCCTTTGAAGTAGCATTTGCTGATTAGTTTTTCCGCTAACCACTTAAACTAAGTTCATGGAATCCGTTCTCATTACTCTAACTTTTAAAACCCGACAACGTTACAACACAAAAAGACTTCGACGCCAAAAATAACAAACATTTTGAAACAAAATCCGCCCAAAAAGTTTTTTCCCCGATCTGACCAACTCTCCTTGAAAGTTAAACGCGACATCCCCCTCTTGTCGGCTATATTAAATACACCCTGTATCTGCTGGAGTGAAAACGAAGCATTTCGGACCTGCAGTCACGCAGAATTAGTGGGGATAGAATGGCCTTATCAGAAATCACGAATGGTATATACACTTTTAAAAAAAACTTTTATGACGGAGCGAGTGAAGCGTGTCCATTTCAGCTTGGGCAAAATTGTTTTCGTAAGTCTGGCGGATTTCCGGGAATTCTCCTCTTCAGGTCGTATTTCTCAACCGATTTTCGTGAAATTTGGTGAGCAGGTTCGATAATTATATGTATAGATTTTTTCCGATAATTCAGTTTTTAGAAATTCTTCAAAATGACGGAAATATAGGAGTTATGGGGGTTGAAAATGAAAAAAAACCTATTTCAGTAGAGCCCCTAATTCTATTTTATAAATGTTACAACGAACAGTAGCTCAACATAAGTACATAATAATAAAAAAACATTGGTAAATGCTTTCATAATCACAGCTCCGTACTAAGTACAGAAACATTCCTATAACACCCACAATCACACACAGAACAAGAAACGCTATTTCCCATGGTGTGAATTGTGCTCCCGCCGGGTATCGAACCAAAAACCTTTATCATAGTAGCCCGGATATTAGATATTAGTGAGAAACACGGCCTGAGAAGTACAAGACTTTTTTCTTTTTTATTCTCGATAGGCAAGCATTTAACCAAAATCTCACCTTTTATGTTATGCCTGCAAAGTCACCTGCTGTAGAACACTGCTTTCAGTGTTCTGCGGATGCAATGACGCAATGCTTTTAATTAACTATTCAAGTCTTAAAAAACATGACTGACACGTTTGTTTTTCTCCAACATAATTTATAGCTGTTTACGAAAAAATATAGAAAGGCTTTCTGCCAAGTAGAGTAAAACGTCGAAGGGGCCACTCAAAACATAATCGGAAGTTCAGTGACCCCAGGCGGACTAATTTTTCATGCTGCCTTGAACTAAGAAACCGAAGTTTGCAAACCGGCCACTATTGATTGCCTGTGGCAGCCAATTTTCTCAGCTTAGGCTTACTTCTGTGCGAATTTTGATGTTGACATCAGACATATGAATGTCTTAATATCGTCTTAATACAGTAGCATGATTGTCATCATAGACGATTATAGAGCGAATGCCCTAGCACACCGTTCGTATGCTACGGCGTTTAGCGAAGTAATAATTTAAACGCAAGCACAGTTTAAAAAACCAACTTCACCGTTTAAGCTTCGGAATCCTTGATCAAATTGAATGAATTAAATCCTCATTATTGAAGATAACTCAAGAATTACTGGTCAGATCTTGATCTAATTTTAATGGGACCACATGGAAAGCACCAGCTTTTAGATGAAAAAATAATAATTACAATGGGTTCAAAAATATAAAAATACAGTCGAATTGAGAACCTTTTTCTTTTTATGAAGTCGGTAAAATATATCGCAACTATGCAAGTGCTAACCTACCTTTTTATGATATTTTGTAAATATCTCGAAAGTAAGAAATAAATTGTAATTTTGTCTAAACAACGGATAATACATAATTATGTTTTACTAACTCCTAGTATTTATTTACGACATAAGGCTAAAGCTAATTAGCTTTAGCCTTCGTTAATTAAACGAAACATACAAAATCAACTCTAAAACGTATAATTTACAACGAAAAATCTATCGAGTGAAACTCATTCAATCATGAATTCAAACTAAATGGAGAATAGAATAAAATCTGAAATCTAAATTATATATTAAAGTTACCCATAAAGTGATATAAGATTTTCGTCCAGACGCGTATGTTCTATAAGACCTCGGTGACTAAAATTGCCCGTATACAACCGCTTGTATTAGGTAATGTTTTAAATAAGGAATGGAGTAGAGGGCGGCGGCGGTGGCAAAGTGGAAGGGCTTATCTGGCTGATTGCGGTGGCATGGGGAACTCGTTTAGCTTATGATCTACGTAAATACATCGGGTGGTTTACGCTAAGATGCCTCTGACGGTTTCGTTATTTTGTGGAAACAAAGTTCGGGGACATGCATTTATTTTCCTTTGTTCTCAGATTGCTGAATGAGCTTATTTATTTCTCTAATAGTATTCTAAACACAAAATAAACTGAGAATCTTTCTGACTAGACGGATTTGTGTGAAATTTGGTATTGTGTATACTTTTCATCACGGTAGCGTCAGCAACGAGAGACAGCGTTGGTTCATTTATAATTTTAATCAGGATTTCTATCTTTCAATCACGTAAGATGCTGCCAGCATGATGGAAACGGTACCCACTGGTAGTGGACTTGAGCACTTAAGTTACCTAGCTCGATGCCTTGTAGGTAACTTGGGTATTTGCTGTATAGATGTATATAATTGTAGTTTCGTTTTGGGAAATATATATAAATGGCCCGTAGATAGCCACAATATGTTTATTATCAAGTAAGTAGCATGATTTTAAACTAATACGCCCAGATGGAGTTTCTGCTAACCATAACAAAGTTCGCCGCCCTGTCGATACAAAGTTTTCTACCGTCTACAATGCAAAGATGACGAAGTTTCTGCCGAGGTACTTTATAAGTAAAACAGGTATTATAAGCACTTTAACTTTAATCTATTTCGCTGCATATGATACAAAATTGTAAAGGGTATTAGTGTCCATTTTCCACATGTTTAATTCTAGTCAAAAGCACCTATGGGCAAGCATATACTATCAACTGGCTAATTGCCTTTATTTCCCAAAACTAAACTAAAACTATGTACAGCAAAGAACTAATTTACCTACAATTCTTCAAGCTTATAGGTAATTCAAGTACTCAAGCCCACTACCAGTGGATAGCGTTCCCATCATGCTGGCGGCATTGCCTCTCTGAATTGCACTTCTAGTTGTGTAAGATATTACCGTAGTTTAAGAATAGTTACTGATCGAGTGAAGCGAGATCTCTAAGTTAACTTGGGTTACTCAGCACTTTGTCCCTCCGTCTATCGTCTAAACTTTATATATGATATAACCATATGACGCTAATTCCTTGGAAGATGGTACGACCATTAGTGTGGGATGCAACTTGTGTCGATACACTGGCGCCGTCTCATCTTCCAGAGACTAGTGTTCAAGCTGGCAGGGCTGCAAACAAAGCAGAAAACCTGAAACGGCGTAAAACCTTGATAGAGGTTATATGTTTGTACCGTTTCGGGTAGAAAATTTGGGTCCGTGGGGACCGGGTGCACACGAAATTTTTAAATATTTATTCAAACGTTTAGTCGAGGCGACAAGTGACCAGAATGCTGGCTCTTATTTAGCACAAAAAAATAGCATCGCTATTCAACGTGAAAAGAAAAAAAAGTGCCCAAAATACTGGCTACGTTTCCACGTAGACAGTATTCTGGCCACTTTTCCTTCGGCAAGCGGTTTACAAAATTTTTGATTACTATTTGTTTTATATCTCTTTTGTAACCTTATCTAACATTGTTATTATTATTTAAAGAATGAATCACTACCATATAGTGAATAGGTATCTTACAGGCAGGCATGCTACATCTTCGGCCGCATCATCGCTTTTCATCCGGTGAGATAGTGGTGAAATGCTTGCATATCATTTATAAAATGTATACATACTAGCCGTTCCCCGCGGCTTCGCCCGCTATTATCAAGTTAAATAGTAATCTGTGTTAATCCTAGGTATATGCTATGTATATTTTAAATTTCATTCAAATCCGTTCAGCCGTTAAAGCGTGAAGAGGGAACAAACATACACACTGACACACTTACACACAAACTTTCGGATTTATTAAATTAGTAGGATATATATATTAGACGACAGACGGACAGACGGACAAAGTAGTGAATAGTACCCAAGTAAACTTAGAGATCGCTTTTATTTCAATAAAAGAAATAGATTTAAGGCCCGGAAATCACAAGAAGTTTACAGCTACCCAAATTCATAAATTTAATGGTGTTGCCAATTTATAGATAACTTGTGCTCGTAGCAGCTCCGCTGGCCGTATAATGGATAAAACATTAATGTTTTATTCCAGAATCAGATTGTCGAGGCAACTAAAATAATTAATATCCGTCCAATCGGTTTTTACAGAGACACATCGTTTCAAATAATATACTCACACAATTACAATAATATTAGTAGCCATAGAATAGAATAGAAAATTCTTTATTGTACACCAAATACAGTTAATTAAAGGGACAATCTTACAATCTTAAAAAGAACTAAAGTACAAAGTAATTAGTAAGGTTTATTATATTATATTTGTAGGTATACTATAATAAGGTTTATGTATTTTTTTCAGCATTTTAATCTATATAATAGTACAGTTTATCAAATGCATGCAAAATCCTACTAATATTATAAATCCGAAAGTTTGTGTGTAAGTGTGTAAGTGTGTTTGTTCCCTCTTCACGCTTTAACGGCTGAACGGATTTGGATGAAATTTGGAATGTACATAGCTTATACCTAGGATTAACACATAGGCTACTTTTTAACTTGATAATAGCGGGCGAAGCCGCGGGGCACGGCTAGTATTATTATAAATACATTATCATTCATTACGCCGTTTCTTTTGAGTCACATATCACGTTTGCTGCTCACTTTTAGTTTTTCTCAATAAATCAAGTTTAAAAAAATATTAATACCTTACCAATACATAGCCGTGTACCGATACGCATATGCTTGCATCGGAACCATTGAGACCCATTGGCTGTAAATATATCCCAAAAGACTAAATGGCTATATTATCTTTCTTATTTCTTATTTGAACTGGCCGTTGGCTTAGTTGGTTGAGCGTTCGCTTTCTAAGCAGGGGTAGAATCGGATTTGATTCCCGGTGGAACACAAGTTTTGTCCCCAAAGAAAATTTGTGTTTCTGGTTCTGGTTGTGTGTGTGTGTGATGTGAATGTTTCCTGTACCCACGACACAAGTCATCGAACTTAATGTGGGGCTGTGAGTGTGAAAGCGTTTGTGTTTTGTGTGCTATCTTTGTATTTCCCCAAAGCGTAGTGGGTTCCAACCTTGCGACCCAAGGTTGTAGCTAATGAAGACGAGACGAAGCGAGCTATCAACTAAACTCATATCAAGTTTAACTACTAAGATCGATGTCGGTCCTCAAATCAACTCAAAGTCTAACTAAGCCCGAGATAACAGATTTTGAGTTAGTGTAACCTGCTGGATTACACAGGAGTTAGATAACTTAACTTGGAAATTTTAGGTGAAATAGCAGTAGAATCTACAATTTGTCTCGCAGTAAAAACAATAAGCCAATTGCCTATATTTCCTAAAACTATATACAGCAAAGAACTAAGTCACCTACAAGACATCGAGCTTATAGGTAACACAAGTGCTCAAGCCCACTACCAGTGGGTATCGTTCCCATCATGCTGGCGACATTGCCTCTCTGAAATGCAATGCTAATACGTTGAGCCAAATAAGTGCCAGCATTTTGATCACGCGTCGCCTCAACCAGTCGCTGTGACAGATTTTTGAAAATAGTATGAGCTCCCGGTCCCCACGGACCCAGTGTCTCAACACCAAACGGCTCAAACATGTAACCACTACTGAGGTTTTCATATTTTCGCCGTTTGCGCTGCTCTCTCTTTCTTCACTCTTTCCGTAGTAAAAATATATTTATATATGTAAAAGTTATTGTGTAAATTGTTCTTGATATTGACGATAAATCAAATCAATCAAATCAAATCAGTTTATTGACATCTTATAACATGTAACTTACAGAAACCTAATATTACATTTCATCAAATACTTTTATATACGTGTTTGGCTTATACAAACCTTATTATTACCCGACTGTGCCCCACAGCTCCACCCGCGTAGATTAAGTTTATTTTTTTTTATCCTATATGTTAATCATGGCCAAGCATATAGCTATGCACACTCTAAATTTCGTCCAATTCCGTTCAGCCGTTACAGCATGAAGAGAAAACAAATACACCTTGTAATACCTACACACATACATACAAACTTTTGCATTTATACTATAAGTGTGATATACAAAGGCGATACTTAGATGAGCCTTGTGTAATTTTTATGTAATATTAAATAAACAGTGACGAATTAATGATTTCATGGTAACAGCAATCTTAACTTTACACAAAGAAAATGTACAACGTTTTCAACATTTGCGACCCGAAGTAGGGCATCCTTTCCGATGGTAAAGCAATGTATAACGAGTGTGTAATATTTTCGCTGTAGGTAAGTACGTAAAAGTTAGTCTTTATACACGATGAGTAAGTTTTTAGTTAGGCAGCCATTGTATATCAAATAATATCACCGCCCTCGAGTTTAGCACCTCGTTTCACAATAGATAACAATAACGCCTGTGCGTTATATCTGTTACCCCGAACCTATTACCATGTAGACGTCTCGAGTGCCAATTTCTGATAAAGCCTAGCCTTATCTGAAATGTACAAGTGTGAAGAAGGGTGCGCGCGATAACTCAAAAGGTGACAGAGTTGTCGTGAGGTGAATTTGTTATACAACTTGGGGATCTATTATTGTACAGTACTAATCTTATCTTTTATCTATAGCCACTGTTTATTATTCTTAAATTAAACATATAAAGATTGGTTGGTATGATTTAGTCTGTGAATCTTATGATCGAAGCCCGAAGCACTTGTCACTTTCTGGGATTCACACAATCCCAGAAAGTCACATAAGAGCGCGAAACAGCTACTTCGCCTGTGACAAACATTTCATTGGCTACCATTTTATCAACCGACTTCCAAAAAGGAGGTTTTCAATTCGACTGTATGTTTTTTTTTTGTATGTATTTTACGCGATATCTCCGTCAATTATGTCTGTACTGTACAAATGTGTACATCAGAGGTGGTCCCATATAAATTTTATCGAAATCGATCAAACCAAAACCAAAATAAAAGCAGTGAAGTCGGTTTTTTTAAGCTTTGTTTGCGTTTAATTGTTACAATCAAAGTTCCATTTTGCTGCAGTAGTAGGTATGAGCGAACTAGCAAAAAAACGCGTTCTTTTGCCGCCACAAGAACAAAGAAAGAGAACAGATGTGAAACTGCTTCTTATCTGTTGAGTACCCTCAAACACGCAAAAGTGGCTGACCATTGGAAACCGCCGAAGTTCAAACACAAACATCCGAATAGTTCCTCCAATTGTGTTCATTTCTAAAACTGAATTTATTAACGAATTGGGCGGTAGTTGTTTTGTGAACATCGCTGCTTTAATTGGGCGAGTTGAGGAAATAAGAGAACACCTAGACTGGACTTCTTCTTAGGGTTAGCACCAATCAGTGTTCTTCTAGACTAGTCAGAACGTTCAGGCTTAAAATGAGAGTAAACCCGACTTTATTACTAAGTTACTCGTACTACACGGCACTTTACATCACTCAATATTTTTTTATTAAAATGTGAATAAATAAAAATAGTGTATAAATATAAATTTTTATTATAACATGAATTAGCGTGACTTAAGCGTTGTCAATGTCTAGATCGATAAAATTGTTTCGGCTTAATTCGAAAGCTTTCTTCGGTGAATTTAATAGTTAAAAATGTGCTAAGTTTTTATCGAATTTTCTTTCTAATTACGTTTTGTATTACTTTACTAGTTTGAATGTATACTATCACAATAACACACGTTTTTCCAGTAAATATCCTTTGTATTAATAAAATGGTAGATCTGATTTGGCACAAATTTAGATTCCCATATATACCCCTCTATGTGTTTAATTTACGCGAAATTTACTAAATTGATTGCTATAAGCTATTCCAAAGAGATTGCACTGAGAAAAGTCATATTAACGACCTTTTTGCCGTGGCTCCGTAGTTCGATTCCTGGCAGGAGTACAAGGTAGATGATATATGCATCTTGTTCTGAAAGAAACTGTATGTGTGATGGGAATTATTGTCACCTACGATACACGACTTTGATATCAGGGCAGTGACTGTCAACATTTTGTTTTTATATTGTTGATATTCATCACTTAATTATTGTACTTTTCTGATGCGTTTAAGTAAAAAATAAATTGGATCTTTTAATCAAGGTAAGAAAGCTATACTGCTTTCTTTCAGGAGCATAATTTTCAGATTATGGCAACCCTATCTCGGACTCATATAAATTGCAAGTAATTGGATAAGTTTATGCGAGAGCGCCTACTACCAAAGCACAATGGTTCCCTCTCAGCGAACGCTGTTATCGCATATATTCGCAATAATTTTCACCCGGGTTGTTTAAGAAAAGGAGACACTCCGCTGCAGGCCCTTCCACGGAAATAAAATTTTACAGAATGGACATTTTCAGTTTCCATTCTCGCTGACTGCGTTTATGTCTGTAATTAAAGACACCCGTTTGAATTTATTGGCCTTTCGGCTGTCGAGTTTTGGCTGGAAAGAACTAGTTTTAGCATCGGACATCGCTTTTGTTTTACGATTGTAAGGTTAATTAATGTAAGAATGTATTATGTTCGCATCAGTACATTTAATTATTTGTCCCGGGGTTATTCAGGCAAGCGGTACTGCCCCTATGCTCTTCTCACACAAAACCAAACAAGTATTTGAGATATAATTGCAAATCTGACATGTTGGCACAAGTCTTGCGGGTATTTTAATATGCAAGATAGGCTAAACATTTTACCACTATCTCACCTGTTGGTAAGTGACGATGCGGTCGACGGCGATCAATCAATTGCCGGCAGGAGCACAATTTTCCTGCGCAAGAGACATTTCTGTGGGTGTGATGTAAAGTTTCCAACACCCACAAAACAAGACGCGTTTGGGGCTATGAGTGTGAATTTGTTGTTTTATGTTGAAAAATGAAGAATGGAAAAATTATCGCTTGAGGCGGGGATTGAACCCACAGCCATAGGGTGTCGATAATTTTTCCTTTCTAAATTTATCACTATAGTTATGCCTAGTTTTTTAAACTAGAGAAATTGTTCAAACTTACACATACACACGAAGACAAAGTGTTATTTACCTAATAGTGTAAGTGTGAATACGTTTGTTAAAAAAAAATTCGTTATCTAAGTAGTATAATCTGAAATATTACCTAATAAATAAAATAGGCACAAAACTCTACAATAGTCGCCAAGATACCGAACAATGTGACATTACTTCTACTCCGTGACACTTCTAAAGCACGTACACCTGAGATAAGTTAATATCACCGAATTTCCCGCGACCGCTCCCTTAATATATTCCCGTAATTGTACTAGACCCCACTCTATTATTAGATGAAGTGTAAAGGGCTGCAATTTATAGGACAAGTTGTAACCGCAAACCGCTTTCATCACTCTAGCAAGTCTTACTCGTGATAATATCTGTTTAATTAATTACACAAAGAATTTTAGATGATTGATGAAACTGCGGCTAATTAAAATACTTTGGAGTCTCATAATTTCAAGTTACGACAGATTGCGAAGGTGAGCTCTGAGTTTTAATACATTTTTCAGTCATCAGTAGTCTAGAACATAGCTTATAGATCGACATTCGGAAGCCTTTTTCAGGATAAGTGCAGATCGCTAGCTTTTACGTCCCACCTCGCACTGTCCGAGAAACTATTGTCGATTCGACCTCGACAACGCGTTAGTCAGGTCAAAAATGTGTCATACTTTTTAATAGATTTAAATGTGCGTGAGTTTTTATCAAACTTTAAATACTATCGTATCGCACCTGCATGACAAAATCGACTCAGGTATTGTAACAGCCGTAACACAAGATATCTAAGCACAGCATTTGGCTACCTAAGTTACCCACTATTTGTAAAAACTTAACAAATTCCAAATTTGTATGTTAGGTAAATAAATGTACTTATATGTATTTTTTACAGTAAAATGAATTGAACTGCCCGTTGGCTTAGTTGGGTGGCGTACGGCTTCTAAGCAGGGGGTATCGGGTTCGACTCCCGGCGGGAACACAAGTTTTCTCGCGTTGTGATTGTGTGTGTGATGTGAATGTTTCCGGCACCCACGACTCAAGTCATTGAACTTAGTGTGGGGCTGTGAGTGTGAAAGCGTTTTTTTTTTTATTTAATTTTAATTTGAAACTTCAAAAGCAGAACATCTGATTTCTCTGACATGCAATAATTGCTTAATAGCTATAAGCAATTAAGATGCATCCTTCACGCTTGTCGTAAATACAGCGACATAGAAAAAACCTGTGATTTGTTAGGCTGCAAATTGCGTAAATTTAGTGGATGAAAATATGTTTTACTCCCGCAGAAAAATTAACTTATTTTTGTCCTCAATGAACTCAATAATTTGTTAGTTTGTTAATGTCAACATTTTTACCTTGAATTGTTGTCTGTTGATATAAATTTACAGTGAAGTAATCTCGTGTCTTACCTGAAAAGAAAATAAAGCATCAGTTAAGGTAAATGAATCATCAAAGCTTTTATCCTATTCATACAACTATACAATTGACCTGATATCCATCTCCCCAAATTAACTAACTACGTAAATATAAACAAAGAATCACACATATTTTGCGGAAAGTATAGCAAAATGGATTTACCACTAATAAGATCAAATCCTTTAAACTAAATATCTGCTAGAACGGACATTTAAACTCAAAACAACTTTACATGAACAAACTAATCAACTTTCAATTCAAACAAACTACGAGCAAATTATGAAAACAGCTGTCCTACAATAAAATTAATACAAATTTAACCGGAAGCTACTAGAGATAAAACTCGCGCCCTATATTAGTCCCAAGCGGGACCGGACTCATTCCGAACTTCGGCCCATAAAAGTTAAAGGGCACATTACGCCAAGTAATAAGCGAACAACGCACCCTTAAATTGGAAGGACGCAACTCCTGATCTATTCACAATTCGCAGTGTAGAGGTGCTTGTGCACTTGATTGAACAAAATCAAGACCAAACAGCAGATATAGTATACGTTCTATAAAATTACGGTAACTCGATTAAATCCAAAATATTACTTTTCTGTTAATATGTAACCCTTACTTCTTATCTGAACACATTTTTATTGCTCGGCACATTTTTCAAATGCTCTTTATTAAATAAAATATCGCTTCTATACTATCAATTCATATATTATTTTCTTATTCATAATTTATGTCCTGGTGGGAGCGAATTTCATTGTCACTCCATTCTGTACAAAATATTTTAGCATGAGTTTTTATGGCCGGCCACCTGTCTGACGTCAATCAAAATCAAAATCGTTTATTCACATGGGCCCCAAAGAGGCACTCATGAAAGTTAATGATTCTACTGCCAGATTCGCAAAATTACAGCGTCGACCCTAGGGAATACTTTTGTGATTCACAGGCATCATGTATAGGTGAGGTAAGCGAACAGGTGACATAGCTGCCTTATTTCATCATCAAAATGTCCCATGAAAAAGAAACACTTAAAAAATCCTTCCTCGTTAAATCTAGCATCCTACATCTATTTGGTCATTCGTCTCGTATATAACTATTGCTTCTGGTAGTATAGTGCGCGCGCACTATTACCTAAATACAGGAACGTATTTGCAGGTAGAGCCAGGTCAAATTTTATAAACAGTTGATTGGATATGAAGTAGTATTCCCGATGTAAATAAACTATAATAAATTAGAAACACGATATTTAGAATTGAATTTTAAAATTTTTGGAGAACTCAATACTTTAGGCGCCGCTATCCCATATATGTCTAATGTGGCATCCACTACATTTTAAAATTATAACTTTTAATAGATAGGTAGATGATAATAATATAATACACCAAATTACAATAGACAAAAGAAAGAAAACTTGAGCTATGTGTACAAAGAGCGTTCTTATCGCTAAGAGCGATCTCTTCCAGACATCTCAATTGATTGCCATTGCAAGTTTATGTAGGTGTGCAAGTGTGTAAGTATGTTGGTTCACGCTTTAACGACTAAACGGATTTGGAAGAAATTTGGAATGTACATAACTTATACCTAGGATTAATATATAGGCTACTTTTTAACTTGATAATAGCGGGCGAAGCCGCGTGGCACGGCTAGTAGAAAAATAATTTTACTTCGAGGCCCAGACTGTACGTATCAGATTTTTTTATCCAAGAATATTGTTATTTTTACTGTATCAATGACACGTGTAAAACATCATTCCAGAACGCCTTACAAAAGCAATTTTGGAGAAACAATCCCTAAATAAATAAAATGTGCAAATAAACAATAGTAAGTTATATGGGCATTATTTCATGCTATTCCTAAGGCTATTAAATAAGGTATATGTATCTTAGAATTGATAAATGTTCTTCGTATTGTATGGCTGTTGATAAAGTTCTTTTACCAAGTGATACTCACATTTAAAAAATATGATTTATAGAATTCGTAATTTAAATCTTTTGCAGCTTTAAATTGGAAAGGCAAAAATTCACACAAAAAATGAGGAAAGGGTTCTACAAAAAATCTAATTATTACAAGCCTTTAGGGAGGGCAGCTTCATTATAATTCATTAAATGATTTCTGCATGTGATTTGATTTAAAAAGACTAGTTATTTTGCTTATAAAAGAAATTGTTAAAATTCGCAGGCTAATTTTTTTATACAACTGCGCGGCGCCAATAAGGTTATTTTTTTATGCTCGATAGGCAAGCATTTGACTATCTCACCTGATTTAAACTGAAGATGCGGCCGAAGATGTAGCATGCTTGCCTAGAAGATACCTATTCAATCTTGACTTGAAGACTCCCAGATTATACCGTTCGGGAAACAAAGACGCGGAGAGTTCCACTCCTTCGCAGTACGGATAATAAACGTAGAAGCGAAACGCTTCGAGCGAACGGGAGGTATGTTAACCATGGTTGACGTTTCACAGATTGTTTAATGTCTAGTTAGGTGTTTATCAGCCTGCTTATGTATGTATGTTTGTTCCTTTGTGGCTTATTGGAGACAAAAAGCAAATAAAGATTCTTAATCAATACGATTATTTAATTTTGTGAGTGTCACTAAAGACGTGACAATCATCAAAATCCAATTTGGTGGAAACCAGACGACAAATTACAAAAATAATATTCAAAATCGGTTCACCTACAAAAAAGTTCTGAGATAACACACATTAAAAAATACAGTCCTATTAAGAACCTCCTTATTTTGAAGTCGGTTATAAGCTCTTCATATCCTACGCGTGTACCTTAAAATAAGGGCGAGAACAAACGAACGTTTTAAAATGCTCAATCTGTAAAGACTTGAGGTAGGCCGAGTTTCAGTGTGGTGTACCTACTGTGGTGTCCCAATTCACAGCTTGCACTTTCAATGCAGTGTCGACACCGGTGTGGTCGTGTTTGCTCCTGCAGTGTGCCGATGTCTGATTGCTAGATATCTTCTACCTACCCAATGGCTAGATTTGTTACAATAAGCTAACTTGTTGTACTCAACTTCACAAGCATCTTTATGTACAATCAAATTAATAACTATAAATATTATTGCCTATTGCGCCTACGCAAACGATCTCAAAAAAAGAGATTAAAGAGTCTAAGCAAATTAGATATGCACAAAGGCACATTTGGTTGATTTTTATATACTAACCTGAATATCTAATTAGGTTAGACGACATCTTAAGCATTAAGGATTTTTCATAAATGTTTTCTAAAACACAATTTACACCTACATTGTTTCCTCTATTATTATGATTGAAGCTGGTCAAAAGAACAATTAATATAATACTCATTATTACTCATAGAAGTCTCTTCTGGGAACATTTACGTAAGTAAGTTTAAAATTACTGTAAAAAAAACAGTAGAGCTTAAAACTAGCCACAATAGGCGATCTTATCTTAAAGTGTGTGCTCTTCTAGATTTCTAATTTTAGAACTCGTCCAAAACACAGGCGTCTCTTCTCCGCCAAACGGATACCTTTTCACTTGTCTTCAACCTTGCAAGATGTGCCAATACCGTTAGCTTGCTACTTGGCGTTACCTTATCGTCGGATCTCAACTTTAGCACTTATATCGAAGCCAGAGCTCAACTAGCTACTATGAAGCTGGGAATCATTGCTAAGGTCAGGCAGTACTTCACACCAGGGCAGCTTCTAAGTTTATATCAAGCTCAAGTCCGATCGTGTATGGAGTACTGTGGCCACCTATGGGATGGATCGGCTAAGTACCAGCTAGAGGCTCTTGAATCAATTGACCGGCGAGCGAAAAGACTCATTGGCGATAGTAAGCTAGTTGAGTGCAAATTGCAATGTCTCGGTCACCGAAGTAAGGTGGCAAGCTTATCGGTATTCTGTCGCTTACATTTTGTAGAGTGTGCACAGGAATTACACGAATTAATTTCACCATGCACTTTTTGCCATCTAAAAACAAGACAAACTATCAAACGTCATCCATTTATGGTTGAAATACCTCCAGTTCGCTTGAAGCGTTTCGCTTCTACGTTCATCATCCGTACAGCGAAGGAGTGGAATTAATTGCCTGTATAATCTGGGAGTCTTTAAGTCTCGAGTGAATAGGTATCTTATAGGCAAGCATGTCCCATCTTTGGCCGCATCATCACTTTCCATCGGTGAGAAAGTGGTCAAATGCTTGCCTATTCTGCAGAAAAAAAAGTTGATTTAGGATTCTTCTTCTTCTCAGAGTCAGTAATAAAATTATACACGTATAAGTATGGGAAATTTACTGTTCTGTTTTATTTTTAGCTTCCTGATGAAAACGTAAATCATGAATATAAAACAAACAAATTATTATATACCATAACATCATAGTGAGAAGACTCAAAATAACTAAACCTTTCGAACTGGTGTACCTATAGTGTTAGTTAGTATATATCAGTGTAACATATAGTGAATGTGCTGCCAAAGTCCACATGAACAGAGTGTCTTTATACCCTTAAAAAGAAACAATAAGTGAGTTAATGGACATATCCTAATACATCGCTATGTAACAATTTCAGTTTAAAAATACTGAATTACTGATTAGCCTTATTTTGACTACATTGTAGAATTAGGCTTATAATAGATCTCAGGAATAAAAATATACCAATACTTGTTAATGATCTTAGCATCATTTGGACAACAATCCGAGAACTTTCCAGAACCAAATGAACAATGTTTGCTTCTATACGCAACAATCATCATTATTACCTAGGATAAGCTAGAAAGTTCATTGTAAGCTTAACCGCTAAAGCACTTAGCAATATAATGTCCAGCTGTCGCTTACATCACGAGGGAAAGTTGTCCCCACATTCATTCCATAGTGTAAACATAGATCAAACCAAGGCCATAACTGGTTTAAACCAGTCTGGCACGACCACATGTGTAGGAAAGTGCATTTTGACGTGTTACCTATACCTACGTGTCCACTCTCAAAGCTTTCTCCCCTGCAGGCCTTTTAAACGGATATTACAGCGCTTATGTGTTTATTATTCCATTAATTATCCATTAACAACATAATTTAAGTGGTATTTTAAATTTTTACTGAGGAGTTCTTTCCTGGGAATAAATTCAACGCTTTTAATGTCAACAGCTTTCATAAAAACTTCAACTGATTTAAAATAATTGAAACATTTTATATTATACTAACTGATCTCCGGCTGAGTCCGCATTAATTAAAAGGAAGCAATGCCCAAATTTTATCCAAATCTGTTTAGCTTTTATAGCGTGAAGAGAAAACACACATATTAACACACAAACATTCGCATTTATGATATTGTAAAGTGGTTTTATTTACTTTGATAAAAATATTTATCAGCCATCACTCTACATTAACAAACATCGTCATCATCATCCAAAGTCTTTTTATTTATTTATTTATTTATTATAATTGCATATGCTCACTACACTAACAGTAAAAACCAAAGCGTGTAGTGAACCAGTTAACAATGTTGTTAAAGTTACTTACTTAATATTATTATTACTGAAATATTTCTTGGACATATTTTCAAATAGCGGAAATTTAGTAATAAAAATGTCTATGTTCGGATCATGAGCAGTTAGAGCATTGAGCAGATTTATCGCCTGGGAGGTGGGTGGAACCTGATTTGATCCCACTGCTGGGTAAAGGCCTCTCTAATATTCTGTAATTCGTCTCTCACCTGTGCTCTTGTCCAGGTTCGGCCTAGAATCCATCTTGCATTAACACATTAACAAAATACAAACTCCTAGCAACTTACTTAATACTTTCTTAGGATCATCGAAAACAAAGATGTACATCTTAATAAACAGGAACATCAACTGGCCAGTCGGCTTTTAGGTTACGACTTAATTCATGTTATGAAAACGCATCCCCTTAATCCTTGTTTAGGTACTTAACTAACAGCAGAGAACCGTTAGCAAGTCGAGGTTCTGAAAGCTTTTGCTCAAAGTAGGCCGGCTAATGTTACGTCCATTATGGACTCATCCTCGGACAGAAAAATAAGATAAAATTAACCACCATATTTGTGAAGAACACCTAAATAGGGAATATGTATAATATTTTTAAGCTTTTAATCGATAGTTTACATTAATACAATCCAATCACTTCAACTGTCAAGGAAAGTTGACTAATCATTAACATCAAAAATAAGTGATCTGACGTCACAAATCAGCAAAACCACCAGAAACAGCGTGCGTTTTACTAGTGTAAATTTTCAATGCATTTTTATCACTTTTCATTCATTAACATTTTCTATTTATATATAAAACATGGGTGTGTCGTAAAGACACACGATTTAAGTGAAATGTTTGTATTACAGGGAAACATTTTAATTATTCTTAACTGTATTTTCCCCACCACTTTTCGTTCCACAAAAAAGTTTCGTATCAGAATTTCAAAGCCCTCCCATAAAAAAATTCAATTCAAAAATTAGGTAATTGGGGTAATTCTATAAAGAAAAAAAATCGTAACCTGTACAATAAATCTTTTAAACAATAAATTTCGTATTGTGTGTGCTGCATATTATTTAACACCTTACTGTAGAGATTAGTATTGAGTATGGTTGTTCCCCGTGAAATAGCCGTTATTCGTAGTATGATCGTTAGTTCAGCATTTTATGTATAGGGTTGAAGAAACCCTGCATATCAGAGTAAAAGGTTATTAAGGAAAGGTCGAACCTGCGCTTCATGTTCCAAGTTCCGCGCCATTGCGCACCCCAGGTGATAAAGGCGTTAAATACGATTAAGAGGTCTCTAATGGCACCGGCCCAATAACACCCAATACTCCCGTTCTTATCACACTCCGACCCAATTTCCTCAATTACAGGGATCAAGAGAAGTAATGAAATGAGAGTAATCATTATCTCGTTCGTTTATTCTTTTCTTGCGCCTTCGTTGCCGACGGCTCCGTAAAGCATTAAAAGACTGCTGCGGATTATCACACAATTTATTCAGGTGCTTAATTTGAGCGGCTATCCCACTTTGGGCACAATTTATTTTTATTTCACTTAAATGTGGGCTCGGAGACCTCGGGAGATTTACCTTCACTTTTCATTAGGGCTTTACTTGTAAATTAACGTCGCGAGGAACAAGAGTGTAGGGGCAAAGTATCTCAATTAGAAACGGTATTGTATCGAAACTACATTATGCAGTTCTCGTTAGCGGCCCGAGCTCGGGCTTCGCATATTACAAGAGCGCCTACTGTGCGGAAGTTATAACGAGTTACATGTGTCTCGGGGAGAAACAGCCGTCGAACGGCACGTCATACAGCTTGGAAACTTTCAACAATTATGGAAGTGCAAATAGGTATTAGATTGAACACACATTTGGGGTGCACCCATTAAAGTCCGATCATGGAGCGCGGGGAACGATTGCACTCGACCGAGTACCGCCAGTCCAATCGAAACTTTTGATTAAAATCAAGCAAACCAGGAGCTTGCACCGATTCCGGCTGAATGCGGATATCTTTATTTGAGCTTCGTATGTTATGTTCCGATTGGGGAACTCCGATTGCAGCTACTGTTTACACAATCGATTACCGACAGCGAACCAACACCACCATATATTGACCTATTCGCTTTTTTAGGAAAACTACAGCTTTTCTATGCTTTACCATTTTTTCTTCAATCTGTAACCACAAAGATATAATAGTAGTAACCGCACGCTATCAACATTTCAGAAGCGTATTCCTCTTTTCTCTTTTTAATAAACTCCACCGACTTTTTGTTTCGCCGGTTTTTAGCAAGTCCCATTTACTGAAATTGGAGTTAGTAACGCAACGGAACTCTCCTTCATATCTGCGGAAAAAGGTTGACAACGATTTGGAGGGTTTCTTTACGGCCTACCCTCTTTTTCGTTTCCACTTCATCATTTGTCTAAAGGAAAAAAATATATTAAACTTGTGAATAAGATTGATCGAGCTCCCGGGGCTTGGTTCGATTTTATTAATATTCATTGCTCATTGTAGAGTGGGATCGGGTCCAATTATGAACCGAGGGGTGTGAGTGGAAGAGGTGTTAAAATAGGGATGGCTACCAAAAATCGTTTGAACAGAAGTCTGTTTACTTTAGGCTGTTGCGAGATGCGTTTATGAATTAATGCGATTAATGCATGCCGGGGAAAGGGATGGCGTGTATTACCGCGGTACTTTACGTGACTCAGGGACGGATTAAGCAACCAGGGCTAACCAGGTGATACATAAACTGGATCAAAGGATTACTCTGTTACGCCTGAGCCTATCAACTGTCAAGCTCGTAAGCAAAGTCGTTCGGTAACGTGATGATATTGTATACTTTAACAATGTTACAAGCCTTATATTAGCTACTCTTCTATGTAACTAACTACTTTGTTCTGAAGTATGTAGGTACCTGTGAATAAATGTAGAATGTCGATTTTAGCTTACTTTTAATTGTCGTACAGAGTAAATTGTCCTAATAAGTTTTAGCGATATTTAATACGATGTTATAATTATTTAACGCCATGGAGCTGGTTTAATAAAAATCCAGGAAGTGGACATTGGAACTCCATAATGACTGATAATCTCAAGTTTGGGCTCATTAGGATTATATTTTGAATCGAATTACTAACAAAGGTGTTTCAAAGTTCTTAACAATATTTTTTAGTCAAATACATCTTCATAGTTTCTTGAAAATAAAATACCAACTTAGACATAAGCAACTTAATAATTTTTGAAGTCTTAATTATTATTTTGTGATTATATCCACTTCTTATTATTGAAGTACCTAAACCTTATCATATATAGAGTTAGATTTAGTGTGGTTAATCTTTCAGATCAAAATGACAATTTAGAGTGAGCGACGTATTTTACAATACTTTTTTTTTAATGTTGGCTACGCAATCTTATGCATTTAGCCAGTGTCAAGTTACAAAATATATAATAATAATACATGTATATTTCATAATAAAAGTCCTAGTCACAAGTCAAGTAAAAGAGTCAAGGTCCAGTCATAGTCAAGTCATGCCCTAGTAAAGTGGTAGAAACTTTACTAGAACTTCTATTATGTAGAGTTTTGGAGCGAAGGCGAAAATCACTTTTTTCAACTTTGTATGATTTGCTTACACTTATGCACGTTCACTTGTATCAACGGTTAATAATCCACCATAACTACATATTAACACTCGAAGAATCACAAGTTTCGGATAATAATCCAAAATCAACATCGCCATTTTTTCACTTTCGCGGCAAAACCCTTTACAATACCGAAATCTACGTCATTCAATAAGTTGACGTAGCTTTCTAACTTAAAAATATTGTTTTTTTTTTTTGTTAATATAATAGACTAATGAAACCCCTAACTCTATAGTTCTTACATATCAAATGCGCCTCGTTGCATCCTTAGTCTGGCTCTGCGTATACCGTGTTCGATGTCATGCAGGTCTGGCAGCAGCGATATACGCTCCATCCAGGGCCGAACGCAGCCCCGTGATGCGGAAATTCCATTAACTGCCACGATATTAGTACCGCAACCGGAATTCGAACAGGGTCGATAGGTCTAAATTAGTGATAGAACAAGGTTTACATATTTACAATATTAGTTAGTAATTAATTGGATAGGATACGGTTATTTACGGAGGTAAATCATACGTGACTAATTATGTATTTCGTTTGTGATCTATCATCGTAAATTATGATATGGACACTGGCCATACCAGTTATCGCAGTTATATGTACAGTTGTCTAAGAATAGATAAAAAATGCAGTGAGTAGATTAGAGTATTTACGCTTAGTGTAAATGTAAGGCCTTCATCTTTTGTGGATTTTGTTTATTCCAAAAATGTGTAACCTTAATGCAGCTAATAGTTAATATACAAGATATTTTTAATTGGGAATTATGATAAAAAAAAGGAATAAAAATCATGGGCAATACAATATAGCAGAACGCACACTATTGGCTAAACTGATTCGTGACATCAGTTTCCTTATTTTTTAACAATAACGGTCAACATCAGCCATTGTTGACTGATGTTGACAGTCATTGGTGGTGTCTTGGAATCTGCAGTCGGATAAAGTCAAAATGATTGAAAGCATTAAAAAGAATATAAATAGTCCCTATTGCATAACTTAAGCCTAAACAATCTATGGGATTAAAAGTTACGTTTCACCAATACATACCTAAAAAAACAAAACAATAGTGTTAAAAATGTTTACGAAAATATTCCCAAAAACGTCATAACCAAAAAGAGATCCGCGGTCCAGCTACAAACCCAAAATCTATATAAGCATTTTGGAAAGACGAAACACCATTATTAAAAGACCAATCAATTCTTGTGGCTTATGTAAAAGTTTATTCAAGGCAACGTTCCATAAACACTAGTGAAAGGTGTCCAGCGGCTGTCGCATTGCCTTAGCCTCAACTTTGTTTATTGTTTAGACCGAGACATAAGTTAGCCAGTACCCAAGCTCACTGTTTTGTCAATAAGCGTTCCCAATGTATTTTTTATTAGTCAGATAGTTCCTTCTTTCGAAAAATCGTTATAACAAGCTTTTGTTTAGTTTCACCTGGCCCTTTGTCTATTTATTTGTCGGTCTGTAATCAAATCTTGCAAGCTAAATTAGACCCACTGCCCGATGTCCGATTAGACTCAAATTTGGTATACTTATGTATCTTCGGTGACAATACAATGGTACCATGGAGGTGGTCTGATGATGGAGACGGAAGATCGCCATGGGAACTTCTAAACTAAACAAGATAAACCTATCGAGTTTGGGCCGGTTTGATTCGTCTTGACAAGTTCTCTGGTTTTATAACTTTTTAGTCTTTTTTTATTTGGTAAAAGCTTGATTTTTTAAACTTTTTTAAGGATTACTTGTTTTACTATAGCAGAGTGGAGGAAGAACAGAAATGCATGCCACTGCCGATGCTGCATACAATTATTGCAGACGAGATAAATCGGTGAAAAAGTCTCGCACATTCATGTAAGGTTATTGCTTCTCTGGGTTCTAACCATCAAGCAAATAAGATAGTGATCGAATCTATTAGCAGTAAAGAAACCTGATATTAGTTTGCTGAAGAATATCCTTTTAAATTAATTATTTGAAGTTTGTGAGCGTGCATGTCCGTAATTAGAGTATCTTTGTAATAACTGTTACTTTTTGTAGCAATCGCATTTAGTAAAGATTTTTATGTCTCGATAGGCTACCGACTGACTACTACCTCATCTTAAAATCAAGAATCCTTGTTTGTCACGATTTAAGGTGTCACCGGTTGGTAAGATCGTGCGGTCGAGGGTGGTTAACAATTAAAGTTTGCCGACAGATTGTTCTACTTGACGTTAGTAAACTATCACTTTATTTCAGATAGGAGGTACTTCATTGCTCTTCATTGCTTTTAAAGCAAAGTTTATGTATTAGTAAGCCACGTCTGACTCCTTATTTTTTAATCGCCCCACTAAGGCGAATAGTAATCTCAATCAATTTTTAAATTCTTAAGTCAGAATATAGTCCAGTTAAAAAAGCAGCCTCGGTAGCTTACTCACTGTATTCAGCTGTTTTCTATTAGGTGTTCTGGTTTTTGCTGCATTTCCGATTATAGACAAAACTGAATGATGTCATTGAACTGTTGGTAATGGAAGGTTTTGCACTCCTTTTGCAGTTTTATGCACAGTTTGAAGCGTATTTTCACTTTAAGTACTTGCTAGCTAAATACACAGAACAACATAATAACATGCATAGATCGGGGCACCTGCCGATCTCCGTAGAATGGGTCTAGCTTATATTGTCTATATCTTGAGCTCAACGGATTTGCCGGGTTTTTTTTTTGTAATGATCGTAATTATTATTGTCAGAACAAGGTTTGTATATGGGTAACAGCGCGGGGCGCATCAAAAAGTATATAATAATATATTCGATTGCAACATAAAACATCACATTTGAATCAAAAGCAGCGCATGTCGTTTTTTAAGTACTTCAACAATCAAGGTCAAGTCAAATGACCAAATACTTACGTACAATAGTCTTGAAAGTACCCATCTATTGTCCCCAATGAATACTTACTGGAATAAAAGAGCTAATAGCTATTATGACAAAGTTAAATTGCTTGTTTCTTCAAAACTGAGGACATCGAGATCTAGATGTTTTAAAATTACAATGTAAACAAGAAAGAACAATAAAAAGTCATTATGTATTCAGCAGGTACAAAAAGAACATTAAAAATAAAAGTATCTCTTATATATTTTGCACGTAGGACCAGCACCTTCTGTAGTCTATTTAGAGAGGTAATAGTGGTGTGTCAAGATCATGTTACATCAGTGAAAAGTTACATTAAAATGTATGGTTGGACTGCCCGTTGCCTTAGTAAGGTGTGCGTCCCCCTTCTTATTGCAAGGGTATTAGGTTCAATTCCCGGTGCCGGAAACATTCACGTCACTCACACAATCACAACCAGAACCAGAAACACGAATTTTCCTTGGAGAGAAAACTTGAGTTCCCGATGGGACTCAAACCCGATTCTCCTGCTTAGAAGGCGAATGCACTTAAGGCAGTTTCAAACCTTTAGATTATAGGTACACATTATTTTAGAGGTGTAAAAACTGGACGAGTTATTTACATGCCTCACGTTAAAAAGTAATAGACATATATAAATGACAGCCACAACGTCTAATTGTCTTTGTTATGAGATAAATCATAAAAACTCAATTTGCGTGCGAATTATACGGTTTTAAATGTAAATGATTTATATTTATTTAGGTATTTCAATTATATATACAATGTAGTATGTAGTACTAATTATTTTTTCTATATAGAGCCGGTAAAAACGAATACAGTTATTAAAAAAACCCGATATTGAAAAGTAAATTCTACGGTTAATTGGTAAACTTTTACCAATCTTGTTTCTGGTTTTCATATATTTAGTTTATGTCTACAAGTATATATTGTCTAAATATTATAGCTTTATCTTTTGTCATTATTAAAACGATTAATTCTTAGCAGTTAAAAAATGTTTGCATAGCATCATAACTGCCCCGTCAGTTCGCAGTTATACCATAGAAATAACATAACATAAACATAAATGCTAGAAATGAAAGTAGTACCTTCATATACTTATATGATTCGCACACATTTCACCTCCATTAGGTCGTTAAATAATCTGTACACGTAACACGAGGTCTGAAATTCTACATTTATAAATAAAAGTGACGTTCAGTGAAAGCGATCGTGAATAGACTTGATTAACATCACTTACAATTTAGCTCTTTACTTCACTAGAATATAATATTAACCTTGCTTGAAAATACTGATGTCATTATAGGCTGATATTAGAACATAGATTTTTTTGCGTGGCTTCGCAATCTTGTGCATTTATTCAGTGGCAAGTAATAATATATTTCAAGTGTATTTCATATTAAAAGTCCTAATCACAAGTCACAGTCAAAGTCAATTTAAATAATCAAAGTGACTATGACTGTCATAGTCAAATCATGCCCTATTAAAGAGGTAGAAACTTTACTAAAACTTCTATTGTAGTTTTGGAGCGAAAGCGAAAATCGCGTTTATCAAATTTGTATAATTTGCCTACACTCATGCACGTTCACTAAGTATGAACGGTTAATAATCCACCATTATTACATATTAACACTAAGAATCACAATTTTTGGAAAGTAATACAAATTCAACAACGCGAAGTAAGTGAATAAATGTTTTTTTTTTTTTCACTTTGAAAAAATTCAGTAGTTTTGTTGTAGCGGTTTGACCAATGACATCGGGGGGCGAGAGGCTCCGATTAGGGTTTGTTGCCTTTTTGCTCGCTTTGTTGGATGTGATTTGATTAAAAACATTTTTAACCGATTTAAAAAAGAAGGATGAGGTTCTCAATTCAACCGTTTTTTTTTTGTTCCGCAAGCTATGTGCCTGTGTCAACTTATAAATAGTTTTCGAGCTAGGTATGTAGTTCATAAACCAGTTGAAGTCACCAAACACAATCACAGTCACAGACCACTCCTGTGACTTGAGTATTTAAGTCATGCTCTAGTAAAGTGATAGTTACTGAGTAAACGGTAGAAACTTTACTTATTAAATGAGAAACTAAATATCAATTTCTAACGCCTTGTAGGTTCAATACCAGTTCTGCCTAAACTGCGTGGTCCGTGTTTTCCTAAAATTTTGAATAACATCTGTTGTTATTACTTCTAAGTTTTTTATGTCATTGAAAGACGTGATAAGCAAGTCGCTCGACTGATGTTAAGCGTCACGCTTGCCTATTACCGCCCAGAGTTTAAATTTATAAAGTTCGAACTCCTGCGCGACAAAGCACTGCGTTCGTCACCCTAAGATATCTTCTATCTTCTAAATATATTACTCAAAGGTGACTGACTGACTGACTGACATAGTGATCTAAATATATAACTCAAAGGTGACTGACTGACTGACTGACATAGTGATCTATCAACGCACAGCCCAAACCACTGGACGGATCGGGCTGAAATTTGGCATGCGGGTAGATGTTATGACGTAGGCATCCGCTAAGAAAGGATTTTGATTAATTCTACCCCCAAGGGGATAAAATAGGGGATGAAAGTTTGGATGAAACTTTGTCAATTTTAAAATAATACTTCTTAACGCGAGCGAAGCCGCGGGGAAAAGCTAGTTAGATGATAAATCTCTTTATGCCCTGTTTCACTGAAGTATTTTAAACTTAACGTCGCAATACAGCTTCGGGTTAAACTGGTGATTGGTAAGATGTTTATCTGTTGCACAATCTGTAGATATTCAATTATTTATTGGACTCAACTTTTGTCTCGCAACCTTGATTGTGATCCAACGCAACAATAGATGTCAAAGATTCGATATTTAAAAGTCTGTGGGAGAAAACGTATCATTATATGCAATAATTATTCATTATCTACCTACCTAATTTCATGAGGTATGCCGTAGGCACTATTGACTCACAGATGAAGAAATAGATATGTCACCATGAATGAAAATGTATTCTTCGAAGCCTATATCTATTTTAGTACCTATTTGGCCGACTATTTTGGTCGACATAATATTGAAATTGAGAGCAACGATATTGTGAAGTTAACAGAAAGGTAGGTAAAACAGATAGAGACAATATTTTCTGGCATATAGCTTGTGTATTTTTATTAGCTATACAAACTATGTAGTATTACATACATATATATATATATATAGTTATTACTATATAGCTTATGTATAGTATTATTAGCTATACCCGGCATGCGTGGCAGTGCCATGTAAAGAAAAGCGTTTTACATCTTTTACGTTTCCGGTGTCTGGTACTTTAAAACCATACTACCTAAAAACTTAGTGACAAAATTATTACCTCCTTCATGTTCATGTTTGCCTAGTACTTTACCAAATCCGAGAGGCGTATTCCTGACCAATGAGGAAATTATTTTTTTGAATATATTTTTTCGTGTATTCATATTTATTCTGCTTGGATCTAAACCATCATTAAATCCAACTGAAGACACCGAAAAAAAACATCAAAATCTGTCAGCCGTCAGAGTTCAGTCACACACGTTCAGAAGAATTATATATATAAAGATAATATGCCCAGATTATTTTCCCGTATTACTTGTAGTGATACATGGCAGTAACATGGGAACTAAACGAAAATCTCAAATCAATTACAGCAAAAACTAGACTAATGTAAAAACACAATTTGTTTTATGAACATTTTAAAAATATTTTAGTATCCCATCAAGCAACTTTCGTTTTAATGCAAAATGTTTGCATTCATTGTAGTGAGGTAGCCCTATTGGTTACCACCAAACAAGTGAAGTACTCTTCACAATGTCACAAACTGGGTGTCTTCAAGTCTAGAGTGAATAGGTAATCTTTTTTATGCTCGACAGGCAAGCATTTGACCACTATCTCACCTGATGGAGAGTGATAATGCGGCTGATGCATGCATCTTCTAGGACTTTCCAAATTATCTTTCTCCAAGTCTTTAAATCAATTAGATTGTTTGATAACAATGCATTTCTTTTACATCAAAACGACTTAGTTTTATTATTTTAAGGACCTCTACATAACGTTAGAAAGCGAGTGTACTACATTTTGTTTGCCCCTCTGATCCTTCAGGAAAGTCACAGGTCGACTCAGATCAATATAAATATTACTAGCCATGCCCCGCGGCTTCGCCCGCTATTATCAATTTAAAAAGTAGCGTATGTGTTAATCCTAAGTATAATGTATGTGCGTTCCAAATTTCATCCAAATCTGTTCAGCCGTTAAAGCGTGAAGAGGGACAAACATACTTGCACACTTACACACAAATTTTCTGATTTATAATATTAGTAGGATTATTATACTAAAGTTAATATTACTTAATTCGTGTATATGAATAAAAAAGTTTAATATTTCTTTGTATGTTTATCCTCTGTTTTTCGAATTTATAATATTAGCGAGATGTCGAATAAAAAACTCGTCCGATTTTTTACATCTCCGTCTATCCTACTAATATTATAAATCCGAAAGTTTGTAAGTGTGTAAGGGGGCGAAGCCGCGGGGCACGGCTAGTAATAAATATGTATATCGTCTTAACGTATCAATTTACACAAGACATCCATATATTAGTACCACTCTTCACGTTCTCAGTAATTTGACCGTCACTTTCGACGTAATAACAGTCATATGTTGCAACATCTCATGAGTCGTGACTTCATAACATGACCGTGGCCTTTGGGGGTAATAAGATGCAAGCCCGTCTTTATTACTTGCACGTATTTGCAAGTACACTGTTGGAAACTTTCCCAACTTTATGATGGTTTTCATGTGACTTGTCGTGTCTCTACAAGAACTTGCTTGAAACTAACATTCACTCAGAGATGCTTATAAATGTCTTGCCACATAGCTAAATGGGTTTGAATAACTTTTGGAATGTATAAGCTACTTTTTATGCTAAAGCAAATAAAATACATATAAAAAAATTAAAATTGTCCGGCATTATTTTTCGAAATGACTGAAATATGTTTTTTTACATTTTTCAACCCCGATATCACCGCCATTTTGAAAATTTTCCCAGAACAGAATTGACAAAAAAATATCTTTATAATTATCGAACCTGCTCAAAAAAATTCACGAGAATAGAGGAGAACATCCGGAAATCAGAACATCCAGACTTACGAAAGTAATTCTGCCCAAGCTGAAACGGAGATGCTTCGCTCGAACTTCGCGCTCGCTCGGTCAATAATATATATAATATAATAAGCCCCAGTCACAATTCATAGCCAAAGTCAAGTACCTAAGAGAGTCAAGGTCCAGTCATAGCCAAGTCATACCATAATAAAGTGGTAGAAACTTTACTAAAACTTTTGTTCGAGTTTTGGAGCACAATCGAAAATAACGTTTTTCAACTTTGTATGATTTGCCTACAATCATGCACATTCACCAAATATTAATTGTTAATAATGCTCCATTATTACATATTATCAAAAGGATCACAAGTTTTGAAAATAAATTTGCGTTTTTTTCGCGGTAAAACCATTTTATACTAGTTCTTTCTTCACGTACACAAATACGTTGGTACGTGAGGAAAGACCTAGAACAGGACATCATCTAATCAATAGTTTTAAGCATACAAATATTACTAACATCCTAATGTATCGTATGTATCTGATCTCAGTTATTTATTACATTTCCCTGATCCAATAACAGAGTACCCATCACGAGGAGACAAACAGGAAACCCCTAATATCGTATCACCCAACATACAAAAACTCGTTAAATGGGGACACGAAAAGATCATTACTTGAAGAAGGTCTTACACGTAGCGGTTGTTTTACGAGGGACAGGTAACATGCTTTTTTACCCTGTTGAATGTGTTTACCGTCAGGTCTGATTTTTAAGCCATAATATTATTTTATTCAGTACTAGATGACCTGCCCTGCATCGCTCGGTTAGAAAATATAAAAAACTTTTCTTACAATTTTTTTATATTTTCTCAGTTTTAAACCTTCCTTGGACTTCTAAAAATTAGGCAAATTGATTCAGCGGTTCTTAACTTTTGTGACTAACAATAGTCAATTGATTTTTATGTACATATAGATAAAAAGGCAAACGTCCCGCTATTTTAATGTTGATGATAAGACTTAGAAGATACCTATTCACTCGCGATTTGTTTGCCATAAAGTTTATATTTATAAGATATATTGAACTAGGTTCTGATGACAAAATAGGTCTAAAATCAGTGACTTTGGTGTCCTACTAAATTGCTATTTTCTAACACAGTTTTTTTTAAACGATTTCACACTTAGCGATCTCGCTTCGCTTGATCAAATAATATTCTAAGGCAGTAATATCGTCTATTGACAATCCCGTTCCTTATATTTCAGAAGGTACATTGACATCCTGCTTTGCATTTTATCCGAGAGGGTAAAAGTCAACTGGTCACTAGCATTGTGGTATAATAATATACGAGTACACAATAAACATGCAAACACAACGCAAGTGCAAGCATAATGCATTTTGCTCATTGGTGGAATATTTATCAAATGTCGGAATTACTGCCCATGGCTTTGTTGGGAGTGCGTCCCTATTCTGAGCAGCGCTTATCGGGTTCGAGTCCCAGCCCCCCGGGGTAAACACAAATATCCCCAAGGGAAATTTGTGTTTCAGGTTTTGGCTGTGATTGTGATGTGAATGTTTCCGGCACCCACAACACAAGTCATCGAACTTAGTGTGGGCGGTAGGTGTGAAAGCAAAAACTAAAATGCTAGACTAAAATTCTAAGCGGGACGGTAAAAAATCACTGTAAGTAAAGGTTGATACGTAAAGCTCTGTTACCAGATTAGTGAGTGAATGCAAGGCCGCTGTAAGGAATGTAGATAATTGTTCCTTTACGACTGCGTGTGTGGTGATGATGACATCATCTAGTTTGGGCCACGGGTCGTCCATTCTTAAGAGTTCATTGAAAATTAGTTTTGTTAGGTATAGCTTACTAAATCAAAGTTGAAGCGTACAATGTAAGAATAATATGATTCTTCGATTTGTTATTTTATTCTGACGACCGAATCGTGTTGTTTTTTAATCTTGTTTTTATACTAGGTACTTTCCTTTCCTTTATTTATAGAAGACTTATTAATGAATAAATATTTCTCTTTGATGGTATGAACACCGAAAATAATACCTTCACTTCGGTTTTTTTGGCCAGATTCGGTCTTACGGATCGTCTCTTACACATATATACAATATCGACAACCCAGTGAGCAGGTTTTTGCCCACTGCACTCTGGGTGTTGACTTCGATTTCCGGCAGAAGCCCAATTTTCCTTCCCCAGCAAGATTTTTGCTTTTGGTTCTGGGTGTGATTGTGTATATGATGAAAATGTTTCAGGCACCCACGATACTATTCTTTGAATTAAGTGTGGGGTTGTATGTGTGAATGCGTTTAATTAAAGTGCAAAATACCAATAATTTATATAAGTTAAAATTTCCGGTACCATATAGTAGGTAATACATATACTTAGGAATAATCATTTTATTTCATTTCTGCTAGGTCAGCGTTATTAACCAAATCAAAGCTATGGTAAAGGATGATAATGTACATTGTACTTCGAATAATTTATTTTACTTCTGACGTGCTCTTTAGCTCCAATATTTATCGAGATCTATACATTATAAAGGTTGGAAAAAACGGTAAGAAAAAGATTGTTATTTCTGCTATGCCCAACAGTCTATGTAGTTACAGATTTAAAACTATAGGCAAGTGTTAGGCACAAAATAAAACTCATGGTAAAAGATGATACTATATTTATTATCTAGTATACATCTCTTTAGTTATTAAGTTTCTTCTTTTGATATATAAACATTGTGTTTTTGTTGTAAACTGTAAATAAGTGTACATTTGCAGTTAATAGCAGCAAATCATATTGATATATTAATTTAAAAGTAACTCTCTCTCTCTCTGTTTGTGTATGACCCGAGGTCCATTCGTTTGTAGGTCTATGGGTACAGTTTACTAAAAGATTTTCATCTCGACATAGGCGTATCAATGTCATAATCACTATAGGCACCCGCAACGAATATTTCCGACTTAATCAGTCATGGTTGAATAGCGTCGCCGATGAAAGTAACTATCGTCTACTTGTGCGGTGAAAACTCTTTCACGGTCAGATGGAAATTGATGCTAGTTGTTAATAGCATCCGCCTCTATCATTTATTTATGCAACTAAATAAAGGTAGGTGCCTTACTAGTAATGCAATTGTTGTTTTGGAGGGCACATTGGTACAGATTTATACAAAATGTTTCTGCTACTCACGATATAAATCTTTCAACTTAGAGTGTGAAAGTGTGTTACTTACTAGCTTACTATCGCCAGTGAGTGTTTTGGCTCGCTGGTCAATAGGTTTAATAGCTTCTAGTATGTACTCGCTAGTATCATGTACGCATACGTTTATTATTGAGTTTTTAATTTATGAAATGGATTACAATAATGTGTTGATCCGAAAGCTCGATAACAAACCTTGATAATAAAAAGAAGTTGATCCGAGAACGGTATCACTCTAGACATTGTACCATCTTAAAATGACAATATCGTGGATCAGATCGATTCAATTGGTTTGAATTATGATCAAGATGATAGTACCGTACATACTGGCAGACTGGTTTTTTATGCTAGTAAAAGACATAAACATGACGCTCGCCTGATGGTAAGCGACAGTTTTGCTTATATCCATCTGTGTGCTACTTACCCGAAATTTTGATAACATATTTCTATGTGGGACTGCAACGCACTCCTCTACGTGAGAATTTCTAACACAAGTATGAATTGGAATTATTTATTCTCCTTATAACATAGGTTATTATACTGGGCAAGTCATATAGTAACAAATAATAAATCAAATTTATATGCGTTTGTTGTTGTTTGTTTTGTTACTGATCAGATCTTGATCAAATTTAAATGGGACTAATTGGAAAGCAACAAATTTCAAACTAAGAAATAGTTCAAAATCGGTTCACGTGGAAAGAAATTATGAAGTAATTAATACACAACTACTAAAACACGGCTACTAAAAACAATTGAGTCCTAATTTAGGCACCGCCAACCAAAACAAAACATAAACATACCCAAATTCAATTTCAGTTAAACATTTGTTTGGATCATTAGCAATTATTATGATAAAAGCATAAACCGTCGACCTAAAAACGTCTAACTTTGTCGCGAATATAATAAACGGCTCTATCGGAGTACTCGAATTTACAAGTAAATTAGCAAAGTTTCGAGCTTGCTAAACTATTGTTCAGTAATTGAATACACCCAATGTAAATACTAAATAGAGGTTACTGACAAACTACTAGTATCAAGGTGGAGAACTTACTTCATTCTTGTATCTATATTTGGGTATCGAGAAGTGAGATTAATTATTTGACTTATAGTGTTCTTCAATGTAGTCGGTTATTTAATGTAATTTTATTTTAGTAATAATTTAAAAAGGACAATAGACTGAAGGTTCTCGAATAGAGGCCACGGACTGGCAAACGCAGTGTTGGAAGACATAAGGTGGACGGACGACATAATGGAGGCCGCAGTAACACGCAGGCCGCTAACAACCGTACTTTTTGGAGATCTTTGGGGAGGCCTATTTTCAGCAGTAGACTTCTAGTGACTGAGATGATGATGATGATGATGAATAGAGACTACAAAGTAATTGTGACAATAAGTTATTCTAGCTATGGACCGCTTAGGGATGTCCTTGAGTCACTAGTTCCTTTAAATTATTATTTTTAATAACCGCCACGTTCCGCCAATTCATAGTTTCAATAAATGAGTAGAACATTGTTACATGTAATAATATTTGTATTAACTTTAAATCATTTGATTTTTCTATAAAACCTTCTTTTTCTCTCCTCAAATATAACAATGAAAAAATATTTGCATTTACAAATAAGTTCAATCACCTAAAGAGACAAATTACATTAAATAAAAACCAGTAGCGGTAATGAATTTTTAAACAAATCGATGGAATTTAATTCCGTGTCAAAGAACTTTAATAGAAATATGAGCTCAAGAATATTTGCATAAGCACTTAATGGTAATAAATCGTTTAAAATAGCGGGACGTTGGAACCTCGCGTCACAAATCAATTTCACGACTTCGGGGTCACAAGGTCCAGTGTTTACGAAAAATACCAGCATATGTGAATCGTATGAGTAGATTTGTATCGGAAAAAATAAAGAATGAATTTATTTGCATAATTACTAGAGCAATTTTTTTTATGCCAGACAAGTAAGCATTTGGCTGCTATCTCACCTGATGATGCGGCCGAAGATGTAGCATGCTTGCCTAGAAAATACCTATTCACTCTAGACTTAAATACTCCCAGATGAGTTATCGGCCATTTGGTACTAAAGTAAACACACTTCTAGAGAACACCAAAGTAGCTTGGTCTAGCAGATGATTGTAAGGTACGCAGCGTATAAAAGAAAAGTCAGCAAAAATAAGTCAATGAAGTCTAAAATATCTATGGTATTTTTTGAGAAAAGAAACATGTTTTAATTACTTATTTATTTCAAGGCATCTCGTTGCACCTAAGCTCTGATGTCTTCTTATAAATCGCGAATGCTACCTTTTTTCAACTCAAATTTGTCATTTACCATCCTTTGATATGTATCGCCTTTAGGATCATAGAGCTTTAAATCTATAAAACTAGCCTCTGCTATGGTTTTTTTTTTTAATTTTGGCTTTCCTATCTTGTGCATTTAGCCAGTGTCAAGTACTAATATATTTCAAGTGTATTTCATATAACAAGTCCTAGTCACAAATCACAGTCAAAGTCAAGTAAAAGAGTCAAGATCCAGACATACTCAAGTCATGCCCGAGTAAAGTGGTAGAAACTTTACTAGAACTTCTATAAGAGTTTTGGAGCGAAGGCAAAAATCACTTTTTTTTACTTTGTATGACTTGCCTATAATACTTATGCACGTTTACTAAGTATTAACTGCTATTAATCCACCATTATTACACATTAACGCTCAAAGAACGCCATTTTTAGGGTTCCGTACCCAAAGGGTAAAAACGGGACCCTATTACTGAGACTTCGCTGGCCGTCCGTCCGTCCGTCCGTCCGTCCGTCCGTCACCAAGCTTTATCTTAAGAATGGTGATAGCTAGACAGTTGAAATTTTCACAGGTGATGTATTTCTATTGCCGCTATAACAACAAATACTAAAAATAAAATAAAATAAATATTGAAGGGGGGCTCCCATACAACAAACTTGATTTTTTATAGATAATGGTACGGAACCTTTCGTGCGCGAGTCCGACTCGCACTTGGCCAGTTTTTTATTTTACATACGCGGCAAAACCCTGTGGATTTCTTTAGGTCACATGGTGCTAAAAGTAGTGTTGCCAGTGAATAAATGTATTTCGTTTATTTTTTTCAACCTACACAAAACCGCACAAATTACATTAGCGAAATATACCGCCAAGATTTGCGAAGGTCCGTCAAGCTAACGGTCCCACCAGATACCATCACGTCGGCTAACGGGCCTGAATACTTGTCATTACATCTCGAGTCAAAGCTCATCGCCGCGCATGATTGGAATTTAATTTCGATACCCAAATAAAAGGAATAGATATGGACAAAAACATGATACACAAATACGAAGGTTCGTTTCAGTAAACAAGTGTATCATGAACTGAATTTTGATCAGTCAAAGCTAAAGTTTGTTAATCAAAGTTTGGTACGCCATCTATTGAGGTAGCATGTTTAGTTATCAAAAGTCCTTGAATATTTATTTTTAAATACAATACAAAAATACGTAATACATTTAAATTCTTATTCTTATAAAAAAAGGGGTACATAATGGTTTAAAATTTAGTACTTAAAAGTAGGATAACAAACCTCGTAAACCTCTGTCAAAATTAAACGATTGGCCCTTGGCTTAAAGTCGATCAAGGTGTAGCTTAATTATTGGTATGTGCTTTAAATTAAGATACACTGGCAAGATACGTGTTAAAATAATAAAACCAACGATCAAGTAGTCAGTTCACTCTTAGTAGAAAATCTGTGTATATTATAAAAAAAAATATTAATGTGACATGTTCACTCACATTAGCATTTTTGTTAGAATCGGAAAATTCACCACGTATTTTAGATTTTTCTTTAGGACTCGATATTTATAAGCCCTGTAACAAGTTCTAGAACTGTTCATTTAAAAATGGTGTTTAGTAAGTTATCGTTGACAGCTAAGTCATTCTAAGCCAATTTAACATCCTAGACCACACAATCACTTACCATCAGATGACGAAAAAAATGTCTAAGAGTCATTCACATCTAGCGAGTTTTTTTCTTCCTCGTCCAAATCATCATAATGGACTAACACTTCACTCGCAAATAAATGGTAAATAAACAAAATTTGTGCTAGTCACAAAATCGATGACTAGTTGGAGAGCAAATAGTGTGATTGATACACTATTTGCTCTCTATTGCTACAATTTTAAAGAAAAGTGTAGAAACTAGAAACTGCTATGACGAAATCCACGTAAAATAGTGGACCGTGAAATTTCTTAATAATTTTAATTACTTGCGTTCACAGTTGGTAATTTTATATGATGAAATATAGATACTATCATGGCCATCACACATTCTAATAAAATTTCAACGCCTATCGAATTTAATTATATACTCACGATGTAGATAATTGAATTCATGGATGTTTCACTAGTTTGATACCCAAAGTTTGTTTTGAGTTTACTGCACCCAAGTTTATGGCACGGGACCATATTGTCCGAACTAAATTATACCAGTCAGTTTCATAACGCTATTCCGAAATGGCTATAAAAACTATCCGTCGACTAAGAAAATAATGATTTACGTTCCGCAAGAAAAAGATAATGGTCTCAGGCATGATGCTGGCACGAAAACCTAATTGTCTATTGCAAAGAAATTGCAGTTACTTTAGCGAGAGCACTGCACAACTTTTACGTTTAGGTGGCCCACTCTAGGCGAGTTTTACACCAGTATAGGACAGTTATATAGCTATAAGTGTATAGGAACTGTTGCAATGTAAGTGGTGTAAATGTGTGTTCGCCTTACTACGGCGGACAACAAGCAAAGAGTAGGGCATCGAGTAAGAGATAGATCTATTGCGCGGGGATATTTACTTTGTGTTTATACCAGTTATGTATTGTTAAGGCGCCGGGTAGTGGTTGATTTGCCCATACAATCGTAATACCGAAATGATTTATAATTCAAGCATATAACCACCATACTGTGCTGTTATTCAGATAAAAAACGTATTAATCTAGGTTCCTGGATAGTTTTTATTCCGAAATAATTACCTAAAACGAAATATAAACCAATTGATTTTCACACATTATTACGACGTAAATGTCGCATCTTTAACTTATTCGTTTTGTATTAAAAATGAACACATTTCTTTTGTCATTACAACAGGAACATAGACTATCATTTCAAGGTACTATTAATACAAAAAACAATAGCTAAACATCACATTTTCATTCATAATTTTTGGTATTACGGCACCTATTATAATTGTTCGTTCGGTAGTGCTATCGCATCAAGCATGGGCACAGTTTGCAAGTTAAACAGAGACAGCCTATAGACTCGTTCAAAGCCACCCCGGCCTCTTAACAGTTGAATTGCGGCGCCAAAATAATGAACCAATTGCAACTTATGCAGCAGCTTATTCGAGTTTGTACTCGTTTATAATTTCTTTCGTCGAATTTATCTCAATTATTCTGATGTCTTCAGTAATTTTTTTTATATTCAATATGGCAGTCATAGTACCTACCAGTAGGTAGGTAGGTACATAGTACCTACCAGTAGGTAGGTACTATGACTGCCATATTGAATATAAAAAAAATAACTGAAGGCATCAGAATAATTGAGATAAATTCGACGAATATGAAGTATCATATTTGTTGTGTCGATAGAAAAGCGATATAAAATAGTTACATATTATATCAAAAATAATTAAACACTGTTATACAAACGCATTCACACTCACAGCCCCACACTAAGTTAAAAGACTTGTATCGTAGGTGCCGGAAATATTTACATCACATACCTACACATTCCACCCAGAACCAGAAGCACAAATATCCCTTGGGAAGGAATTTGTGTTCCTGCCGGGAATCAAACCCAGGACCCACGGCGCACAGGGCGGACACCTGTCTACTGCGCCAACTGGGTCGCCTTACGTATAACTTGTTTAAAATACATCCATGAAGCCAGTTAATGCCAGTAGTAAATTTTAGTTTTTAAGAATCCGAACGGAAATGGTTCAAACGGGACCCCATTACCTACTAGGTCTATATGCAATTTGTCTGTTTAGGGCTCTGTCTTTTGAATCGTAATAGATGAAATCGAAAATTTTCACAAAATATTATTTTAATAATGATTTATACACAACCAAACAGACAATAAAAACTTATTTTGTTTCTTTTTGGTTTTATCAAATAACAGTAGCTTTGATACATATAAGCAACAATTATCGATCTAGAATTCTAGACATCGATAACGCGTAAGTCACGCTAATTCCGTTATAATTTTAATTTAATAGTTCAACATGTGCGTGAGTTTTCATTAAATTATTAAACTTGGAGAGATTATATTAGATTCTAAAATAATTTATCATAAAATAAGTACCGTCAATTAAAAGTCGGGCTCGAGCCATCGTTTGTGTTATAAGTACTTAAAATGACATAGACGGCTTTAGTTGGATTTCATAAGGATAATGCAGAAACTCTACAGCAAACTCCCTGAATATACAGAATTCATTATTATAAAACAAGTCTCCAAGAGAGTGGCAAATTGAAGGTTTCGATCTTTTATCTAACGAAGTCCGTTTGGCTATAATTGTATTCGTTGCAATGCACATTGCACGTGCACGTTTTAGAGGCGAAGCATCGAGAGTGCTGAAGGGTTATGTTTCTATTCCGGCATACCAACAATAACTATTAAATAAAAATATAATTATTTATCTTTTAATTATATTTGCCGCTGCCCGCTGACTACTTCTTATCTACTTGACTAAGCCCGAACTCGCATATGGGGTGCAAAGAAACTCAGCCCTGCGTAGAGGTAAGTTACGCAGCACAGTGCAAAGTGTTTCATATTATTTTATTGTATTACCTAGGTACCCATTGTTTTGTGTTCTTTGTAATTTCAATAAATAATAAATTTCTTTTACAAGATTGATTTAGAACCTAAATCAATATTTTGAAGCATATTTCCAGGATTTTAAAGCCTTAGATTACACGTAGCTAAATATGAAATACGTATATTTGTAAGCAAAATTGATCTTAAACGTTTGTTTTAGATGTAATTAACTATTATTGTACTTGATATTGATAATCATAATCTGGCGTACTACAGAAACTTTTTCCATCAATTTGAATCTAAATAGCGCATTTCCGTAAAGAAGTGATGAGAGATGAGAGGTTAACTCGCTCAGATAGCATCAGCTGTTTTTATCAACAATAGCCATCTGAACCCGGCGTGGGATCGACCTACAAAGGTGTCAGATGGCGTAAAAATCGAAAGTACCCGTAGCGCGAGTCGCAAACAATGATTTGTCACCGGCCGCGCGTGACTCCGCGGTTTGCCGGCTTTTCGTGACGACTGTTGCATCGCCAAGCGCAACCGACCAACGTAATCGAATAAACACGACCATTCCAAGGTATCCAAACCCACTTTTCACGAAACTGCCACCTCCCATTCTGCCCTGCGAGTCACGAACCGGCTTAAGCACATCTCGAGCGATTAGATCTCGCAAACTTTGTGAAAAGCGAGAGTTTCTGAATTTATGCTTAGCATTTGCGCCGTTTCCTAGAATTATAATGCTCTCCGGTTCCGTTATCAGCTACCGATTTCCTTTTATAAACTTTCATGAATTCGTAAAAAGGTTAATCTATCAGGAGATATCTGATGAAAGTTTCACAGTTTCTCGTAGTTTCATTTCGACCGCAGACGGCCGCAATATTGCGATGAAATGAAACAATTCTCGCACGTAGTCGGCAAAAACGTACGCTCACATTGTGCGACCAAATGTAGGTGAGTACCTCTTAACTTTACAAAGGTTATTTAAAAATTCAGAACAAAAGACACTTTCCTCGGAACAGAGTCACCTACAACGCTACATTTGTGCACTCGTTTACAATTTGCATTTAAAAAGAATTTCACGCTTTTAAAGCGGCGATATGCATCTAAAGCTTTTTATGCTATGCTGTGACTTTAGTACGTATGTGATTTGAGCATGTCGGTGTGTATAATCTGTGTTTATGAGAGATTGTTACATATTATGGCATATTAGTCAGTGGAGCTTACTCTAATATAATGCCCTGTGCTCTAAGCGAACATTACGAGTATATTCCGCCATTAGGTACCATTATGTCTATGCTGCCTTATATCCAATTATTTATTGGATCTTTCTTTCCTGAAATTATTGCTATTATTCTTAATAAGGGATTGTTGAATAGTTTTAATATGGGAGTCAGAGAACAGATATTTTTTATTAAACTGATGTTTTATGATGATGCGGTCGATGGAAGTAAACACGTTAAGCCTGCTAGGTTATATAGTTACAATTTATCCTGAATCAAAATAAATTTACTTAACTATATTTCGAATACGTAGGTACATATCTACTGAAACCAACGCTACTACGATTGTTTATAGTGCCGTTTATACTCAAAATATTAAGTTTTGCTTAGAATAATGACATAACGCTCTTCACTCACAGCCCCACACTAGGTTCGAAGACTTGTATTTTAGGTGCCGCAATCATTTACGTCACACACAAAATCAGATGCAAAAATTTTCCTCGGGGAGAAAGCTTGTGTATCTACCGAGAATCGAACCCGATACCCGATGCTTAGCAAGCAGACGCGTAACCAACAGCGCCACCGAGCTGTTGAAATAACGAACAGAATCACTTTACACCTCGAAGTTCAAGTGAAGTCACCTTTCAAGTTGCCAGAAATGGCTGCTGGAACGGCCACCGGTAGAGTTGACAGTCCCTTACTGATGGGCTGTCCTGATAACCTTTCGACGAAAGAATTTATGACTAACAAGTCGCAAGTTCAAAGTAACTGTGAAACTTGAATAGATAAGAAGTTCTTTCAAGAATTGATCAAAGATTTAAGAACTACCTTTAATTCGAAAGTAGGAGAATTCATTTAAATTTGAGAACTGTATTGGAACTACAAATGAGACATAATTAATGGGTGTATAATAACAACTGTTGATATAACATAAATTAGAAATTAAATCGATTTTAAAAATCGAAATCTTAGAAATAGACAGGAATAAAAATCGATACCCACTAATTATATAACAGTGAAATTTCACAATTTCATAAATTCAAAACTGAAATTAGAATGCAAAATCGATTGACACGAGAAACCAACCAATTTATTGCTTTAATATTGTCACAAAGATTTGTTAAATAGTTAGAGAAATGGCTGCGAATATGAAATTTATGGAAATTTATACAAAAAACCGTTTTATATTTTTTTAAATTAATAAACGCTTTCACACTGATAGCCCCACACTAAGCTCAACGATTTGTGTCGTGGGTGCCGGAAACATTATATAATAATACTAGCTGACCCGGCAAACGTTGTTTTGCCATATACATTATTTCTAGGAAATATTTTTTTAGTTCCATAAAAAAATGAGGGTTGATTGTAGAAATTAAGAGTTGTATGTATTTTTCAATTCTGAATCATAATAAAATAAAAACAAAAAAAATTGTCCAAAAATTAAAAAAAAATGTTCAGGGTGAACAACCCTTATCGCTTAGGGGTATGAAAAATAGATAGTAGCCGATTCTCAGACCTACTGAATATGCATATAAAATTTGGTAAAAATCAGTAAAGCCGTTTCGGAGGAGTAAGGTAACTAACATTGTGACACGAGAATTTCATATATAAGACTAGCTGCGCCCCGCGGTTTCACCCGCGTTGATAATGATGAAAAGTGATGATGATGATGATGATGAAAAATAGATGTTGGCCGATTCTAATAGATACCGGATAAGCACAAAAAATTTCATCAAAATCGGTCAAGCCGTTTCGGAGGAGTATGGCAACGAAAACTGTGACACGAGAATTTTATATATAAGATGATCCAAATGACATTGAGTTTTACTAACTTTTTTTATTTATATAATATTATTTTTATAAAAATAATTGAGAGATGAAACGAGCAAGTCGCTGGCCTGGTGGTAAGCGTCACGCATGCCCGTTACAGTTTAGTGTTACCCTGAGATTTGTTTATTTTTGTAGTATTTGACCAATAAGACGGGTTGGTAGATGATGATGTGATTGAAGAAGGCAAATATGTTAAGCCAAGGATGTGACTGTAAAGATAGTTGCTGTTCCTCAATTTAGTACATGTAACTTATTTTCCTAGTTGATTTTTACTTTTCTGTAATTTTAGGGATATTTTGTTATGGTCACCTGTACGATAATTGCTGTTATAGTCGAATATGGTAAACACGTTTGTAATAGAATAATTAAACTCATGCAAAGCTAAAAAAAATAGACTTCATCGCTTTGTCTTCGAAACCTTAAACAAATTCTATGCATTAAACACGCATTATTGTCGATAACTCAAAAACTACTGATCATATCTTGACCAAGCACCAGCTTTCAAACAAATCGGTTCACGTGGAAAGAACATATGAGATAACACACATAAAAGAAATAAAAAATAAAAACAGTTGAATTGAATAGTTCGAAGTTTTTTGCGAAGTCGGTAGATAAAATAAAATAATTTTATTTCAGACAGTCTATCATGAAATTTCAAATATCACGTTAGTCTTCACACCTTACAAAACTATGTAAGTAAAAGTTACATTGTATTTTTATAGTTATTTATTTATATCGTTGTTTGTTTAGTTCATTGATTCCCATTGGTAACATGTAAATCAATTACCCGCTGCAATATACAAGAGTCCATTCTTTCATGATATGCTCTTATCATTATTTTTATTATAGAACATGAGTCTTTAATTCGTGATTTAAAAAATATACAATTAATTTTAAGTTAGTCCCAACCATAACTTATACTGCTTATTCAAAAGACAGTCATCATCGTATCTTCTCGGTTGATCCCCTGAGGCAAGACAGCGCTGATGGAGCGTTGCTTCCCCCTTTCACTTCTTGCACATCGATCAATCTTTTCATACATAAAGCACGGGCCATTCTTTACGTTTAACACTTCCATAATCCTTCAAAACAAAATGATAAACTGGGTTGCGCTTGTTTGGGCGTAGACAAGTCATCAAACAACGGTGTTTGTAGGATGATTACAAACATACTATACGCATAGACATAAAAAGGACTGTATGTGTGTGAATATATTTTTTCCATGTTTCATAAAATAAAGTCTTCTTGATTCTTTCTCACGACTCAACTGCGATATTTTTCAAGGTAGAGAAAATGGAGCCCAATATTTAGAGATTTATATTTTAAGCTTCGTCTAAAAGAATCTTTAAATCTATTTAAAAAAGCATGAATAATTTTACTTTTTTTTTATTTGTGACAGGCTAGTGTTTGACCACTATCTCACCTGATGGTAAGTGACGATGTGATCGAAGCTGGTAAACACACTAGACCTGGAATACGCAGGCTCTCAAGGATAACTGCCGGAACACCGTATTTGGCTTGGCGGCAGACTTTCAACTTGATGGTGGTAAGCTACTTTGGTAGCAAGCCAGGCGAGCAACACACAAAATGCTCTACCACCTCTCAAATGTCACCTGATTAGCACCACCCGGGGACCACGTGTAGGGAGTCAGACTTAAGGGGTATCCTCCTACGGACGTGGGTGACTCAGCCCCCTAAATGCTATTTAAAGGTTGTCCGTTGGCTAATTTGGATACGCGTTCGCCTTCTAAGCAGGGTTCGATTCCAGGCAGGAAGTTTTCTCCCCAAGGAAAATTTGTGTTTCAGGTTCTGGTTATTATTTTCTGAGTGATGAAAATGTTTCTCGCAACCACGACACAAGTCATCGAACCTGATATGGCGCTGTGAGTGTGAAAGCGTTTATGTTTATGTAGTAGGGCTAGTAGTATACAAGGAAGATTATTTATTAGTAACATCATAATGTATGAATCAAATGTAATCGGCATGCGTTGCAGTGCCACGTGAAGAAAAAATGTTTTACCTTTTTCACGTTTATGATTGCCTAGTACTTTAGGTCTTAGCATTACTAAGACCGAAATCGGCTCTTTCCTTAACTTTTCTACTCCTAACACGCTGCACTTTGAAAAGCTTTCAAAGCGTCCAAATACGAATCAATAAAAAAATACAATTAAGTTAAAGCTATGAATGTCCCTTATTAGTCATATATATGTATAATAATATATATTAGTTTGTGTATATTTATAATATATTATTATTATTTATGTAGGCTTTTATATGTATATTATGTATGTAATATTAATAAGTATGTTTATTAATTAAAATACGTGTTGAAGTACACCACCCTGTTTGTTATATTTTTATCATCTCCCTTTGGTAGTCTGGAAGAAATCGCCTTGAGCGATAAGACCGCCCTTTATGCTCCTATGTTATATTTAAGATTTCTTTGTACCTACGTGTTATTTTTTGGTGTTCAAATAAAGAATTTATCTATGTAACTATCTACGAGCCGTTATATTCCCAATCATTATTCAAATGTCGTATTCACCATCAGCTTAAAAAACTAGTTTCATCTGAGAAAAGGTTTACCGTCGGCCCCGCCCCCGTCATCAATCTCATCTCTCCGGCTGAGGCACGATTTAAGGGTGAAGTCGACAGATAAAACGACTTTTCGAAAAAGCTTGTGCCAAATTACGCTTTGACCTGTGAATGGATTCCTATATCGGAGTAGTCTGGCCACGGAATTAAGTGCTATCAGAGTTTTTAAGGGATTTAATAGAGTTATCGGAATTTAGAGACGTTTCTATAGAATTATTGGAATTAGATGTCATTCAGAAGGTATATCCTACTAATCCTACTAATATTATAAGTCTGAAAGTGTGTGTGTAAGCGTGTGTCTAAGTATGTTTGTTCCCTATTCACGCTTGAACGGCTGAACAGATTTGGAATGTACATAGCTTTTACCTAGAATTAACACATAAGCTACTTTTTAACTTCATAATAGCGGGTGAAGTCGCGGGACACGGCTAGTAATTTGTAAAATACAAATTTGTAATTATTATGCCAAAATCTTTTAAATCACAATTTTTATAAAAAATTTTATGTTTCTAAATTATAATTATTATTTATCTAAATAAGTTTTAGTTTTCGTGGTTTAACCGTGTTGTCCTCCTGGTAGGACCACGGGCAATTTTGGTAACTAGGACTGGTTTATGAAATACTTTTTTTTTTGGCTTCGCAATCTTGGGCTTTTAGCCATTGCCAAATAATAATATATTTGAAGTGTATTTCATATTAAAAGTCCTAGTCACAAGTCACAGTAAAAGAGTCAAGGTCCAGTCATAGTCAAGTAAAGTGGTAGAAACTTTACTAGAACTTCTATTGCAGTTTTTGAACGAAGGCGATTACATTTGCTTACACTTATATGAACGTTAACTAAATATTAACGTTTTATAATCCACGATTTTTACACATTAATACTCGAAAAATCGCAGGTTTTGGAAAATTATACAATATCAATAACGCCATTTTTTCACTTTTGCGACAAAACTCATAAAATACTTTGCTAATTTGAAAAAATATTTATAACTTAACACTGGATAAATGTAAATAGTTTGTGAAGCCAAAAAAAACTTAGTTACAAATGTCAATATTTAATTGTTAGTGTATGATAGAAGTCACTGAAACAACATATTATTTATCTCAATTAAACAATGCAAACATAAAAACACCAAGTAAATACATGGCATATAATTGCTACTCCATTATTTGGCACGCCTCGTTACAAAAACCGAATGAGCAAAAACATGTGTCGGCTCCTGGCTCCGTTGTGATTTTGATTTAACGCTCGTTACACACGGCATTATGTTTGCTATATTGCAACCGAAGTCATCAACACCTGATTTACTGCTTATTGTATACGTAATTGAAGTTTGAGATGCGCGAACGCGGAGACATACTTATCCATGTATATGTATAGGTTATAAACACAACTAAAAAAACTTTTGAACTAGTGGCTCTCTGAGATGAAAACCTTGCGTATTTTCGAAATGGCTGAAATATGTATTTTTTTACGTTTTCAACCCGCATAAGCCCCAAATCTCCGCCATTTTGAAAAAAATCCAAAAACTGAATCGACAAAAAAAAAACAACGTGTTGCACCCGGGAGTGCCGGCAGAAGTGAAAAATTGAACATTTTTCGCGCGGAAAAAAGAGAGGGGGATATTATTTCCTCTCCTTCGTCTTACGAATTTTCGATCAGGTCACGTGTCCTGACACGAGTTAAAAAAATTTTACACATCCCAAAAAAGTTCACAACGCCGCTAAAGAAGTTTTCATTTCAAAAATCGATAGAATAAATTTCACGAGAATCGGTTGAAAAATGCGACCTGTAGAGAAGAACAACCGGAAATCCGGACATTTTGTCCAAGCTGAAACGGAGGAGTTCGCTCGCGCTGTTCATTCTCTCGGTCAAATAAACAATCTCAAACGTGATGACTGTATTTTCTAACTAAGAGACTAGATAAAGTTGTCTTGTACTAATAGTTTGAGAAAAGTTATATATAGCGTTAAAAGCATAGGTACTTATTAAAATATTCCTTGTTGACACAGTAAAGTCGCTTATGACAGATAATATCTCACCATCCCTCAAAATCAGGTATACTATTACCCGACTATGCGATACAAAGGAGGTAAATATGTTTATCAGCATATGTATGCATATTCCATTGCGGCGTTCTAGGGACCAAATGCGTGATCCGAACCAAACGCCATATTGTAAAAGATCAAAAAAAAAGTTGACGAACTGATAAATTAGGTAATTATTAAATAGGTATTCAAAAGTTATGTTTAGGTTTCATATTTAATTACCATTTAGGATCTATAGCGATTAAAAGTTGGTTAGCAACAATTCTCACTTAATTTAATCGCTTAATTGGTCTTATTAATGAAGAAGTGTAAAATAAAAAAAGTTTGTAAAATCTATTTTTTTGTATATGTCTTGTACAAAATAAAGACGTAGCGTTCCCAAAATGCTGGCAATATTGCCACATTAGACGGCAATGCTAATCCGTTGTACAAAGACCAGCATTTCGGTAAATATTTATAAATACACAGGGCCCCCACGGTCCCCAAAAGTTATATATAATAATTCTGTACGTGTGTATGTGACTGAAGTCCTCTTAAACGGCTGCACCGATTTTGATGATTTTTTTTGTGTGTTTTGATTGTTTCGATATGTTATATGGATATATATGGATCATTTTATCACTGTAAAATTATCAATTTTGGTAGATTTACAATTTGATCTTATAAATCATGTTTTTTTTATTTACGAGGGCGAAGCTAGGGCTGTTCGCTAGTGATTATATTAAAAAGTTAATTAAACTTACATAATTATGTAATATACAAAACACAAGATAATTTACATCCTCAATATTAGTAAGTATCTAATTCTATCCAATGTTACAGATTAATTTCAGAGCAAAAGCAATAAATGTTTTCTACTAAAGTAGTAAAATGATCCATTTCGGATGGCAACCCATTAATGGATTACATTGAAGAACGCTTATATATAAGTCGTAAACCAAACAGTTCCCTTATTAAAAGTTGCAGAATATGAGATGCCTTGTCTGATAGAATTCAGTCTACTAGCATGAATAAAGAATGTATGGGATAGCTGTCTGCCGCCACGGTGACTCAGCGTCTTGTAGATATATCAAACCATCTAGAACTTTCCATGTTAACGCTAGATTGAATGAGTCGGTATAATCTAGAGAAACTGAAGAGTAACAATATGTTTTAATTGCTTTTGTGTCAGCAATAATAAGATATTGCAAAAAACGTAACCTTGTACCGTTAACTGTTACAAATGAATCACAGTTAAGTTTGTAATCAAAATTCAATGCTATATACTCACTACCCATGCCATAGAATTATTAATAGTACAATGCATGCTTTCTTGTCGTATGGACAGTAAGATGGACAGTAGTATGGATAGTGGGCAGTTCTGGTGTCAGGATTAATAAACATAACAACACTCACAGCCCCCACACTCAGTTAAATGACTTGTGTCGTGGGTGCCGGAAACATCCACATCACAAACACAATCGCACCCAGAACTAGAAACACAAGTTACCTTTAGGGAGAAAACTTTGTGTTTCCACCAGGAATCGAACCCGATACCCCCCCTGCTTAGAAGACGGATGCTCACCTAACTATTTCATTATTAAGCATCTGACGTAACTTAACGACTTGTTGTCTTGCGACTAAATACCGGGACCTAAAGTTCGTTCCTTCTGAAGCACGGTAATAATCAATTGAAAATTCCACTGAACGGTCACCCATCCAAGTACTGGCCATGTTGAACATAGCTTAACCTTATCAATCAGTTACAATTGAAAAGGCGAACCACGCTACGAGGGATACTAAAATAATAGTACACTAAAAATACGGATTTAATAAAATCTACCTAACAGACTGAATCTCCTTTTTACCATCAAACAACAAGACAAACTGTCAAACTTCATCTATTTATGGTTGAAATACCTCCAGTTCGCTCGAAGCGTTCGCTTCCACGTTTGTCAACTGTACAGTGAAGGAGTGGAACTCATTGCCTACGTCTTTGTTCCCTGAACGGTACAATCTGGGTGTCTTCAAGTCTAGAGTGAATGTGTATAATACCTTCTACCTTGACTTAATCAAATCAATCTATAATACGAAAGAGCGAGACTCTCTAACACAGGTATCTCCATAATTAAAAGAGGGTCCCAAACCCATGAAATGTAACTTAGATTAAGTTTACTGAAATAAATATTTTGTATTTGTATTTTTGTATTCTAGGCAAGCATGTCCCATCTTCGGCCGCATCGTCACTTTCCATCAGGTGAGATAGTGGTAAAATGTTTATCTATCCAGCATTAAAAAAACGTCTAAGTTTTTCAACTCCATGCCACTTACTTTTCATTGTATGAATTTAAATACAATTTATGATATAAAATCCTCATCCTAAAAGCCTCTCCCAACACAGTCAATTTTCCCTCTTCAAACAGCTTCAAAAATACCCTTCGTGTATAAACAGCCCAACACTCGTCCGAAAGAACTCCACGCCCATAAGTGGGCACTCATCCTAACCCCTGACGCTACAAATGGCATTATCATAAATTAATTATGTATACTGCACCAAAATCATAACATTTCAACTTTTTTTCATCACACCAGTGACGCCCCCGCTTTCATTCACTAGTGTACTTGGTTTTACATTTTTTATGCGATGTCCGGCATTAAAAACATGAGTTACCTAATCTGCGATATAATTGGCTGTTAGATTTTCTTAAAATGAAAGTTTGAGAGTTTGTATTTTGTTTTGATATAAAAAGATATGAAACAGCAGTTTTGCTAGTCTCTAACGCGTTTGGTTGGCTTTAAATGTATGTACAATATTTTATGTTTATGTTACGAATAATTACGGTAAATATAAGTTTAAATTTGAATCTTATTGCTTAAAATCAAGAGAACTATATTATAAAAAATTAACAATAAGATTCAGCGTTAACATTTGTCCTGGGTTGCCCTGTGTTACGGTTGTTAACCTTCCGTTTCGTAATATTATTTAAATATATTTTTTAAGAACCGTAACGTAATACCTAATAATAAAACTGTGTTTTGGGGACTTATTCGGGCTTGAAGCATTGTTTCTTCTCCAGACCATGGCCAATGCAACTTGGCCGAAACGTCGAGGTAAATAAAACTAGTTTTTTTAGCTCGATTAAGTCCCAAAATATACCTAAACTATGTGTTCGAATCGCAAAAGTTTAAAAGTTACAATAAAACTATGATTTAATTGTTTTAATCATTGAAACATGCATTAATAATAATGTGAAAACTGTCTGTACCTACGTATATTAACAATACCCTAGTAATAGGTGACTTTAAAAAAACAGAGATATTAACATCCACTACATTAGGTACTTACTTCAAAGGTGCACATGAATTTGATAAAAAAAAAAATTCGCTGATCATTTTAATATTATAAATGCGAAAGTTTGTGTGTGTGTGAATGTTTGTTACCACGTATCCCCGTAACTACTTAACCAATTTTAATTAATTTGGAATGTAAGTAGCTTATACTCTGGATTAGGACATGGGCTACTTTAATCAAGATCATCATCAGCGAGCGAAGCCGCGAGGCTCAACTATTTATCACTGTGTCCTAAGTAGCTTTTCATTGTAACAGTCGAGACAATTCGAAATCGATATCAGCATGTTACGCAACATCTTTTGATACGGGTGACACAACACGTAGTACATATCGTATGTCCTTGGAAGCATACTAAGCGAATCTTGTCAATAGCACTTATTAGATTTTATCATGAGAATACTTTTTTACATATTCCACACACGTGCGGCTGAAAGCAAATGTTTTAGATAGAGATCTTTGTCCTTAACATTTTGATCGGGAGCATGTTTTGTTCCCAAAATTTGGCATATTCAGTGACTGCCAGCAGCTGTAACACGAAATTTGAAAAAGTCGTTGTCCCTGGATTTCTTAAATTATATCCGCGAGACAAGTGACACGGCAATATAATTTTTATATGCTTTTATGGAAAACAAAATAAGAGTGGAACACATGTAAATACAATTTAGTAGGCTATTGTTGAATCAATAATTAAACGCAAGCAAAGCTTAAAAAACCAACTTCACCGCTTCATCTTCAGAACTTTGATCAGATAAGATGTATTGAACACGCATTATTTATATTTCAAGAACTACAGATAAGATCTTGATCAAATTTAAATGGGACCAAAAGGAAAGCAACATCTTCCAAAAAATATAATTATTTCTAAATCAGTTCTCGTGAAAAGAAGTTATGAGGTAGAAAAGGATAATATGGGTGCTCATACTTATAATATAAGTTACATATACATTTTATCATATATGAAGTGTCAAATATATGAAATACTGGACGTGCCCCGCGGCTTCGCCCGCTATTATCAAGGTAAAAAGTAGCCTATGTCTTAATCCTAGGTATAATCTATGTACATTTCAAATTTCATCGAAATCCATTTAGGCGTTATAGCGTGAAGAGGGAACAAACATACTTACTCACACACTTAGACACAAACTTCGGATTTATAATATTAGTAAGATTTGGTATAGGGTAATTGAGTTTTCTACCGACTTCACAAGAAAAGAGGAGATACTCAATTCTTTTCTGTGTGTTCGTTTTTTGTGTTACCTCATAACTTTCTTCTTTCCACGTGAACCGACTTATTTTTTTTGTGTTTAAATGCTGTTGCTTTTCCATTGGTCCCATTTAAATTTGACCAAGACCTGATCAGTAGTTTTTGAGTTATCGTCAATAATGCGTGTTTAATACATTTAATCTGATCAAGGTTCCTTAGATTAATCGGTAAAGTCGGTATTTTTTAAGCTTTGCTTGCGTTAAATTATATTTTGCGAGATTTTCTCCGTTTTATGCTACGGCTGCGAAAGTTCGAATGAAATTTTGTATGTAGAGTTTAGGCTCTACTCAGACTCTAGATCCTAGAATAGAACAAAGACTCTAGGTTTCCTTAAAAACTAAACCGAAGCCATATTGTAAAGCTACTAAAAAAACCTAAACTAACATTTAAATGTGAAAAAATCTGCCTTCAAAATTTGCTTATTTCTTTCCACTGTTTTAATTTAAATATATAACTGTATAAGTATACCTATATACTTTCGTTTTTATTTTGCAACACAGACATTGTTTTATGTTAATGTATAAGATAACATACGACAAAACATTACCACGGTATTTTTCGCAAGCGTTGATATCGACTAATCAACTTGTAAATTGGTGGTAATTAAGAAATCTGCATGTTATCATCCAACACGCAATTATGTGCACGCTAAATGCTTGTCACTTCCGGCAATCGTGATTTTGGTGGAATATTACTTAATTTTTTCTACTTCATTTCAACAATTGATTTTTCTTTCGTAATTTTTAAGATTGAATGTGAATTATAAAGGAATTTTTATAGACAGGTAATATAGTGTCATCAATTTCTACAACTTGATGAAAAATAGGAGAAAGTTAGTGTACATATCACAGGAGTATTTTTTTCATTTGAACCGGCACACGGCGCACAAAGCAAGGACTTGCCCGCTGCGCCAACTGAATCGTCCAATTTATTATTTAATGTGTTTTTATGTAATGTTTACATAACATTGAGATAGGATACTGCTATCACACAGCCAACGTCGATGAATATCATAGTCACCCTTTGACTACTTAGTAGATATCATTGAAGCATACCTACCTAATCAGTTTTACTATTTGTTTGTATATGCCGTGGTTAAAACCGTAGCGGTTACTTGTTTCGTAAAGCCAGAATTTTACAATCTCACTTTATGAGATGAACTCGTAAAATGTAGAATTTACAGCGAAACTTAAGACAAGGTAAAGATCGCTGAAGCTGAAAGCGCTGAAACAGACATCCGACGTCGACAGAATAAAAAACTGGATTTCCGTTAAAACCTGGCGAGTACATTTTTCATATCTGAAATTGTACCGTTATAAAAAATAATGAGTAAAGCTCTACAGCGCCGTGCCCTAATGATATTACCATTTTTACTTTCTACCTTATGAATATCCTAGTCTCCCTATTATAATCTTTGCTGAGCTTGTTTAAAAAGCAATTTGCATTCATCCAAATTCACGATGTGTTATTAAGATAACTCATCTGCTTGTACCGCTAGATGCCCAATTAATCTTTGAAATTAGGAAGCCGTTTGGTTAATTTGAAGAGGAAATATGGAGTAATTCAAACGTGTTAAAATATAATGATTGCCTTTTAATGCGACTTGAGACTAATTAGCCTCAACAAATAATTATTTTATTTTTTTATTTTCATTTACCAAAAATATTATCACAAATTGTGCATGTGTTTGTTCTAAAACGTACAATTGGGTCCAACTTTAATAATTACAATTAATTATACCTATATTTATAAGTTTATCTGTAAGCTGTATTTATCTATTGGTTTCAGCAAAGAGTTATTGTATTGTATTATTCGTTTACCACTATATTTCTCTTTATTTCAAATTCACAGACTAGACAAACTAGATTCAAAATATCTTTATATTGAATAGGTTACATAATAGCCGGTTAGGATATTGATCACTCGTTCGCGAGTGTAATGAAATTTAATTAAAGTATTTATTTAACCTCCCATATGATACTTTATGTTGTTTATATATAACGTTGAATTTTCTTTTGTAACAGATTAGTAACTCATAGAGGAAGGATACTAATTTTATATCCTAGAAATGTTACTACATCTGCATCAAATTAACTTGTACTTTTTTCTGAAATAAATACAAATATCATTGACCTACCGCAATCAATACACCAATAAGTCTTTATGAAAAGTTGTTTGATTAAAAGTTAAAACGTTCCGTATATACCTTACTCTATGATAAAGTTACCCTTTAAACAAAAACTTACCGTTAGTGGAAAATTCTGCAACGAATCAATAATCTAGACACAGTGTTTTGGTAACAAAACTGCGCTGATATCGAAACGAGTCCAAAAGTTTTTGATGAGAGATCAGTTCACTTCGAGCACCAACTTGTCACCAAGTTTTGAAATCCTTACACAATGTTTATCACGTGATAACACGCGTTTTCACTTTCTTCAGCGTTCGTGATCAGTCATTAGCCGGTAAAGCCGTCAATGGAATATCGGAACGCGATCCGCAAAACTTCTCTCGAAGCGTACGTATCGTGAATGGGGAGAGAGTGCAGTCCGTCCGCAACGAGCGCGCCGTCCGACCGCCGAACAGCGACTGTGATAACGACACTTCCTCCGAATGAACCTGCGAACCTCTCCATAGACAGTAAGCTCGCCTCTCTCTCGCTGCTCGACGCTCGTCAACGCACTTAACGCACCCTAGAGAAATCCGATCTGAACCCTCTCATCACTACAACAAGAAGCAAATTCCAAGCAAGCACCGCGCTCTAGGCTCCTAGTTCCGAGCGCGTAACGAGTTTACGGTACGTAAATCGTAGTGGATTTGTTTTGCAGCGCGGCCACAGTAATCCGGTTCTTCGCCTCGATACTCACAGAGCGCTTTTTTCCAAACCAATTCCGTTAAATAGAGCCTTCTTTTTGCCCGATCTGATGCCGGCCGGCCTGCGTAGGGAACCCGGAATAACCGCTATAGACAAGATGCCAACTTTCTAAACTAAACCTATAAGGCCGGTCTATTCGATCGGTGAATTATGTTATTTTTATTGGAAGCAACCACGCTCGGGACAATAATAATAAAACATTTAGGAGATTGGATATGCCGGCTGGCGATTACTGTGGGCTGATTCGAGACGTGTCGCAATTCCGCGGCATTTTTCCCTCGCGTTGTCTGGGCGATGTTTCTTGCTCTATAAGTTGCGGTTTTACTTTCGGTGTCAATTACGAGAGCTGCGGTTGAAGCCCTACAACAGCGCAGTAAATTGGATATCAGCCCTGTGAACCAGATTAGACCACCTTGTGAAGGCTGTAGGTATAAATTGCGAAAGAAATAGTACGAAAATAGATCGTGCACTAAATTGCTTTGTTTATTCGGGTAATTCGAACCACAGTGCATTACACGAGGGGTTAAAGTGCGCATAGAGAGGCTTCCAAATATTGAAACCGTAAACCCTTCGGAGAGTTCCCGTAGCGGCCCGGAACTGGGTCAGCAATGCTCCCCCAACATTAGGAAGAATTCGTAGGATAGAGAGGAGATAAGAAAAGCTCTAGTTAAACTCCCCTGGCACTGATGGCTCATCAGATATTTATCAAAGCAAGTACGTTGTTGTCATTTCGAATGCTTACTTACCCATGTTCTTGTTGTTTACCAAACAAAACTGAACATTAGAATACACGGATTGAATGTATATAATAGCTTTCATACAGACGAATTATCGCAGACATGTATATTATTTAAGCTTGTAAAGAAAACCCAACATTTTGATGCTACGGATTACGGAGAGAATAAACGTAGTCACCAAAAGGTGTTCTCTGACTGTTAGCTTGAGAAACAGTTTCCGTTCTAGAACCTACCAATTTCACCAACAGCTGATGTTAAAAATAGCTATAGCACATAATTTTTTACTTTTATATAAATGTGTGACTTTAATAAGTTTAAGTCTTAGATAACTATATTTATTTCCAGGAACGAATAGCCGATTCAAAATCTTTGCATCCTTAACAATTCCCTCCTCGTGACTTTTACCTGACTGCGGCAAAACAAAAGGGCAAAGCCGCGGTATAGCAGCTAGTTTTTTTCACATTAGGTATAATAACGATAATTCGCGTATTAATTAAATTGTTGAAACACTTATCCCACCTTCGTGCCGAAAATTCGAGAAAGGAATCGTAGTAGCCATACACTGGGTATCCTGGGCCCTAGCACATCTGCTAACGAACACCTTATTTACTAAAATAGGAATAGATTTTATTTGTTGTATCATATGTTGTTAATTTGTATTACTTGTATATATTTGCTAAGTTGGGTAAGTGTTCTCCTTCTATCGGGTTCGATTCTCGACGGGAACAAAAGTTTTCTCTCCAAGGAAAATTTGTGTTTCTAGTTCTGGTTGTGATTGTGTGTGATGTGAATGTTTCCGACGGCAGACAAAAGTCTTAGTGTGTTGTGTTTATATGTATTTTTGGCAATAATTTAAATTTGACAATTAAAAAACATTTGGGGGTTTCTTTTCCGTCGTCTGATGAAAGATCGTCTTTCAAGATCTCCTTCAGCAAAAGTCACACAACTTTGATACGAACGGCAGCAAAATATCAAAGTATTCCACGTATTTGTAGAGAACCAATAAAATTCCGATGAGCAACATGATGTTATTTATTTGTGCGGCTCACTGAACAGATAATACAAAATGAAAAAAGGAATTGCTATTCAGAGAACATGGATCATAATAAAATATGAGAGTACACACAATTACTGTGCCATGCAAATATGTTTCGGGAAGGAGTAAATAAGAGGATCATAATGAAATACGAATAGTACTCTACGACAAATATTCAATAACCTTTATAGAGTAAAAAGCTACATTTACTAGTACCTGTATTTACGTATAATTATTATAATATACAAAATGTTTTTTTTTTTCTGCGCGCTCACTGACTTTGTGTAGTAATAAAAATAAATTTAAAATACCCGACTGCAGATAAACAAGTCAAATAAATTATCATAAAGTACAGTACATAAAAACTTTCTTATAGTGAGACTATTATTGAAGTCACTATGTTCTGCTTTAGAATTGATTTGACTATTTTTTCTGCAGTCGGTATTTAAAAAAAAACTCTTTTTCGTTAAATCTATTACTATCTGAGGACTTGGGTTTTTGAGACGAATCAAATCCATCCAGCCGTTTGGAAGATACTAGGTAGTATAGAAATTTACAAAAATGTACAGGATACCCTTTCTTGACAGTCGGGTAAAACACTGCGGAAATATAAATTATTAAATATTATTCATTATTTTTCTTATGACTAAAATATTGACGGAGACAGCCATGAGGTCCGTCGACAACATCATCACTTACTAACAAGAGATAGTGGTTAAATGATAGCTAGTTTATATCAGAGACAAAAATAAAAATAATTTGTAGTCTAATATGCACTCTACATTTACCTATAAGAATTCGTTAAAATGAAGCTATAAGAAATGAGATTCCATGTGCGTCTTTTTATATTTCCATAGGGGTGGTCTTTTTATATTTCCATGGATGATTCCCGTCAGCAGTAAGCATAGAATATTTGGTTCCACCTTATTATTTTCTGTGTTGACGTCAATAGCTGTCCGTCTGGAAAAATACTGCCTTATTAGAGACAAAATAACACAAAACTCCATGATAGTTTTCACATATGATAACACAACCGATTTTTTACCGTCCGAACATAATCGGAGCTCGAATCCTCTGATCAGCGACACAGCTCGCGGTAACTGCCCTGTTATTTTTTATTTTCTCACCCGTGCCAGACAACCTTTAAGGGGGTGATACCAAAATGTCTCCTAAAACGCGTGATTTTGTAAAAAAAAATACCAAGCTTTTATTTACCTGTCCCGATGTTTGTCATCAAATCTTGCAAATTAAATTTGATCCACTTCCCGGTTACCGATTGAGCTGACATTTTGCATACATGTGTAAATCGCGTGACAATGCAATATTATGATAACATGTTGCTGATCTGATGATGAAGCTGGAAGATGGCCAAAGGAACTTCGCAATGAAATGACACAACCTCATCGAGTTTGGGCTTATTTGAACCGTCTTGACGAGTAATTTGTTTTTCAATGGTAACCAGGGTCTGATGATAGACCTGGAAGGTGGTCATAGGAACTCTGTAATGGAACGACGCAACCCCATCAAGTTTCGGCTCGTTTGGTTCGTCTTGACAAGTTCTCTGGTTATATAACTTTTAGTCCTCTTTATTTACAACTTGTAAAAGCATGATTTAAAAAAACTTTTTAATGTATGACTAGTTTATTATGAAAACTATCGCGATTGCTATTCATAATTATTTTACTAACCGGCTATTAATCGCGTGATTATTGTGTCGGGTTGCGCGCGGCCAGGCGTCGGGATCGGCCCCATTGTTGACTCCCAGATGAAGAGCGTCGTAAACGCTCGAAACTGGTCGGAGTACATACACAATTTCTTCTACACAATAATCACGCGATTAATAGCCTGTTAGTAACATGACTTTGTAACAGCATTATATGTTATTTATTAGCATTCATAATAAAACCAGATAAACAAAATATTTATCGGAATTTGTGTGATATGATAATTGATGCCTTCTTCTTTGAATATTGATAACGTTCATAAATATAAAGAAAAAAAATATGAATTCTCATGCAAATAACATAAATTTATTGTCATTTGTATTTTTGAACCATTTTGATCCGCCATTTTATATCAAAACACTGTGAAAGTTATTTCATGTACCTACTAGATAAATTATTTCTTCGGTTTGTTTTATTTTATTTTTTTGAGGCGCGTTTTTACGAAATTTGGATGAAACCATTAAAAATTAAAGATTTCAACGCGTGAGCTTGCGTAACCACCACGATATAATTTACAATTATGCGCCTTTATGTGTAAACGAATAAGAGGGATAATTGGCTATGGTTAAAAATGGTGCTTGGATTGACCGGCCCCTTAACTACGCAGTAACTACTGCTGGAACTGTGCCTCGAGTCCTCAATTTATAGGGCAGTGCAATAAGGCTCAAGTTAAGTGCCATTTCACTGGGAGAATGAGATTATTTTTACCTACCTTCGTTTTATGGTTAAAGTTTAAACAAATCGTTGCGTATACCTTAAATGGGTAATTTTGCTTGGAGGGTGCAGCGACAAAGTGCTCTCATGTTTTATTTGTCAAAACTCTAAGTTTTTATAAAGTTGAAGGTACAATATTAGTTAGACAAGAGAGACTCATTGGTTGCGGAGTAGCTGACAAATTTAAAGCTTCTGAGCTTGGATCATCGCCGCATGGTAGCTAGTCTTTCGGTTTTTTATCGGATACAATTCGGAGAGTGTGCCAAGGAACTGCACAATATAGTTCCCCCATCCCCGTGCTATCATCGGACAAGCAGACAAACTGCTAAGCGACACCGCTATATGGCAGACATTCCACAAATGCGCACGAAGAGTTTTGCTTCTACATTCATTGTGCGAACTGCAAAGGAATGGAACTTCTTGCCTGAGTCGGTGTTTCCTGAAGAGTACCTACAATGTGGGAGTCTTCAAGTCGCGAGTGAATAGGTATCTTCTAGGCAAGCTTGCTCCATCGTCGACCACATCGTCGCTTACCATCAGGTGAGATTGTGGTCAAAAGTTTGCCTATCTTGAATAAAAATATATATAAAAAATAGACCCTTGTAAAACTTAGTTTGCAAATAAACATATTATAAGTATGAGTATATAGGTATGAGTAGATTTGATTACTAGCAACCTACTTCAAAAAAGGAGGTTCTCAATTCGACTGTATGTTTATTTTTTTTGTATGTATGTTACGCGATAATTCCGCCAATTATGAATAGATGCTGATGTTTTATTTTGTTTGGTAGATTATACTTCAGAAGTGGTCCCATATAAATTTTATCTAAATCGAAAAAGCCAAAACCAAAATATAAGCGGTGAAGTCGGGTTTTTTTAAGCTTTGCTTGCGATTAAATTATATCTTGCTACTTTTTACCTTAATGCGCGACGCAAAAGAGGGTAATGTGTTTTTATCAGCCTATGCATGTTATGTATGTTTGTTCCTTTGTGGCGTTCAGAGCCCAATTATTTCGCCGACTATTACTATTAAAAAAGTATATCGTACTCTGACTGTTAGCTTAAGAAACAGTTTCCGTTCTAGAACCTACCAATTTCTCCAACAGCTGATGTTAAAAATAGCTGCACATAATGTTTTACTTTTATATAAATGTGTGACTTTAATAAGTTTAAGTCTTAGATAACTATATTTCTTTCCAGGAACGAAGAGCCGATTCAAAATCTTTGCATCCTTAACAATTCCCTCCTCGTGACTTTTACCTGACTACGGCAAAACAACAAGGAAGGGTTTGATTTTAGCAAAGAAATTCATATATGATTGTTTGTTCGCTCACAGCGAGCAAACTGCAATTGCAACTTATAAGATATCGTTGAATTCGTGTCTAGTCTAAAGGTGTCGGATGCTAGGTTTATAAAAAAATAATGTAGCGTAAAAGACACTAATAAACAAATTATTAAAAAATATATACAAATAGCATCGACATGAGAATTAAATGAAAAACTATACAATACTAGATCTGTTACAGTATTACAAAGGAGTATTAATTCGGAAAGCGCGGGCAAAGCCGCGGTTTACTTACCAGCTTTTTGTGTTAGGTATAATAACAATAATACTCGTATTTATTAAATTAATAAAACACTTATCCCACCTTCGTGCCAAAAATTCGAGAAAGGAATCATAGTAGCCATACACTGGGTATCCTGGGCCCTAGCACATCTGCTAACGAACACCTTATTTACTAATATCGAAAAAAAAATAGGAATAGATTTTATTTGTTGTATCCTATGTAGATGATTTGTATTACTTGTATATTTGTTGGGTGTGTGTTCTCCTTCTATCGTGTTCGATTCCCGACGGGAACAAACATTTTCTCTCCAAGGAAAATTTGTGTCTAGTTCTGGTTGTGATTGTGTGTGATGTGAATGTTTCCGACGGCAGACAAAAGTCATCGAACTTAGTGTGTCGTGTTTTATATGTATTTTTGCCAATAATTTAAATTTGACAATTAAAAAACATTTGGTGGTTTCTTTTCCGTCGTCTGATGAAAGATCGTCTTTCAAGATCTCCTTCAGCAAAAGTCACACAACTTTGATACGAACGGCAGCAAAATATCAAAGTATTCCACGTATTTGTAGAGAACCAATAAAATTCCGATGAGCAACATGATGTTATTTATTTGTGCGGCTCACTGAACAGATAATACAAAATGAAAAAAGGAATTGCTATTCAGAGAACATGGATCATAATAAAATATGAGAGTACACACAATTACTGTGCCATGCAAATATGTTTCGGGAAGGAGTAAATAAGAGGATCATAATGAAATACGAATAGTACTCTACGACAAATATTCAATAACCTTTATAGAGTAAAAATCTACATTTATTGGAACCTGTAATTACGTATAATTATAATATACAAAATGATTTTTTTTTCTGCGCGCTCACTGACTTTGTGTAGTAATAAAAATAAATTTTAAATACCCGACTGCAGATAAACAAGTCAAATAAATTATCATAAAGTACAGTACATAAAAACTTTCTTATAGTGAGACTATTATTGAAGTCACTATGTTCTGCATTAGAATTGATTTGACTATTTTTTCTGCAGTCGGTATTTAAAAAAAACACTTTTTCGTTAAATGTATTCCTATCTGAGGACTTGGGTTTTTGAGACGAATCAAATCCATCCAGCCGTTTGGAAGACTAGGTAGTATAGAAATTTACAAAAAAATTACAGGATACCCTTTCTTGACAGTCGGGTAAAACACTGCGGAATAAAATATGTTAATAGTGTTTAAAAATCTATAAGATAAATATGGGTAACTCAATATTATAAATTATTCAATATTGATCATTATTTTTCTTATGACTAAAATATTGACGGAGACAGCCATGAGGTGGTCCGTCGACAACATCATCACTTACTAACAAGAGATAGTGTTTAAATGATAGCTAGTTTATATCAGAGACAAAAATAAAAATAATTTGTAGAGTCTAATATGCACTCTACATTTACCTATAAGAATTCGTTAAAATGAAGCTATAAGAAATGAGATTCCATGTGCGTCTTTTTATATTTCCATAGGGGTGGTCTTTTTATATTTCCATGGATGATTCCCGTCAGCAGTAAGCATAGAATATTTGGTTCCACCTTATTATTTTCTGTGTTGACGTTAATAGCTGTCCGTCTGGAAAAATACTGCCTTATTAGAGACAAAATAACACAAAACTCCATGATAGTTTTCACATACGATAACACAACCGATTTTTTACCGTCCGAACATAATCGGAGCTCGAATCCTCTGATCAGCGACACAGCTCGCGGTAACTGCCCTGTTATTTTTTATTTTCTCACCCGTGCCAGACAACCTTTAAGGGGGTTATACCAAAATGTCTCCTAAAACGCGTGATTTTGTAACTTTTTTACCAAGCTTTTATTTAGTTTCACCTGTCCCGATGTTTGTCATCAAATCTTGCAAATTAAATTTGATCCACTTCCCGGTTACCGATTGAGCTAACATTTTGCATACATGTGTAAATCGCGTGACAATACAATATTATGATAACATGGTGCTGATCTGATGATGAAGCTCGAAGGTGGCCAAAGGAACTTCGCAATGAAATGACACAACCTCATCGAGTTTGGGCTTATTTGAATCGTCTTGACGAGTCATTTGTTTTTCAATGGTAACCAGGGTCTAATGATGGACCTGGAAGGTGGTCATAGGAACTCTGTAATGGAACGACGCAACCCCATCAAGTTTCGGCTCGTTTGGTTCGTCTTGACAAGTTCTCTGCTTATATAACTTTTAGTCCTCTTTATTTACAACTTGTAAAAGCATGATTTAAAAAAAAATTATGTATGACTAGTTTATTATGAAAACTATCGCGATTGCTATTCATAATTATTTTACTAACCGGCTATTAATCGCGTGATTATTGTGTCGGGTTGCGCGCGGCCAGGCGTCGGGATCGGCCGCATTGTTGACTCCCAGATGAAGAGCGTCGTAAACGCTCGAAACTGGTCGGAGTACATACACAATTTCTTCTACACAATAATCACGCGATTAATAGCCTGTTACATGACTTATGATAAATAGTAACATGACTTTGTAACAGCATTATATGTTATTTATTAGCATTCATAATAAAACCAGATAAACAAAATATTTATCGGAATTTGTGTGATATGATAATTGATGCCTTCTTCTTTGAATATTGATAACGTTCATAAATATAAAGAAAAAAAATATGAATTCTCATGCAAATAACATAAATTTATTGTCATTTGTATTTTTGAACCATTTTGATCCGCCATTTTATATCAAAACACTGTGAAAGTTATTTCATGTACCTACTAGATAAATTATTTCTTCGGTTTGTTTTATTTTATTTTTTTGAGGCGCGTTTTTACGAAATTTGGATGAAACCATTAAAAATTAAAGATTTCAACGCGTGAGCTTGCGTAACCACCACGATATAATTTACAATTATGCGCCTTTATGTGTAAACGAATAAGAGGGATAATTGGCTATGGTTAAAAATGGTGCTTGGATTGACCGGCCCCTTAACTACGCAGTAACTACTGCTGGAACTGTGCCTCGAGTCCTCAATTTATAGGGCAGTGCAATAAGGCTCAAGTTAAGTGCCATTTCACTGGGAGAATGAGATTATTTTTACCTACCTTCGTTTTATGGTTAAAGTTTAAACAAATCGTTGCGTATACCTTAAATGGGTAATTTTGCTTGGAGGGTGCAGCGACAAAGTGCTCTCATGTTTTATTTGTCAAAACTCTAAGTTTTTATAAAGTTGAAGGTACAATATTAGTTAGACAAGAGAGACTCATTGGTTGCGGAGTAGCTGACAAATTTAAAGCTTCTGAGCTTGGATCATCGCCGCATGGTAGCTAGTCTTTCGGTTTTTTATCGGATACAATTCGGAGAGTGTGCCAAGGAACTGCACAATATAGTTCCCCCACCCCGTGCTATCATCGGACAAGCAGACAAACTGCTAAGCGACACCGCTATATGGCAGACATTCCACAAATGCGCACGAAGAGTTTTGCTTCTACATTCATTGTGCGAACTGCAAAGGAATGGAACTTCTTGCCTGAGTCGGTGTTTCCTGAAGAGTACCTACAATGTGGGAGTCTTCAAGTCGCGAGTGAATAGGTATCTTCTAGGCAAGCTTGCTCCATCGTCGACCACATCGTCGCTTACCATCAGGTGAGATTGTGGTCAAAAGTTTGCCTATCTTGAATAAAAATATATATAAAAAATAGACCCTTGTAAAACTTAGTTTGCAAATAAACATATTATAAGTATGAGTATATAGGTATGAGTAGATTTGATTACTAGCAACCTACTTCAAAAAAGGAGGTTCTCAATTCGACTGTATGTTTATTTTTTTTGTATGTATGTTACGCGATAATTCCGCCAATTATGAATAGATGCTGATGTTTTATTTTGTTTGGTAGATTATACTTCAGAAGTGGTCCCATATAAATTTTATCTAAATCGAAAAAGCCAAAACCAAAATATAAGCGGTGAAGTCGGGTTTTTTTAAGCTTTGCTTGCGATTAAATTATATCTTGCTACTTTTTACCTTAATGCGCGACGCAAAAGAGGGTAATGTGTTTTTATCAGCCTATGCATGTTATGTATGTTTGTTCCTTTGTGGCGTTCAGAGCCCAATTATTTCGCCGACTATTACTATTAAAAAAGTATATCTATAGCAAATTGTTATAACCCCAGTTAACGGTCGACAATTTTTCCTCGGGGTAGCCTGACTGATTCCCTAGAGGCCACATCCTCAGATGTCGGATAAGAAACGCTCTTTGGGATAGGAGGAAAATATAATACGGCAGAGGAGTTAGAAACTTCGTAAACAAACAAAGTAGACTTTTTTTACCACTATCTAACCTGATGGAAAGCGATGAGGCGGCTAAAGATGTAGCACGCTTGTCTAGAAGATATCTATTCACACTTCAAGACTCGTAGATTATATTGTTCGGGTAACAAGGACGCGGGCAATGAGTTCAACTCCTTCCCAGTACGGATTATAAACGTAAAAGCGAAACATATCGAGCGTATTAGACGTATTTCAACCATAAATGGATAACGTTTGACAGTTTGTCTTGTTGTTAGATGGTAAAACATAGTGCATAGGGAGATTAGCTCGTATGATTTCTGCGCACACTCTCCAACAAGTAAACGTTAGAACAACAATAGGCTTACGATCTTACGTCGGTGACCGTGACTTAGGACAATTCTTTTAAGATTTTTATTCCATTATTGCATACAATCACATGACGACAAGGGGTCAGGCCGGAACAAGATGGCCTAACGTCCAGCCCGGATCCGTCAAGAAACCGGACCTTACCAGAGCGCGACAACCATCATTGCCGCGCTCGACACTTTCTCTGGGGGTGGTTACCCCAGCGCCCAGCCTAGACAGCATGTTCATCATAAGGCCAGCACCCACCACGGCAAGAGAGACCTAGTAGAAGGACCACATTCGATCAAAACTCTTACTAGACGATCCAGTTGGCGCGGTGGGTAGGTCTAGGCCCATTGCGCCGTGAGCCCTGGGTTCGATTCCCGGCAGGCGCACAATTTTCCTTCCCAAGGGACATTGTGTTTCTGAGTGTTAGATATGTAAATGTTGCCAGCGCCTACGGTACAAGTATTTCGATTTAGTGTGAGGCTCTGAATGTGAATACGTTCGATTTGTTTTTGTTTGCACTAGACCCTCTGTATTCCGATGCGGACGTTATATAGACAGTAGTGACTTTTGCTTCTCTCGCCAAATGACTGGCGCATTTGTCCCAGGCATATTAAGCTTATAGTGATAAGTAAATACTTAAAAACTACTAAGAAAGTAAACACTTTCTAATTTGAATAACAAAAAGTGTTATGCAGTCGTACTAAAGCTAGAACAGCTGTAACATTCCCTTCTTAATAGCAAGCTAGCGTGGTACAAAAATCTCTACCTGATAAAAGGACCATAACAGTTACATAAACCGGGTTTAAACGAACGATAAACTCGCCGTAAACAGCGGTGAATAAAGACCTCCGTAAACTCGCTGCTTTTGTACCCGACAATCTGAATTTTAGCAACTTTAAACTTGCTAAACACTAGTTTTTCAATAGTTAGTAAGTATTAACCTGGTCGAAGGTGATAAACACGGATTTGTGACTAGCTACATCTTCAGCCGCATCATCACTTTCCATCTGATGAGATTGTGGTCGGACATTAAAAAAAACAAAAGCTCTTAATAGAGTAAGATCCCAGGGCCACCAGACGTCACGTATTTTCTGACGAAGGAAATGTGGACGATTGATTAGTGTTATCATGTACCTACTAAGAACGCATGTCTGCCTGCTAGCTTGCTTTTGCTCATGTCTCTTTACTATAAGTAAAGCCGCCGGTAACGATTTTATACCTTGGCAACAGATTTTCTACTTGAAGATGGTACATCTCTGTGTTTTCCCTATATTTTCTCGTGATCTATCATCATGGATTTCATCACTATTGCTAACCAAAAGCTCAAACCCGTGGTAAGATTCGAAACCATGACCGCTCGTTCGGGGTCATGGACTGTTACCACTTCTAGCGTCGCTTCGATAAAACTTTTATTAATTACCATTCTGCCTAATGAAAATCGTTAATATTATGTGATGAAAGCCAACACATAACAACATAACTACCATTTCATTGAATGGATGCTGACTGCGTAAGTCTACAACAGATACTATGTGGTATACTTTTAACTGACTTCAAAAACTAAGGTTATACTGAAACGTACTCGTAAAAATAAAACAAAATTCAAAAACGTTTATTCACATGGGCCCCAAAGAGACACTTCAGGATTCAGAAGAAAATCGCAGTCAGCTCGAGAAGAACCTGCCAAGAAACTTTTCGGCGCAATTTCATATTCATATTCTTACATGAACTATCTTAACGTGGGTATATCTACCTATATTATGTAGTCGCCAGAAATAGCTTGTATGGTTTGCCTACATGAATACTATACTAAAACTTGCATACAGCTATCAAGTGTGCGGAGTCAGTACAGTTGGATCGAAATAAGTATTTGCGAATTCTGTACGGACCGCGGAAATATCCTGTTCCGGAAATCGAGACCACGAATGGTGGCTCCGGCCAACTTCATATCCAGATAAAGCCAGATAATATAGCCGAGATATTTAGTGTATGATTTAAAGCACAGAAAAGTTCTTTTAAATTATACTTTGTCGTCGAAATCTATTGCGTAGTATAGTGGAACTTGTCAGCAAACGGACAGACAAACGCGGCTAGTGATTTAGTTATATACTATTCAGAGATTAGAAATACTAGCTGTACTCTTTGGCTTGGCCCGTTTTGATGATAACTAATCGGGACAAATAGCAATCTATTATGTTAGTATTAATTATAGGTATAAGACTCACACTCGAAATATTTTTTATATAAACTACATAACAATATGTCCATTACAAATTTCATTCAAATCCGTTTAGCCGTTGCGATGAACATACAAAGAGGATAAAAACGCTTCAACGCTTTCACACTCACAGCCCAACACTAAATTCGATAACTTGCGTCGTGGGTGCCGAAAACAATCACATCACACATACACAATCACAACGAGACAAACGTTTTGAACAAAGATACGCATGCCACATTTCCTTACGCTTTTTTTATAAGTGCATTGTATAGGCTAGGTAGGTAGGTATATATTGTGTATATACATTATTTGATATAACTATGTACTTTATCTTGGACTGAGACATTGGATTTAATATGCTATGGTACGTAAGTTATGACGTGCTCGAGGGTGTCAAGCATCCTAGAAATATAATTCTAATTGTGTCTCAAGGTGTTTGGTGCATGGTGACAGACTTATCTACTCCGGGGTCAAACTACGACTAGCTAGCAAAACGAGCAATAGATGTGCAATTTTTTATGCGACTGTATAGTAAGCGTTACTTGCCTATTACAGTTCAGTGCCCATAATTCTGAACTTCAATTATGCAATATTCTGCACGGCCATACGCTCGTCACTCTATTTATGCCAAGTGATTCCGCCGGAAACATTGCTTTTTAATTTAAAATACACACTACGGCGGTTGTATATGTGGCAAAGGTGGGTATTTCCCAGACGGGCTCCAAAAGAGTACTACCACTACAAAACCTTATATCAACATGTTTTTTTTTATGTATTTATAAAAAATCATCACAATCCACAAGGCTCAAAATGATCTATATTAGTTTCAGCGAAAGATAATTCTTCTCTCCCTTGTGCCTACTTTCACAGAACCGATTCTGCGATCTAACCTTTAATAAACGTGAATTTACTGCCGTATGGCGCAACTATAAATCTAAATACTGTAATTACTTCTCCTTTATCATCAAATAAAATAATAGTTATAAATAATTCATTAACAACACATAGTCGAATTTAAAGTGTATTTAGGTGCATGGGTCGCAAAGAGGCACTGATGAATAGTAATAACTCTAAAAGATTAGAAAATTTGTTAATTAGCATTAAGAAGAACCGAAAGTTTTTTTTTTAACCGACTTTAAAAAAGGAGGTTCTCTATTCGACTGTATGTATTTTTTTTTGTTTGTATGTTACGCGATATCTCCGCCGATTATGAATCGATTTTGATTATTTTTTTGTTTGGTAGAGTATACTTCAGAGGCGATCCCATATTAATTTTATTGAAATCGGTCAAGCCAAAACCGAAATATAAGCGATGAAGTCGGTTTTTTAAGCTTTGCTTGCGATTCAATTATTCTTATTTTGGATTCGTTATAGACACATTTTTTAATGTAGTAAATATTTTTTTTTACCTTAAATCTATACAATTTAAATTCTACTAGAGGTAGTAGACCTACTCTACTACTTTTTATACTAGGTACTTATAATAAGCACGCAGTATTCAAATATAACAAGATGTTTCCACACCTTGTCAAACTGTTATTATACCTATCCATAATTAAACTAGATTATCCCTTTGCTAAATTTTATTCAAATTAATTCAGCAACAGAGGCTTACTGGGAATATCTGTCCCGAGATTGGTATTATGCTTATATTCGCAAAAAGAGGACACAAAGCAAAAAAACGCAGACACTCAGTCTCTTTCACGCCAGTTAATTAAGTTGTTGACAAAGTATTAGCCAAACATAAACACTAAATTGGTCATAACATTAGATAAGTTCGCAATCTCGTGAAGGAAGTATTTAATTCCATTGAAACAGTAGTCGTCTTTGGCTCGTCAATAACGTGCCCATATTCATTGACCGTGCCAAGCGAAATCTCTAGTTTGACTCGGGTGGTTCAGCAATTTGTCCGTCTGTCCGTCCGTCAATCTGCTTTTAGCGTCTAAAGCATACAAGCGATTAACTTGGAATTCTCGGCAGCTGAGGCCCAAAGCCAAAAATGGCAATTAAAATTATGTAAATGAAAATATTAAGGTGGCACCGACACACGTCTGTGGGCACCACCACAAGCTGTCGCATTAAGTATAAACATGTACTGCATGTGGAATATCATTATTATGACATACTCGTAACAGTAAAGACGATGTTATACACGTTTCCCATCTACGGACGAATAAGTACTTACTCTTTCTAGCCCATTTACATTAGCATTTTTTTTTATTCAAGATAGGAAAACTTTTGACCACAATCTCACCTGATGGTAAGCGACAATGTGGTCGACGATGGAGCAAGCTTGCCTAGAAGATACCTATTCACTCGCGACTTGAAGACTCCCATTTTGTACTCATCAGGAAACACCGACTCAGGCAAGGACTTCCATTCCTTTGCAGTTCGCACAATGTATGTGGAAGCAAAACGCTTCGTGAATATTTGTGAAATGTGTACCATATAGCGGTGTCGCTTAGCAGTATATCTGCTTTTCCGATGATAGAACGGGATAGGGGAACTAGATCGTGCAGTTCCTTGGTACATTCTCCGAAATATATCTGATAAAAAACCAAGAGACTAGCCACTATGCGGCGATGACCCAAGCTATGAAGCTTTGAATTAGTCAGCTGCTCGCAACCTATGAGTCTCTTGGCTCTACGCACAATTGTGCATAGCTGATCATCAGCCTTATTTTCAGTGCCATAAGACCTATTTATAATTTGAAAGTTAAGTTTATCTGTACGAAATCACATCCATATTTGTTAGCACTCACGTTCTCAGATCATGCTTTGCATTGACGACCTAGTTGGCGCAGTGGACAGGTCTCCGCCCTCTGCGCCGTGGGTCCTGGGTTCGATTCCTGGCAGGAGCACAAATTCCTTCCCAAGGGATATTTGTGCTTCTGGTTCTGGGTGTAATGTGAATGTTTCCGGCACCCACGATACAAGTCTTTGAACTTAGTGTGGGGCTGTGAGTGTAAATGCGTTTTTTGTTTGTATATGCTAGATTTACCTGCGAAAGAGTTAATTCAGTTTCGCATAAATTTACTAAAAAACGTAAAAAATATAGAAATAACCTATACATTATACGCCTAGCATGTTACGTTGTTCACCTCAACCACACCATCACTTACCATCAGGTGAAATGGTGTTTAAACGCTATCGGAAATAAAATAATTAAACGCAAGCAAAGCTTAAAAAACCCGACTTCACCGCTTGCTTATATTTTGGTTTTGGTTTGACCGATTTCGATAAAATTTATATGGCACCTCTGAATTATAATCTACCAAACCAATCAAAAATCATCAAAATCGATTCATAATTGGCAGATATATCGCGTAACATACATACAAAAAGAAAAAAAAATACAGTTGAATTGAAAACCTCCTTTGAAGTCGATTGAAAAGAACAAATAAATCTTATAACAAAAAACACCTAACACTTTTCTTTAACTGATAAAAAAATAGGAGGAGGGTATTATATTTGAAGGGTATTTTTTTATTTATATTCAACATAAATGTATTAGGGGCTTAAATCAGATTTTTATTCGTAAAAAATATACATAATATATTATATATAATTAATATACAATTTCCAAGTTCACCTTGACCACAGGTTAAACAAGAGTAACCACGAAACCTTGGTATCCACTATTCTCCAGGATACGTACTTTATCCGGCCCATTAACTCCGGTATCCTGATCCGATGAGATCGCCAAATTGGCCTAATTCCGACTTAATCAGGTGGACGCACTGCGCAAATAGGTCTTCAATAATGCATTGGGTGATGTAACTGTTTAACCAGTTTTCAGTATAATGTTAAGGGATAAACTTAACAATCTTACTTTACAATCTCAGTTGCTTTTTTACCGACTTCACAAAAAAGGAGGAGTTACTCAAATCGACTGTATTTTTTTTTCCATTTGTGTTACCTCATAACTTTGTTCCACGTGAACCGATATTGATTTTTTTTTTTTGTTTGCTGGATGTTGCTTTCCAATTGATCCCATTTAAATTTGATCAAGATCTGACAAGTAGTTTTTAAGTTATCCTCAATAATGCGTATTCTGTGGACTACATTGATGATGTTCTCGTTTTTAACCGACTTCAAAAGTACTTGACATAACTTCTTTCGTTGTGCACCGATTTTGATGATTGTTTTTTTATTTGAAAGCTGGTGCTTTCCATGTAGTTCCATTTAAATTTAGTCAAGATGTGATCACTAGTTTTTGAGTTATTGTCAATTATGCGTGTTTAATACGTTGAATCTGATCAAGGTTCCGAAGATAAAGCGGTGAAGTCGGTGTTTTTAAGCTTTACTTGCGTTGAATTATTTTGCTTTCACATTTGCAAAACACTGAGTTCGATAATTTGTATCGTGGGTGCCGGAAACATTTAAATTACACATACAATCATAACCAGAATCAGAAACATACATTTTCCGTGGGGTTTCTACACCAACTTGTGTTCCCGCCGGGAATCGAAACCCTACTAGTACGCGAGCGCGCACCCAACTAATCCAACGAGTAGTTCAAAGCTTGTGCAAACTGATCATACCTATTCATTAATAATTATCACTATAATTTATTTTATTGTCACCAAGTAGAATCTCCACTACATGAACTCATGTGTAAGTTAAAAAAATAAAATGAAAAAAAAAACGTTTATTTAGGATAGAAACAAAGTTGTACAGAAAATATTGGTGAAACGATGGCACCTGCAGTAGTGTAATGTGTCGCAGCTGCCAATGCTCTCCTCCGAAAAATGTTGTTACAATATTAACAATTTCATACAATGATACTGTTTCAGACAAAGAATAATTTAATTTAAGTTACGAATCTATCCAAAAATATACATAATAATATCTAAGTGACTGAATTAGGTTACCAAGCAAAAACTTTTTTTACTGCATGTGTGTATGAGAATGAGTGTCTCTGTGTGTGTGTGTGTGTGTGTGTGTGTGTGTGTGTGTGTGTGCGCGCGCGTGTGTGTTTCTTTAGTAATTGTTACAAGGTCTTCTGTGTCTTGATATGACAAGGATTGTAGCCTTTCTTTACATTTTATTTAGCATTTATATGATGGAAGCGAATATAATGGTGAGTTTTATTTTTGTACAGCATCGATCTGATACAATAATAGTGACGACTTGCAGTCGCCGTACGCCGGTATTCTATGTTGCAGACTTTGTCAGCTCTACGTTTAGTGTTTATTGTGTTTGGATCACAATATATTTAAGAATGCTTTCTTAGACCAGTTTGAAGGATGAAAAGTTGTCTTACAGAAGGAACATGGCAAAACAAATATACTCGTAAATCTTTGGAGGGAAAACGTAGCGGTTTATTCAAGATGACTTCAAGAACAGCTCTCTAGGCTCTTTCCAAACGTATCATCGATGATTTTACAGACCCTCCCCAAGACGTTATGCAATATGATAATACTATTTATACATTAAAAAATATGATAAAGCAATATATTTTGTTGTACCACTTCATAACAACTCGCAAATAACATTCTGATAAATCAAAAGACTCTTTCCAATTACGTCCATGCACAAGTATCGCTGTATCATCAGCGTATGTAATTATTTTACAATTTGGGAGGGATATTTTACATAATTTTTAGTTCACATTGTAACAAGATTTAGAAAACTTTTTTGTAAACGGCCGCCTGCCTGGTGCTATCCTCAATGGGAATGCTTACTATTACTTTAAATCTCTATAAAAAAAACAATTGCCGCATGTACGAAGATCATCATGAGAACGTAACGCTTAGGATAAGGTTTGTTTGTAAGAAAATTTGTTACTTTTTAACTTAATTGACGCGAGCGAAAACGAGAACACAAATAAATAAATATGCCCGTATAAGGTTCCACGTTTATAATTTCGTCGCTTGAAGCCGGGCGTAGGTAGCTCAGCGGTTAGAGCAACAGAGCATACGTTTCAACAGTATGTTTTTAATGCGGTTTAAGTATTTCTGTAACAGTTGGACAAATTTTGATAAAACTTTGTTATGTAGATAGCCTAGACCCTGGTTTAATAATAGGTAAGCTAAATTATACCCCGTTTATATTTTTTAACAATTATATAAAAGGGCATAAACTGAATACTCTCGACGACTATATCGTAAATTATTCATAAACAAAAACCTTTTTAAAATCACGAGAGATTATATTTTTGCATAATGTATTCCAGCAGATAATACTTTTTGTTTTACCATTTTTTGTATATAGGCCATTGCTATCTAGATTCTGATAGATATACCTACAGTTTTTGTCGTTGATTTGTCACTAATTGTTGACTGCGACTTCGTGTATGGACTAGTGGAAATATTCATGATGATGATAAAGTACATAAACATTATTAAAATTTTAATGTATTTAAATTGCTACAGTAGTTTTTTCGTAGTATAAAAACTAATAAACAAACAACTACATTGTATTGGTAGATATTCGCTATAGCTATAATATAATATGTTAATTCGTATAATTTATGTCTAAAGGTGGGATATTATTATGTAGGTAACCCCACAGTTGATCACGTTTAAATTAATTGTACATTGTTAAGGCAATTTAAGTTCTAAGTACAGCCTCCTAAGTTCGTAAACCCATAATGATTCTTTGCTACCAACTTTTTACTTTTGATAGCTATTTTCAGCCCTTGCTACTTAGGTAATACTAAGGTCCCCATAAAAAGGGTTAAGAGGTCCCTTAACGGTCGGCGAAAAGTTAGCAAATTGAGTCCTTATACCTCTTAACTTTTATGTCTTGAGTCTTTACTCAATTACCTATTGGCTTTGCTTTTAGGGGAGTATTTCTGATAGAATGAAATTACAATGTCAAAGAGGCAGAAAGCTATATTTAGTGGGTAACTTTTGTTTCCTATCCAAGGTAAAACGTTCTTCCGAAAATTAGTGTCTGTGGATGTGAAAGCGTTTATGGTTATGTTTAATTCACTATAGGTTTTTCTTAATTCCTGATAGGTAAGCATTTGACTAACTCATCTGATGATGAAGCCGCAGATGTAGCATTACCTGTTCACTCTAGACTTTAAGATTCCCAAATTATGCAGTTCGGGGAACAAAGACGCGGGCAGCGAGTGCCACTCCTTCGATGTACGGATATCAAATGTATCTAGAAACAAAAGGATGTTACAATTTTTGTTCTACCTTTTTCATCATTCAGAGATGTATGTGTTTTGCAAGACAAAACCTACTTTTCAAGAATCTAAGTTTAAACATAAGCGCGGACCATAAAAATGATGACGCTGATGGAAAAATAATTAAAATGTAAAAGCTTATATAAGTCAAACATAATGGATCAACAGTGCGCACGAAGCATTTTGCTTCCACATTCATCATGCGTACCGCAAGGGAGTGAAATTCCTTGCCCGAGTCTTGAGAGAGTCTGGGTTAGTTTGTGTTTCCTGATAGGTATAATCTGGGAGTCTTCAAGTCACGCGTGAACAAGTCATCATCAACATCTCCTAGTGTCAAACGCGCTCCATCGTCCGCATCTGCACTTTAATTTCACATTGTCTTTCACTTTCCATCAGGTGAAATTGTGGTCAAACGTTTGTATATCAAGAATAAAAAAAACTGGAGTAATTCGATAGCACACTCACCAAAAGTAAGCGATAGAACACTGACAGACTTAGTTCTTTCATTATAAAAACTGCTAAAGAATGGAAACAAGTGTGCTTCATCGTCGAGCGCGTCGTCGTTTTCCAGCAGGTGTGATTATGATCAATCGCTGATTAACAAATAAAAAAAATTTAAGAAGGCCAGCTACTTTACGTCGTTGTACAGGTGCCTATAAGTTTAATTTAACTTAACCGCTAATTCAGTTTCTGACTAACATAGAGACCTTGGCCAGTGCTAAACCTGTACAGCGAAAGGAACCGGCCGAGGAATGTAAGCTACGTGCTTTGCCTGGTTACCAAAATTTATCTATACTTAGATAAACAAACAAACGCATTCACACTCACAGCCCCACACTAAAAAGACTTGTATCGTGGGTGCCGGAAGTATTCACATTACACATTACACCCAGAAGCACAAAAATCCCTTGGAAAGGAATTTGTGCTCCTGCCGGGAATCGAACCCAGGAGGGCGGAGACCTTTCTTCTGCGCTAACTGGGTCGACAAGGCGGTTGGTCTGTTGCACCTGTATAAGAATAAGAATAAGAATAAGAATAGTATTTATTGTTAAACTGTGTACAAATATAGTTCTTACATAATAAAATAGTTTCAACAGCTTTGTTCATTTCGAACATACAATAATAAAGATGTAATAGGTACCTACTATATGTACATATATCAATGTAATATACAATGTAATAGGTACATATAATATATCGTACACAAACATTTTAGTTTTAGTAATTAACAATTTATTTACAATGCTATTTAATTATATGACATAAAAAAAATATATTAAAAGCTCTTGAGACATCTTATGTGTCGAAATACTCCTTAAGGGTATAATAAGCTTTGCAGATTAGCCAGTGTTTCAAGCCATCTTTAAATTTGGTGCCATGTAAAACTTTAAACTCCGTAGGCAAATTATTATAGACTTTGATTGCGTTTATGTAAGTACTCTTATGAAAGGCTGTATTGTTTACTTGCGGGATACACATATAATATCTGTACTTAATTCGCAATCTATCAACGCGAGTAGACTGTAGGTTAAAGTATGTTGATTCGTGATTTTTTACAAAAATACACAGTTCTAGTATATAGATAGACGTTAGAGTTAGGAACTTATAATACCTAAATATTTCTCGAAGAGATTCGGTACTATCCATGTTGTAAATGCTACGCAAGCATCTTTTTTGGAGTAGAAATGTGGACTGGATATTTACTGAATTTCCCCAGAAGATGATACCATAAGATAGTTGAGGGTAAACATAACCGTAATAAGCACTTATTGCCACAGATTTGGAAGTAACCCCATTTAGGATACTTAAAGCGTAACAGTACTTTGTTATTTTCCTGTTTATTTGACTTATGTGTGCTTTCCAATTTAGATGACAGTCTAAAGTGACAGCTAAGAAATTTACTTCATTTATTTCGCTAACTTTCTCTCCGTTATATAATATATTTAAATTAAGTGGAATGGATTTGTTGTTTCTAAATTGCATAATATTCGTCTTTGTAATATTTACCTTCAGGTTAATAGCTTCCAGCCAATTAGTAACTGTATGTAATGTATTATTTACTTCTTTTTCGAATTGAGGTATGCTGTGGTTATTTTGGCAAACATAACGCAATGATTTCGGGTGATATGTGGAAGCTCATTGATGTAGACAAGAAACAACAGGGGCCCAAGAATACTGCCCTGAGGTACGCCTAGGTTTGTTATTTCAAAAGCTGACATTACTTGTTCTATTGTTTTTGTATCTTTGTTGTAAACGTTGAGGGCAGTTGACTGATATCTATTATTCAAATACAATTCTAATAATGACAATGGTGTTCCTCTAATACCAACTGCTTCAAGTTTTTCTAATAATTTTTTATGCGTAACACAATCAAAAGCCATGGAAAGATCTAAAAACAGAGCAATACCAGTTTTTTTATTGTTTATATCTTCCCAGACCTCTTTTAGCGTTTCAAATATAGCTAGTGCAGTACTTTTGCCTTTGCGGAAACCGAATTTATTTGTGCTAATCACGTTATTAGCTTCAAGAAACGAGTATATTCTTTGGTATAAAACTTTTTCAAATATTTTGGAGAAACTCGGTAATATAGCAATTGGTCTGTAGTTTGACATTTGTGATTTTGAACCCTTTTTGTGTAATGGCTTTATTATGGCTTTTTTTAGATCATCTGGAAATTTACCAGTTTCAATCATCAAATTTATTATATAAACTAATGGCTCTACAATATATTCAATATTCCTTTTTATAACTTGAACGGAAATTTCATCATACCCAGCTGTCTTTTTATTTTTCAATGAATTTACAGTACCAAATATTTCTTGTTTGGTCACAGGCCGAAGGAATATTGTCTTATGGTTTACTTCGGTAGATTTGGAAAAAGTTGTATTAATCGTTTTATTCATCTCATTGCGGCTGATAAAATAGTTGTTTAGAACTGATGCTATTTTAGTCGGTTATTTTATCTCCGTTTTGTCGATTTGAATAGTATCTATTGAAGTTTTAATAGTATTTGTTTGGGATGTGTGACCTTTAATGATACCCCATGTAGCTTTGTTTTTATTAGTACTTCTGTAAATGTATTTAATGTTAGAAAGTTTTCGAGATATACGAATTGATTTTTTAAATATTTTAGAGTATTTTTTGTAAATATTCAAATTAAGGTTATAGTCAGTTGTATTTTTATCTTGTCGAAGTTTTATGAATAATTCTCTTTTCTTTTTACTAGCAGTTTTTATCCCTTTAGTTTTCCAATTTTCTTTTTTTTTTGTAAGTAATTTTAATCATTTTGTAAAAGATAAAGAGATACGTGAAGATATATTGCTAATTCTTACATGGTCGATACGAGGTAATCTATTACAATTATCTATTTTGTGACAAAAACAAAAGATTAAACGGTCACTGAACTTTTTTTTTAAGTTTGACCTAGCAAACTAACCAGTGTGAAGTTGTAGATATCTACGAGTAGGTATAACTCGTATTTTAAAATCGATGGTTAAAATACATATTATTATTTTGACTGATTTTAAATGTCAAGCCTCAAAATACTTACTTACTTATCGGGGCGCAGTGACTCAAAATGAGCCTTGGCCTCCGACACCAGAAGACCAGAAGTTTGGAGTTCACGCAAGTCCTTCTCTGTTTCGTCCTTCCAGCGATATCTGGGACGCCCTACAGGTCGCCGGCCGGTTGGCCGTCCCAGGTACGCTCGCTTTGCTGCACGATCCTCTCCTATCTGTTCTAAATGTCCAAGCCAACGAAGTCTATGCCCTTTTGTTTCGCCAATGATGTTTGGTTTGGCCACCAGATCTTCTATTTCTATGTTCTTCCGGACTCTCCAAGTGCCATCCTCCCTCTTAAGTGGCCCCAACATTTTTCGGAGTACCTTTCGCTGTGCTACAAGAAGCTTTATTTTCTCTTTTTGAGTCAGTGTCCAACTGACACTGACTCAAAATAAGACAATTGTAACTATAGACATTTTATAGAACGTTTTATATTTTCTACCGACTTCACAAAAAAGAAGGAAGTACTCAATTCGACTGTACGTGTACGTGAATTTTATTTTATGTTTGCTACCTCATATCTTCTTTCCACGTGAACCGTTAATGAATTTATATTTTTTTTGTTTAAAAGCTGCTCGAAGATAAAGCGGTAATAACGGTTTTTTTAAGCTTTGCTTGCGTTTAATTATTATGATTGGCATACCTCCAGTTCGCTCGAAGTGTTTCTCTTCTACGTTCACCATACGTGCTGTGAAGGAGTGGAACTCATTACCTGTTCCTTTGTTCACTAAGAGGAATCTTTAAATCAAAAGTGAATAGGTACCTATCTTCTAGGCAAGCGTGCGTCATCTTCGGCTGCATCATCTCTTCTATCAGGTGAGATAGTGCTCAAATGCGTGTCTATATATCTTTAAAAAAATAAGGTGTATTAATCAGCATTTTAACTTTGTATTTAAAATAAGTTCTAATTTAGAAATCATACCAAGATTGTAATTCCGAAAGTTTGTGTGTAAATGTGCAAGTGTGTTAGTGTGATCGTTTTCTCTTCAGGCTGTAACGGCTGAACGGATTTTGATGAAATTTGGAATATACATAGCTTATACCTAGGATAAATACATATTCTACTTATTAACTCAATTAACGCCGGCGAAGTCACGGGGCACGGCTAGTATCTCAATATTTATTCAGCAACCTAATTTTTTATCCTATCTTTAATAATTTCTTACTAATGTGTAAGAAATAATTATTCATATTACAATTTTCGATCCTATTTTAGGTACATACGTAGAGATCCTTCATTCTAAAAGTGCACGTACCCTCCTTGTCAAACTATCGAGTATCAAAATATATTTATGGCGTGCACATTTAGAATAAAAGATCTCTACCTAAATTGAAAAACAAGTCTTAAAGCTCTACTATCCTCGCGTAGAGGTTTCTCAGAACCATGACAATCAAATTAAAAACTAAAATCAATTTACTGCAGGGTGTTGCCATACCAACGATATTTTTTCCAAAGTATTTTCGGAGGGTTCCCTAGTTCCCTTTCGAAATTCCTGTCTAAGCTGAGAAAGCAAGAATTCATGGAATTTATTTTATACTCATTGCCATATAGAAATCGTTAGGAGGGTGACTAATTTTTCATAAAGTATATATAACGTAATGGTATGGCAAATTAAACAAATTTGGTTACTTTTAAAATTATTAGTAATTTTTAGTGTGAAACGCATTTACAAAAACAAACTTAAAAATGTTTTTAAAATCAAGCTTTTACCAATTGAAAATAAAAAAAGGACAAATAAGTTATATACTTACCAGAGAACGTGTCAAGACGAATCAAAGGAGCCCAAACTCGATGGGTTTATCTTGTTTAGTTCAGAAGTTCCTATGGCCATTTTCCGTCTCATCATCAGATCAGCTCCATGGTACCATATAATTATATTATATCACTAGCAGTGCCCGCGACTTCGTCCGCGTGATTATTGGACTTTCAGTAAGGATCCCAAATTTTTTTGAAAATATAATATAGCCTATAGCCTTTCTCGATAAATGTACTATCCAACACTGAAAGAATTTTTCAAATTGGACCTGTGGTTCCTGAGATTAGCGCGTTCAAACAAACTCTTCAGCTTTATAATATTAGTAGAGATTGTATTGTATTTGTAATGAAGCTGTGATAAATTTAAAGATACAATGTATCTTCGGATCTTTGGTTCGATTTAAATTTAAGTCTAATCGGACATGGGGAAGTGGGTCTAATTTAGCATGCAAGATTTGATTACAGACCGACAAATACACAGAAAACGGGACAGATGAAACTAAATTATTTAATTTGGGGGCTGAGTCACCCACGTCCGTAGGAGGATACCCCTTAAGTCTGACTCCCTACACGTGGTCCCCGGGTGGTGCTAATCAGGTGACATTTGAGAGGTGGTAGAGCATTTTGTGAGTTGCTCGCCTGGCTTGCTACCAAAGTAGCTTACCACCATCAAGTTGAAAGTCTGCCACCAAGCCAAATACGGTGTTCCGGCAGTTATCCTTGAGAGCCTGCGTATTCCAGGTCTAGTGTGTTTACCAGCTTCGATCACATCGTCACTTACCATCAGGTGAGATAGTGGTCAAACACTAGCCTATCACAAATAAAAATAAATAAAAAGCTTGTAAAAAATCTCTTAATATCTTACAAGCCAATATACTAAATACTCAAAAAAGGTGACTGCGTAAAAAGTTAACATACTTTTATTTTACTTATACTTTTACTAATGAGACCTTTATTATATACCTATGCGAAATGTATCACAACATCATAATAAACATTGAAATTTTAAGAGAGAATAGTTGGTAACTAACTTTTTATCGTTATATAAATCTTAAATGGTCATTCAATGGAAAAGAAAAATTATAAAGGAAATCTAAATTTTTTTTTTCAAATACTTAACTATTCAATTAAACCCCACGTAACATAGTTTGTCAACTTTTTTATTCAATTTTTTTTTTTAGTTTAATGTAAATACATAGTTATCAATATAGGTAACCTTCGTTTGTCAACTTTTTACAAAATGGCGTCTGATTTTCACCATATTCAGTTTTGATTACTGTTCTTAAATTACTCACAAAGTGAAAACAAATTAATGTAAGTAAGAATCATCGAAATTGACCAACGCGTTTAGTCTGTATAGCGCAACAAAGGAACAAATATATATAAAGATAGATAGATAACGCTTTATTGTCACACCTTACATAAGTCACTACAACAATTAAAAAAAAAAAAAATTAGGTTAAGTGTACAATCGGCGGTCTTATCGCTAAAAGCGATCTCTTCCAGACAACCCTTGGATGGAGAAGATTTTTAATAATTCGGTAAAACGGGGGTGTAATTACAAGTTTCTAGGTCTTGGAATAAATAAAAACTTATTATTATAATAAAGTAAGGATATTTGTATACATACATACATACATACAATAATCTTCTTTGCATCGCGCATTCGAGTAAAAATCAGGTACCAAGCTTGAGAAGTGGTAGAGCATTTTGTGAGTTGCTCGCCTGGCTTGCTACCAAAGTAGCTAACCACCATCAAGTTGAAAGTCTGCCGCCAAGCCAAATACGGTGTTCCGGCAGTTATCCTTGAGAGCCTGCGTATTCCAGGTCTAGTGTGTTTACCAGCTTCGATCACATCGTCACTTACCATCAGGTGAGATAGTGGTCAAACACTAGCCGGTCACAAATAAAAAAAATTATAATAATAACAAGAGTAAAGATAAATCCACAAGCAATTCATCTAATCTCTTTATCAAGCTTAAAATTAACTTTAAAGTTGTTTATCGGCACCAATGAGTAGAATTTTCAGGTCACCAAATTACCAATAAAGAGACTATTTACAGTTTCGTTCCAACCTGAGACCTAATTGCCAAACCAACTGGAAATCGTACTTGATTTACTTAATTACTTTCTTCTGGCAGATAATTAAATTTTATGACTATGAGTTTGGGGGAACGTAATAATAACTCTAATTTACGATGATGAGACCAAGATTTGAACTGCCCGTTAGCTTAGTAGAGTGAGCGTTCGCCTTCTAAGCAGGGGTATCGGGTTCGATTCCCGGCGGGTACACAAATTTTCTCCCAAAGGAAAATTTGTTGAAAATAGTTGTACTTTCTATTTATGATTTTTTTTTATATACAAGCATTGTATTTTAAATAGTAATATGTATATGTGGATGCTTGCCTGACTGCTTATCAACAAAAGCTTTTTTTTTCACACCCACAACCCCTCACTAAGTTCTATGACTTGTGTCATGATTTTCGGAAACATCCTATAAACACACAAAATCACATCTAGAAAAACACAAATTGTCCTTAGGGAGAAAACTTGTGTTTACATCAGGAATCGAACCCGATACCCGCTGCCTAAAAGGCGAATGCGCACTGAACAAAGCCAACGGGCAGTTCATATATTCTTTACTCGTTTAAACATAAAAATAGACGCTTTCACACTCGCATCCCCACAATAAGTTCAACGACTTGATTCTTGGGACATTCGCAAGTTTAAAATTTTGCACACAATATTTTTTTTTTACTTTTTAGAACTAATGTTTTAAATAAATATCTTCTCAAACACAACCGAGATAATAAGCTCGTGCAGATCGCCATCACACAATTCTGCTAACAAAGAGATTGAGGGGAGATTCCCCTCTATTTAGCAATTGTTATATTATTTTTGTGTCGTCAGCGTGTTTCCGACGGCCGACAGGGCACCACCGCATATCGATGTCGCGAGACCAAACATCGCGTATTCTACTAATATTATAAATGCGATAGTTTGTGTGTAAATATGTTTTTACCGTCTTCATGCTTTAACGGCTGTACAGATTTGAATGAAATGTGAAATGTACATAGCTTATACATAGGATAACACTTAGGCTACTTTCTTCTCAAATTCGCGGTCTCCACTCAAGAACACGTTTACCTCCAACGGTTATCGGTTCTTCGGCTAATATGGCCAGCCCATTGCCATTTCAGCTTACTAATTCGCTGTGCTATGTCGACTGCTTTGGTTCTCTGTCGGATAACCTCGTTCCGGATTCGATCCTTCAGAGAAACTCCGAGCATAGCCCTTCCATAGCTCACTGAGCGACTTTAAATGTCATTATTTTAAAAGGACGCTTGTTTTTATTACTTATACATAAGATAATTAAACGCAAGCAAAGCTTAAAATAACCGACTTCACCGCTTCATCTTCGGAACCTTGATCAGATTTAATGCATTAAACACGCATTATTGACGATAACTCAAAAACTACTAATCAGATCTTGATCAAATTTCAATGGGACTACATGAAAAGCACCAGCTTTCAAATAAAAAAAATAATCATCAAAATCGGCTCACAACGAAAGAAGTTATGAGGTAACTTTTGAAGTCGGCATTATTGACGATATTTCAAGAACTTCTGATCAGATCTTGATCAAATTTAAATGCGACCAATTAGAAAGCAACATCTTTCAAACTAAAAAAAAAATTCGAAATCGGCTTACGTGGAGAGAAGATAAGAGGTAAAACACATAAAAAAAAAAAAAATAACTTTCGACCTCCTCCTATTCCTCCTATTCCTCCATATTATTGGGAAGTTGGTAAAAAACACTGAAAATGTTCGCGATATCAAAATAATGAAATAAGATATACTTTAAGTGAAATTTTAAATTAGAAGGAAAATAATATATGCACATTATATTAGTTGCTTACAATTTTTTCAAAGATAAATAGTCTTCTGGGAATAGGCCGGATGAATAGATGTCTAAAGAGAAACTGGCTGAATTCAAGAAAGATAAACCTTGCTTAAAACGCTTTCACACGCACATCTCCACACTAAGTTAGAAAACTTGTGTCGTGGGTGCCGGAAACATTCACACACACAATCACACCCAGTACCTACCAGATAGGTACACAAGTTTTCCTTGGGGAAAAAACTTGTGTTCCCCAGGAATCGAACCCGATACCCTAAGAAGGCAAGCTTATTTGTATAGAAGGCAAAAATGCTTGTCATTTATTCGTCTATTCGTATATATAAATTTAAATAACTAATCTCCCGCATCGTATTGGATTATGGAAGCTGGTACTTACTAAATACGTACCTACATTTAGTGTAGAGCTAAATATAAAAAAAAACTACATATTAAAGCACACATTAATGCTTATATTGTAGTAGTGACAGTAGTTTCCGTTTCGTCGTTTCTATCGTTATTTGAGTGGAGGTAATGCTATTTAGTTAAGAGGCTTACATCGTAAGGCTTCAGTTTGGTTGAATAATAATGCACAACTGTATCGTTTTTACAATAAGTGTTTCTAATAGCAGCAACGCTACAATAGGTGGATCGCTTGTTTACTTTAATAAATTGCGTAATTCATCAAAACATAACTCATACGCACATCTCCACACTAAGTGTCTATACATACTATGCCGAATTTACGCGACCAAACTTCGGCGTGATTACGCCTGCAATGCTATTTCAATTAGAAGCAACACATTAGCCGAAATGAAGTTACGTTTTGGCGTACAACCGAACTTCGTCGGGCGTAACTTAGGCAGGAACGTATTTTACTGCATAGGAAATATAGCAACATATCATACGCGGTCGCGTAACGCGTTATTTGAAAATGCAATCAGGTTCAGGCAAGTTTAAATGCGGCCATTTTGACGTTCTTTCTTGACGTCTACGAACAATCATATCTGCTCCTTCAATTGAAAAAATATTGACTGTAGGAAAATGACCAATCATTAATCTCAATGGCTTTAGGCGTTAAAAGTCCTATTATCATTTAATAATTGATCCACAGTAAACATGTACAATGCACATAAATTAAAACATCCCGATGTTGTGATGTTATGCATACAAAAACTATTATATCTTAATGTTAATTAACATATAATCGTTTTTAGTAATTTAAATGGGATCATATAGGAAGCACTAGTTTTCTAATAAAATGATCATGAAAATCGGTTTACCTAAAAAATAGTTGAAAAAGAATCAAATTAAGGAACACCTCCCTTTTTTGAAGTCGGTTAAAATGTAATTCAACAAGATTAAACATCTTTGGATTACTTATTATTAACCATTTTGAAGGCGATTTTTAGTTAGTTCGCATAATCACTAAGAGGATAAATCAGTGTATTACGCCAGGCGCCAATTCCAGAGAATCTTGCCTCGACGAAAATTCTCTTTTATATCTTCTCCCAAACAAAAAGCAAGGCTATAAAAAACAAAGCTCATTATTATTATGATTATGAGTGCATACATTATGTTCTTCTAATTTAAAATTTCACTCAAAATTTATCTTATTTCATTATTTTGTTATAGCGCACATTTTCAGTGATTTTCTTATGTATAAGTTAGAAAAACAAGCGTCCTTTTAAAAATACGACATGTAAAGATTGAATTTTTAGAATAGAATAGAATGCAATAAAAAAAATGTGATGCAAAACTGTGACATACAGAATATGTAGAGTCAAAAACCAGCTTTTATTAGTTGTGATTAAAAAAATACTAAATAGTTATATAAACAGAGAATTTGTCAAGACGAGTCAAACGAGCTCAAACTCGATGGGGTTTTTATTACAGAGTTCCCATGGCCACTTTCCGGTTCCATCATCAGATCAGCTCCATTTCACCATAATAATGCAGTCATCCAATTTAAACATAATATTGCATGCAATGTATTTTATTCAAGATAGGCGAACCTTTGACCACCATCTCACCTGATGGTTAGCGACGATGTTTTCGACGATGGAGCAAGCTTGCTTAGAAGATACCTTTTCACAGACTTACATATTGTACTCTATAAGGAATCACCGACTCAGGCAAGGAGTTCCATTCCTTTGCGGTGAATGTGTAAGCAAAACCACAATGATTATTGAAATTGAAAAATAAATGTTCCACAATGAATGTGGAAGCAAAACGCTATGTCGCTTTTGTGGAATGTCTACCATATAGCGGTGTCGCTTAGCAGTTTGCCTGCTTGTCCGATGATAGAAAGAGGGAAACAGGATCGTCAAATTTCAGCTCAAGGAAATGGTCAAATTTAACTTGTAAGATTTAATTACAGACAGATATCATAAAGGTGAAACTAAACCAAAGTTTATTTAAAAACAACACCATTGAATACCATATAATATAAATATTATATAAGGAGGAGTTCCTCAATTTGATTCTTTTTTTACGAATTATGACTAGACAGGCCAATAATATATGCCTGAGGCAACCGAGAACTAACTACGGTAAAAGGAATTTAATGTTCGAAGGGGCAAAGCTATATAATAAATTACCTAAGGACATTAAGGAAGTGAACTCTTTTAAATCTTTTAAAAGACTACTAAAGATTCATATTTAAAAGGATTTTTCATTAATAGACAGTTAACACTCGGGGAAATATGAATTATATGATATATGTAAAAAAAAAAACATAATATGTAAAATATATTTTTATTTTTCACTGTGGCATAAGCCATAGCAAACATGCAGTGCAGCCGACCCGGCGAATCCCGTGCTGCACGCTGTTACCTACCTTAATAAAAAGTAGGCAAATAAATCTGAATGTGGGTACTAACAATTTCATTTTACATAATTTTACATTTGTACATTATATAAAATAAAGTGATTACTTTTAAATTTATCTTAGTTGTACTCTGTTTACCGGCACTTTATTTTTGTTTTAAAATTGTGTTTCTCTGTAAGTGAATTTGTAATTCTTAAGAGAAATAAATTCTTAAACCGTATATAATACAGTTTAACAAAAAAAACAACTATGTACCTACAAAGTTTATACAAAATAGATTTCTATAAACACGTCACGAGTTTGAAATTCATTCATAACTTTGATTCTTGGAGATTCATCAGAATAACATGAGCCAACGGACGACCATACTTTGATTTTTCTTACGAATAAGAAAACCAAACTTTGAATATATTCAATGGACGCAGGACGGACGGCGGCGACTTACGGCTTTCGAAGCAAAATACATTAGGATCAGGATTTCTAAGTTAGGGTTTTCTAGGAATAGCTAGGGATTTCTAGGGGTTTCTAGGAATAGTGTTCATTACTACATTATTATTATAAACTAAGTAAATATTTCGTAATTTTCTCTAAACATCTTCTCTTAACCTATATATAACTATTCTTTACGTGTATGTGACTGAACTCCTCCTAAACGGCTGGACTGATTTTGATGAATTTTTTAGTGTGTTCAAGAATGGTTGGAAAAAATATTTTATTCACGGACTACAAACAAACCCAACAAACGCAAACAAAACAACAAACAAACAAACGCATTCACACTCACAGCCCCACACTAAGTTCAAAGACTTGTATCGTGGGTGCCGGAAACATTCACATCACACACATTACACCCAGAACCAGAAGCACAAATATCCCTTGTGAAGAAATATGTGCTCCTGCCGGAAATCGAACCCAGGACCCACGGCACAGAGGGCGGACAGCTGTCCACTGCGCCAACTGGTCGACTAACCATGGAAGTTCGAAATAGACTTGACCGTTCAAGTTAGTTTAGAGAGTATTTGTCACCTAAAACATATTTCTTCATGCTACCTGCTCGACAATATCTAATTATATATATTTTTTAGCATATCTTGATGACCCTTTTATTTTATTGACTTTAACTAAGAATGTTTAGGTGCTCATCCTAACTAGATATTAACTACACACATAAAATGAAAAATTGCATTACTTGAAACTAGATAAATAAACATAGATTGAGGAGACAAAATTTAAAATAAATGTTAACCTATCTGCTGTGTTATTCGGGTAGTATACGTTATAGAGATCATAAATGTTTGCATCAATAACGAGATATTTACCAAGTGTTTCGTTTGTTTTGAATTAATCTAAATCATTATCCACCCGCACTACTCCAGTTACTCCGTGATCATAGTGCTTGCAACAGTGCCGAAATATCTGAAACTCATAACAAACGAGACACATGGTAAATATCCCGTTATTGATACAAACATTTACAGTGAAAGTGACCGTTGTAGCTTAAAAACTTTTAATAGAGATTTACCAGATAAATTACCTACACTTAAATACGTAATCGAGGTACAAATACCGAATATATTTAATTTGCAAAACTCACACTAGGCACTAAGAAAAGTACGCAGGACGCTCTGAGTAATTAATATGAAAACCCTCCCAAGAAATCTTACTTAGAGTAGGAAAATTAGCAACAAAAACATTTTCTGATCAGGAATAGATTGTTCTAGCTGTCACAGTAAATTACTTGATTCCCTCGCATTCCGGCCGCCTAATGAAACGATACATGTTTCTATGGCTCTAATAAATGAATAGGTACGTGGGAACACAACAAACAAAGCTTCTATCAACGTTATGCCATTCGATTAGGGATGTTATTATCGTGAACCTTTTAAGACTATTTAATTGACGGAACAAAGTGAGGTTAGGTTGACTAGCGTGGATTAGCACTATGTCCTTCCGTCCGTTTTTCAGAGGCATTTAGCGTTTAAAACATACCACCGAATTAACGTCAAATTCTCAAATATGCAAAACTGTCCAAAGCCAAAAGGTTTTATGGTAAAAATCTTTTTTTTTTTATCTGTTTGGCACAAGTAGGCGCGAGTTCTCAGCTCAGGGAGATTCTTTTCAAACGCTCTCACCCTCACATCCCTACATCAAGTTCGATGACTTGTATCGTAGGTGCCGGAAACATTCACATCGCACACACAGTCACACCCAAAACCAGAAACACAAATTTCCTTTATAGAGAAAACTTATGTCCCCGTATGGAATCGAACCCGATACTCTAGCTTAGAAGGCGAACGTTGACACAACTAAGCCAACGGGCAGTTAAAATGACTAGTAATACAACATGCCTATTAACAATCTTGGAATCTTTAAGTTTAGAATATGTATAATTGAGTATGTAGGTATAGCATCTAGTACAGCAAACTAACACATTGAATCTACAGAGGTAAAGAATACAGCTCAATTTGTTGCCAATACATAGTGTAACGTTTTGTAGGAGCAGAGCTAATGAAAGCGTTGCGATCAAAGGGAGAACAGCCTCAAATTGAATACAATTCGATTGCACGGTCTGTGTGAACCAAAAACAAACAGAAATGCGAGTAAATTAAATCTTTGTCGAGAGCGACGACGTGGGGCAAGAACTACAAAATCAATTACAACACGAGTGTAGGTACTATATGTATAAAGCTCTGTTTGTGTTTTTTACGACGCAGTTTTCATAATTGCTGGAGACATCACGTAACATACATACAAAAAAAAACATACGGTCGAATTGAGAACCTCCTTTTTTGAAGTCAGTTGATAAAATAAACTAGCATAATAATAGACTTCAGGTTTTGTGTTATGGGCTTCGCCTCTGCTTGCTACCTAGATACGAGTCCCGGGAATATCACTTTATCATTTAAAGAAAAAATTGTGTAGGTAGGGATATAGTTCGAAATTCGAATTGTGATTGTGTGTGATGTGAATGTTACCAGATACCAGACTTAATTAGACACAAAGATTTATAGCCGAAATTTAGTTCATTGGGCAACATTATATATTATATATTTGGGGGCTGAGTCACCCACGTCCGTAGGAGGATACCCCTTAAGTCTGACTCCCTACACGTGGTCCCCGGGTGGTGCTAATCAGGTGACATTTGAGAGGTGGTAGAGCATTTTGTGAGTTGCTCGCCTGGCTTGCTACCAAAGTAGCTTACCACCATCAAGTTGAAAGTCTGCCGCCAAGCCAAATACGGTGTTCCGGCAGTTATCCTTGAGAACCTGCGTATTCCAGGTCTAGTGTGTTTACCAGCTTTGATCACATCGTCACTTACCATCAGGTGAGATAGTGGTCAAACACTAGCATGTCACAAAAAAAAAATATATATATATACCTAATTGCTATAATTTTAATAATACACGGACACTATAGGACAGAACAGCCTATGCTGCATAGTCCTCTGCAGATGTTAGTACGACCGTCCTAATGTTCTTCCATTTGCCGCCCTATTATAGGTCCTTGTATCTATAGGTAATCTACGGGCCAATTGCCTATATTTCCTAAAACGATGTACAGCAAAGAACTAAGTTACCTACAAGACATCGAGCTTATAGGTTACTCAAGTGCTCAAGCCCACGTAGCGGTAGCGTTCCCATCATGCTGGCGGCATTGCCTCTCTGAATTGCAATGCTAATATGTTGAGCCAAATAAGTGATATAATACTATAGGTACGCCCATATCATATATTATATCTATATTTACTACATGATCATAATTATAGTGTTAATATGAACACTATATCGGACTTCGATACGAGGATTTTTGCTACAATATTAGTGAAAATATGACGGTTAGAATAGAATAGATTGAAATATATTCGACTAGCTTTAGGTACTATATACTAGATACTTACTTATACTTTATTACACAAATTGTTTCGGTGTTTTATTTATTAAGGTGCAAATACGTACATTTTGTAGGGCTGTGAGTATGAAAACATTGAAAAAATATTTTCACGTAAAACATAATTATAATTAAACGCAAGCAATGAATAATAAAACCCGACTTTACCGCTTTATCTTCGGAACCTTGATCAGATGAAATTTATTAAATACGCATTATTGACGATAACTCAAAAACAACTGATCAGATTTTCATGAAATTTAAATGGGACCAATGGGAAAGCTATAGTTATAGATTTTAAACTAAAAAAATTCAAAATCGGTTCACGTGGAAAAGTTATAAACTAACACACTTAAAAAAAATACAGTCGAATCGATTTTTGTGAAGTCGGTAGAAAATATCGTATCATAAACAAATAAATAATATTTGAAAATGCTTTTTGCTATTTTGAATTTCCTATGCATTTTCATCACTTTTATTCATAACAACATAACTTTATATGTTTTATTTTATACTTACCAATAACGATTAAAAAAATAATATATTATAATAATATTATATAAATTTCATACATATTCCCTATTGTTAAACTTTATCGACACCCGAATAGTGAGCCGTCTACAGATGTAAGTGGGGTCGTAAGGTCGTTCCTGCAACATTTTGGCTGGGTCTGCCATCTGCGACGGCCTATCAGGTCATCACCGGGTAATTAACGCCCGTCTGTGTGTACATGACCTTATATATGTATAACCGGATCCAGATTACGCCGGAGGATTGGTAATGGTTTTGAACGCAATATTAACCTTTAAGTTGCCTATAACATAAGCAAGATATACATTAAGATAGGTGACAAACTTATATTACTTTAGCTGCAAAATTAAATTACCTGAAATTCTGAAATGCTTATATATCTGACTATTATTTTCTTATATAATTCTATGTAGAAAAACGACGTCCTGCAGCCTTACGTTGCGTGCGTTATCATCTCCATCCAAAGGTTGTCTGGAAGAGATCGCGGAAGAAACCATCAGGTAAGACTCCATCAGTTGTCAAATGCTTGCCTATCTAGCTATTTTTTTTTTAATTAACGGTACAGTAAACTACCTTCTGGTTAGCAAACATTCTGTTTTGCATCTCTCATGTCGTTTATTTGTCAATCAAACTCGTACCACACGCGTTTAAAACATTTAGTAAACTTAAAATTAAAACAATAACTAAAACATGAGGTCAATGAACTCCCAGTACGGCTATTTATATAGTAGATCCCAATTTATTTGTAGGTATACAGAGATAGTCAACAAAGTCAAGCTGATTATGTCCGCCAATTATCAACCGACTCGTATTACAATAACAATGCTGCAAATATTCTGATTAAACCAATTATCATATTAGTATTATAAATCCAAAAGTGTGTGTAAGTATGTTTGTTAATCCGTTTAGCCGTTAAAACATGAAGAGGGCTTCACGTTTTAACGACTGAACGGATTTAGATGAAATTTGGAATGTACATAGTTTATACCTAGGATTAACACCAAGGCTACTTTTTAACTTTATATTAGCGGGCGAAGCCGCAGGGCATGGCTAGTGGTCCTATAAGCACGTATGAAACGTAACTGCGACATTTAACATATAATATTATCGGCGAAAAACAGTTAAACTTCGCACAAAACGCAAAATGTGCGTAAATGTTCACCTAAACAGAAAGACGATAAAGATAAGCTCGCAAACCTATGAAATGGGTGAGAAAAATGGACCATATCGAGTCTTTACTCCACATAATCTCGACGTTACCAATCATTAGAGCGTGAGATAGTTTCCACTACCATTCACTGCCGAATAAGCACCTAATAAAATGGAACATTACATTCCACGTTATTGCATATTGAAGACCAAGAAACCCAAGCACAGCGCGTAGGAAATAGTTACACTATCTCATTTTCCTAGTTAAACACGATGAGATGTAAACAGCTGGCTCGTCCCTGATCCCCAACTAATTATTTCCGACGGATACAAAACAAATGTTTGCTAATCAACGTCGAGCGTTCGACCATAATAACTGTTTGCTTTGTTTTACTGGTAGATGTACTGTTAACCTTCGACACGCGCGGTCAGCGCTGTGGTGAGCGCTGTCTCGCCCCCGATAGTCCGCTCCGACGTAATTACACGGCATGCGAGCAGCGATATCACAAGCCACAGCCGCTGCCGCCCACCGCTCAGTCGTCGCGCCACATTCGTTCGAGCCACCCGTTCATTCATTACCCGCTCGACTGTGAAAAAGGAAAACAAAGATAAAAATGGCTCCATCGCGCGCGTTTCTCTTTGCGCTCGCGTGCACTCTCGTCGCCGTCGCAGAATCTTTGCACCCGCTCTCAGACGAGTTCATCAATCTCCTTAAAACAAAAACTGCTACATGGGAAGCCGGCCGGAACTTCCCTCATGACACGCCGATGAAGCACATCAAGCTACTCATGGGCGCTCTTCCAGATGACAACATAAAGAAAATGCAGAACGTTGAGCACGATCCAGAGCTGATCGCTAGCTTGCCCGAGAACTTCGACCCCAGAGACAAGTGGCCAAATTGTCCCACTTTAAACGAAATCAGAGATCAAGGATCCTGCGGAAGTTGTTGGGCGTTCGGTGCCGTCGAAGCAATGACCGACCGCGTCTGTACCTACTCTAATGGCACAAAGCATTTCCATTTCTCCGCCGAGGATCTCCTCAGCTGCTGTCCTGTTTGTGGTCTCGGCTGCAACGGAGGTATCCCGACGCTGGCGTGGGAGTACTGGAAGCACATGGGTTTGGTGTCAGGTGGTAACTACAACTCCAGCCAGGGATGCGTGCCTTACGCCATTCCACCCTGCGAACATCACGTCCCCGGCAACAGAATGCCATGCAGCGGTGACACAAAGACTCCTAAATGTATGAGGAATTGCGAGGACGGTTACAAAGTTGCCTACAAAAAGGACAAGCGGTATGGGAAACACGTGTACTCCGTGCGAGGAGGCGACGATCACATTAGGGCCGAATTGTTCAAGAATGGTCCCGTGGAAGGGGCTTTCACCGTATACGCGGATCTGTTAGCTTACAAAAGCGGGGTGTACAAACACGTGGAAGGAGACGCTCTTGGCGGGCACGCAATCAAGATTATAGGCTGGGGCGTGGAGAACGGCAACAAATATTGGCTGATTGCAAACTCATGGAACACAGACTGGGGTGCGAACGGCTTCTTCAAAATACTTCGAGGCGAGGATCACTGCGGCATAGAAAGCTCTATTGTGGCCGGTGAACCTTTGTTAACTGAAGATTAACTCAATTAATTGTTTCTAGTAAGTGTAATCTCTCAAAGTTTGTAAATATGTCAAGCTTGTTTTGTATTTTATGATAATGAGAATAAATAGTACCTAATGATGTAAACATTGTGTTATTTTATTTTTCCTACAAACATAAGCTGATTTGCAAAGGTGGGGATCAGATCATTTACTGAACGCCAACGCATTCTTAGAATATTTTTAGTAAATATAAAACCTGTGTTGATATTATAGTTTATGTCAGTAATTCTGTATAGACCTACATCGTGGTTGAGTCAAGTTGTATATACCACAATAATACCAAGGTAGGTACTTATAGTCAGTAGATGATTAAGACGAACAATTTTTTTAGTATTGGTCCTTTTTTATTATTTTTAACAAATTTATTTGGTATTGCAACTCCGTTCCTCACTTCGTCATGCTATCAGTGGTTATGTTTTTAATTAATTAAGTTTACTGGCTATCTCTTAGCAGTCACTCCGAAATACCTTCGTTTACAAGTACCTTCTTAAGTCATGTGTACCTACCTACCTTTATACCTATTTGATTGTTATAGTTATTGCAAGTGATAGCAACGCAATAACAATTTCTTATTCATCGTCGCTTGTTATGCAGACAATTAAAGCAAATTCACAGTGACTCATAGTACTAATAAGAACTATTATACAAGTTGTATGATAGCATTTATTATTTCCAAGTAGAGATTAAGCCGCGTTGACACAAAGTCCAATCAATTAACTTTTACCATAGAAAATATCCTAACTTTGACTGTCGACCACATCATCACTTACCATCGGGTGAGATAGGTTAAACTGTTAACTACTCGTATCATAGAATATAATGTAACACACACATTTAACAGTTGTGAAAAAGTTGAACACGGTTCAACCATAGTAGTAATATATTTTCTACTATGGTTCAATGAATTAACGTCATCCAAATGCGCTTTAATATCAATATTTGTTATTTATTTATTCTTTTGCACAATATAGTTGTACACGGAAGATTTAATGCTAATACATTTTAGTGATACTCGAATACCTACTCCACTCAAAGTCGTCGTCATATCCAGGAATCGAACTCGGTGCCCGCGGCTTATAACGCTAAAAAATGCCCTGAACCAAAGATTACGGAATGTATCTACCAGTCTATAGTTATTTTAGATTGCTTAATATTTTAATTAACATCTAAAATAATCATGTCGTTGACTGATGGCCATCTGCGCACTGTACTGGCTAAGATTAAACTAGAGGTGACATAGAGATGTGAAATTTTGAGGGTGGTTTCGTTTTGTATAGACGAGAAAGGAATTACAGATAGCTTTGCTACGAAAGTGAAAAAATGGCGTTGTAGATTTTGTATAATTTTCCAAAACTTGTGTTTCTTCGAATGTTAATGTGATAGTAAGTAAAATGTGCATAAGTATAGGCAAATCATACAAAGTTAAAAAACGTGATTTTCACTTTCGCTCCAAAACTACAATAAAAGTTCTAGTAAAGTTTCCACCACTTTTCTAGCGCATGACTTAACTAAGACTAGACCTTGACTCTTTTACTTGACTTTGACTTCTGACTAGGACTTTTAATATGAAATACACTTGAAATTTATTATTACTTGACACTGGCTGAATGCACAAAATTGCAAAGCCAAAATTAAAAGAAAAACAAGGAATTCCAATAGGGACAAAATCTACTTCAAATGATCCTGCACTCTACGATCTGACACGCCGAGGACACATGCCGTTTGTTACAGCGTATCTAGTTTCAATATATACCTATAAATTTATCAAATGAGGTAAATATCACAAACTTATATACACACACATATATTTTAGGAATAAATCTATTTATATACTGTTTGTTATTTATTCCTTATGTGTTCACCAATCCAATCACACTATCGAACTAATAGTATAAATCCGAAAGTTTGTTTTCTTTTAAAGCTGTAACGGCTGCACGGATTTGGATGAAATTTGGAATGTAAGTAACTTATAGGTACCTAAGCTTAACACATAGTCTACTTTTTAACTTACAAACGCGGGCGAAGCCGCGGGGCGCGTTTAGTTATTTATAGTACTTATCACCACTGGAATATAGTGCTGGGCGACTGACGAAATGCTCGAAAAAAAATCTTAGGTCAATTTTAACAGCTGATTGTAGGTAGGTAACTAGCTGTAATGAAAGTAAAGGTACTCATGTATAAACGCCCTCAACTACGTTATATACTTTAACTAAATTTAGTGCAGATGCGGTAATTTTAAGACTACTAGAAGATGTTGTAATATGCATAGGTATACTAGATCTATAAACCTAGTTGTACAAGTCGTTTTCATACTTACCTACATTGTTATCTAATAGTCGAGTCGCGTAGGGATGAGGGTAGTACAACACCTAACCACGCAAGCCGGCCTCACCTGCACGTAGTTTGCCTGCTGATCAACAAAATTGCCCAAGGATTTGGCAAGGGCTTATGTTAGGCAGTAAAATGTTAATACCAAATCATTTAACATCATGGACTTGTGATGTTCATGATATAAATAATTTCCACAATATGGGAGATGAGATGACTTATTTAGTCGAATCACGTAGTAGGTGAATAGCTTTTCTTGCAATACAGTCACGTCCTAGAAATCAATTGTAACTGGTATGTAAGTACCTACTAATGTTTAGTTTACCTCAAAGAGCATACAACTGTTTACATAGTATTGTTCTACCCGCATTCTTATAAACACCGTACAAAATTTATCCAAGTTACGTAATACTCACAAATTCATAAAGGAGCAGCAAATCACAAAACAGTGTTCCGGCAACTATCCCTGAGATCCCATTCTAGACTTAGCGTGCTTAGGTATGCTATGTTACCTAAGAAAACAATAAAATCCTGATTTCCCAAATCTTATCGAAAGTCATTCATCATTACTTAGGTACCTACCATAAGAGAGGTGATACAGAAAATTAGTGAACAAATATTACCCTTTTCTTTGTGTGCTGTGTAGGCATTTAACCACTATCTCACCTGATGAAAAGTGATGATGCCCTGTGGACATCATAACTTTGTACTTAGGTGAACTGCCCGTTGGCTGAGATGGTGCGCGTCTGCTTTTAAGCTGCGGATATCGAGTTCGATTCCCATTGGAAACATTTAAGATCCCCAAAGGAAATTTGTGTTTCTGGTTCTGGGTGTTATTGTTTCCGGCACCCACGATACATGCGGCGAGAAGTGGGATTGTGAGTGGTATTTATTATTCCTATATGGTATCTTACTGCTGGATCAATATATGTTTTACTTTTATGTATAGGTAATAGTTATGCTTACATACATATATTTCGGTAGGTAGGTACATAAGTTGGAACCTATCTCATCTTCACCTACCAGACTTATTTTACAACTTAATATTACGAAACGTAACCAAAATATCAGAACCTAGCGTGTTCTTATCTAATTGCGCGATAAAACGTAATTTGCAGCAAAATATCGTTTGATTTTTACTTAAAATATCTATCTTTTATAACAACATAGATCAATCTTTTGTTTATCCTTCTAAGACCCCACGGTACCACAGGAAGTAAGTACTAAGTGAATGTAGTCACTCAGACCCAGAGCATTCAACTGTTTAACAGCTAATTATAGTCCATGACTTAGATATTGAATAAATTGCTATTCAGAAATTATATGTATATTTAATACTTCTTGTAGTACCGTATGCCTTAATCTTATTTAAGATTTAACCAATCAGATTTATATCAATATCATTATTTTAAGTTATATATTTATACTAGGCGTGCCCCGCGGCTTCGTCCGCTATTATCAAGTAAAAAAAGTAACCTATGTGTAAATCCTAGGTATAAGCTATGTACATTCCAAATTTCATCCAAATCCGTTCACCCGATAAAGCGCGAAAAGGAAACAAACATACTTACACACTTACACACAAACTTTCTGATTTATAATATAAGAAGGATTCTAACTATGACCACTATCTCACCTGATGGTAATTTAAGACGAGGATGATAAACACGCCTAGGGCTATAATGATTGGTTTTCAAAAATAGCTATATGTATCCTGCAGCTATCTTGCTGGTAAAGATTTAGATTTTTTCCATCGGTACTGTTTATACTACACAGCTATACAACCAGACCGCTGAAACCTAATATTTTAAACAATTCAAAACAAGCTTTTAAAGCATAATTAACTTAACCACAGCCACTAAAGTCTAATTTTTACGCCACGAATTACCACAATCCGCCGAAATCACCGCATTTCGGTTGAAAGTTGTAACGGTAAAGCAGTGTTCGCGTATTCGTTACACGACCCTGGCACTTTAAAAAGCCTAGACCCGCTTAGCGAGTTAACGTTTTAATGAAATGCTAAAAACGAACGCTTTTAATGCGACAGGATTAACTCACCCGACAGCTGAATTATTGCGGAACACGTAGGGAGGGCTCGTTTAAAAAGTTTTGTGGTTTTTAAAGCCTCGAATACTTTATACATTACATTACTTAGCTTCGTCTGCATTATTCTAAGGGTAAGTCTGTTTGTCTCTAAGTACAGTTTGATCTCTTCTAGTGAGTATCTTCTTAGTTAATTGAAGTTGAAGACTCGATTGGGATCTCACTTGGAATAATACTTTGTTAATAATGACTCATAAAAAATACTTTGATCCCCATTATCCTGACATGCCGGTAATTGTAGTCATCGTGTGGGACAATAACAGTAGTCATCTTCAGCAGTTATATCAGTTATTATCTTCGCACACATAACCTAGGTACCAGGGGTACGGTGGGTATGAAGGGGTACTGGCGAACCCGATCAGTCTGCATGTGTCCACTATCCATTGACTACTCGAATCGATTGGTATACTCTCATTGTTGCGACCAAAGTTACTGTTAATCAAGCAGCTGTTTTCAGCGACTTCAGCGTCATATTTTTTATCGTCATCGCTTATGATAAAGACACATAACAGACCCTGAAGAGAAACTTTTGTCTGGCAGATCACGTCCTGTTATTTCTGAATTTCTGAGTATTAAATAAAGTGAAACAATTATTTAAACGCAAGCAAAGCCGACTGTCTCGAAAAGCTTTGATCTTGACATTTTTTGTAAGGGGCCAACTTGCAACGATGCCATTTCAAACAATAAAAGATTTTTCCAAATCGGTCCAGCTGTCTTCGAGTAATCGAATAAATTACATAAAAAAGTAACGAATTAATAACCCTTTTCTGTGTCGATCGTTTAGTTCCTAGATTTTTTATTTATGTGGCGAAGAAGTGGAGTTCACTGCCCGCATCTTTGTTGTCCGAACGGTAAAATTTATGAGTCATGAACTTTAGATTGAATGAGTATCTTCTAGATAAGCATATTCCGCATCATGAATCTCACTCTCTATCTCTAGGACGCTTCCCATCAGGTGAGATAGAGAGTGAGATGCTTGCCAATCAGGTATGAAAAATAGACATAAGTACTTATATATTTTATATTATACTATAGCTTCTGGCCGCGTAGTAGGTAAAAATCCCCTCTCATGTGTTAACCCCGGCAATAAACTATCTGCATGCCAAATTTCATCTAGATCCGTACAGTAATTTTGAGTAATTGAGCATCAAACACCCATCCAGAACATTTATTATATTAAGTATGGTACCTATAATTTCCTCAATAAACGGTCTATGTAATGTAAAAAAATTTGACAAATCGGATAGCACTCACTACGCTGCTAACGCACCTACTCGGAGACTATTGTCAATTTTAAACCGTTTCACACACGAGTTCCGGCAAATTGACATATTCTACGATAATTTGAATACTGTGGCAAATAAGCTAAATTTGTATTATACATGTTATTTAATATAGTTAGTGCTTTGGTGTATACTGTAAGCTTTCTATTATGTTTAATAAATAAATAAATAAATAACAGTTAAAAATAATTGTTTATTTACTTATTTATTTGTAACTTTTGCCAGCGACTTCGTACTGGTGGAATTTAGAATCAAGTATCTATTTTTATTTTCGCAAAGACAGTTGAAAATTATAACCATCATCAGAAGTGACAACTTCTGCAAAATGACCACATAAAGAAATAAAAGTATAATAAATAATTTATTAAAAGTATATAGATATATACATTATTATTTTATAATTCACTTTATTTATTATATACTTTATAGTTCGGGGAAGGTATCACTAAGTGTAATAAATCTAGGCCAGGACTGAAAAATTATACACCATTCATATTTTAAGTAACGTTTTATTTTTTTATTGCAACTACAAAATACTAACCACAGAAGTGTATTTTACTCACTGAAAAACATCTTGTGCAAGTTGGAGATCAATAACAATGCCGCAACTTCATGTAACTCTAAACGCATTAATAAAAATAGAAGCTCGCGCCATACAAATATAGTTACATTTTTAATAATAGGTAATCAAAATACTACATACTTTTAAAACACTACTATTTCTTTGTTATATCCAGAATTGTATTCATTCATATTGATTTTAAATTGTGTAATGTTTTGTAAATTTGTCCTTACAAAATAGTATGAAAGCGCGCGTCAATTTCAATTGTTTATTTTTGCTTATCGCACGAAACCTAAATCTATATATAACTAGCTGCGCCCCGCGGTTTCACCCGCGTTGATAATGATGAAAAGTGATGATGATGAAAAATAGATGTTGGCCGATTCTCATAGATACCGGATAAGCACAAAAAATTTCATCAAAATCGGTCAAGCCGTTTCGGAGGAGTATGGCAACGAAAACTGTGACACGAGAATTTTATATATTAGATAAGCACTGTGGTGAATATTGTTGGTGACACATTTATTAAGTCTGTGAATTTCTATTATTTTAAAATGTACTGTATTGTGCCATTGTTTATTTACCCAAATAAATACAAAAAAAAAGTAACGTTTCGCGTCTTCGTTCATTTATAGAACAGCAAAAGAATCGAACGCTTTGCCGTCATCTGTTTCCCGAAAGGTACAATTTGGGTGTGTTGAAAAGTAAAGTCAATAAGTATTTACTGAGCAAGCGTGCTCCACCGTAGACTACATTGTCACTTTCCATCAGGTGTGATTATAGTCAAACGTTTGCTTAGTCTGTAATAAAAAAAATTTAAAAATCAAACTGAAACCAATCGTAACAGAGAATTAATGATCTGATCGACGACAGAGAAGACCAACTTCTTCTTTTTCGTGTTTAATTACTGTTACAAACACATACACTGATAAGCTTTCAATAAAACTGTTCACGATGACTACATGTTACAAAAGAACTTCTATCTAAAATGCACAAAGATACAGGATATACAAAGCATAACACATTTTTTACCAGATCTCTTTGAAAATACATTGTTATATTACCTATAGCAAATGGAGATTCATTGATTTTACATTGTTACACAGTATAATACACTTCTGTAGTACATTTTAGAAATAACTTAGTCTGTTTCAGAATGTCCAGTTAAAGTTCCAGATAAGTTGTTTGTGACTTATCTAAACAAACACTGTTTCAGTTACTTAATAAGATTAAACATCGGTTAAACTTTCGATATAAGATAAAAAAGTTAAATCTATCAGATAGTAATGTGTTTATCAACAGTTAAAACTTTATTAGAACATTCTGTAACAGGCCCATAATAAAATAGATTTAACCTAAATATATCACAAAAATCATATTTCTCCCACTATCGATAGTCGATTGCGTATATATAAATAATTAATATAATTTGTTTATTTATAATTAAACATAAAATGTAACTAATGGAAAAAAATAAGCAGTTTTGATACAATCATGATTTAGATTACAATCGAGAGACCTTATAACTAAACAAGATGTCCCACTAAATTAATAAATATGCAATTTTAATATCTATACTATAAAATAAACAACAAAAATACATAATTCAGTCTGTTAATAGATACGAAAATAATGTCGTCAATTTATATTTGGTACAAAATAAATTCTAATATACAAAGAGATCGCTCGAGCACGTTGATAATTTTTCAATAATTCATTTTCAACTAAAGCATTTCTATAAAAAATTATTGGCATGAAAGAGAAATTAAAGATAACTTTTCCTAAAATCTACAAGACGTCGAGTTTACCAGCAAAGCTCAAAACTTTTTTTTTCTATTTTAACTATTATAAACACATATATATTGATCGTTTTATTTCTGTTACAGTAAATTTAATTAATACAAAAAATTATATTATGTACTTTTTTCTATAATTAAAAGCTTTAGGTATTTTAGGCGTCTGATCTATGACGTAAATCTTAAGGTATAAACGTTGCATATTTGTGGCATAGAAATACAGTTTGTCTCTTTCTAGTGAGAAACATTAGTTATAAGAAGAAACGAGACAGCAATGTTTAACTACCATTTCGCAATGTTTATAAGTAGAAAAGTCGTTTAAACTTGAATTATTTTGAAGTATTTAGTTTGTTTCATAGTTCACACAAAATTTGCCAAAAGCCTGAAATATAAAAAAACTATTAACACTTAATTTTAAATCAATTTCATCTTGTTTAATCCAATAACACAACTATTAAAACTATATAAGTAGTTAAATGTATCAAAAAGCACTGGTTTTCCTATTGTATCTCTAACTTCTATTTATTTTTATATTTAAATTCACACTTAAAAAATATGTTAAAATTTATAATCTGTTAAATAATAACGAATCTCATTGTATCGTATTAAAACAGAAAGAATCAGAACTAAAGAACTTAACGTAGTTTAAAAATAAATATTGGTACTAATATATAATTAAAAGAGGTTAGTAGAAGAATCGGTTAGTTACCTTTGTTGGTAAACTCGTCTCTACATAAAAAGTTTACTCTAATACTTTTATGTGGCACTGATATCATGCTAATTTCGTACGCGCTACGTTCAACCCCTATAAGCTTGTGTCCGAAGTCAGAGACCTTTTAAGTTCAAACTCAAACTTCCTCCCATCAAAATCTTACTGTTTAGACATTGAACAGTGAGCTTAGATCCAAAAACAGTCTCGGAATATCAGCCTTAGAGGTATGGTGCGGCAAAATGACTTTCATGGTAAAAAAAAAACAAATATTGAAAAAGACAAGCTATTATTAATTATTTATCGTTATATTCTTCTCAGCAAACCCTTTCATTTGATACCCATAGAATAGGTTTGCACAAAAGTAACTAGTTGGCCATCTTGAGCCGTCCGCCATATTGGATATAGAATGACTTCACTTATGTAACCATGCAAACTAAACGTGTATGCAAAATTTCATCTCAATCGGTTAAAGATAACTGCTATAAAATTCATTTGCAAGATTTGACCCGAACATACATACCTACATACATACAAACATTTCAAGTTAAAAAAGCTTGTAAAAAGAACTACCAACGTAGAACATCGTTTCGTTATGGTATTAATCAAGCCAAATGGATTTTTTTTTCTGACCAAGTATAAATTTATAATTATGTTTATTTATTTCCTTTCTATAGTTCCTGGATGGCCAGTTTTTTTTAAAATTAGAGACTACGTTTTCTAAAACTGACCTTGCTAGATCGATTTATCGCCCCCGAAACCCCCTGCATAATAAATTTCATCAAAATCGTTGTAGCCGTTCCGAGATTCAGATTATGTATATACATATATACAAGAATTGCTCATTTAAAGGTATTATTATTATATTGTATACAAAGTTTTCCAAGGGCTTGCTTGGTTTGGACTAGTGTCAGGATTGACAGTCCTGGTGTCAGGATTTTTCAGGTCGTTTGAACGCATCCGAAGTGTCTTAACGAATGTTGTAGTACTACTAACAACCGGGACAGACGCCGCTTAACGTGCCCGTACTTGAAAATCCCACTTACCAGGGGTCGGCAACCTGCGGCTCGCGAGCCACATGCGGCTCTTTGGATATGAAGCTGCGGCTCTTAAGTTCCATACGCAAGTATTATTTATTTTAAAAAATCATTTAGAAAAACGTTCTGAATCTATTAACGAGGACTAGGCGCCATTTCTATCGAGCCATTAACAAGCCTCCAAAGGTAGAAAAAAAGTACATTTATACAGTTGAAACAAGTACATTATGGGATGATTAGGTAGGTAGAACGCGCGCGTTTTCTATACGATACTCACAGTACAGTAGGTATTATTGTTGGTATTAAGGATTATTATTGGCAAGAAAAAAAATTGTGGCTCTACAGAACTTAGAAATTTTGTAAATTGTAATTTTGTACTCTTCCGACTGTAAAGGTTGCTGACCCCTGCACTATACGGTCACCCATCCAAACACTGGCCATGGGCGAGCTTGTAGATTACAATGTTGTGAATGATAAATAAGACAATAAAGAGAATCCTACTAATAAAATGTGAACGTTTGTTTGTGTGTGAACGTTTGTTACTACGTATATCTCCGTAACGAATAAACCGATTTTGATTAAATTTAGAAACTTGATAGTGTAGTTTTTGAAAAAACACATAGGCTGCTTTTTAACTTAATTAACGCGGGCGAAGCCGCGGGACAAGCCTAGTTTTTAATATAATCGAACTGCCTTAGTACTTAGTTGGTTGAGCGTTCGCCTTCCAAGCACGGGTATGGAATGTTTCCGGCACCCACGACACAAGTCATCGAACTTAGTGTGGGGCTGTGAGTGTGAAAGCATTTATGTTTATAAGTTCATTTCGCCGCCCCGCACCATCTAGCATCTACCAAATCGGCCATTTTGCCACATGACTGATAATTACAATTATGATACGTATATACACTTATCTGGAATTAATGATACACATTCCGGGCGTTTACAAACTAGGCGCTTCCAACTATTGGTATAATGACTCATTTTTCATCTTATCAAGCAGTTGCCACCCCTGACACGTTATACAAACCGATATGTAGTGTCCATGTTAGGTTTATAAAACGGTAATTTTAATAAATAAATAGACAACTGAGGAGGAGGTAAAATGATATTATATTCTGTTAACTATGATTGTTTTTTTTTAAGCTATTGCATAGCTTCTATCGCGGGCCTTGAGCGTGGAGACTGAATCCAGAAATTCCGTAACGAAAATAACCTAACACCCCCCACTACGACCGGCACAGCGGTGAAATTTTTAGTTTTGCCATCTATCGATGAATAGCAGAACTTTTAATGACTTTTTTGAAATATCACGCTTGTCTCTTTAGTTCAGCAACTCGCCTCTAGGTGGCAGGAAAAAAAATACTGCATAAATAAAATAAATAAATAATTATAATTGCACAAGTTGATAAAAAATGCTATGCAATAGCTTTACCGCGGCAGTCCCCGAGTGCCACACGTCTTTTTTTATTTATTTTTTAAGATAGGCAAACTTTTGACCACTATCTCACCTAATGGTAAGCGACGATGTGGTCGACGATGGAGCAAGCTTGCCTAGAACCTAGAGATACCTTTTCTTTTTTACTATTGATTGTGCATAAACAAAACGCAAAGATTTTTAGTCTATGGTGAAAAGGTACTTTCTAGGTAAGCACATCTTCGCGTATCTTAACTTTCCATCAGGTGAGAATGCTTGCCTATCAAACATAAAAAATGTTTAAAAACAAAATTATAAATATTATTTTTTAAGCCTTTACAGAAGTAGATTTTAAGAGGCCGGGGAGGCTTTGAACGAGTCTATAGGCTGTCTCTGTTTAACTGGGAAACTGTGCCCATGCTTGATGCGATAGCACTACCGACCGAACAAATTATGATAGGTGCCGTAATACCAAAAATTATGAATGAAAATGTAATGTTTAGCCATTGTTTTTTGCATTAATAGTACCTTGAAATGATAATCTATGTTCCTGTTGTAATGACAAAAGAAATGTGTTAGTTTTTAATACAAAACGAATAAGTTAAAGATGCGACATTTATGTCGTAATAATGTGTAAAAATCAATTGGTTTATATTTCGTTTTAGGTAATTATTTTGGAATAAAAACTATCCAGGAACCTAGAATAATATGTTTTTAATCTGAATAACAGCACAGTATGGTGGTACTATGCTTGAATTATAAATAATTTCGGTATTACGATTGTATGGGCAAATCAACCTCCACAGGCCTCTTAAGAACAAATCAAATACTACTTCGGATTTGTTTCATCGTGCAGTATTTTTAAAGTTGAAAATCAAATAAATGATGTTATTATGTGAAGATCATACGCCAAGATATATAATGATATTCAATAAAAGCGAGTCCAGTCAACAAGTTGTGAGGGAGAACTTTGTCATAACCTTTATAAGTAACAAGTTAACAACTTACATACAAAAACATTACATGAGACTCGCGTACTTAAGGGGGTGGCAAGCGTTTATCAAAGTCAGCAATGAGTCGTTAAAAAGTTTCCGACTTATCACACTTTTTAATCTCCTGTAAGACGAGCGTTTCTCGAAAACATGTGTACAATTTTGTGTTTTACTTGATAAAACAAATATATATGTATACATAATTCAGATATAAGTATTTATGTCTTTTTTCATTCTTAGATCCACATATTTCAGCCGTTCAATACACAACAAGTCACTTTGCTGCATCGATTTATATCAATTGATTTTATTTATATAGCATTAGCCATGCTAGGCAGAACTATAGTGATACATAATAAGGAAAGGTTAATTTCGTCGCTTCAGGCGGGGCTTGAGTAGCTCAGCGGTTAGAGCAATAGGGCATGAGAATCCTATGGCCGCGGGTTCAAATCCCGCCTCAAGCGATAATTTTTTCCTTTCTAAATTTATCACTATAGTTCTGCCTAGCATGGCTAATGCTATATAAATAAAATCAATCGATTTATATCGTAGAGATAGTTTTGAATCTAATCTAAATATAATTATAACAAGGAATATGCATGAAATATATGTAAAACAAGTATTATTCGTTGAAGCTATAGAATTATACCAATAACATTATTTTCTTATTTCAAAGCTTTTTAATTAGGAATTGTAATTAATAAAAATGCATGGGAAAAATAAATGTGATAAAAAATGCATAGGAAATTTAAAAAAACGCACGCTATTGGCTAGACTGATTTGTGACGTCTGTTGACATATTTCGGCAGCCATGGTTGGTTCGCGGATGTCACAGAAAGAACGTTAAAATGGCCGCGTTTAATAATGCTCGCATTTTGAAATGTAATCTTTTTATAATTGAAATTTTTCTCGGCAAATTATTGTAAACAATTGATTTAAACCATAAAAAAATACGCATATTCCCTATTAATCCTATTATGTTTAGTTATGTGCATCAATACTTACAAAAAATTTAATGTCCAAATTGATATAACAAAACGGCCGTTAAATATAGTTTCCGAAAAACATAAGACAAATCTTAAAAATCTTGTTTGCACGCGCGCCTTAACATAACCGCCATATTTCTGCTCCGCTAATTGCGACCCTATATTTACCGCTAAAAGATCTATTTTAGTGACTAACGTGACTGGAAACCCTCGCCTTGATCAGAATGAATCTTCCTACTAATAAATACACACCCAAGCTTCGCGATCCACGCCCAGTTTGCCGTCCAGCAAAAATGAACCTTATGAGGACGACATAGAGTCGTATCGGCTGTTAGTAGTGAGTGGGTCCGTGTCGTCCCGATGGCCGAAGTTGAAGGCATTTCGGAAACTGTCCCGAAGTCGTTCGCGGAAGGTTTTGAAGTCAGGATGCGCTTGGCCAAAGTCGAAATCAGCTACTTCGACCGTATGCCTGGATAAAAACAACAAGCATTTAGTAGTTGTAGGACTTTTTTGCAGAGTTGCTGGCCACACCATCGCCAGGCATTCAACCGCCAAGCAGTAGTGTGCAAACATTACTGTATTTCGGATTGAAGGGCAATATTTCCAGTGAAATTACAGGGCTTAAAGAGATTTAACATCTAATGTTCTCGACCCAGTTGGCGCAGCTGACAGGTGTCCGCCCTCTGCGCCGTGGGTCCTGGGTTCGATTCCCGGCAGGAGCACAAATTCCTTCCCAAGGGATATTTGTGCTTCTGGTTCTGGGTGTAATGTGTGTGTGTATGATGTGAAAGTTTCCGGCACCCACGATACAAGTCTTCGAACTTAGTGTGGGGCTGTGAGTGTGAATGCGTTTATGTTTGTGTTTATGTTTAATATCTCAGGGTGATGAGCACAGTGGTTTGCATAAGTCCAAAATTCTCTGGGTGACAAAGAACTGTAATGCTCAAACGTGACGCTTACCATCAGGCGAGCGACTTGCTCCTCTCGTCTCTTAGTTATATAAAAAAAATAAAAATCTAGCAAGTCCCATCGCAACGTCTCTATCCATCGGGTGAAATAGTGGTCTTCTATCGATATCTATAAAAGATTATCGATTTATCGCCCCCGAAACCCCCTGCATACTAAATTTGAATTAGAACATTAATATTAATATCCATATAGTTAGTTGAGAACATTTTCAAATCCACACGTACATAATTATATTTGTTAAAGATATCGAATTGTCCGAGCGAGAGAGAAGACAAAAGGAATAAACGCTCATAAGTTAAACTACCTATAATAAAACAAAATATTAGGTGTATTTAATGTTTTATGAAGTGTGTGTGGTGTGAATATTTTAAGACAGTGTTTGTGTATCATGTATGTGTATGTTCTTCTTTTTTTATGTTGTTTTGCCAGTTCCTTTCATTGATTTGCTAACTAAGTATATATATTATATATATATATTATATATATATATTATATATATATATATATACCCGAAGCAAGTTTCCAGCTTTGTCGTAGTTTAATTTCATTAAACCATGGTGCCCTCCTTTTTGCTTCGCCAAGTAATTAAAGTAAGACAAGCTCTAAGCTTGTGGTAAAAAAGCCTCGACTAGAACATATAGTAAAACAAACGCTTTCACACTCACACCCCCACACTAAGTTGGATGACTTGTGTCGTGGGTGCAGGAAACATGCACCTCATGCACACATTCACAACCAGAACCAGAAACACGAATTTTCTTTGCGGAGAAAACTTGTGTTACCGCCGGAAATCGAACCCGATACTCCTGCTTAAGGCGAACGCTCACCCAACTCGACCAAGGGGCAGTCAATTTTTATTTTTGTAAGGAAAAAAATTCTCCTATTTTGACTTTCGTTCTCTGGAAGACGATTCCTGGCACGATACACATACACATCACCAAGTAGTATTACTACACCTTTTTGTTACAGGATTTTTTTGCTTTAATTTTGTCTTCGCAATCTTGTGTATTTAGCCAGTGTCAAGTAATAATATACTTCAAGTGTTTGTTCATTTCATTTCGTGTTGAAAATCCTAATCACAAGTCACAGACAAAGTCAAGTAAAAGAGTTAGGTCCAGTCATAGTCAAGTCATGCCCTAGTAAAGTGGTAGAAATTTTACTAGAACTTCCATTGGAGTTTTGGAGCGAAGGCAAAAATCACTTTTATCAACTTTGTATGATTTGCCTCCACTTATGCACGTTTACTTAGTATTAACGGTTAATAATCCACGATTATTACACATTAAAACTCGAAGAATCACAGGTTTTGGAAAATTATACAAAATCAACAACGCCATTTTTTCACTTTCGCGGCAAAACTCCTTTGTTCCAGGTTGTATAGGTAGTAAAGTATTTCCCGTCACAACAGTCTTAATGAAAAATAAAGCTTGTGTTGCGGCTGAATCAGCAGAGAATCTCAAAAGGCGCAAATATAGTAAACTTGATAGTGGTTATATATTTGTGCCTATTAGGGTTGAGACGATGGAACCGTGAGGACCGGGAGCACATACAATCTTCAAAGAATTATTAGGGCGTTTGGTCGAAGCAACTCGAGACCAAAATGCTGGCAAATATTTTGGACAGAGATTGAGCATTGCCATTCAACTCTATCATACTTTGCCAACTTGTAGTGGTCTATTAGATTAAGTTTTGTACATATTTATATCTAGTTATATTTATTTTTAGTTTTAATTTGACGTAGGCATCCGCTAAGGATTTCGATTAATCTAAATATATATAACTCAAAGGTGACTGACTGACTGACTGACTGACATAGTGATCTATCAACGCACAGCCCAAACCACTGGACGGATCGGGCTGAAATTTGGCATGCAGGTAGATGTTATGACGTAGGCATCCGCTAAGAAAGGATTTTGATTAATTCTACCCCCAAGGGGATAAAATAGGGGATGAAAGTTTGTTGTACTTCTTAACGCGAGCGAAGCCGCGGGCAAAAGCTAGTGTGACATAATTATATGATGCAATAAAAATCTGTAAATCACAGTTGTGTTGTTTACCTGGATCTATGTTGATAATATGCGATTCCAAACACCACCAGTATCACAGCGACGAGACAAAAGAACACCGGCACCAAGATAACAGATAGCTGGGCGTGAACCGGCGCTGGAACAAACAGATAACATTCAACATGTGTTCGCAGTATCGAGTGGCGTGTGCTAAATGACACACACAATACACGAGGGTTATGTTAAGATTGAGGCCCACAAAGCCCTCTCACAGGCATGATAGCTTCTCATATATTATCATCTCTTAAGAGAAGCTATCATGCAGCCGAAGATATAGCACGCTTGGCTAAAAGGTACCTATTCACTCTTGACTTGAAGACTCCCAGATTTTACCGTTCCGGAAAAAAAGACGTGTGCAATAAGTTCCACTCATTCGCAGTACGGATGACAAACGTAGAAGCTAAACGCTTCGAGCGAACTGGAGGTATTTCAACCATATATTGATGACGTTTGACAGTTCGTCTTGTTATGTAATTATGTATGATAAAACGGACAAGATGTAATTAACTCATATAATTCCTGCACTTCAAAATGCAAACGATAGAATACCGATAGAATTGCGACCATAAGTCTGTGACCGAGGCTCCGCAATCTGGACTCAATTAGCTTATTAGACTAGAGACTTATTGCAGAGTCCGCTCGGGGCAGAACCACACCACTGCTTGACTTTCAACCGCTTACAGTATTGTACAAATATAACTGTTTCTCGGATTGAAGGGAATGTTTCTAGAGAAATTACAGGGTTGAATGAGATTTAACATTAATATCTAGGGGCGTCGAGTGCAGTGGTTTGACGCGCAGGATTTCGACCTATAGCATAAGTTCAAAAATCCCTAGGTGACATGACCCTGAGGTCATTGTTCCCCGGAGGGTATAATCTGAGAGTCTTCAAATCAAGAGTGAATAGGTTATCTTCTAGGCAAGCATGTCACATCTTCGGCCGCATCACCTTCCATCAGGGGAGATAGTGATCAAATGCTTACCTATTTAGCATAAAAATAAAAAAACCGACCAAGTGCGAGTCGGACTCGCGCACGAAGGGCATTATCTATAAAAATATTTATTTTATTTTATTTTTAGTATTTGTTGTTATAGCGGCAATAGAAATTCATCATCTGTGAAAATTTCAACTGTCTAGCTATCACCGTTCTTGAGATATAGCCTGGTGACAGACGGACGGACGGACGGACAGCGAAGTCTCAGTAATAGGGTCCCGTTTTTACCCCTTGGGTACGGAACCTTAAAAGAGTCCTCCTACTAAACTATCGTACTAAACCTCAAGGTGTGTATAAATAACTCACTTTTGTAAATATTAATGGTGAACTGCGATACATTCTTCCCCAAATCATTCTCTATAACAACAACGACAGTGTGTTTGTCGCTGTCAGAGAAGTAGTGGACCAGGGGGAAAGTGTTCGCCATTATCGTGGGTTGAGTCTCGTTAGCGCATGTCTCGTTTGTTGTAACATTGTACAACCCGGGCTTGTAGAACACGCAGTACTTGAATGGCGGCGACCCTGAAACATTAAAAACATTTTGAACCGACTTCATAATCAAGCAAAGCTTAAAAAATACCGACTTCACCGCTTTATCAGATCTTGATCTAACTTTAATGGGACCGATTGGAAAGCAAATAAAAATAATCCAAACAAAAAAATAATTCAAAATCGGGTCACGTGGAACGAAATTATGAGGTACACATAAAAAAAAATACAATCGACTTGAGTCCCTCCTCCTTTTTTGTGAAGTCGGTAGAAAAAACCGACTTCGCCGCTTCATCTTCGGAACGATTTAGCAGATGATGATGTCAATGACCGGTGAACTTTCCTTCACTGGCAGGTCATGGACTCTGACCTCACAAAAAATCGTCAAAATGGCCGACTTAAAAATAACGCCTGATTACGTTTTCAAATATTTATTTTGATATGAATTATAATGTTTTTATTTATGTTATCTTACCGACAATGAACTCAAGTAAAAAATCAAGTGAATGCATATTCCCGAATACATTTTTTAACTTTAGTCTTTAAGTACCTGTATATTTAACTTCAAGGTTTAACAGATCCCCATGTTGAAGCCAGTTGGGGCCAGTGATGCTAACAGTCGATATAGGCTCTGAAAAACAATACACAGTGTTAGGTTTTCCAGCTATGATAGCTCAGTTGTAGTGAAAACAGCCCTAGATCGGACGGTCGAGGGTTCGAATCTCAATAGCTTTCGGTGATGGTAAGATTATTAATCAAATCCTTGTTGGTAGAGTAATTTCCAATGAAGTAGTAAATTTAGTAAGGAATAATATCGACTAATATTAATATTGCTTTGTTGCAAACCGCTGAGCTTCTTAAGTCCTGCTTCAAACGACGAAATTTACTCTATCTTATTTACGTCTTATGGGGACTTGTGCCGCCATCTATCGGAATAGTTAGAAACTACCACCATATTCAGACTGGTAGCTACCACTGTACCGTAGAACAAATCGTAACCTATAACTACATATCATTGACACTAATAAGCAATGTTAATTCAGACCAGTGCTTGGATGGGTGAAAATTTAGTGGGATTTTCAAATGGATGTCACCGTGCTTCCAAGGCCACTTAAATTTTTTGGTGCCGGTTGTTAGTCGTAAGACAACAGTCGTTAAGCCATGTCGGATGCCTTCAGACGGCCTGAAAAATCCTGACACTAGGACTGCCCCCTAGTCTATACGAAAAGCAAGCAAGCCAGTATTTATGTCTTATTGTTTTAGCTTAAAGTAGAAAAATATGTCGCCATCAATGACCTAAGGCCCTAACTAGCTAGTTAGCAGCGGATTATGACCATCGAATCAACTGAAATTTCAACCAATCGACTGTCGTATCGACGTCGCATCAATTCGAACAATCGTATTTTGACGACCAGAATAGACCTACAGGTTCCATCCCCGGTGGGAACACAAGTTCTCCTCAAGAGAAATTTGTGTTTGCTTCTTGGTGTGATTGTGTAGGTGATTAATGTTTCCGGCACCCACGAAACAAGTCGTTGAATTTAGTGTGGGTCTGTGAGTGTAAAAGTGTTTGCGTGTTTGTAAACTTACCTCTGACGCTCAAATTCGCCTCGAAGCGACCATACGTATCATTGTAGCCAACGAGCCCGTGTGGATTAACACAATTACTTTCTGGAACATTCCTTTTTCTTCTAGATTTGTTCACTTCTTGCTGTAATGGTATAACCTCAGTAGCGTTATTTTTCTCTGTTACAGTGGAGGCTGCTGCAGTTTGTTTGGACGTGGTTGGTTCTGTTGTTATCGTTTGGTTTTCCGTTGTGGTTTGGTTGTCCGTTGATGTCGACGGTTTTTCTGTTGTCGGGTTTGGTGTCGGTGTTGGAGTGGAGGTTGTTGCAGGCGTTGTAGTCGTTGTAATCGTAGGCTCGGGCACAGTACTTGCAACTAAAATAGCTACTATTTGATGGTCCTTCATAGTTTCGGCGTACGTGTAGTTGAACGAGAAGTCATTGGTAGAACCGCGTGGCACGCAATCGACGAACCAATAAGTTGTGGTCGACGAGGAATTCTTTAGGAGAAATTGCAATTCGCCTTCCGGCAACTGGATACGATGTTCAACAGTGCTGTTAACGGCTACGAAACCGTTCTTCATCTCCATATCGTTCTGCTTGATTGTTAGGTTACCATTCAGCGAGTCTGAAATTAATTAGGCAACGGTTAGTATTTTTTTTTTACTGGGCTTTTATTTGACCCACGACAGTCCGTTTATTTTGAAATAATTAAATGTGGTTTACAGATAGCTCTCATTCTTAGTTCCGTCGATCGTAGTAGATGATAATCAGCCCACTATATTTATTATTATTATAGTTCGCAACAATAAACACAATTTTCAAATTACTTTTAATTTAATATTTATCACCAGTAAATATTTTCACAATATGGAGTCTGGTTGTCGACATATTGAACAAGATAAATCGATTAGCGTAAGAATCATAAAATCGGCCCACGCGTTTGGTATCTAGAGACGTAGGACTCGTACTCGTAGTCGCCACCATTACAATAAATTGTTTAAAAATCATCTTGGACCGCATCATCACTTTCCATCAGGTGAGGTTAGAGGACATAAAAAAAACAATTGTGCAGTGTACAATTAAAACGTACCACTGACATTTATGAACACCAACGATAGCGCAGACAGTGGACACGTAATTTCGTTAATGCTTTATACACCCAATATTATAACATAAATAATTAAACGCAAGCTAACCTTAAAAAACCGACTTCAACGCTTTATCATCGGAACCTTGATCAGATTTAATGTATAAACACGCATTATTGACTATAACTCAAAAACTAGAGATCAGACCTTGATGACCTTGACCAATGGGACTATATAAAAAGCACCAGCTTTCAAATAAAAAAAGAATCATCAAAATCGGCTCACAACGAAAGAAGTTATAAGGTAACTTTAGAAGTCGGGTAAACGTCTGACCGCCATACTGAATTTCGGTTACTGTTACTGTTATGTCTATAAGCGAAAAACAAATCGATTGGCGAAGAAACATAATTCGGCCCACGCGTTCGGTCTCTAGAGCACCACAAAGGAACAAACATACGTAGGCAGATAAACACAGGACGATCTGCGAATAGGACGTTTTGCGACTGCGTGACCAATTGAGAATGGGAAGTATTGAAGTTTTTCCAAATTAGGCAAAATGTCGCCTACATTTTGCCTATTACGGAAAACTGTCGAGGTGTCAGATCTGGACGTGCTATTATATATGTCACCAGTTTCCAGTGCCACCAAGAATTTTGAGGAACTTAGTTCCGCGTGGCATATCTACCTGAGACTTGGGTATTATGTCACATGGAGTACTAATTAATTACAATGGCGATGGAATGAGAGTCTGAATCCGATACATGTATATACTAGTCTTAAAATACAACTCACTTATCGACGAAGGTAACATCAGCAAACACAAACACAACTCCCCGAAAGTCATTTTGGGAACAATCACTGTTTCAAACACTTATAATAAATAACAAAATCGATATTCGGTACGGACAACAGCCAGTAACCAGCATACTTGTAGACGCCAGCCAATAATAAATATTACTTCATGTATTTTATATGTATTCTACATTAGGGTTTAATAATAACTATTGTAGGCGGTTTTCCTCAAAGGTAAAACCATAGGGAAAAAAAATTAATTTCTAGTAAGTTGACAAAATACAATTGCAATTGAAACTTGTTAATAAAACCATTCGTTGTGGGTTAGATTTGAAAAAGGTTGATACCAGAGAGTATTTGCATAACTATATAATAATGATAAATGTTCTTAATCACCAGTGACAAATTGGCAAGATGAAACAGAAACCTCTGAGTAAAGGACGTCACAGTATCTTGAAGAGAAGGCTTTAGTCTGGCCTAATCAAATAGAACGACGTCATCAATCAAAAATAGTAGGGGGGGAAGTTAGGGTATGGCCTTGGTGGGATTCGCTGATAGTGAGAACAGCATTACCTACAAAATACCAAGAAACCATCTGCTGTGTTTCGTGGCGGAACACCGTTTTTAAGCAGAGCCCTAGCCAGTCCGCGTCATCCACGTCCCCGCCGTCCTCCCTGGGAACTGCTGCAACCGCGCTGCCGCGCGACCGCCACCTCAGAGTTGCAGCTGAGCTAAAGATGCAGGGCAAAAGGCGAATCTTCTGCGCCTCAAAACAGAATCATCTCACTAGGGAGGATACCCGAACAAAACCGAGCCTGCCTGTAGGCTCCAAGGTGGCATCCCCACTGATAGGCTAGGGTATAGTGGGCTAATCACTCGCTTGCCTGAATCCAACTGATTAAAGAAACCGAAACAGTGAAAAACCGGACCGATCAAAAACCGACGACCTTTGGCATGAAAAAACGGACACGAATTGCATGTTGGAATGTGCGAACACTGAGCGATGATAGCCGACTCGCCCAAGCAGAAGCAGAAATGCTCAGATACAATCTGCAAATACTCGGTCTTAGCGAAGTGCGCAGAAATGGATTCGGAGAACTGAGAACGTCTAAAGGCCTCACGTTTCTGCATTCTGGCAAGGAAGATGAGGACGAAGCCCGTGAATACGGCGTAGGATTTCTCCTGTCTGATGTAGCTAAGAGAGGTCTTTTGGACTGGAAACCGATCTCAGACCGAATTATAACAGCTCGTTTCAACACCAGAGCCAGAAAGATCAGCATAGTACAGTGCTACGCGCCTACCAATAGCGCACCAGACGAACTCAAAGATGACTTCTATAGCGCACTAAACTGCACTCTGAAGAACATCCGTAAGCAGGATATAGTTATCGTAATGGGCGATCTGAACGCAAAAGTCGGAACAAACAACACTGGCTGTGATAGACATATGGGCAAGTACGGGCTGGGTATACGAAACGAGAATGGAGAAAGATTCCTAGAGTTTTGCCAGAATAATGATTTAACCATCGGAGGGACGCTATTTATTCACGGAGAGCATCACAAGTACACTTGGAACTCACCCGATGGCGTCACCAAAAACCAAATCGACCACATGGCCATCAGCTCCAAGTGGCGTTCGTCACTGCTTGATGTACGCAACCGCCGAGGTGCTGATATCGACAGCGACCACCATTTGGTAGTTGGGGAGGTGCGACTCAAAGTAGCGACGCCGCGCGCTGCTGCCGTCGCTACAAAGATGGGCCGACGATTTGACGTCAATAAGCTGATGAATCCAGAAACTGGCAACTCTTTTAAACTAGAACTAAGGAATAGATTTTCCATTCTCCAAGCTGATCCTACAACTGTTGACGAGGAGTGGAAACGCATTAAAATGGCTTACACAGAGACCAGCTCCTCCGTTCTTGGACATAAAACAGGCACAAGAGAAGAATGGATATCGCAAAAAACTTGGGACCTCATTCGACAACGAAGAGAACTTCACCTTAAGCTTATTTCCCCGGGCGATGAAGCGGTACAAGAAGAAATTAGGCAGCAATATCGTCAGATTCGTAGGAAAATCTACCGCAGTACTCGCCGAGATAGAAGAAATTGGGCTGATGGTATTGCCAATAGTGCCCAACGTGCTGCGGACTCAGGCAATCTAAGGGAATTGTACAAAGCCACTAAGACTTTGTCCGGAAACGAAAGTTTAAGAAAAAGACCTATAAAGAGCAAGGAGGGTCAACTCATTGTGACACCAGAGAGGCAGCTACAACGATGGCGAGAACATTTCGAAGACATTTTCTGTATCCACGAACACTCTAATAATGTTACGTCACACGCAGACTGTTTGCCGCAGCAAAGCCTACAAATCAACTGCTCTCCGCCAACAGGGCCGGAAGTGGCACAAGCAATACGCTCGCTGAAAAATGCCAAAGCTCCAGGAGTCGACCTCATCACGGCAGAAATGCTGAAGGCTGATATACCTACCGCGGTTAACGAGCTGACGCCACTATTTGAACTTATCTGGCAAGCTGAAGAACTACCGGACGACTGGAACAAAGGCCTTCTCATTACCGTACCAAAAAAGGGAGACCTTAGCCAATGCAGCAATTGGAGAGGCATCACCTTGCTTTCGACTCCTTCCAAGGTGTTCTGCAAAGTCATTTTGGATAGGCTGTCAAAGGCTGTTGAACCGCTTCTCCGCAAGGAGCAAGCTGGATTTCGCCCCATGCGATCATGTACAGACCAGATTAACACTCTACGTATAATTCTCGAACAGGCATCAGAATGGCAAAGAGAGGTATATCTAACCTTTGTAGACTTTGAAAAAGCCTTCGATACGTTGAGGTGGACAAGCATCTGGTCCCGACTGCGTGCAATTGGTGTACCCGACAAAATCGTTAACATCATTAAGGCGATCTACAGAAATTATTCCTGTAGAGTAACACACAACAGCCTTCTCTCAGAGGACATAACGGTATATGCAGGTGTGCGACAAGGGTGTCTTCTCTCACCGCTACTCTTTCTTGTTGTTCTTGATGGCATTATGCATAACACAACAAACACTAAGCGCCGAGGCATAGAGTGGGGTTTATCTAATGTCCTAGAGGATTTGGATTTTGCTGACGACATATGCCTGCTTAGCCACACTCGCGCTGATATGCAAGCCAAATTGGACGATTTAAGACAGGAGGCCTTGAAGACGGGACTTAAAATCAACTCACGAAAAACCCAAGAGATGCGGTGTGGGTCGACGAATTCATTGCCTTTGCTCCTCGGCGCTGAGGCGGTGGAACGTGCCCGCGCATTCACTTACCTTGGGAGTGTTGTGACAACAACTGGAGGGACCGAAGAGGACATCGCTTCGAGAATTACCAAAGCCAAAGCAACCATCGCACAGCTCCAGCCTATATGGCAATCACAGAAATTGACTCGGAGAGTTAAACTCAAAATATTCCGGTCTAATGTAAAAACTGTGTTACTGTATGGCTGTGAAACGTGGAAGGTCACAAAGGACATCTCGCACAAACTCCAGGTCTTCGCCAACCGATGTCTTCGTCGAATACTTGGGATTTACTGGCCCAACAAAATCTCAAACGACCACCTGTGGGAACGTTGCAATGAAATTCCGATCGACCAGCAGATCAAGCGCCGTAAATGGAACTGGATAGGCCACACTCTCCGAAGGGATAATGAGCACATACCGAGGCAAGCCCTAGACTGGAATCCCCAAGGAAAGCGAAAGCGTGGTCGTCCTAAGCAGAGTTGGCGGCGAACCATCATTGCAGAAGCAGAGGTCATCGGGAAGTCCTGGAGCGAAATTAAAAGAGAAGCTCAAGACCGAACGAGATGGAGAAACACTGTGGACGCCCTCTGCCCCATCTAGGGGACATAGGAACATAAGTCAAGTAAGTCATCAATCAAAAATAAGGTCAAAGGATTCAGACTCGTACAGGAAAAAGTGTGAGTTAATTAATGATTAAAAGTCAATTTTTATTGTATGTTTAACCAGTTACACAGTATTCCACTTAGTTCAGACTTGTATGGTGGGTACTAGGAAACATTTACATCACACACAGTCACACCAAGAACCAGAAGTACAAATATGACTTGGAGAGGAAAATTGTGCCACTGCCGGAAATCGAATTCAGGATCTCCAGAAAGCAAAGACTTGCCCACTGCGGCAACAGGGTCGTCAATAACTACAATACAATTCAAAGTTATTAGGATCAACATTTCTATTTTGCTCCCCACTTACGTGACGGGTGCCCCCTTAATATTTGGATTAATATAATTTTAATTGCCATTTTTGGCTTTAGGTCACAGCTTTACATATTGTCAGAGAATATGAAGTTATTTGCTGGTTTTTTGGTTTAGACGCTAAATGCCTCCGACAGACGGACGGACGGACAAAGTGCTGATCCACCCAAATCAACTTAAGAGACCTCGCTTCGCTTGATCAATTATAAAAAGTACACTGTACATTTTCCGATAAACGTAGACTCGTGCAATTTGGTAAAAAGCAGGCATAAAAAGCAATAGTATGAGAATACTATGACAATAGAAAAAGATCCGAAAAAAAAAACTAAAATCTTTTGTGTAGTTAAAAGTGGAAAAACTACAATAGTTGAAAATATTAATAATAGTTAAATAAAAATAAATAAACGCTTTCACACTCACACCCCCACATTCAGTTCGATTTCTTGTGTCGTGGGTGCCCAAAACATTCACATAGCACACACAATCACAACCAAACCCGAAACAAAAATTTTCCTTCAGGAGAAAACTTGTGTTCTCCCGCCGGGAAACTTTCTTATTTAAATTAGTGTGATTAATTAAATCGTTTTTTTATACCAATTGTAATGCTTTAAATGCAAAGCAATTCAATGCTTTAAAAACATTATGCCTATTACTATTTATTATCTCTAATATTACTATCCATTTGATCACTATCTCACCTGATGGTAAGAGAGGTCGAGGATGGTCAACACTCAAGGCCAGCTGCCGGAACAAATTTTTAGTGATTATGGTGATAGATTTCTACTTGAGGCTGGTGAAATACGACTGTCTTTTGGTACAGTGTAGCTAACCAGGTAGTTGGTACATTACTTATGATACCAATATTATGGAAACATAGTACAGTTTAATTTGTTCAGTTGATTTCAGTGTGTGGTATATATACTTACTTCATTATATTTATAGCTATAAAAAAATTACTAGATATATATATATTTTAAAGTCTGGCCAATCTTTATTGTTTTTCTACATATAAATCAGCAATAAATGATTGATCGAGATCTCTAAGTTGACTTAGGTCGTTCAGCACTTTTTCCATCTGTCCGTCCGTATGTCAGGGGAATGTAGCGTCTAAACCATATAAACAAATGACTTCAAATTCTCACAGGTAATGTAAAACGATGGCCCAAAGCCAGAAATGAAATTTTAAATTACATAAATGCGAATATTAAGGGGGCTCCCATGCATGTAAGTGGGGAGCAAAATAATTTCTACCCTTGTGGGGTATTGTTGAAAACGGCTTGACAAGTAGAGTACAAAACCGGTTTTAAAAAATATATATGTTGGAAAATAACAATTTGGTAGGACACCAAAGTCACTGTTTATAGAGCTATTTTGTCCCGGGGTCATAATGTGATGGCTAAGGTCTTAATATTATCTTAATTTCTGCTAATTAATAGCAGAAATTAAGATAATATGGAGGAGGTATGGATGAGATTTAAAAGAAGCTTAAGTATTTTAAATCTTTATACCTACAGATACGCAACTATTTTTGTTTTCATATTTAAGTGCTTTTTAATTTTAATGAATACTGCAATAATACATGGAAAATTCAAAATAGAAAAAAAGCAAATTTTTGATAACAATCATTAACTTTCCTTTAAGGCAGCTATGATTGCATAATGGATGTTACAGAGATAATATCAAAATGGTCACGTTTAAAATTACGCTAAAATTATTGCATTTTTAAAAATTTATTTTGATATGAAATGTAATGTTTTGATGAAAGATTTTTGCTATCCGCAATGTATTAACCAAAACATAATAAATTTTGACCAGATTAATCACACTTTTTTAAGCGCTTAATGCTATCTACGGGCCAATTGCCTATATTAATTGTATTAAACACACATTATTGACGATAACTCAAAAACTACTGATCAGATCTTGATCAAATTAAATGGGACCAATGGGAAAGCAACAGCATTCAACACAAAAAAATTTCAATATCTGTTGATGTGGAAAGAAGTTATGAGGTAGCACATAAAAATAATACAGTCGAATTGATTACCTCCTCTTTTTTGTGAAGTCAGTAGAAAAAAGGAAAGGATATTCCCTATTTTCTCAGCACTATATATACTATAAATAGCGAATAGAAATAGGAATACTAAAATTTGAGCCCAAATCCATCAAACCACAACATCCTCATAAAATTCATTCAATAGTTTTAAAATGAACACATAAAATAACTTTTATTTTTGCCATCTATGGGCTAATTGCCTAAATTTCCTTAAACTATATACATCAATACAACAAAGTTACCTACAAGGTGTCCAGCTTATAGATAACTCAAGTGCTCAAGCCCACTACCAGTTGGTAGTGTTTCCATCATGCTGGCGGCTTTGCCTCTCTGAATGCAATGCTAATATGTTGAGGCAAATAAGTACCAGCATTTTGATCACATAAAAATTAAACAAATATTTTAAAAAATTACCTCTGATCTACACTTAGTTGTTCCTGATTTTTCATAAACATTTTCACATATCTGTTACAAAACACTCAGTCAAGCTACAGATAACCTAACTTATATTAGAGATGAACTATATATTAGAGATGTGGTCTCACCTGTCAACTGGAAAGTGTTTGCAGCAGATGCTACATGATACCAGAATATATGATTATACCTCCATAGATCCACATTAACAGTATAATCTCTAGGTTCATACAGGCTTTTAGGATATTCCACAGTCCACGTTGTGACATTTGAAGATACTGTGATCTGTAAAGGAAAAGCAAAGTAATTAACACAACATTAAAACCAACATTATTATTATTTAACCTCATCGTCCATTGGCTTAGTTGGGTGTTAATTCGCCTTCTAAACAGGGGTATCTCGTTAGATTCTCGGTGGGAACACAAACTTAGTGTGGGGCTGTGAGAGTGAAAGTGTTTATTGTATATTCTGGCGATACTCAATTTTGGTTAACAACAGGAACTTAAAAATAAAGTGTACTAACATATGGCAATAGAAGGTTGTAGGAGATTATCAAGAAAAGCATGTGGTTAAATAAACCAGCATGTATTTTGACAGATTGAGTTGTTGATTACATACATGCTACTAGCCCGAAGCAAATAACAAAACGTCCTACATACAAGAAAATTTTTGTCAGTAACTGAGTGAATTTATAATTTTATCTATAAAATACTGATCGGGCTTATTTTATTTAATAATTTAAAACTAGAAGCAGTACAGTGTATCATTTTAATTACATTTTGAAGCTAAATAAAGATACATAACAAAATTTATTGTAAATCCCTTCACAACACCAATGTTATTATGAAATAACTATAATTGACCTACCTCTTTTGTATGCTGTGGTGTTGCATTATCATGGAATTTTAAACTTAGATCATATCCATCTCTGTAACCCAAAACTGTGGCGATGAATGTGACATTGGAGCCCCAAACTGCTTTCTTCACATTGCTCAGGGTAATATCCATTGATGCAACATCTGTAAGGTAAATAATACAATTACGAAAACGAAATGTATCGTAAATACGACACAGTAATAAACTTCACTAGTAAGCTTAAGTTCCTGAATACAAAGAAGCAAATTGGACTTACTGATAACTAGAAATACTGCGACACACAATAATACTTTCGTAGTGGCCATAACGTGTAGATACGTATGATTTGTGTTTTTTTCTAGAAAAGTTTTGTTTCCAATACCTATTAGAAATGGTCAATTTTCAACGTTAATTACAAAAATAATACGAATATAGCAGAAAATCCTCTTCTTACATCGAATGTACACAAGTCACAAATGTATGTGACGTTTCAAAAATTGCGAGCAGTCAATCAGACAGACAGATCACAGACCACAGAGAGTACTATACAGAAATCAAAATCAGAAATCAGAAAATATTTATTGTGTAAACTGTGTAAACAAGATGTAAATAAAAATGTTCAGTACAAGACAGTTTGCCCATTACGAGCGCACAGTAAAAGTTTTTATAAACTTATTTCTATACACAAACCTAAAACAATTTTGTTACTGTTAAAGTACTTAATACTAAACTAGTATACATAAGATACAATATTACATACATTCAAAAATATTTAATCATCTAATCAGTCGTTAAAGCATTCATGAACATTGTAAAACCCTTTGCCTGTTAACCACTGTTTTAAAGTTCTTCTAAACTGCAAGCCTTGAAGGGATTTTATGTCTAGTGGTAATTTATTGAAAATTTTAATAGCGCTAAAGAATGCACTTTTGTGATACAAGGTATTATTAGCCTGGGGCATGTAGATATTGTGTCTATATTTTGGCCGTAAGGAATCTTGACGATTTGATGTTGTTTCGAAAAAATAGCTTGGGTTTTCTTTGACAAATGTACAAATTTGATAAATGTATATACAAGCTAATGTCAAGATTTTTTTTTCTTTGAAAATATTGCGAAGTGTATCAGTAGTTTCTAAACCATATATACATCGGAGACATCGTTTCTGCAACATAAAAGTAGATTCTACCATAACTGAGTTACCCCAAAAAATCACACCATAGCTCAAAAGAGGATAAACGTTTCCGTAGTAAGTACTTAATGCTATTTTTTTAGTCGATACGTTTTTGATAATAGATATAGCATAAATATATTGGGCAAGTTTTGTGTTTATTTTGCAGATGTGAGCTCTCCAATTTAAATTGGAATCAATGGTTACTCCTAGAAAATTTGTATCATTGATTATATTTACGCTGACACCTCTGTTGTGAATGTTTAGTAGTCATTTAGTTTGCTTATGATTTTTGAATTCTAATAATTTGGTTTTTTCGGTGTTAACTTTAAGGTTTATTTTGTTTAGCCATGCTACTATTGTGTTAAGCGTATTATCGACATACTCGTTGCATTATTATCTTTGACATTATTATTATCATTACTATTATTATTACACCATTATCGTGATTTTCCATCAGGTGAGATAGCAGCCAAATGCTTACATATTATAAAGATCACCATTATCGTGATTTTCCATCAGGTGAGATAGCAGCCGAATGATTACATATTATAAAGATCATGTAGGAGTTTTGCCGCAAAAGTGAAAAAATGGCGTTGTTGATTTTGTATAATTTTCCTAAACTTGTGGTTCTTTGTATGCGTTTTATGCGTAATAATGCTGGATCATTAACCGTCAATACTTAGTAAACGTGTATAAGTGTAGGCAAATCATACAAAGTAAAAAAATTGGTTGTCTGTAAGTCTGCAGTCTGGGGCATTATGCGAGTAGGTACATGAGGTACATCTTCAATTATAGTAACCCACAAAAACAGCCAGCAGGACTGTTTTTAAGCTTAAATCTATGAAGATATTGGCTAAGACCACCATGACCAGTCATCACTTGCGTGAATAAATTGTTGGGCTCTTTGTTTATGAAAACTGATATGCGCGAACATCAGGGAGGAAGAAGTTGAATAACTTTGCCAGAACTCTAATATAAGTTCTAGTAAAGTTTCTACCACTTTACTAGGGCATGACTTTTCTATGACTAGACCTTGACTCTTTTACTTGACTTGGACTGTGACTTGTAACTAGGACTTTTTGTATGATATTCACGTGAAATATAGGAGTATTATTATATCACTTGCCACTGGGTAAACGCATAAGATTGCGAAGCCATAATTAAAAGAAAATGTTTTCACATAGAGGAACCACCCCGATTGGACTGGACCATAGATGAATATTAATAAGTTATATATCTAAGGGACTGGACTCATGCTTCGGCAAGGATTGTGTAGCTAAATTAATAAAAAATCCTTGCCAAAGTATGAGATTGCCTAAAATCTGGGCCTTGTCGAATCTTATGTAGTGCGTCGTATCAAAGGACAGACCCCCTATTACGTATCTTTGTTGCACGCGGTTTCAATTAAAATAAGCAAAAATGAACCTTATTTCTTAGGGGTTTTGACAATTTAGTATTGAAACCGTTTGCAACAAAGATAGGTAATCGGGGGGTAGGGCGTGCTCAGAGATAAATAAGATATATAATATATCCAAGTAGTGCTCTGCCACTGCGGAGCGGTTGCTGTCGATGTTTTTCATGGACCGGATATGCTCTCTGAGTGTGGAAGATACGTTCCTTCCGGTTTCGCCTATGTAACAATCCCCACAATCAATCGCTAATTCCCGTTTTAATTTAATAGTTCAAAATGTGCGTGAGTTTTTATCAAATTATCTATTTATGTATTAATAAATATATTATGTTTCTACTTTAGTTGATATTTTATTAAGTATGCGTATTATATAAATAGATATATACATCATATTTTATTTATATGTTATATTTTTACTTGTATGTAAGCTGGTAGATAATGCTTCATAGCATTAAGCTATTCCTTGTACACTGTTTTAAACATAAAACGTAAACGCTTTCACACTCACAGCCCCACACTAAGTTCAAAGACTTGTGTCGTGGGTGCCGGAAACATACACATCACACACACAATCACAAACAGAACCAGAAACACAAAGAACAATGGCGAACTCCCATACATCATTTTAGTTGAAGTAAAATAGCATCGTATATAGATAAAAAAATATCTTACGTAAGGCCGGTTGCCTTCTGAGCTTCATTTTAAAAGAATTGTCGTTTTTAGAAGGCCTCGTTATAGAGATATTAAACAAAACATATTTGTAGGTTATGGCTCAGCACACTTTGCCGATCTCTTTTTGAATACGCCAATAGTTCTGACAGTCGTGAATTCGTGATGAAAGCCCATTCCAAAGAGCCACCATTACGTTTAAACTTGAAATATATTATTACTTGACAGTGGCTAAATGCACAAGATTGCGAGGCTAATATTAAAAGAAAAAAGAAAAAAAAACAAACGTCAAAAGTGAAAACGTCATTCATACGACAGTTTGGTATTGCCATGACATTTGCTTTTTCCCCTTAAGTGTCGATGAATGCAATAGCAACCGCAGCTATTTTTAGAAAACCTGTGAATGACAGACGGATTCTAGACAGCTGATGGTTCATACATAAGTTACCATAGTATTTTTTGTTTTATGGATACATCATAAGCATTAGCAGTACGGTTTAGGAATATAAAGATGCACTAGGGTAAGGCAATGGACATGGTAACATCTTATTATATAACCACAGCATAGACAAAAACAGAAAAATGAAAAATGGTTGAAAGTAATCGTTTTGTTTCTTTTAATGTGTATTTTTTTACCTGGCTTCGTCTGCCTTTTCTGTTGCTTTAGTAAATCTTTGTAATTTATTTGAGTGAATTTCGTTAATTTCACATTTAAATACGATCAAACATAGACCAACTAAAATTTCGCCATTGTTCTTTTCCTTGGGTAGAAAACTTGTGTTTCCGCCGGGAATCGAACCCGATACCCCTGCTTAGAAGGCGAAAGCTCACCCAACTTAGCCAACGGGCAGTTTTTGTGCTAAACTATTAAATAAATAAATAAGTAGTATTTAAATTGCATATTAGTAAAATGTTTTTTCATTTTGAATGCGTAGCTTTGTTGTATTCGTTGATAACACCACCTACAGCAATATCTATTTTTAACTATGCTGTCCATCCAAAGGTTGCTTATAAGAAATTGCTTAACGTGATAAGGCTGCCCATTGTACAACAATTATAATTTTTCGTTTTTATTGTCATTATTTTATTTACTTATGGGTGTTCAATAAAGAAATCTTGTATTGTAAAGTGATTAACATAATATAATTACCGCAAGGTACAAAAATAATCAATTTTTGCATGGTTCTTGAGTATATCAATTTATTATGAATAGAGCGAAGCGAGATCTCGCTTCGCTCTTTCAATTAATATTTTACCGAACATGCATTATATTTTCTATGATATAAAGCGATAGCCAGGGTAAGAATACAATTTCTTTAAAGATTATCTGAGGGATTCGCGTGGACCCATGTCGTAGATGGCAAGGACCAACTGATTATCAAGCAGCAGTTGGTTTATGCAAAATATCCAACATCATTGGTATTACCATTAATTTATAAGCTCAACCAAATAGATATAAGAAACTTCATTCCCCAAGAGGTGGACAACTCAGAATACAGAAAGAACGTGGACAAGTTAATAACATATTTTATAACGATGCTAATGTCAAGTGTCAAATTACTCACAAATACTAGTCAATCGTATCACTCAGATTAAGATAAGTCATTGTCAACTATCAAATACTTGTTAATGTGCTATACGTACAAATTACAAATGCCTTATATACGTATTGCACACTAACAAAGTTTCGACATGACCAGTTGTTAATATATATATATAGTAGGGGAGCCCAAGCGGGGATTTCGGGATTTACTCAAGCGCGGCAGATTAATATACAGGGGGATACCTTGTACCCGGTTAAGTACCTCCACCAAATATGAGCACCATATATATGGCCGCACGTCAAGGATAAAGGATCAGATTAGTAAAAAAAAATTGATCATCAGAAAATCTCGAGCGCGTCAGATTAAGGTAGGGTGAGTTAATTACATGCTAAAAAGTGTATATTCCACTAATCTGACAATTTGAGAGTGACGTAAAGAAAGAGGAGGGCTAAAAAGTTGTAAAAAAAAAACGTCATCTCGACATTCTCGAGCGTGGCTAATTTTTTTTTATTTTTAAGGAAATAATTCAAGGTTAACGAAAAATATATAATCTGACCATTTCAACAAGCCGAAGTACCAAAAATTTGTCGATAAAGTTTAATGCGTGCAGCTGCATGATACCTATATTCCCCTCTCCGCGTTTCTATTCTCCTCTCCCTCTTTCTCTATATATTACTCTCTTACTCCGTCCCTACTCTGGTTTCGGTTGCCATGACGCCATCACAGCTGATGACACAAGGTTTTAAAAAAAAAAAATTTTTTGTCAGTTTAGGCGAATCCCTCTAGGTAATGGTCAGATTATGAGACAGCATGTCTAGGACATAAAGATGAACCATATATATCTTAATCTGACGCGCTTGAGTATTTCAAAATGGCGAATTTTTTTTACACATTGTAATAATGGCCACGAGTTTGCGTCACATCAAAATCGTCAGATTATTGAATTAGAGCTTTTTCTAGGTACAGTTAACACCCCATTAGAAAATCTGACGCGCTCGACAAAATTTTTTTTTTTTTCGTTTTCAACCCTTAAGTACGACCACCCCCATCATGAAAACGATCAGATTAACATATGTACATTATTAAAAATACGTAGGACATTGATGCTATCAATATCTGACGCGCTCGAGTATGCCCATGCAACAGTATTTTTTTACATTTTTGAAAATTTATAGCCGCTCCCCCCACCGGTGAAAAGGTATACATATATAACATTTTTTTCTTCTTATCATCTAAGCTTTCCAACCCAATAGGTCTCTATGACGCTCGAGTAAATCCCCATTTAGCATCGTGGGCTCCCCTACTAATATGTATATATATATATTCAATGTTAAGACCCCTATCGTAGTGATAAAAGACCGGTAGGACGGCTCATGATATACTGTTACGTAGTAAGAATAAGCTAAACAAACCGAAACTCAGTGCGCACATAGATAAAAAGTTAAACACATTCAAAGATAACACGCACACATATAACTGTCTCTGCCATAATGTTGCTAGTCATGGTTAAATTCCCCAGAGATTGCATTGTATGTGGTGGATAGGGGAATGGCCGTTGGAAGATAAAATGCTTCAAGACAGGTATTTTTACTTATTATTTATCAAATTAGGAAATTAATGAATGAATTATTTATTAGGTATATCAATTCATTATAATAAATTAAAATAATATCCTTTGTGAAAAATAAGGTATCCGTTCAAAGGACCGTAAGAAGACTTCGTGTAAGTCCACCAACGGCAGTTTCAACCCTATGCCGAACAACCAAATAACAGAACTGCGCTAGCAGGACTTGTTCTGGCTGACAGAGTGAATGGCCCGTATTATAGCTGTTCGCTATGGAAGAGCGCATTGCAGTGCAGTTCAACGCGAAACTTTGTTATGTAAAGTTCTAGGTGGCACTAGATGTATAAAGGTGGGCGCAAATCGGGCGCATTGCTTACCGTCAGGCAAGCATTTGACTAATATTTCACCTGATGACAAGTGATAATGCGGCTGAAGATATAGCATGTTTGCCTAGAAGATACCTATTAATTATTGACTTGAAGACTCTTAGACTTGTTCCTCTTCGGGGAACAAAGACGCATTCAATGAGCTCCACTCCTATGCAGTACAGATGATAAACGTAGAAGTGAAACGTTAATAAAACGGAGTGATTACTATCATAGAGGAACTTTTTTCGTGATTACTATATCTTTGTGTATACTCTTTGGTAGCCACAGCGAAATAGGATTTTAAAAATCTATTGTAGAAACTGTGTATTATTCAATTAATTATTAGTTAAAGGTACCTAAACCGGCATTTCTCAATACCGTACAGTTTAGTCGAAAAATGGTGCCATGCTTTAAAATGTACATTTATATCACTAAATTTGCAGGTAACCCGCAAACCGCAACTGTACCTGAAAATGGATGGCTTTGCAATAATCAGCTCGATATTTATAGCCTCATTTACTCTATTGATCCTACGGATAATGTATTTGCTTTATGTGATCTACACGTCGGAGTGCCTACTCGTAAATGAAGGGTCAACATCATTTCGAACCTTATTGTGCATTGGATCTGGCGGTCATACGACTGAACTGCTGCGCTTATATAAAAGCCTCAACTCGAGCAAATACCAGCCTCGTTTGTATATAGTCGCAAACAATGACACAGGTAGTGAGATCAAAATACGTGAAGCAGAGCAAGGACAGAAAAACTACTCTATCCGTAAAATCCCGAGAAGTAGGAATGTACAGCAGTCATTCAAGTCAGCAACTATGAGTACTCTGCATGCCTTGTATCGTACTATACCAATCATGTATGGCTTCAAACCTAATGTTATTCTCTGTAATGGACCTGGTACTTGCATTCCTATTTGTGTAGTTGCTTTTCTACTAAGATGTTTGTTTATATGCAATTGTAGAATTGTTTTTGTGGAAAGTGTGTGCAGAGTAAGGTCACTCTCATTAACTGGCAACATACTGCAATACTTTGCTGATGTTTTTGTGGTACAGTGGCCACAATTGCGAGATGTTTGTTTCCGAGCTAAGTACTTTGGGCGACTCACTTAAGTTAATTCTAATCATCATTCTAGTCATAAGTAGGTGTTTATAAAATGTAAAAAACAAATTTCTTTGAAAAAGTGTATAATTATTAGTTCTAGGGAGATCAGTACACAAATATTCGCAGTTTATAAATCACTTAGCGGGAACAGCCAGATCTAGTTTTATAAGTTTTGAAATACTTTTAAGTAGCATGTACATCAAGGGCTAGTCTTTAATTTTTAAAACTGCACTGTTTTACTGATACTAGCATCAAACATCTGTTATTAACCACTCCAGTGTGGAAATGTATAAAAACAATTATAAAGGCATTGTTCGTTCTAGATCCATAGTGATATCTGTCTGGTTAAAACAATTAGCAGACAACTTCTTTATAGTTCCAGTGTTTAACCATGGGTGTCACCAATTTGGGTATAAAATAGACACTGATATTCGTATAGATATGAATGTCTTTAAGTTAGATTCTGTTACTATACAATTTAAATTCTTCTACAACATTGATGCTAGTATCGCAAAAATATGTGTAAAAAAAAGGTAGGTAGAACTAACCTCTTCTAAAGACAAATGCATCAGTAGTCAATCTACATAATGTTATAACAATAATTATGTACATCATTAGTAGCTGAAAATACATTCCATTGTCTCAACATTCTACATATTTCTCAGGAACAAGTTTAATGTCCAAGAAAATGTTTTTATTTAAACATTAAAATACAATGGAGGCTCAGAATTTATATTACTTTAATCTTAAGTGCATAGTAATTAAATAAATCTTAAGTATACATAACATTATTTCTCGAATCCCTTAGCTTTAGTATAATAATATTAAAAGGCACATAAGTTTTTAGGCGAGCCATAATACAAATCAAGGTTACCATTTTACAATATTGCTTTAAGCTGTTAAGTACATCGCTGAAATCATCTGATAATACAAAACAAACTGTTTTGATCTTGACCTTATTCTTTAAAACAATAACAGAATTTTGTCATATAGATAAGTTCTCATAACTTTACATACCAGAGGAAAATATTAATTTTTATAGGTATTGAAATGAGGATAACAGTGGCTAATCTAGAACTGGTTTTTTTACACGTCAACATAAAAACAAAACGTAACAAAATAAGATAAAGTGAGAACAATAATTTATTCTATTCATCTCAATGTTAACATTTATGATCAGAGATTTTTTGTGGTTTTAATATTCTAGCTTAGTGACATTGCATCATAAGCATTCGTAATAATTTTATAAACCACATTTGCATTCATAAATCAGTATATGTAAATATTATATAAATGCATCAGTCTTAATAACAACTAGCAAATTCACTGAATAGGTACAATATGTCCTTTGGAAACAATAATGGAGTGACATAATTGTACAACTCTCTCCCTAGCTGCATAGCTAAACTTAAACAGTGTTTATGTTCCATTTTTATCATTAATACTAGGAAATTATCAACATAAAATTTGCATTTTTGGAGCAATGGTTGCTATGAAGGCCAACATTTACATGACATTGAGCCCGATTTACATTCTTAACTACTCGCAAACATATCCTCAAATGAATGCAAGTAGTATATTATAAGCCTATTATCTGAACATAAATAATGATATACAGAGTGGGACTTGCAAGTTCTTCATGTATCTTCTTAATTTTTAGTATGCATGATTTATTTTTGATATTAATGTCAACTTGCTACCTCTATGCATTAGTGACAGGGTTTTAACTAAGACTCGTCACTGATTTGTTTAAAACAATTTAGTTATAATATAGCTATCTGTCCTAATGTACTTTATTAAGCAACAACCTAAAATGTAAATCGGGTGTTAAGACATGACGTTAACAGATTTTTTTTTATGACTGTTTAGATAGGATATTTTTCTATAACAGTTTTTTAGTTTAAAGCAGACTTTGCATATGGCCCAACGCAGCCTCAGCTGCATGCACACTACCAATATCTAGACTTTCACGAGCCTTTGGAGGCAGAGGCTTAATAGTGTGCATCCAGGTGATAATGCAGCTTTAGCCATTTGTGATACAAAACTGAAATATTGAGACCCACATTATTATAAACAATTGGGCTGCTTAAGTTAAGTTGCCAGTTAACATGCCTCTGAAATACATAGAACTCATAAGTAATGTTATGCTTTCAAGTACCACCATTTCATTATCACAGTTCAGTTAATTTGTGGCACAGTTATACTGGTTCTCACTAAGTAACTTGTTCTACTTACCAGTTTGTGTGAACACCTGAACCATGAACATTTAAATTTAGCACACAGCATAAAATATATGCTATCCCTTCTTAAAGTCTTAAGAAATATGCGAGACAAGCACTTTTTTAAATATCTCATAATACCTACACCTTAAATTCGAGAATTAACAATATCGCTAACAAATCAATATTTTAGGCACATCCGAGAATACTATATTGTTATGTAGTAATACAAGTGACTAAATATAAGTACAAAAGGAAGAATTAAGTTTTTTTCTTATGACTAAATACAAACTGGTATCTCTCAAGGTTTACTGCTATCAGTAGAGTCAATTGATTGGGTACTGGTTTCTTGTTTTGCATTGTCATCAGTTCTATTCTCCATCCTTGATTTTTCATCATCAATGAGGTACATAGCTTCATCATATGTGGGAGGCGGTGGTTCAGAGCTGGAAGGTTTGCTGCCTTCCTCATTAGTTATTAGCGCATCATATGAAGGAGGCAAGGTGGCACTGGAAGCCGAGCGTGGCACTTGGCCACCATAAGCTTGCTCTTGAACAGTTGCCAAATCCTGAAATAGAATGTTATTTTGTAGACCATGTGAATTAATAAATAAGAAAAAAGTATTCTTTGAGGTATGGCTAATAAATGGTTAATGTAACTCATCTGATCACAGATAACAAACCACATGTGCAGCCGAAACAATAACCTAATAGACCCATTAAAATAAATTAACTAGATATCTGTTTGTAAGCACCAAATTGTGTTCCAGCTGCGATTCTTTTTATAATTTACAAAAAAATAAAATATGAATGGATTCTTTATTACCAAGCAAGTTACAAGTGAGTAGCTGAGAAAGTGTAGCATTTGCATAAGCTAGAAAGCATAATTTGAATAATCAAATCAATACAATATCTCTTTAATGACACCAAAAGATAAATACAGCTTACAGAAAAACTTATAAAGATAGGTACAATGGGCAGTAATCGCTAAGAGTGATCTCTTCCAGACAACCTTTGAATGGAAATATAACGAAAAGATAATGTAGGGATGGCGGTGTGATAAAATTCATTGTTTATACTACATAAACAATACATACCAATAATAATAAATCAGAAAATTAAACTCACATAAAATATCTACAGAGAATAACAAATACCTATAATACATATTATTTTATAACAATGAATTTTATCGCACCACCATCACTACAATATCTTTTTGTTTATATACCGCCATGGGTTAGTAGTGCACAATACTGCAGGGGGTGGTTTGGAATCGACAACTGAGCAAATAAAAATAATAAAAAAAAATTATTTTTTTTTCAATTTTTAATCGACTGACCAGCAGGCAGTTCAGTAGTAATTGTCAAGTAAAGTATGGCCCTCCGTAGACAGCCGCTACAACAATAGCTTCCAGAGTAGGTGAGTGCTACGAGTGCTACGGGGTCATTGAACTAACATGTGACGAGAGGTCACACTGAAAGGCGGTTCAGGAATTACGAGAACCAAACAACTTGTTAAGAGAATGGCAAATTATTATTTATTATTTAGCATAAAAAAAACTTCGTTTCAGTTATGATAGTCGTTATTTATTTAGTCGGTCCTAGTTATTATGAGGTAATTAATTCCTGAACCGCCGAGAGGTCACACTGAAATGTGACCTCTCGTCACATGTTAGTTCAATGACCCCGTAGCACTCGTAGCACTCACCTACTCTGGAAGCTATTGTTGTAGCGGCTGTCTACGGAGGGCCATACTTTACTTGACAATTACTACTGAACTGCCTGCAGGTCAGACGATTAAAAATTTTAAATTTTTTAATTTTTTTTTTTAATTTGCTCAGTTTTCGATCCCAAACCACCCCCTGCAGTATTGTGCACTACTTACCCATGGCGGTATATAATTCACATATAGTAAGTAATGTTTACAGATTGGACAAATAAAAGTTTTTGATTAGAGTTTTAAATTAGAATTTTTCAATCAGGTTGATGCTGATGCAAGTTTAAAATTTTTTACCCATCCTAAAAGAGTGCACAATGCCGCTAAAGAAGTTTTCTCTTCAAAAAATGTTATAATGAAGAGATAGTAAATGAGTATTCCAACGTAGCTGTATATGGAGCCTCTTGAGCTTTGAGCGGGACTCAGAGACATAGTCATATTTCCAGGGATCAATGTATTTATTATATTTAGGAAATTATTTAATACCTGTAATTTTACATGAACTATCTACCAATTCATCTCGGTTACATGATGGCTATTCACATCATCTTATCCATTTCCCAACAAGTGGGGTTGACACAAGTAAACCTAATAACTCATTGTTAAAAAGATTTGGCATGTGTTTTTTTGATCGGCCGCCTGCTCGAGACTTCCCTCCGTTGGACTGTTGCGTTAGTCACATGACTTACCCTTATAATAGCCCGCTGATGCAGTAACATTTGAATTACACTTTTTCTTCTTAAATATAACATGCTCTTTACTGCAACCATCATCCCAGAGCATATGAAAATTGGTCCCACAAGCCACATGTGACCCAAGTTGCTCAAAATGTAGCCATCGGCGTCTCCCAAGGCTAAGACTGTGATCACAGTACCAACAGAAAACAACACCATCGAAAGCACGAAATAGGAATAGCTTGTGCAATCACATCTGCCGAATCTTTGATCTTCATCGAAGTCGTAATCTCGTTGCCGTAAACGGTGCAAACGTTGTCTTATGAACGGACTATCGAACACGGTAGCCATTTTTCGCCTTTTCCAATCAAACGAAATTTATAATAGCACTTTAGCTGGTCATAGTATACATGCGGTAGATGAACAATCTCTAATAATTACTAAATAAATCCGAGTGAACGGCGAATGTATTAAAATTAATGTAACACAAACTGCAAAGCAAATGCAAACACAAAATAATAAATCTGCCTTGCTTGCCAGTTCTTCTTGCCACAGATAGAAGAAATCACAGAATACTTTTGCTCCCAAATTTCATAGACAGGAGACAGATGAATGAGTGTTTACCACTAGCCGGCACGGTACAGGCACCACATGTTATACTTTACCGGCACCGCACCGACACGACACCGACACCGACCGTGTGCGTGCGGCTCGGTGGCATGCCAGTGGCACGGAAAAAACCTCGATGAGTTTTAGGAGAGCGGAATTTTTGGCATCGACTTCGACATATCAGACCCCTATTATGTATCTTTGTTGCACGCGGTTTCTATTTGAATTACGCGAAAATGAACCTTATTTCTTAGGTGTTTTGTCAATTTAGTATTGAAACCGTTTGCAACAAAGATAGGTAATAGGGGGTCTGAAGATCTTGACCTTCTGAAGACTACAACGCTCGCGCACTCAGATTCACCAAGCGAATAAAGCCGAAAGCGAGCGTTGCCGATCGTTTTTTTTTTAATGTTGGCTTCATAATCTTGTGCATCTAGCCAATTCAAGTGCGTTTCATATTTAAAGTCCTAGTCACAAGTCAAAGTCAAGTAAAAGAGTCAAGGTACAGTCATAGTCAAGTAATGTCCTAGTAAATTGGTAGAAACTATTAGAACTTCTATTGGAGTTTTGGAGCGAAGGCGAAAGTCACGTATTTCAACTTAGTATCATTAGCCTACACTTATGCACGTTTACTAAGTATTAACGGTTAATAATCCACCATTATTATACATTAACACTCAAAGAATCACAGGTTTTGGAAAATTATACAAAATCAACAACGTCATTTTTTCACTTTCGCAACCAAACTCGTTGCGATCGTTGTAAATGAATTTTGAAACATGGCCATAGAAGAGACTGCAGGCATAGATGCCGCAGCCCTCACGAATTAACTTCGGTTCGGATACGTCTCACTCAATCAGTGCTCTTAGTATTCTGTGAATCAGTGTCTTAAACGTAGTGATTACATTATCTTTGCACTTGTCTGTCAAAAGTGTCAAACCATCGTCAAACTCAACTTTTCCAAGTGATTTTTGGAAATGTTGAAAATTCTGTATCTGTGTATTATTTTTAAATATATCAATTTATGATCTCTCCTCTCAGGCTCTCAGTAATTTTATCGTTTATTTGTAACATAACGTACACATTATGGAGCTAGTCAGTGTCGTCCGTTCAAGCATTTTTCAATTTATATCCCTCATTTTTGTATTGGGATACTTTCTTGGCGTTCTAAATATCTATTTTAGCGATAAAAATAATTATTGTATCATGACGTATATGTACGAATATCCTCAGTTTGTTGTGAGTATTATATACTATACTTTTAGCCGGGTATACAGTATTAACACAATAGAAAGTAAACTAAAAAAAGCTATTTATTTTCTCATTTTCTTTTACCTATGTATTATTTACATAATTTCAGAGGCTGTCTATTCCAGAGAATAATGAGTACCCACAGTATGGATTGTATGCATATAGTGAAGGCAGGCTCACTGAGCGAGCTAGAAAAATGTGGTATGTAAATGGTATTTTATCCATATAATATTAGACTTCTCTCTGCTCTTTAATCCTACTAATATTATAAATCCGAAAGTTTGTGTGTAAGTGTGCAAGTATGTTTGTTCCCTCTTCACGCTTTAATGGCTGAACGGATTTGGATGAAATTTGGAATGTACATAGATTATACCTAGGTTTAACACATAGGCTACATTTAACTTGATAATAGCGGGCGAAGCCGCGGGGCACGGCTAGTTTAATATAAAGCTAAAATATAAATCCGAAAGTTTGTATGTGTAAAAGTGTGTCCAGTACCCAGCAGTTAATATTGCACATAAAGCCAAAGGGGGAAATAATTGGCTAGTTTTGGGTTCATAGAGTGTCATCACATGATCACATGATGTGGTGCCTTACTCATCAGTTCAGTACAAGTTCTTTAGAGTGTGGCACAAATTAGTATTACCGTTTACTGTTGTTTTTAACTGCTTGTCGGCTAGTTGGGTGGCGTTCGGCTTCTAAGCGGTGGTATTCCCGGCTGAAACAAGTTTTCTCCCTTAGGAAAATATTTGTTATTCAAGTTCTGGTTGTGGTGTGAAAAATGGAGAATCAAACTCAATGAAACGAAATCAATTCACATTGACTTTAGTAACAAAAACTGCCCTGTGTATATTAATGGTAAATTAGTCCCATATGAAAACACAGCCAAATATCTTCATCAAAGGATGAAAAAAAGGATGAGTTAGAAATGCGATACAAAAGAATGTATTGGTTGCTTGGAAGACATTCTATGTTGTCAACACATAATAAGATATTGCTGTACAAACAAGTCCTTATGCCTGTTTGGACTTATGGTATACAGCTTTGGGGCTGTACTAAACAGAACAATAAAATTATTATCCAACGCTTTCAAAACAAAGTACTAAGGGAAATTGTCAACGCTCCCTGGTACGTCAGAAATGACAATCTTCATAGGGACCTTAAGATAGAGATCGTTGAAAAAGTAATAAATACATATGCAGAAGCTCACCAATATAGACTTCATCATCACGTTAATGTCGAGGCAATCCAGCTCCTTGACGTAACAGACTTAGTGAGTAGACTTAAATGTTGAATTTGAACTTGTGTAATGTTAGTGTATATCAGTGTAATATATATAGTGAGAGTGCTGCAAAAGAACACATGAACAAAGTGTATTACCCTTAACTTGAGACAATAAGAAAAGTGTTAATGGATACATTCTTAGTTTAGCAATGTAGCAGTTTGAGTTAAAGTTAAATTACTGATTAGCCATAGTTTGGCTAGATTGTTATTGTAATAGGGCACTTTGTAAGAAGTACTCTAGGAGTAAAAAAAAAAAAAGTTCTGGTTGTGATTGTGTGTGTGATGTGAATGTTTCCGGCACCCACGTCACAAGTCATCAAACTTAGTGTGGGGTGTTGAGTGTGAAAGCATTTATGTTTATGTTTTACCTATATCAACATTTTACTAATTAGTACCCGGATGACAACTGAGCTTTGCTTGGTTTTTTTTGGTAAAATATGTTTTCTTAAAATGAAACCTAGCTAGATCGCCCCAAAACCCCCTGCGTACTAAAATTCATGAAAATCGTTGGAGCCATTTCCCAGATCCTGATTACACATATATGATCCTGATTACATATATATATATATATATATATATATATACAAGAATTGCTCGTTTAAAGGTATTCGATTTAGTAGTTCCCAAGCCTCTATGATTGCAAACACAAAACTAAACCAATTTAGTATAGTATACTGAATTACTTTTGAATAGTTAACATCATTATTATCAATCATCATCATCAACAATCATCATCATCAACTATCCAGGTAAAACTAAAGTGTGCAGCTACTATTGTTAAACTCATTATTAATCGAAGCAGAATATGTGTGTTTATAACAGGTTTATTTCCTGCTACAATTTCCTTATTGTCTGATAAGATAATAATATTAAGAAAACATATTTAATCGACTTCAAAAAAAAGGTGGAGGATTACCATTCGACTGTATTTTCTTTGTTTTTTTTTTGTTTGTTACCTCATAACTTCTTAAGAGTTATCCTCAATAATGTGTATTCTGTGGACTACATTGATGATGTTCTTGTTTTTAACCGATTTCAAAAGTTACCTCATAACTTCTATTATTGTGAGTCGATTTTGATGATTATTTTTTTATTTGAAAGTTGGTGCTTTCCATGTGGTCATTTTTGATCAAGATCAGATCACTAGTTTTTGAATTATTGTCAATAATGCATTTTTAATACATAAAATCTAATCAAGGTTTCCAAAGATAAAGCGGTGAAGTCATTTTTTTTAACTTTCCTTGCGTTTCATTATTAACTTATATAATGCATTGTGTTCTAGGTTTGACGGTATACCAGTACTCTTTCTGCCTGGCAACTCTGGCAGCCACATGCAGGCAAGATCATTAGCATCCGTGGCTCTTAGGAAAGCACTGTCTAATGGATATGACTATCATTTTGATTATTTTACAAGTAAGATATTTCCTTTATTATATTACCTATTTAGGATGACTATTGAGTTAATGATTTCTTTTTCTTTTGCTTACCTTTTTACCTTTAGTAGTTAATTTTTTTTTGTCAGCCAGTAACGAACTTCAATGTTCCAGCAGTTGTCCTTAACATGTTACATGCTAAAGTAGTAAATTCAGAGCAGGATTTAGTCACATCGAACCTATGTGGCATTGAAGGTGTTAAGAGCCAGTTCCTGTAATAGACCTAGAATGCTTCCCAGCCTTAAATATGACATTGCTTAAATAACAGTAAGATACTGGTAGATTTATCTTGCATTCATTATAGAGCATGCACATACATTGGAGCACCTACTCTCTTGCTCTCAATACCCTAACGCCTGTACAACTAATGACCTAAATGAAGTTTTCCTCTTGGATACATAGTTGCAGAGTATTGGGCCAAAAAATTTACAGCAACTTAGGACATCTAAAATAAAAATAAAAAAATTAACCACCTCTAAATAAATACATATTATTATATAAAACTATGTGGTTACCTAATAAACCTTTCCTTTAATCGATATGTATTGAGTTTACTTGGTAGTTTGTGGTGGTTAGGTAGGTGAATACAGGTTCTTAGCAGTCTTCATGTTTACTCCACTATATGGCTATATGGTAAGCCTCTTCACATTTGACTGTCTCTCAGCTATCTCTTCTATATCATATATACTTACATTTGTTTATATGCTTATATTATCACCATACTACACGTATACATATATTTGCCTGCTTAGCCTTCCACATTATCATAATATCCATCTTAGATTGTTCTGTACATGACTTCACAAACATATTATATATATATTAATAACATGTATAGATAAATTATACAGGGTTATTTGAGAGAAAAGTCGTGAAAGAAGTCATGTTCACAATTTATAAGAAAACAGTAAATGCATATTTAGTTTTTTTTTAAATCTCTTACTTTTGACGGCAATCAGATTAATCGAAATAAGTGTTATCGGGTTAGTCGGAAGGAAATCGGTGATAGAAATTTCACGACTTTTCTCTAACTAGAGGTGCGCGCCGCGCCGTGACATACACTCGGCACGCCGCCGTGACTAACTAACCTAACCATTCAAACAAACGCGAACAGCGGGGAAAGGCACATTCGCAGAAGCTCCTGCAGCTATTGCTACTTCCTCAAATGAATCTTTTGTGTCAAAGTTATCAACAAAACACAGCAGCGGCTTTGTCTCCAGGTTAACTTCTGAGATTGCTGGAAGTACTTGGCAGCTGCTAATGCTAGTGACGTAAATGCTGATATCCTCCAATACTGGCGGGATAAGAAAAATCATTTCCGCTGTTAAGCGAACAAGCAAGGCACGTTCGCTTGGCGTGCTGGTGGCAGGAATTGCCAGCATAGGGCAATTCCTGCCACCTCGTGTTTTCAATAGCCGGACTAACTGTCACTGCCAAAAGGTCGAGACTGAGCCCATTACGCGTGAATAAAATTATTTTTTTCCACGATTATTATTCTTTAATCAAATAAAACTTTAACTGAGTAGTTGCAGTTTTCTAAGCATAAAGAATAATAATTATTATTTTGAATTGAATAATTTTCAACCGACTTTTATAAAAAAGGAGGAGGAGGTTCGTTGTGAGCCGATTTTAATGATTATTTTTTTATTTGAAAGCTGGTGCTTTCCATGAGGTCCCATTTTAATTTTAATTGATCAAGATCTGATCACTTTTTGAGTTATAGTCAATAAAACGTGTCATGAAATCTGATCAGAGTTCCGAAGATAAAGCGGTGAATTTAGTTTTTTTTAAGGTTTGCTTTAAACGGAGTGATTACATTATCTTTCGTTTGCTTGCGTTTAATTATTTTACTTATTTATTCCCGCCTCCTCTCTCCTCCTCTGTAGTGGGGTCACTGGTGGAGAGTCAGGGAGCTCTCCACTGGCTTGCACGGCCCCACAAGTCTGAGGGGTGGCTTTGGTGAGCAAGGTCACCCCTACATGGGCGCAATAGCCCGGTTTGTACTCGGGCCTACCGCCGGGGCAAGATAGTGACTGCTAACGCGACCCTATCTTGCCCCACCTCGGCGAGGGACTGCTCACGGGGGGGATTTTAGTGGGTTCGAGCCCCACATACCCCCTTCCTTCACCCCTGGGAAGGAAGGGAAATGCAAGGCATTTTCCCCCCACAAAAAAAAAAAAAAGGTAAGAAGGTAGTTATTTTGGTAAGTACAATAATTTCAATAAAATAATGATTTGTCATTTGCGCCATAGGAAATGCAAAATATATGCAGGTTGTAATTGAATAAATTATTTAATTTTTGCGTAAAAGTTGGCAAAGTATGGCTTCGCCGACCCGCACGGGTCGGCGCGCCGCCGCCGACAAATTGTTGCTCGGCGCGCACCTCTATCTCTAACTCACGTGGTTTCGGCATTTACCGCCCTTCTCAAAAAACCACCCTGTATATTTTACTAGCTGTGCCTCGCGGCTTCGCCCGCGTTTATCAAGTTAAAAATATATATTATATCGGATTAATGCATAGTAATCCTAGGTATAATCTATGTACATTCCAAATTTCATTTTATTTGTTACAGCGTGAAGAGAAAACAAACATACTACTAGAGTAGAACAATTCTAAATAAGCACGCCCCTCCACAAAATATTTCATACATTTGACCTTTGATCGTTTGACAAATTTGGTGGAGGATGTGCACATTTAAAATGGTTCTACTCTATTACATAAATCGTATTTATAATATTAGTGCGATGCGATAAGCTGTTTAAATTGACCCATTTAAAGTGATTATTCATCATAAGAAGGTCCTCAACAATCAATGAAAATATTTATCATAAATCATAATTTTACTGATAGTGTTTAATCAATTAACACCAGAAATTGATAACTGATTAAATTGTATTGTACTGTTAAGTGTCAATTTCACCGATAACCATTGATCTACTATGAATACAGATTACAACGCATGCATTGTATTTTTTAAAATGGGAGTGGACTGTTATGTATTGTAATGTTTTAGTAAAATTTGGTAGATTGAAGACCATTACATGATTGATGACCATAAGATTTTGCAGTAACTGACAAACGTCATCCATATATGGTTGACATACCTCCAGTTCGCTCGAAGCGTTTCGCTTCTACGTTTATCATCCGTACAGCGAAGGAGTGGAACTCATTGCCCTCGTCTTTGTTCTCCAAACAGTATAATCTGGGAGTCAAGTCGAGAGTGAACAGGTAACTTCTAGGCAAGCATGCTACATCTTCGGCCGTATCATATATACCGTAGCTTTCCATCAGGTGAGATTGTGGTCAAACGCTTGCCTATCGTACATAAAAAAATATATATATCTTATGAAACATCAACAAAAAAATATCAATTTAGGTATACATGATTTAAGGTGGTACTTATTTCAGATAAAGTAAAGTGCACTTAAGATATATAACTTATTTTATAAAAATAGCTACTATCTGCTTCATGATGCAGGGATTTGTTACATTGTGCGCTCTTATTTTGGTGGCAATGATTTCTTATGTTTACGCGATTGAATTAGATTTTATCGGAATATATTTAACATGCTTTTATTATTATGCTACTAACCGGCTATTAGTCACTTTATATTGTGTCGAAATACTCCGACAAGTTTCGAGCGCATACGACGCTCTTCATTTGGGAGTCAACAAAGCGGCCGATCCCCAACGCCTGGCCGCGCGCAACTTTTATATACAAATTATTTTTATTTCCAATATTTCTTATACTTTCTAGTCTTTGTCTCACTATGACTATATTTTCAGCAAATTGTTTGAAACCTCAGGATTTTTTTATAATATATGCAATAAATTGTAGTCCTACTTTTTTGAATTATTTATTTATTTAATAACATATTAATTCAATTTATTTAAAGATACACATCTATTCTTCTTAATAAATTTTATGGACTTGTATTGTATTCCTACTTTCATGAAGTAGATTGAATAAGTAAGCTCGCGACACAGGCTAGCCTAGTGCGGGCCCTACGGATCACAACACTGCATGGCTTACATATTATTGCTACTATTGGTTTCATAACCTGTAAATGTATGTAATATATCTTAGTAAACCTACCACCTAAGTTAGTCCATAAATAAATTAAAAATTCTAAAATTCTAAGTTACTTGAACAGTATGGAGATGAATACAATACAATACAAAACACTTTATTGTATACCAAAAAAATTATAAACAATGACAAATAAAATATTACAATCATCGTGGTTGTACAATGGGCGGTCTTATCGCTTAAAGCGATCTCTTCCAGACAACCTTTGGATGGACATTTACTGTGTGTTTTACGCTAACTATAGTTAAATTATTAGTGAAGTATTCTAGTTGGCCTTTAGTTCTTAGGATATGAATTGTATTCATGTACCTAACTGTTAGGTGTCCATTAAATAAATAATTTAAATGCAAGCAAAGTTTATAATAACTGACTTCACCACTTATACATATTTATGTTTTGGCTTGATCGATTTCAATAAATTTTATATAGGACCACCTGTAAAGTATAATCTACCAAACAAAAAAATCATCAAAATACAGTCGAATTGAGAACTTCGTTTTTTGAATTCGGTTGTAAATTAAATAAATAAAGTCCGTTATAAGTTGTTTAATAAATTCGTAACTATAATGGCGAATGCCTCATCGGGCCTTTTTATATATCATTGATAAATTCCTTTACAGTTAGCACAAATGAGGAACTGTCAGGACTGTATGGTGGTGTACTGCAAAGTCAAACAAGATTTGCAGCTGCTAGTATATCTCGAATCCTGTCTCTTTACAAGAGTAATAAATACACCAAAACTGTACCTACATCTGTGATACTGATTGGTCATTCTATGGTAAGTTATTGGCTAAGTATTAACTAGAACTGGAGACTGATTCTGAACTACATCAATTATTTATGAAGGTTTATTAATAAGTAATACACAAAATGTGACTGATTTTGAGCTTAATATCTAATACATTTAAATGAGACATTATTGTATACTAGCCGTGCCCCGCGGCTTCGCCCGCTATTATCAAGTTAAAAAGTAGCCTATGTGTTAATCCTAGGTATAAGCTATGTACATTCCAAATTTCATCCAAATCCGTTCAGCCGTTAAAGCGTGAATAGGAAACAAACATACTTACACACTTACACACAAACTTTCGGATTTATAATATTAGTAGGATTAGTAGGATATTATAATCTGAATCTCGGAAACGGTTCCAACGATTTTCATGAAGTTTAGTATGCAGGGAGTTTCGAGGGCGATAAATCGATCTAGCTACGTTTAATTTTTTAGAAAACGTCGTTTTATCCGTGTTTCTAACCGAGCCGTACTGTTATAGGTAACTATGTGCGCAATCTCGCAATCGCCTCTAATTGGTAGAGGTAAACATAGCATACAACATAACATGTACCTATATTACACTGGTTGTGCCTTGCAGCTATGCCTGCGTTTTTTATGCTCGATATCACTTATCTGTTGCTATAGGCTGTTTTAAAACAATTTAAATTAGTTATCAGAGTTCTATATTTAATAATAACGGTATAATCTGGGAGTCTTTAAGTCAGGAGTGAATAGGTATCTATCTAGGCAAGCATGTTGCATCTTCGGCCGCATCTTCACTTTCCATCAGGTGAGATAGTGGTCAAATGACTGCCTATTTAGCATAAAAAAATATTTTATTTTTATTTAACATGCTTCATTTGTTTATATGTTTGTCGTTTTAGTTCAAATTTGAAATGCTAGCATGCAATTGAACTGAAACAAGGCATTCTTAAACAGCCCGTTGGCGTTGTTGGGTGCATCACTGCTTTCTACGCTGCGGGTGCTGGGTCGATCGCGGTAGGAACACAATTTTCCCCCCAAGATATCTTTCTGGTTCTCGTTGAAATTGTGTGTAGTTGATGTATGTGTTTCTGGCACCCGCGGCCGCGGTGTAAATCTTCGAATTTAGTGAGGGCTGTGAGTGTTACGCGATTGTTTTGTTTAAATTAAATGCGGATCCAATAATTTATATTATAATAAACAGGTATGATAGAGGTAAAAGAGGGCCAGAGGATCTCATTAATTAATTACTAAAGGTAGATAATGCTAGTACATTGATATAAACATTCAGATGACTTATATCACATTGTCTTTAGGGCGGTCTTATAGCTAAGCGTCTCCTGGCATACCCCAGCACACTCAACACAACAAATATAGCTATAACACTGGCTGCACCGTTGGACGCTCCCGTTGTAACCTTCGATGTAGCCATCAACGACTATTATATGCTCATGGACTATGAATGGCAAATGAATGTGAACAACAATGAAGAAATTCGAAATAGGAAGATGTTGATCAGTTTTGGGAATGGACCGAGGGATCTTCTGATGCCATCTGGGTTGACGTCTTCGAATGAGAGCTATATCAACGCTTTGGTAAGGATCTCTTTTTGATATTATTGCTAACTTTGGTGTATTAGTTGTTTGCCCGAACCTCGCTACATCATTTTCGCTCGTGAATAAAAACTTTTACCGTTAATTGTTTGTTACTTTTTGTCTTATTCATAATAGAGAATTGATTTCTGGCATTAGACCAGACTACCTATATCTCTGTTGCTAATGGTTTCTGTTCTAAAACGACAAAACTACGAAGAGTTAAGGTTCATTTTTGATTAATTCAAATAGAAACTGCTCGCAAGAGAGTAAGGTAATAAGGGGTCAGTTTACTCATTTTTTAAGTCAATATATTGGTCAACTTTTCTTTACGGCAGCAAAGTTTGTGTCGTGGACGTCACAGAAAGAACCTCGAAATGACCGCTTTTTAAATTGCCCGAACCCTATTCCGTTTTAAAAAAAAAATTTGGTACAGTGTACCATAGTAACTATTTGGTTGATGCAGTGTACTAAAAAAATTGTCTATATTCCCTGTTGTTTGTTTTTAGTTCTTTTCGTTCACGTATGTAAGTTGTTTGTTCAAATTTGGATACAATCAAATTAATGACAAGCTAGTCGTTCGTTTGATGGTATCCGTACGGTACGCCTGGCTATAATAACATTTTCAGTACAACCCAGAACTAACAAACAAATTCTAAGTATTATATATATTATATGTTTAAGTATTATATAATTGCCCGTCGGTATAGTAAGGTGCGCGTCCGCCTAAGCGACACAAGTTTTCTCCCCAAGGAAAATCAATGTTTCTGGTTCTGGGTGTGATTGTGTGATGTGAACTTTTCCGGCACCCACGACACAAGTCATCGAACTAAGTATGGGGCTGTGATTGTGAAAGCGTATATATAATAATGTTTGTAATAATCTACGTATGTACACTGTTGTTGTTAAAACTAGAGCTCATTAAAAAGCCCAATCAAGTGTTAGGTAACAATATTTTAATCAGTAATTGGTTATTAAATTATTTCTTATCATAAGACATTGTCATACGATACGAGTCACACGTTTCTATGGCAATAACGAGCAAATCGTTAAAATCCTACAGGAAGTTTTCTGTAAATATATACCTACCAATAGTTAATACTATACAATAGGTATACTAGCGACCCGCCCTGGCTTTATAATTTTACATTGAATGCCTAAGAATACTATCGTATTTATTTAAATGAGGATCTCTACATAAATCTAATACCTTTAAACGAGCAATTCTTGTGTATTATATATATATATGTATGTGTAATCAGGATCTCGGAAACGGCTACGATTTTCATGAAATTTTGTATGCAGTGGCTTTCGAGGGCGATGAATCGATCTAGCTGAGTTTCAATTTTAGAAAACGTCGTTTTATCCGTGTTTTCAACCGAGCAAAGCTCGGTCATCCGCGTACTTGTATAAAACAAAGTCATTTGCCTCGTCTACCTGTCTGTTTACACGCTAACTACGGAATTGATGCGGCTTTAACCAATTATGAATCGATTTTGATGTTTTTTTGTTTGGTAGATTTCAGACTACAGAGGTTGTCCCATATAAATTTTATCGAAATCGATCCAGCCAAAACCAAAATATAAGCGTTGAAGTCGGTTTTTTTAAGCTTTGCTTGCGTTTAATTATGCTTACTGATACATATATGTATACAAGTACTATAACGACAGATTGTTACTTAAGATGAATGCCTCAGAGATAAAATTCTTCGAATATATTAAGACAGATGACCTTTGTTTTTAGACGACAGCAATACCAGGTGTATGGGTATCACCGGACCATGTTTGCATAGTGTGGTGCAAGCAGGTAGTTATGGCGATCAATAGATATCTGTTCTCTCTTGTGAACCCGTTTACGGAGCAGATAAGCGAAGACCAGACGCTTCTCAAGGCCAGAGCGAAGCAGCATTTTCAAGTAAGTTTTCATTTAATTTATTTTTAAGGAAGATTTCAGACATCTTATAAATCCAATAATTATGAGGATACTACTAGCAAACTCGTTAATTAAATTAATTAATTAAAAAAATATGATTTGTCGGACTGAATTGTGAATCCAAACCATTCTTGAATCTACCTGAACACACATAAATATTCATCAAAATCAATCCAGCCGTTAAGGAGGAGTTCAGTCACATACACACAGGTACAGGATTATAATTATGTATAATGATAAATTAATAAAAGGTCCCTGTGGTTAGTGATAAACTATATAAATCAAATATGAACAGCTAGGGACACAGTTATATTAAATTTGTTATATTGAAAGTATGTAAATTACTTGTCATATACTATTAGCATGGCTATTAAAAAGTCACAATAGCTGTTTATATAAGAAAACTATTTTTACCATTATAATTGTTGTTATTAAAATACGGCTATCTATATACACATATAGTTTCGAGCATGAACGATGATCTTGAGAATCGTTCATGCTCGCAACCTAGTTAAGAATTTTGTTCAAATGACGTGAGTGATAGCTGTACTCAAATCGACTGTTTTTTTTGTTTGTTACCTCATAACTTCGTTCCACGTGAACCGATTTAAAAAATGTTTGTTTATAAGATGCTGCTTCCCATTTGGTCCCATTTAAATTTGATCAAGATCTGATCAGGAGTTCTTGAAATATCGTCAATAATGCGTGTTTAGTATATCTAATCTGATCAAAGTTCCGAAGATAAGGCGGAATCTTTTTTTTAAGCTTTGCTTGCGTTTAATTATAATAATAAAAAATATAATGTCTGATTCTCACGAAAACTATTATATTATAATTTTTTTACCAGGCAAACCGATCTACGACACTCAATCCCAACATACCCCGAGCAAACGCAACGATGATTGCCGACGCTTTCTGGTACGAGGACAACAGAAGGATTTATCAAGTGTCCAGGCCGGAGATAGAGAAGTAAGCAATTATTAGTACGTTTAGTTATCTCGTTAGTTGAAGAGGAAATATCTTGTTGAGAGATAAGATATCCACATAACCAGAGGGTCTATTGAAATTGCTACGAAATTATAAATGTTGCTTATCAAGAATTCTCTAACTCTAAGTTTTGTATTCAGTATTTTTTGTTATATGTTAAGGGTAATTGTTTACATTACTTTTAACCATAATGTAGTGTATGGAGATATATTGTCTATTGCTAATATTAACATCATTGCAAAAAAAAACGATTCTCCGGCGGAGGGCACCATATCACAGATAACCTATTTTCCGACATCAAAAAAAAGGTTTCGATTTCGGTTCAATTCGACTGTAGGTTTTATTTTGTATGTATGTTAATGATAAATCCGCCAAATATGAATCGATTTTGATGTTTTTTTTATGTTTGGTAGATTATACTTGAGTGGTGGTCCCATATACATTTTATCGAAATCGATCAAGCCAAAACCAATATATAAGCGGTGAAGGCTGGTTTTTGAAGCTTTAAATTATGGGTCCCAATGTTTTCCTACCAGGATTAAAAACCTGTTTAATTACTCTGTGTGATATATGAAATAACGATGTTTGTTAAACGTATAATACGCCTACACCCCTCTTCTCGTCTACCATGTGTGGTTGACTGGTAGAGAATGCCCCTAGCATTAAGTCCTCCTTTTGTAGTTTTTGTGCATTATAGAATTAAATAATAATAATATAATAAGTCATTCATTCATTAATTAATTCATTCAATGTATTTTGATTTGAGGCAGACGAATTATTCTTCTGCCTTTCTGGCTGATGTTGAAAAATATTTTTTTTAATTCAGGATAGTCAAACATTTGACCACTATCTCGCCTTATAAGTTATGATGCGATCGACGATAGAACATATTTGCCTAGAAGATACCTGATCAATCGTATCGACTTAAAGACTCCCATTATATGTATCGGGAAACACAGACTCGGGAAAGGAATTCCATTCCTTCCTAAGAGAACATGCCAGTAAATTATAAATATGTAGTACATATTTGCTTGACTAATCTGGAACCCTCATAATATAGATTGTCCGATATCTGAAGCAAAGAAATTTTTTGTATGGTATCACAAATCACAATTTTCCACAAACCACAACACACTAGAAACACGTAAACATTGGCATTTCTCCAGAAAATCAAGGAAATGAATGTAGCAGGTATTTTAAGATGTTTAAAGTTGCGTCATTATAGCTTTAAATACGTCCAGTGTTCGCACAAGGTCTTGGAAATCGGAAGGTGAAATGATGCAGCGTAAGTTATTATTAGACTGAGATAGATATATGGATCAAACTGTCTGCCGTAGTCTCCTTATTGTTACCTCGGGACTAGGGCGATGTCTAGACTATATTCTTTAATCAAACAGTTATTTTAATTAGAGTCAACTTTGGTCCATGTGAAAAACCATTTTTGGTTTTGGCTCATATTGTTTTTGAAAACTTGGTGTCGATTGTAGTAGGATCATAATAAGTAATTATTCATAATAATATATTCATATCATTATCATATGATTACGTCTTAGTATTATAATATTGGATATAGCATTTCGGCGTACGGGATTAAGTTCAACCATTTAATTTCAACGTACTGGGTTATATTCCCAGCTGAAGCACAATTTTCAAATGAAGATTGTAAATAATCTCGTAATAATAAACTACTTAGTAATCGCCTCAACTATCGGCTCTAGCCAAAAGACCCTATGTCTTTTCTGTAAAGATTCAAACTTGCTTATCATGTCTGTATGTATTTAAGGCTAGGCCCTCTTGTGAGATAGTGTCAAACGGAAGCCTATCAGAGATAAAAAAGTACTTCAAAGAATCCCTCGATTTTCAAACGTACCAATGTCTAACTACTGGTATTTTGATATTCTACGTTCCAGAACCACTTACCTGATGATAAGACTGGTCAAGTTTCCACAGAATCGATTCGTCGCAGTCGAAGCCGTGAACGTAGACGATAAGGAGTGGATATTTGGCTGTAACGCCAAGTTCACTTATCATACGCATAGATATTGGTAAGTAATCAATAGGAACAAGGTATTCTCCTAAAGCACTATTGTTCAATCCTCAGATAATGTCTGGTCGCATTTATTCCGTCAAAAGTAAACAACAATTAAAAGCCAGATATACTTTGTTTGACTAATCTATCAAACAAATAACTTTATAACTTCCTTTGACGGCCAATTAAGCCGCTATTTAATACATTTCGACGATGGGTATCAGGCATCAGGCTATTCACGTGTCTAAACTAACGGATTTTATTCCCTCGAGATAAGTGTGAAGTTTGTTACAAAAATACTACACAATTATCTATCTGATAGATAACAGAAAAGTTTATTTGATAGGAAAGTGGACAAATACGTATATTGGCTTGATAACTAACTGACAGTTTGTCTAAGGATTGAAAAATTACCCTAGGTTAAGACATTCATTGTGTCATACAATTATTCCTTTAAGTATGGCACAGAGGTGCTACTTTAAACCCTAAGCACCCTGGCTCGCTCGGCCCACCATAACTTTCTTAAATGCTGTAATATGCTATTTCTTATAAAGGTGAAGGAAAACATCGGGAGGAAACCGGCATGTCCGAGAATAACAAAATTCGAGAACATGTGCACCACATATCCTCCACTAGCCCAGGGTAATATATTAAAGCATAGACATTTCCAGTGAGAGAAGACTCCGAGTTCCAGCAGTGGAAACGAAAATGGGCTGATGATAAAACTGAATATATAACGTGTTGTGCTTGTTGTTACATTGAAACCATGCCACTGGTTAAATTCGATTCAATAAAGACAAGATCTCACATTGACGACAGTTTACATACATGACATCTCACTCCCACAAGCATTAACGGCAATAGTGAGAGTGAGATACCGTTACGGCTCTTGTCAATCCCAAATGTTTTCTTTATTAAATAGGATACAACTACAGGATGTAAGAACCGATCGATGGATCCTGCTTTCGAATGCTGCAACGCGCTTAAGCTTTCGGTGAAGGTTTATATCGAGATAAAATATGTAGTGGAGCATGTTTTTACCCTCGCTACCAGTGTACTGTAGAGTTTACCCTCAAGTATAACAAATAAATCTGTCCGAAAAATCATATTCCAGCAGCTATCCTTGAGATGTAGACATTCTAGGCGTAATCCTCGACCAATTCATCTCTTGCTATCAGGAGATCTATTGGTCAAACGCTAGCCAATCAGAGCTAAAAAAACATACAAGTTATACGAGTATAAGGCGTAACTCACAATATAACTTTGGTTTCAGTAAGCATGCTACATCATTAGCTGAGCTTGGTCGTTGGACGGGGGTCGCGAATGACTTTGGTCGTCGAAAAATAGCTACAGTTCACTTACACGACATCATGCAACGTCATCCCGATTGGACACACGTGGTTGTTAAAGTTTCTCCTACGAGAAAACCGGTAAGATATAGAAAGAGCTGCGGCCATTGATTACTAGTTAGTGGAACAATAGATATTATGGTATTATAGGATATATATCTAAATAACATCAATCCATTCAGCTAATAATCAAATACAAACAAACTCTTTTTGAAATAATTGAAACGCAAGCAATGCTTAAAAAACCGCATTCATCGCTTATATTATGGTTTTAGCTTCATCGATTTTGATAAAATTTATGTGGGACCTGCTCTGAAGTAAAAATTCTCATAATTGATGGACAAATCGCGTAACAAACATAAAAAAAAAACCTACAGTCGAATTGAGAACCTCCTTTTTTAAAGTCGGTTGAAAAGTTAAATATTCTTTATTTTATATAAACCAGTCAATGTTTCTAAACATTCAAAAAACCCGAATGCGAAAAATGTGACCCTACTTTAATTTACTTCATTTTGATACCCTACTCGATAGGTTTGGTTATTTTTTAGGGTTCCGTACCCAAAGGGTAAAAACGGGACCCTATTACTAAGACTTCGCTGTCCGTCCGTTCGTCCGTCTGTCACCAGGCTGCATCTCAAGAACGGTGATAGCTAGACAGTTGAAATTTTCACAGATGATGTATTTCTATTGCCGCTATAACAACAAATACTACAAATAAAATAAAATAAATATTTATTTTATTTTTAGTATATAGTATATCCATTACAACAAACTTGTTTTTTATAGATAATGGTACGGAACCCTTCCTGCGCGAGTCCGACTCGCACTTGGCCGGTTTTATTTTATCAACGTATTACTATTTCGCGCCGAAAATCTGTAATTTTTTTTCAACATCTATCTAAGGACACTTGGGTTTTAAGACGAATATAACTGTGTAAATCCATTCGGCGGTTTGCCCCGCCCGGTGACGCTGCAGAGGCTACACACAGCCAGCAGGCAAAATAGAAGAAGAAGAAGTAATAAAGAAATTTACAAAATATACATACCTGCAACATACGCGCGAAAAACATTACCCTTCCTTGGAAGTCGGGTAGTAAAAAATAACCTTTTTTATGATAACATTAAGAAACTCGTCCGTCTGTAAGCATCTGTAGTACCATCCCTTTGCTTAATTTAATCCCTTGACAATAGTATTAGGTCTAACACCTTATTTAGTTGTTATTAAACGTGAGGCCAATGCCTTCTTAGGCCTCTTATGTTGGTGACCTGAGGATCTAGCTAGAGTTAACAATTAATTATCATTACACAAATTCGTCTTTTGCTCATATTTGGATCAATTCAAATAAATATAATTAAACGCAAGCATTATAGCTTTAAAAAAACCGACTTCACCGCTTTATCATCAGAACTGAACAGATTAGATGTACTAAACACGCATAATTGACGATATATAAAGAACTAATGATTCTTGATCAAATTTAAATGGGACTAATTGGAAAGAAACATCTTATAAAAAAAAATTTCGACGAACGAAAATCGGTTCACATGGAAAGATGTTATGAGGTAAAACACACATAAAAAAAACAAATACAGTCGACTTGAATACCTCCTCCTTTTTTATCAGTAATCGTAATAATTGTAATGACGTTAATGTATAGCTGTGTTTTTGATCTTATTTAAGTAAAAATTTTACAAAGAAATCTTTTAATTCCAGATAATTCTAAACGTTGACACAAACGACCACGCCTCGCGTGAAATCCACATTGAAGTACCCTCAGATGTTTCCCTTGCAAAGACCACAATTATCGCTCAAACAGAACAAGATTCATTATACTATGAACTATTACTAAAAGGCTTCGATACTATAAACCAAGCTTACCTTTTGTATGTGGAACCTACGGCGAGTTGTAAAGCACCTAGTTACCACGCGTCGGCCGAGGTTCACGTACCTTGGGCGGAGAATCATGAATATTATCATTATTTTACGTGAGTATATGCTTTGTAAAACTTGCGAAATGCAATCATGTATGAGAATATCGAATACTTTCGTTGTTTTTGAATCCAAAGATACTGTTAGTGTTGAATATCAGACCAGTGACTCAAAAGTTTACATATTTTGCAAGAAAAAAAACCATAAAACCGAATAAAAATGTTTTTTTACTATTTAGTGTTAAGTTGTGTAGATTTATTTTAGTGCGTTATCCTATTATCCTAACGACTGCGCTAATGAAGTTTGGGCATTAAACTCTGAGACTTCGGGGCTCTGAGTGTGAAAGCGTTAATGTTTTTTAAGCTTTTCTGATGATGGAGTTTTGAGGTGGACGATGAAACAGTTTAATGGTTACTTGCGAACCGTTTAGGCGCTTTGGTTTGATTCGATGAGTTTTGTAAATTACACTTGTGACAGTCCCATAAAATGGTGGAAAATTAAATTTTCAATGGCTTTTAGTTAAGTCTTTTGAATAAAATTAAAACATATTCTTTCATTTCAGTCAAGTCAAGGTATCGCCTATGAAGCTGCGATTGTATAAAAGTAACCCTAATATAACCTCGGGGCTTGATACTACAGAGTATGTAAAGATAACTCTACTATTGGATCCTCAGTGCACTTTCACAGTCAGGTAATAAAAAACATATTTACTTTTGAACGATCTATGTGCGTAGAGGTTCAAGCTTTGGACTCTACTTAATCATAAAAGCACTCCCAAGGAGGGTGGACGTCCAGCAGGCACAACCAGCGGCAGCTGGGACACTAAGAAACATTTGCCCAGCTTTAAGATACATTATTTGTTATAAAAAAAACTGTAAGTGTTCTGGTCTATTCCAGTATCGCGCCATCCTTGTACCACCGTTTGGCCCAACTACGTCATAAATACACTTCCGCTCTGTACCCCGGTCGAGTTAACTTTACACCTGGCGATAGCGGACGCATATAAAGAGGCGCCATCTGTGTCAACTTGATCGGGTTATAGCTTCCTATGTAGCAGCTATATTACTACTAGCGCGGAATTAAATTGTATGGCCCCAAGCAGCGCCAAATAGGGACCCTGCCGAGAATTAACACATGTTATTAATGAAATATGAAGTGTTGTATGGTGATTGGTCTATTCCAGTATCGCACAATCCTTGTACAACCGTTTGGCACAATTTACGCAATTATACGCCCGTTGTATATCTCGGTCGAGTTGACTTGACATCTGGAGGGAAGGGAGCTGCATACAAATAGGTGCCATCTGTGCCAAGATACCTCGACCGCGTTATATAGCAGCTATAGTACTACCAGCGTGGAATTGAATTGTATGGCCCCAAACAGCAGCAGATAGGGACACTGGGGGGAGACCTTTGCACAGAAACGGAATATCAAAAAAGTTCCATGTCTCTTCCAGTATCGCACCATCCTTGTACAACCGTTTGGCCAAACTATCCTATGTAGCCGATTGTAGCCGCTATTGTACTACTAGCGCTGAATTATAATGTATGACCCTAAGCAGTGGCATTGGGGGAGACCTATGTTCAGAATTGAGACACAATATTTTATTTTAAAAAATGAAGTGTTTCTTGTCTATTCCAGTATTGCACCGTCCTTGTACCACCGTTTGGCACAACTAGCTCGTAACTACACGCCCGTTCTAGTTCCCTATGTAGCAGCTATAGTACTCCTAGCGGCTAGGAGCAATATACTGAATCTGAAGAATACAGGCGCCTGTGTTTCTATGCACTCGGCCTTAGCCAGTGATAGTGTGAAGCCTTATTATGCGCTGGTGTTCGCGAGATTGGCCACTGTTGGCTTGACGTGAGTATTTTGGATTTTTATTTACTTTTTGTGCACTATATACCGTAATAGACATATTTAACCGTTAGTTTGATAGAATTAAGATTGCATACTTAACAGCGTAGATAAAAGAATGTTAGTCGTAGGAAAAATTAGACGAACTATTTACTAATAAATATAAATAATATAAATAAATATATGTTTCTTTTTAATGTATGGCGACTTTAAAAAGAGATTTAACACATTTAATCTGATCAGGGGATCCGAAGATAAAGCGGTGAAGTCGGATTTTTTAAGCTTTGCTTGGGTTTAAATTATTGGTTATTCAATACATTTCTTGGGGCTCAAAAAATTATATAGCAGATTAATATTACCGCTATAGATATTATTATAATTATTGGTGTGATTCACACTAAAATGCATTCAAAACCGGTCGTGTTGTATTACGACTATATTCTTAACAAAGTCCAAACTGTAACTCAAAAAATTTAATGATTGCCATTTAACAAGTAGTTGTTAAAATTAAATTGAAATATTTTTTTTATTACAGTTCCGTGCCTTTTCTGTCGTTCCTATTTGAAAACGCCAGTTGGAAGAATTTAGAATTACAACACTTCACTCGATCCCTACTAGTGCTGCCAGCGTACATGACCGCACTAGGCATTGTCAACATATCAGTTGCTGTGATACTGGCAATCATGGTCTTCTCTTCACAGATAGCGCATAGATTGCTCTTTAGGTATGTACTATGGTATCAGTATGAAAATTTTGATGAAATTTTGTATGTAGTCCAAGTCTTAAATGTATTCAGCGATTAAGAGCATACATTAAAATTTTCACTGTACAAGACAATCGTGTAGAGAATAATTATATTACCGTATAATAAATTAAAACTTGATTAAAATCAAAGCTAGTCAATATTAAATAAGCGTTACACGTTACGCACTTTGAAAAAGATGCAATAACTGCATGACTACAGACAATCTAGACCTTAATGATGACGACCCAGTTGGCACAGTGGACACGTGTCCGCTCTCTGCGCCGTGGGTCCTGGGTTCGATTCCCGGCAGGAGCACAAATTCCTTCCCAAGGTATATTTGTGCTTCTGGTTTTGGGTATATTTGTGTGTGTGATGTGAATGTTTCCGGCACCCACGATACAAGTATTTGAACTTAGTGTGGGGCTGTGAGTGTTTGTTTGTTTGTTAATGTATCGGACATAAGCTACCTTTTTCCAGATTTCCTCAGACAAAGCCGCTAGCATGATCCAGCTAATGACAAAAATCTTCGATAATGTCTGTAAAGTGCAAGCTATATAAATACAGCTTTGTAGGGTGCTCTAGTCAAGTATAGCACTTAAATAACCAAGCATTTTCACACTTACAGCCCCACAATAAGTTCGATGACTTGTGCGAAAACATCCACATCACACAGAGACAGAAACACAAATTTTCCTTTTCCCACCGGGAATCGAACCCGAGGCCAATTAAAAAACAACTAAATAAACTTGTTTGGTATCTATTTATTACTGGCTGCGTCCCTCAGTTTTATTCGCGAAAAGCCAGCCCTACAGGGATTCCGGGATAAAATGTAACCATATGTAAGTCCTGGGTGTCAGCTACCTCCAATCCAATTTCATCAAAATTAGTCCAGCGGTTTAAGCGTGAAGAAGTAACAAACATACAAACTCACTCGCAAACTTTCGCCTTTATAATTTTAGTGTTATTTTGTAATGATTCTTTGTGGCACATCCGCCTCCCAGGATAATGTGGCGCGGAGGCACGGGGCTAGCTGATAAGGTCGCCAGCGGGCTGCAGAAGGTGCCGATGGTAGTCAGCTGTACCATCGTATGTGCCGCGCCATTTTCGTGCGGAGCCGCCTCGCTAGCCGCGGGCGCCGCGTTTAATGCCTTCATGGTAAGTAGGTATACATACTGAATTTTTGGGTAATAAGGAAAAGCAATTCTTATAATATTATCAAACTTCTACGAAATTGTACCTATTTAGACATAGCGTGCAAATATGATTAAAAAGATAATTTTTACACGTTACTTTCAATAGATGTTGACGGATATTATGATTAAAAAAAATGGAAATCTTTAGATATTTTTAATTCAAGATAGGCTAGCTTTTGACCACTATCTCACTTGATGGTAAGCGACGATGTGGTCGACGATGGAGGAAGATTGCCTAGAAGAACCTATTAATTCCCAAGAAGACACCCAAATTGTACTTATCAGGTTGTAGTGAATTGTGCCATGAGTCGGCGAGTAGCGCCGCGACCCATCTCTAACCTTCTACCAAGCCACCAAATATAAGGAACAGAATAGAGGTATATACATATATAGGTACATGTTGAAATGCAGAAAAAATAAGAGGTATAGGCAAGCATTAAAAAAACCCAATGTTTGCTCGATTTGGGTGCGAACTCAGTAATAGCGATTTGATTTTATTTGAACCGTAGCGTTGTCTGTCCCCTTCAAATATAGATAATATATACCCAACTAATCTGTACCTTTGGTATTGACTAGGTCAGGGTAAAGCTTTGTCCAGCAAGAAACATCTCTTGAACCTTTTTTCAAAAACATCTATTACAAATAGTACAATATATTCTTCATCATAATAACATGATTTTGTCTTCCTACAGCTATCCAAAATGTACGAGGAATACTTAGAAGACTACGTCTACAAAATTATGGCGAAAGTAGCATCGAGAGCGTGTCACTTCTTCAAAAATAGCAAACCCAAAGTCAACAAAAAACCGAAAACACACGCAGCGGGAGAGAAGATTCAATGGACAAATCTTGACGAATTAGAAGAAGAATGCGTGGTGGAAGATATCGAGAAGAAATTGGGCTCCGGAGACGATCTGAGCAATCTGAATTTCCACATGACTCTGTTTATGATGTGGATGTGTGTGACTGTTGTAAATATACCAGTTTTGCTGACGTGGGCGCGGAATTTTAAGTAAGTACTCATAATCAACTTCTCAATCATGACACTGTTAACACTTTTACTGCTGAAAACACATTCCTTGTGTTTATTCAATCGTAACGCGATTGCGGCGAAACCCCTGGCGTGTTGTTTCCATTTTTAATCATCCGTTGGATAGTTACTTTACCTTTACAGACGTGAGCCGTGAGGAATATTAAGCTAGTAGCTTTCTAAAATCGAAATAAAACCTCTAAACCTTGGCCGTTCTTACGGTTGATGAGTAGGACACTACTGACATATTTACTACTGAATATTGTCCTAAATGCGGCGTAACGCGTGAAGACACACACACACACACATTTAACTTCAAAATGCTCAACAGTCTAAAATGCTCGCGTCCGCTTTCTAATCATCTGGTTCGATCCCCGGCTGGATCGATTTCAGACGTTTCCACCCCAAGGGAAATTTGTCATCTGATTCTGGGTGTAATTGTGTGCGTGTGATATGTTTCCGGCACCCACGAAGTCATTGAACTTAGTGTGAGTCTGTGAGTGTGAAAGCGTTAAACCGTTTACAATAAATAAAAAATAGCGTAGAATCTCCCTTGAAAACAACAGATAATTTTAATTCAGTTGGGTGCTGTGGGCATAAAAGCAATTATTTATAAGTAGGCAAAAAAGGATGACTGTGTTCTTTCCAGCGCCCGCCTCATATAAATTACTTATATCACATGGCCACTCTACCAACATAGATATATCTATTTTCCTTATTCCGTATTCAACCTCAGGATAATTTATGTTACAGGTACAGCACAACTCTAAAACCTGACACATCTTATCACACTGGACTAGTTTTGTCGGCGTGTTCAACTTACATTTGGCAAATGGATGGGCCTAAGAAAAATTTGTAAGTCTCATATATATCATGCATCCCTGTCACCTCATATTTAATGTTGATTTTTTCAAACGAACAAAAATATATCTTGTAATGTTGTTTCTCTTTCAGGAAGTACTATGAAGCAGTCTCATCTTTGATCTTCACAATGTCTATCTTCATACTAGCACTTGGACCCTTCTCGCTCACAATCGTGAACTATGGAGTAGCATTCATGTACTTAGTTATAACGGCTCAACAGATACTAGATAAGGAAGTCGAATCACTAACCGTTCAACAGCCTCAAAGTGATACACAAGAAATTGACAAAAATGAAGGTATTTGTTCAGACAACAAATCTAAAACAGATACTTTAGACCCTAAGGACGACAATGGTGAAAATACCGAAGATATTAGTGAAGGTCAACATAGTGAAAATACACAAAACGAAAACTGTGAATGCAGTGAAAGTCGAATATATACAACGTTCAAGAATCTTAAAGAAAAACTTAGTTTTAACAATGAGGACTTATAACCTTATTTTAGATGTATATATGTAGCAGTATCGAATTTGAATATTTCAAAAATTTTTACAGGCCTTGCTATCTCATTAGAACACATCTGGTAGAGTATTTTGGACTTTGATTATAGAAATAACTTTTAAAACAGTATTATAATTATTATGTAATATACAAAACGGCTAATACTCGCTAGATTGTGACGAGTGCAATACTATTGCAATAACTTTTAAAATTAAAACAATGATGTAATGAGCATGAAAAAGTTCCAATCTCAGATGTTGATGTAGAGCTCAAATGTTTGAATATCATAAATAAAACATAAACCAATCAGTTCCAAAGTGAACTGAAGTTTTTATTAACTTTTCAATCTGTTTTGAATGAAGTTTATTTTTTTACCCTGTTGTTAATTAAAATTTAAGTAGATACATATCACAATTATTTAAGAAGTTTGTCAAACTATTAGTTAGAAATAGTATAGTGACTACTATTTGAACTAGTTCTTAGAGTCATATTTAGTAATTTTTAATTGTTCATGATTCAAACATTGTTTGTGACATAACAAGCTTTTAAACTCACTATCCTGGTCCCGATTTTGGTAAAAACTATAGCGCAAAAGTTGTTGTCACTAAAACAAAAATACATACATTACATAGCCAGTTTTTTGTGTTTAGATTCAATTCATTCTAGTCTTATTCATTGACATATGAAATGTGTCAAACAACATTTATTATATAGTTTGTTTACTGTGGTTTTAATATTAATTAGAATAGTATACCTCTAGAGTTGTATACAAAAAGAAGTTATGCAGAGATTATACAAATATGTTTTGCTAAATAAATATTTATTACCTATGAAGGAACCGAGAAGGTTTGTGCTTAGGTTGAAAAGTGGTTTGTGTGCAAAACAAATGTTCATTTATCTCCTCTCCAAAATGGTTTAACTGATTTAGGTACAGTATTTTGTAATCAGTGCAGCCATTTTCCAGATAGGTTGTCGAATGTATTTTCAAAATTATGATTTTGGCTACTTGTGTGTGTTCATCCCGAGACCAATGTTAACCATTAACAAAAGCATGGATTGATTGCTAGACTATTTGATAATAATTATAATTAAACATATGAAACCTAGTTCTTTAACTTCCCGCGAATTGAAATTGTACTTTCTTCATAATATACAATATTTTGAATAACCAATTTGTTTTGGCAAAACTGCTTCAGCCACTCATGAGAGACAGAGAGAAATGTGATGATCCAATTTTGAAATAAATATAAACATAATATTTCTAATCTAATTTAGGCCTGCATTGTACTGTTGTCCTGCCTGCATCTGATATTCACTGAATTGTATTTAGCAGGTCTCCAATTATTGCCATATATTATGATAAATTAGTTTTACTCAAAATAAAACTGCAATTGAATTATTGATAGTAATAATATTTTGATTCTATTCTGTTATACTGGCAAACATTTTTGTTTTATTTTTTATATTATTATAATATTGTAATCATATTCAATATGCCAAACAGTGGTTTTTATTAATAACAGACTAAGCAAACGTTAGACTACAATCACACCTGATGAAAGTGTCAAAGTAGTCTAAGATGGAGCACACTTGCTCAGTAAATTCCTATTTCTTTACTTTTGAACACAGGCCAAATTGAACCTTTCAGGAACTACAGATGACAGCAAAGCATTCCATTTGCTGATTTGATATTTTGGATTTTGGCTGCGTTCAGTGTCTGCTTTCTGGTTGCAACTGGTTAGTCTAGCCAGTTCTGAGACTCGGTTAGTCTTCAGTTAACCACAACCAAACAACCGCTTTGAAAAAGCATTGTAAAACACTCCTGTCAAGGTCAATTTTCTATGAGAACTAGCCTGAAAAGCTGTATGTGATTGAGTGGATAAAAACAATTGAAGTTGTAGGCACTGAACGCAACCCGGGCATAATTATGATTGAATTGAAAAAATAAATGTGCTTTTTAAAGGTAACATTTCGAGAATACTTCTGTCTTACAGAAAGGCATTCAAAGATTATATCACATTAGAAACTAGCTTCGGCCACTTTTTGTGCACTGATTTCTGCCCTTTCAATTGGATGTTAGTTTATGAAACACTCATTAGTTGTTATACTCTTTATTAACTATAAAGTAAATAAAAGATTTCGATCTTAAATGCTATTTTAATTTGAGAATCACACCTTTTGGTATATGTGTCGACGTCATGTGCGGTCATTTCTTCCCTTTCTTGCCAGCAGGTTTCTCTTCGTTATTTCTTGGGTTTTGCCAGTTTAGGGGGTTGCGGCGGTACATGGGCCATGGAGGAACGGTAAGAATCGCGGCCAGTAGAAAACCAGCGCCAAGAATATACACAGATTGAGAAAATTGTTGCACGATGTAGCCCCAAACGAAGCCGACGATACTAAATAATGTTATGATTGCTCTGTATAGTTTCTCTGCTTTTGCTTGTCCGACGTAGTCAATGTGAGTTGGTAGCGATGTAAAGAAATCCATTGTTGTGATTGAAAGATTTAGAATTAAAGTAAAATCACAAATTTGTACACGAAGCCGTCGAGATTTACTTGAAAGATATTTTAAAAGTTTTGACATTCATTAAACGTCATTCATTTGACACGTCAGTAGAATCGAGATGTGTTGACATGAAAAAAAATAAAGATAATCTAATCAGTCCGCTAAAAATAATATCCATAATGGAATTAATAACTATGGTATCTACGGGTCAATTACCTATATTTCCTAAAAGTAAACTAAAACTATATACAGCAAAGAACTAAGTTACCTACAAGACACCGAGCTAAGCTAACAACTTAACATGTACAATAAATTATAATAATATTACCACGCTAGTACTAGTTCCATGCCAAAAGTTCCTCTATGGTTCCATGACTCAAATCGGTATAAAAAGTTCCTCTATGACTCAAATTATAGCGCTCGCATACAGAGCGTTTTTAGTCGATCACTTGTTCCATGACTCAAATTATAGCGCTCGCATACATTACAGAGCTTTTTTAGTCGATCTTAAAAAAAATCGCTGTCGATTTTGTCAATATATTGAGCGCGATTCTTTAAGGTCACTTTGTAAACCTAATGCGAAAGTAACACTGTCTGTTACTGTCTTTCACGTCTAAACCAATTAACCGATGTTGATGAAATTTGGTACGGAGATATTATAGTTACTAGAGCTTGGGAAAGGACATAGGCTACTTTTTATCACGGAATTCTCGCGGGTCTGTGAGTTAGGGCGTTGTCCTCATTAGTTAAGTTTTAAGACAGTACACTTTTGGCTACCGCGGCTCACGGATGCATTCAACGTAACATTAACATAAGAACATAGGTTAAGAACATTTTACATAAACAATAAATAGTGCAAGTTATAAACAATTAACGTTTAATTTCCCATTGTCACCTCACTGTCGCGATATCGCAATAAACATCTATAAACCACCATCGCACCACCCAGGCGAATCCTTTTTATTCGAAAATATTTTGATAAACGCATTAAAATGTATGTTTCCTGATATACCTATATAAAATGGGAGTCTTGAAATTCTCATGAATATTATATAATTCGTCATAATATGCTCATATAAAGTTCCATGAATTCTCTAAAATTAAGTTTGACATGAATTTGACACATTTAAATTCTCTATTATCGCGATTAAATATAAATATAATCGCGCCGAATATATTTATTATTAAATCAGGCTCATTTTAGTTTTGCTTGCTATAAGAAATTACAATATAAATACCTAAAAAAAATTCTAAACGGTACCAAAATTAATAAATGGTCACCAAATTACGTTGGATAAATGGTCACCAAATTACGTTTCCTAAAATATTATGAAATAAATATTTTTTTTCGTATTATAAATATTTTTGTTTTAATTATAAAAATAAATAACCTTAACCTATTGTTATCCGATTCGGTTCTGTCACAGGAAATTTTATTTTAAGGAAACGTAATTTGGTGCCCATTTATCCATTTTGGTAACCGTTTAGAATTTTTGGTGGCCGTCTCAAGTATACCCCATTAAAAATAGAAAGTGGATTAGTTTGCCAACTTTATTTGACTGATGATTATTTATACCTTTAACATCAAAATTTATACTATAAGGGCGTATTTTTTTTTCTTTGTACCTTGCATTTTTTCACCTGTTACGTCACTTGTGCTATTATTTTTTTGATGATCATTATCAATATTCATGATGTGTATAAAAAATAAAGATAAGTGTTTATCTTTGTATCAGAATATGATTTTTATTATGAGGTTTTCCTTATATTATATTTTTTATGATATTCTGAAAGTAGTCGAAACTAGGAAAATGTTATGTAACTCACTAAATACAGGGGTTTAATCCTTATTTTTACGTCACTGTTGCCGCCAAAAACTTTAAATTTTTACCGAATCCAAAGACAGGTATATATTTCTTGACATTTATAATGCTTAACACGGAAATATCAACCGTAAGTAATGCAAAATATTAGTTTATTTCTTGTTACTCAAAATCGATTAAGTGGAAAATTCCTATTGAGTTACGTAAATTTTAGCAATATTTTATTATTTTCTACTTGATGTAAGTATATTTTTCAATGTGGCAACAGTAGCTTAATGCGTCAAAACTATCAGCTATGTTGTATACCGTGACGAGAAGCCAAAAGGTGTGGTCGTTAGTTTGGAGCAGTCGAAATCTTCCACTGATTTACGGTATAATTCAAGGCAAATTCAAGGTAAGACTAATTTCTATAGTGTATTTGTTCTGTTTTTAAGGAAGTTTAAGGTTAATACTCTTAATTTAAATCAAAATTTATGAAAAGGCAAAATCAATAATCTATAAATTATTTTTTGTATTATTATCTCACATGGAAGCGTTACGTCCTTTGAGAAACATTTCACGCATTGGAATGAATTTGTAACTCAATGGAAAGGTAAGGGCGAGTACAAATTGTAAATATACTAGCGACCCGCCCCAGCTTTGTACGGGTGCAATTCAGAGTTATAATTTTATTGTGAAACAATTCTCTTAATAACAATAAATAAAAAAAATAAAAAAATTATAAACTAAAAACAATTAATTAGATTCTTTATATAATATTAATTTTATCTATATTAACATTTTAATAATTTAATTCCAGGTTGAAAGCGAGGATATAAATGAAAAAGATAGTCTAATGATGATAGACTAAATTTAATGGAAATAAATTACGGTGATAGCTAACTAAAAAGGTCAAATTTGACACAAGTTCAACGGCAAAAGGAAAATTTCGATCTATTACAACAGTAGTCTCACGTTCTGTAGCATGCCGTAAACGTACAGCCTAAAATCCATTTCAATCTTGTAGAAAATGTATGTGCTGTTCAGCCTGGTACTGCAGACAATGTGCTGGGACAGAAGCAAACCATCACGGTTACGATGACTACATTTGTGACGAATGTTTAGGAGAGTAGTCTCCTAAGCATTCACAAAACTGTTTTTTTTAAATCAGTTATTTTTTTTTACGTTTAAAACTTGTTTATTACATAATTCTTTATTTTGTATAATTTTAATTTACTGCTATTACTACTCCAAGTATGTTTTTATAGGTTTTAGTTAGAGAAAACTGTAAAGCAGAACAAGTATTATTAAGTAAAAGTGTTTGTTGTGAACAAAGCTTTACTGGTTCCATTTAGTTATTTCGTAATTCTATTGAGTGATGTCTACCAAATCTAGTGATAATAAATTAAAGATATTTCATTCAGTTCCTCAATTAACATGCCATTAATAAATAAATAAATATGTATGTTTTTTCTTTTAAATTTTCTTAGATTTTATTGGCTAATTTGTCCTAAAATACGTTGTTAACAAACAAAAATGTAGTACTATGGCCAAACTGTAACTCAAAGGAGAGTATTTATAGATTATTATTGCTTATGTTGTGTTTAAAGGTTTACATTTTAATAGATAAGTGTAGAAATGACTGAATATGTTCCATATAAAAATTATTTCATAACTACTGGCCTATTTAATTTATGAAAAATCTATTAATGTTTCGTAACTCAATGGAGCATTTTATCAGTTCTAGCGCATTAAAAGACGTTTTATTTTAAAAGATATGGTTTTTACCTAAAAAACATATTAATATTCAGATAATAGATATATTTATGATCTTAAAAAAATATTCAAACAGTATTAAAATGAGGTTTCATATTTAGTACAAGAAAATAAAAATACGCCCATAAGCCCTGTGTAGGTCACGCCCTAAAATCATTAACATTCCAGTAAGCTGTGTTGAGGAAGTTGGTGAGGTAATTTTTAATCATAATTAACTTGCAACACTACCTCGCACTGTCTGTCAGTCGATTGTCAACATTCAGTACGATCAGACTCATTAGGTTAATTTTTAGTTTTAACAAAGATCTTTTAGTTTTATTATCCAAAAAGTACAATAATTTTATTTTATGTAACAAAATGACAACATTAAAACAAGTTCCTCTCACATGCGGTGGCCATACCAGACCAGTGGTGCATTTGGATTTTAGTGACGTTACTAAGGATGGTTATTACTTGATTTCGGCTTGTAAAGGTAAGTCTTAGCGATTAATTGTTGTCCGGGGTGCCCTTTTACCTTGGCCTAGTTGAAGGTGGAAGTCTTTCAAGTGTTAACGTTAGTGTTCATTGAGAATTTATGTGACAGATGTCGTAAGTACGTCGGGTTTGGAAAGGCCTTCACTTTCCTTGTGTTGTGCGTTGGGCCGGCGTGCATTCAATGCATGTTGTGACCTTCTCTTTCCGGACATGCAGGAAGCACCTTGAGTATCCGCTCGTATGTTTCCTCGGCGCCGGTTCGCCTTGGTGTTTGTGTCATGCCATCCATTCGTTGTTCGCATGATACGCAACTTTTATGTCACTGTGTGCATTTATCGTGATCGCCACTACATAAACAATATAAAATATTGCCCCATTGTTCAGTACCCTGTCTTGAATACACAGAATCTTTTTGCATGTTGAAGCATACTTTGTATGGTAAATCATAAAATTACAGTGCTCTCTGTTCTAAGTTTTTATGCTTAGATAAAATCCAAAGTAATTTATGTAGAGATGTAATTTTTCATCAAAAATACCTATATTTAAAAAAACGCTACTATTATCATCCATATAAAATTAAAATAATTGAGCTTTACTCCAAACCACTCATCCCTCAGGTACTAAAATAAAATCACCTAAATCTTAACAGCCATCTGTCCCCCAATTCAACAGATCTCATTTAAGTCATACAAAATGTAAACATGTATGTTTTTCCTGTACAGTGACATTTCACCCATTGTAGATTACCTTGTGCTCCACCAAGGTTCGAAGTACTTGACATTATAGTTTGTAAAACATGTAGCTAAGGCACTTTCATAAAGTGGCCCTATAAGGAAAATATGTTGATTCTACTTAATGATACGATCATTCTGCTTCCTGATATTGTTTGTGTTATGTGAAGATAATTATTGATCTATTTTGTATCAGATGTGAGTTGACAGCCTTCACCGAAGTACTTATAAGATTCTTAATAGAATTTATTCAAATACAATTGACTACTTATAACAATACATTGTTCTTATTGATTTCTCCACCATCACTATGATTATTTGTTAGCAAACTGCTTTCTTTTCCAAAATTTATTTCAATTTAATTTATTGCCAAAATTTACTTATGAAATTAATATTTATAATCTATTATCTATTATTAATTCTTTTTAATTCAACAAGCTTTATATTTATCTAACCTACAACCTAAACAATCTTTACACAATCCTACTAATAATATAAATCTGAAAGATTGTGTGTAAGTGTGCATGTGTGTAAGTATGTTTGTTCTTCACGCGTTAACGGTTGAACATTAAATTTGGAATGTATATTGCTTATACCTAGGATTAACACATAGGCTACTTTTTAACTTGCTAAGAGCTGGTGACGCCGCAAAACACTGCTAGTGTACTATAAAATGAACAATCTATCAATTTACATTACTCATTTAATCTTAAAAGGAATCTTATTAGATTCAATGCCAATGACCATAATGTATTCCTTTGTTGATATGTTAGTTTCCCTTTAGACAGGCAACTAAACCTGTCATACTTCTTATAGAACCTACTTTGGACCTATTTATTTTGTTTATGTACCAGTTATGTGACCTTGTTTACTTATAAAATTATGGGTGTGTGATATACTAACAAAAGCTAATCATTTTAACGTTACATTAATTTGATTAATAAAAATAATGGTATAAATTATAATTAATTTGAATACTGGCTTTAAGTTTTATTTCGTGTATGTAAATAGTACTGTGTGTCAGATACTATCAATATAACATTATTTGTTACTCTGACCAAGTAATTCAGCTTGGCACTTATAGGAAACATTGGTTTCGATGCAAGTAAATTACATCTATTTGAAACTAGGATTGCGGTTTTGCTGCGAAAGTAAAAAAAGGGCATAGTTGATTTTGTAAAATTTTCCAAAACCTGTGATTCTTCGAGTGTTAATATGCAATAATGGTGGATTATTAGCCGTTAATACTTAGTAAATACACATAAGTGTAGGCAAATCATACAAAGTTGAAAAACATGATTTTCATCTCTCGCTCCAACACTCCTGTAGAAGTTTCAGCAAAGTTTTTACCACTTTACTAGGGCATAACTTGACTACAACTGGATCTTGACTCTTTTACTTGATTTGACTGTGACTTGTGACTAGGACTTTAAATATAAAATATATTATAACTTGACCTACTAAATGCACAAGATTGCGAAGCCAAAAGTAAAAGAAAAAAAACTAGTACTGCACTAGTCTTGATGTTAATGATTATGATAATGAATCGGTATACTTTGGTATAATTAAATGTAAACTATTTTTCTACCAAATTTCATCAAAATCTGTCTAGCCATTCCTTTGTTAAAATGTAACAAATAGAGATCTATAATATAACCAAATATAATTTTAACTTTAAAGACTTAAGGTCTGCTCACTAGCTGATGGTTAAGACAAACAGAAAGATAGGTAGGTGCCTTCTGAGCAGGGCAATTAGGTTCAATTCCCAGTGCAAACACAAGTTTTCTCCCCAAAGAAAATGTGTGTTTCTGGTTCTTGTTGTGATTGTGTGTGTAATGTGAATGTTTCCGGCACCCACGACACAAGTCATCGAACTTAGTGTGGGGCTGTGAGTGTGAAAGCGTTTATGTTTATGTTAGAGATAAAGCGTTGTTTGCAACTTGGCTGTTCTACTGTTTGCTTGGTATCTATTTACAGATAGATCAGAGTTAATTATGGGTTTATATATATGTTAGTGTGAGTGTGTAAGATTAGTCATTAGTCTTCATTTCTCACCAATACATACAGACATACACATACACAAGCCCCACTTTCTGTATTCAGAGAGTTATTGTTAGTTGATTACTTTTAATTTCCATAGAAAGGATGTTTCATAAAAAATCAAGTTCCTAACTTTACTTTCTATACATAGATTCATAGACACTGAAACCCTTCATTTATGTTTTGAGATGTATTTATTTTACTTTTATAATATTTCATAATTAATTTATTGTAATGTAGGGAACTACTGGTTTTTTATATGTACTAAAGGCAAGCATTTGCCGGCTATCTCACCTAATAGGAAGGGATGATGCGGTCAGAGATGTAGCATGCCCGCCTAGAAGATACCTATTATGTGATGGTATAATCTATACAATATAAAAATCAATTGACGTTTGTTAGTCTTACAAAAACTCAAGAACGGGTCGACGGATTTAGCAAATAATTTTGTTGTTTTGTTCATAATTGTCAGGACAAAGGTTGTATGTAACTTTTTTAATCTACCGGATATTGCACCCGGGTGAAGCAGAGGCTAATCACTATTGTCGTATATTGTATGATCCAAGCACATAAAATTTTTCTTAACATACAACATCATTAAAAATGCATAGTATCAAATCAAATCTAAATAAAAAATATATTTGCTGCCTACCCATAAGTAAAAAAACAATAAAAATAGAAAATTACATACAACATTTTCTAAATTCATGTGCACACATGGGGAAAAATTCTAGATATTACCTGTCTGCCTGTGTATATATATTATTTAGTCACAAGTGTGAAAGCTATTGCTTTTTTTAATTTCAGATGGTAAGCCGATGCTACGACAAGGCGAGACGGGCGATTGGATCGGAACCTTCGAGGGTCATAAGGGTGCCGTTTGGGGTGTAGCTTTGACACAAAACGCCAATTTCGCTGCCAGTGGGGCTGCAGACTTTACAGGTAACTTGCTCTATGTTTAAAAATGTAGACTTTTGCTGAAATCAGTTAGTTTTTATTGCAAAATATCCGTAATTATACTATTAACAATATTAGTAGAATAAATAAGAATGTCTGCTTGAGCTAAGCTGCTGTAAGCTAAAACTTAAGGTAGAAGGTTTACAATCAGATAAAGGATTTCTTAAAAATGTAGTTTGGAATAGGCAATGTTGCCATAACATTGCTGTTTTCTTTCTCACAAAGGGATATTATGATCATTTGTTGACAGTTTCACTCTCCAGTCTTGTTATCTGTTGTGTCTTGGAGGTATTATATTTCTCTCACTCTTTAATTCTCTATAATCAATACTCTAACAGGCCTATATGAGATTTAAAAAAAACCCTCTGCCACCCGTGGGGTCGGTTTCTTTAGGCTCAATTTTATGTTTAAATAGGCTATCCCGAGGCAAAAGTTATCCTCTCTTATGGGTAAAAATTTTACATATTTATATATAAATAAATAATAAAAAAGAATAATAAAATAAAGAATCAATTTATTGCCAAAAAAATATATACATATGTGATTATTATGTATGTTTAAGATTTGTGTTATTTTGATTTTTATTGAAAGTCAGGCATCAAAATAAGAGAAAAAATATAATATATATGTAAGTTGTATTTATTTGTATTTACATCACCAAACTCAATTGTGCTAAATTATCTGCTTATCCAAATTATACAAGTTGACTGGAAGAGATCGCTCTAAGCGATAAACCGCATATAGTACGTATATTGTTAGTTTATTACGATCTCTGTTATTTTACTTTCTTTTTGGTCCTTTTTCGCCCCTCCCTGAATCCGCCACTTGGAGCTAGTGATGGACGATCGCAACGATCATTCCCAATAGCGACATGGGTTGTTAGCGTGTCAATTGTTGCTGACGAATATTAAGAGTTAATTTTAATAATTAATTCCAGCTAAGCTATGGGACGCGCGGTACGGCGAGGTCGTGCATACGTTTGACCACGAACACATAGTAAAGAGTGTCAACTTTAATCATGACGATACGATGCTGCTAACAGGGAGCAATGAGAAGCTGATACGCGTGTTCGACTTGAACAAACCTGAGGCTGGAGGTGAGTATTTTTATTTAGTTTTGGCTTCGCATACTATGTGCATTTAGCCTATGTCAAGTAGTTCAAATTAGGTACTAGGTATTTCTTAAAACCGGTCCTAGTCAACGTCAAAGTCAAGTAAAAGAGTCCAGACATTTTTGACGTCAATGATTGGTCAACTTTCTTTTACGGCAGCAATGATTAAGTCGTAGAGAAGATAAAATAAAACAAATAAAATGGCCGCTTAGTCATTTCGGCTAATAATTATTATCACAGCTGTACAATTAAGTTTAATTTACTTATATTAATAATTAGCTTCTGCCCGCGACTTCATCCGCGCAGTTAGTAAAAAGTCTCATCTCATGTGTTAATCAAAATCAAAATCAAAACCAATTTTTTTATCGAGTTATAGAAACCGTTTGAAAATCTGTTTGGTAGTTTCTGCAATACGTGAGATTCGGGCAATATAAAATTAGAATTAGATATTTTCCTGCGGAAAATGGAGCCTATATTTTAAGTTACCTCTAGCATACATAGGTGAAAACTGTATTTGCGTGATGCGTGTACAAACATACAGACAGACAAAATTAAAAAATATATATTGTGGCTTCTATTGTTCTACTATAATGTCCAGACATCGGCCTGTTACAATTTTTAACCGACTTCACAAATAATGAGGAGGTTCTCAATTCGACTGTATTTTTTTTATCTATGTTACCTCATAACTTCTTTCTAGGTGAACCAACCGATTTTAATGATTTTTTTTACCAACTTCCCAAAATGGAGGAGGTACTCAAGTCGACTGTTTTTTTTTTTTCTTTATGTGTGTTACCTCATAACTTCTCTCCACGTGAGCCGATTTCGAAATTTTTTTTTAGTTTGAAAGATGTTGTTTTCTAATTGGTCTCATTCAAATTTGATCAAGATCTGATCAGTAGTTCTTCAAATATCGTCAATAAAGCCTATTTTGTGACGAATAATGCGTACTTTGACGATACATAACTTCTTTCGTTGTGAGCCGATTTTGATGATAGTCAATAATGCGTGTTTAATACGTTAAATCTGATCAAGGTTCCGAAGATAAAGCGGTGAAGTCGGTTTTTTATGCTTTGCTTGCGTTTAATTATGTTTAAAACTGGTGCTTTCCTATTGCTCCCATTTAAATTTAATTAAGATCTGAGATCTGTTTTGAGTTATCCTAAATAATGCGAATTTAATTAATTTAATCTGATTTAAGGTACCAAAGATAAAGGTTGAAGTCGGTTTTCTACCTATTTAAAAAAAAAAAGGTTCTCATCGACATTCGACTGTATGTTTTTTTTTTGTATGTATGTTACGCGATCTTCGCCAATTATGATCAGTATTTATCTTCTAATGGTATCCCCATAGAAGTGTCCCCAAGTGTATACGTGGTCCCATATAATTTTATCGAAATCGGTCAAATCAAAACCAAAATATAAGCGGTGAAATCGGTTTTTTAAGCTTTGCTTGCGTTTAATTATTTTTAAGGTTTGCTTGCGCTTACATGATTTTATTATATGTATAGATACAATAATATAATTTCAGCTGTTGAAAAGTTCCCGGCACATACAAATAGCATCAGAAGCGCAGTGTTTCTGCACAACTCGCGAATCGCAAGCGTAAGCGACGACAACACCATGCGCATATGGGATCGGAATACGGGACAGGTAACTACGAAATAGCCATTGCTTGACGCTGTTATTTGCGACTGTATACTCACAGCCCCATATGAAATTCCAAGACTTGTATCGTCGGAGACATTTACATCACATACACAAGCACAAATGTCCTATGGGATGGAACATTATTATTTATTCATCGGTTAGAAATATAACCATCTTAAAGTAATACATTTAAATCACAAATACAGTTAAGTAGCAAAACAAACAAACGCTTCACAAACAATAAGTTCAATGACTTGTATCGTGGGTGCCGGAAACATTTACACACACGATCCATTCCGTTGGTATGGAAAATTGTGCTCCTGCCGGGAACCGAACCCACAGCGCAGAGGGCCTACCTCGCCCTACCCACCTCGCCAACTGGATTGTCAAATCGTGTGTATAGTCTCGTGTCACGGTGTTTGTGGTAGCACTGGCTTGATGATTTTAATTATTTTTTAAATATATTTTCGTTTTTTTATGAACAATATCGCAAAAAGTTTTTAATATTGTATCAAAGTACTAGGCGACCATAAACGTGTATGAGTTAGAACACTTTTTCTTTACGTGACATTGTAACGCAAGCCGGCTATAAAATACATTCCTTTTCAGGAGGTGCAAAGTGTAGAGTTTCCAAACATACCGAACAGCCTAGAACTGTCAAGGGATGGAGCAATAATCACCATTGCGCATGGTGAGAGTTTTCCCAGTGTCTATATATAACCGACTTAAAAAAAAGGAGGAGCTTTTCAATTCGGCTGCATTTTTTTTATATGTGTTACCTCAGAACTTTTTTCCGAACCGATTTTAATGATTCTTTTTTATTTGAAAGGTGGTGCTTCCCGTGTGGACAAATTTAAATTTGATCAATAGCTGACCAGTTTTTGAGTTATCCGCAATATTGCGTATTTAATTCAGATGAATTAAATATTAAAATAAAATAAAATTTATTTCATTAAATTTATTAAGAATAAATGATCTGATAATCTGATCAAGGGTTCCAAAGATAAAACGGTGAAGTCGGTTTTTTTAAACTATACTTGCGTTTCAATTAATTAATCTCTGATACCGTTTGACCACTGTTTCACCTGTTGGTCAGCAGTTGTTGCAATAACAATACATATAGCTATGTGACAATAGAACGAAACCACAACGACCCATATCTGGACTCCCTTCTTGATAGAATGGAAATTGGTAATTTTGTATTACTATACAAATCTATATATATATATAGATATCTATATATATATAAATCAATTCCACTTTTCGTTGTAATTGTATAACTCAAGAATGGGCTCACCTATACAAACCTAGGCTTTGTTCGGACTATTTAGTAGATGGTTTATGTGGAGTGCACAAAATCGGTCGAGCGGTTCTTTATTTATCACACCCGGGCGAAGCCGGGGCGGATCGCTAGTGTAATATATTTTAATCGACTTGAGAGACGAGACGAGCAAGTCGCTCGCTTGATGGTAAGCGTCAAATCCCACTGCGCTCGTCTCCCTGGGATATAAGATGTTAAATCTCTTTATGTCCTGCAATTTCACTGGAAATTTTCCCAACCAAAAGCGAGCGTCTTGCTCGTATCGTCTCTCAATTTAATAATAATAAAAATACCTAAAAAAGGACTATCTACGGGCCCATTGCCTATATTTCCTAATACTATATACAGCAAAGAACTAAGTTACCTACAAGACATCGAGCTTATAGGTAACTCAAGTGCTCAAGCCCATTACCAGTGGGTAGCGTTCCCATAGCAATGTTAATACGTTGAGCCAAATAAGTGCCAGCATTTTGATCACGCGTCGCCTCAACCAGGCGCTAAGATAGATTTTTGAAAATAGAATTATAAAAATACCTTAATTATTAATACGTAAGCAAATTATACTTAAGTATATATAGGATGCCAAAGTATATTAAAGTACATTTAGATTTATATTTTAATATTTTTATTGTGTTTTATTAAGAAAAACGAAGCTTTTATATTCCTTACGAAATAATTTTAACCACTGATTCTCTTGCTATGTAATCTTCTTTTAGTAGCCATCCCTGTAAAATTTTAATTCTATCTCGCCTTGTGCCATTATACTATAGAAACGCGATAGTCGTTATAATTTATTGTGTGTAATTTCCGACTCTATTTCCAGGTAACAATGTAGCATTTTATTCGTCGGACACAATACGCAAGATGCGCGAATTCCCCGTCCCGACAAAATGTTTCTCAGCATCGCTCGCGCCCAGTCGCGCGACATTTGTTTGCGGCGGGGAGGATCTCAAAGTTTACAAGTTTGATTACAACACTGGAACTGAACTTGGTAAGAATGCTAAGGCTACTAAGGAATACTTAAACATTTGAATAAATTCCACTAAACCAGCTTAAAAATATGAAAAACTGTATAGAAATCAGACCTTCCGTGAAATTGGGGATAGATACAGACCCCGACACCGAGCGGTTGGTTGCAATTTCGAATCCTACGATGGTTTAATAAAGAATATGCATGACTTTTAAATATAGGCTAAGTATTATTTTTTACCGACTTCACAAAAAAGGAAGAGGTACTTAATTCTGTTTTTTATGTGTGTTTCCTCATCTTTCAACGTGAACTGATTTTAAAGATTTTTTGTTGGTCCTATTTAAATTTTGCTCAAGATCTGATCAGTAGTTTTTGAGTTATCGTCAATAATGCGTGTTTAATACATTGAATTTGATTAAGGTTCCGAATATATAGTGGTGAATTTTAAATGTTTATAGCTATTGAGTTACACAATTATTTATAGTATTGTCTTATTTAAATGCTTTTTAAAAGTAAAAAAGGTTGGGAAACTAAAATAAGAAAAATACACGCTGTTAGCTAAAAGGATTCGTGATGTCAGTTCACACGTTTTTGAGGTCAATGTATGGTCAACTTACCTTAAATTACATTTTTGGATTAGATGAGCAGGGCCTATGATGCGTCGTGGACGTCACAGAAGTATTAGCACGTCAAAATGGCCGCGGTTAAACTTGCCCGATCCTGATTTCCTGATCCTGTATTTCGTTGTGAAATGTAATAATTAGATTAATGTTTATTCTACCGGCTATTTATTAACCTTAACAATCGAATAAAGACATAAATAAAAATTAGTTTATATTCCCATAATCATATGGGAATATATATATATTTTTTATTTTGCATTAGGCGCGGTGGTTTACTCGACGACTGTAACTTTGACCTGCCTATTGGCACTTTAGGCAAATCCGTACGTTCCAGAATCAAACAAAGGTCACTTCGGTCCGGTGCACTGCGTGCGGTGGTCGCCCGACGGCGAGCTGTACGCGACGAGCAGCGAGGACGGGACCGTGCGCCTCTGGCAGGGCACGCCGGGCAGAGTGTACGGCCTGTGGCGACGCAGCGCAGACAACGCACCGCTCACTAACGGGTACAAGGAGGTGTGCGCCAACTGACCCGCCGACACCTCCCGACAGGTACTGTGTCCACTGTGGTACTACTACCGCCCGCGCCGTGCCCCTGTGGCGGGGCACACAGTGTACGGCCTGTGGCGACGCAGCGCAGATAACGCACCGATTACTAACGGGCAAGCCAACTGATCTAGCAACACCTCTCGACAGATATACATATACTGTGTCTACTGTGTTATTACTGCCGCCGTGCTCCTGTGGCGGGCCACAGGGTGTATGGTCTGTGGGAATATAGTTTGCTATGCGGTCTCAGTTACAAGGTTTGTGCTGAATGATAGACACACCGAACCCTCCCGAGTTCCGACAGGTACTTTCTTTCATTGGATTGCATGTGGTAAATATTGTATACTATTAAACTAATGAATGTATACAATTATTCTTTTATTTAGGTAATTCATTCTTTGAAATGATGGCCAGTGTTTTAATTCGCAGCTGAATTTAAATTCATAATGCATTAAATATCACAACATTATTAAAACGCGAAAATTAAAACTATCGTGAGTATTACACATAATTGATGTTGTGTACGGCTTGAAACACGTCGAAAATTTCGACTTACTTTGTAGTCGACTAGTTTCGGACAAATTTGTTGTCCTTCATCAGGATGAGTCTGACGCGCGATACGCAGAGGCGAGCGGCTCGAGCCTCGGCGCGTGACTAGTCGACTACAAAGTAAGTAATTTTCGACGTGTTTCAAGCCGTACACAAAATCAATTATTTAATATTAAAACGCGTTTTAATATTTTTCAAAGACCTTGTTAGTCAGCAAAATCATTCATCATTCATCATTTTTGGGGGCTGAGTCACCCACGTCCGTAGGAGGATACCCCTTAAGTCTGACTCCCTACACGTGGTCCCCGGGTGGTGCTAATCAGGTGACATTTGAGAGGTGGTAGAGCATTTTGTGTGTTGCTCGCCTGGCTTGCTACCAAAGTAGCTTACCACCATCAAGTTGAAAGTCTGCCGCCAAGCCAAATACGGTGTTCCGGCAGTTATCCTTGAGAGCCTGCGTATTCCAGGTCTAGTGTGTTTACCAGCTTTGATCACATCGTCACTTACCATCAGGTGAGATAGTAGTCAAACACTAGCCTGTCACAAATAAAAAAAAAAAAAAAAAAAAATCATATCAATGTGGTTGGCTTTATTCATTTAATTTTTAACATTAAACATCAGAGGGGGGCTCGAAGAACTGTTGCAATTACATATTTACGTCAAATTCATTAAGTGCTATTTTACAACTTTATTGGTATTTCAACTATAAATTATAAGCTAAGCATCATAATATAGCATACGAGAAATAATAACTTATCCCTCAGGAGAGCACAGTGCTGGGTGTCTTCAAGTCTAGAGTGAATAGGTATCTTCTAGGCAAGCATATTATTACATCTTCACTTTCCATCAGGTGAGATAGTGGTTAAATGCTTGCCTATCCAGCATTAAAAAAAATGCTTTACTTACAAAAATATATTATTATTAACAAAGTTCTGCGTAAACTTTGTTATCCAATGTTTGATTTATATATTTTGATAATCCCTCTATCTACGGACCAATTGCCTATGTTTCCTCAAACTATTTACATCTATACCGCAAAGACCTAAGTTACCTTAAGGCATCGAGATTATAGGTAACTCAAGTGCACAAGACCACCACCAGAATACCCTGCTATCCAGGTATTCTCTTAATATCATTGTATTATGTTTGTTTCAGGAGTACGGGTGGCAGTGAGTGCTAAATTGTTCGCCTGGTGGTGTTGACAGTGCGATGTGATAGTCACCAGGCCATGTGTAATCGGACAGGAGTTAGCCTGACCAATGAAATCAAGACTTTATTCCACATTTTTTAAACTGTGTTCCTGTTATTTTTTTGAACGGCAACACCAAGTTTTTTTATACTCAAGAAACATATATTTATTATATCGAGAAAACAATGAAACTAATAGACTTGATATGCAACAAATAAAGTGATTTGTAAATACTGTTTACTGATTTTTATTATGAATAGAATAGAATTTGTTTTATTTTAAACTGTGTAAATAAGATGGTATTTAAAAAAAATATAATTTATACAAATAATTACAGTTTGTCCGTTACGAGCGTACAATAGTGTGCGAGTAATCACACTTCACACTATTATTATAGAGACGAAAGTTTGAGTGTTTTTATGTTTGTTACTTCTTCATGCTCAAAAATTTGAACCAATTTTGATGAAATTTGGTAAGGTGATAGCTGTCACCCTGGATTAACACATAGGCTTTTTATTCCGGAATTTCCGCGGATGTGGGACTTAATTGTGGAAATATTTTGGGTTGAAATGAAAGAACTTTTAACAGATAATTCAATTTATTGAATTGTCTTTATAGGTGAGATTTGTAATAATAAAACTAAAAAAGCTTCTAGAAAATACCTTATTAACTAATGTCGATATTTTACATAATAATTTACAAGAGTTACATACATCCTAGGCGTAAGCTTAGTTGCATAACTAGGCAGTGAATATGTCATATTACAATGACTACATAATTCTAACAATATTATGTTGTAAGGGCACATTTTATCGGATATGGTAACATTTGTGTTGAAATGGTAATGTGTAATACTGTACTTTTGTCTAGTATTCAATCAATATAAAAAAAACTATCAATTTTTCTATTAGTAACAGGTTGAATGAGTATAAATTGGGTTCACATCAGTTAAAGCTAAAGATGGCCATTAATGCTTAAAATTAATTAATGTTCATGATATATCAGATCTCTTATGTCTATCTACAACAAACCAGAATACGCAATTATTTAACATAGACGTTATTTTCATTTTGTATTTATCATTTATATTTAGGATATACGAGAGTATTACATATCTAAAACTACATTGAAATTAAATGATAAGTACTGGATTGACACTTGGTAACTGCAATGGTTATGGTACATATTGTTTAATAGTTCTTACGGGTAACAATCTAGTTATTTTCTCCAAAGAAAATCTATACTGCCTCGCAAAGTAAATTTCAGAGTTGCTAACTCAGTTTCGAATGTACTAAATACGTTTAAAAGTATGTCTATAAGTAAAAGTTTAGTCTAAATTATCAAATCTGAATTATTGATTTTTTAAATTAAATCTGAGGTTTGAACACTATTCTCAATCTTCAAAATTATCAAAATGTTTAGGTACATATTCATATAATTTAATTTATATTCAGAACGAATGTTAATTCTGATCTTAGCTTAATATATATCAGTTCCAATTAGTTGAGCATTTTACTATATTTATGAACAATTATCCTTTTGCGTTAAGTATTCTTTTAAATCGGTCAAATACTGTATGTAAATATTATAAGTTCTATTGTAACGAGCTTCCTCACTAAGGAATCAAAAGTATCAAAATAAACTACCACGTATTTACAATTAATTCATACACGGGCACTGGTGTCATCGCGTGGCTATGAATGAAGGTGTCAGACCAGAGATAAAGCCTACACCAAACTCGGACGCTTTGTTAAACAAGCTTCACTTTCACTTCAATAAAAGGCGTTTAAAATCACTAAACTATACTCATTCCGGTTGGAATATCGAATCTTGAAACCCACTTTAGGCGTATTTAGGATTTACCGATTTCGCTCACGGTTGTTTTCTCGCATTGTTGCGAGACTAGTTTCGGAACAGTCGTGTTCGGAAGTCGTTAAATTCTAGATATTATTATGTGTATTACTAACGAATCGTTCAACCACTTTAGGCGTTTGACTAAAACACAGAGACTTTGAACTTTTCCCATTAGCACATCTAGCTCTATAATAATGTACTTAGTTGTAAAAACTATAATAGTCATTATACCTAGTGCCCTCGACCTAACCAATCAAAAAAGAGTCTTATCATTTTTAATTATGACTCGTGATCTTAGTGTCCAGTATGAGTTTTCTACGTTTGCAGAATCTGGAAGTCGATTCGTTTCCTTCTATAAGTTTACTCATAGAAATGTATGGAAGAAAACGAAACATAATCAAGTTTTTGCATACATGACTTGAACCTACTAGACAAAGCACTAGACGCCATATCTTAACTGTATTCACGCTATACGTGGTTAGTAAGGCGTTATTAATCGAAACCAATACTTTGTCGATTAATGACGTCTTGCTAATCCTCCGATCTTTCACACTCTTGTGATACCGATCGACACAGGTCCTTATACTTAACGTCCTCGACTAAAACACCGAGCCTTCATACTAAACTCAGTTGTAACTCAACTGGTCCATAGCTGTCGTTTACACTCGATGAAAGTTATACAAGTTCTAAAACATCGAGTCTTTACTCTGTTGCAACGAGCCTTAATCACTACACTAGCTCTTTACATAGCGATAAAAAGTGTTGTACTAAAACATTAAGCCTTAACTCTGTACGTTCGGTGTATCGATAAGCACTCGATCTTTGTCGATACACTCGGTATAATATTTAGCGACCACTTTCGAGTCAAACTCACAAATGCTCATGTCAACTCTCCGTATCTAACTTCTATTTAAATAATGCGAAATTCGAATAGACTCGAAAACGTTCCTTGAATCAACCCTGGTCATATAAAACTCATCATCTATCACTACATTGTTTCACTTTGCGTTTAAAGGCGTACTATAATACAAAACCTCGTCATTCAAGTCTCGCTCTTCACTTGGCAACAATAGCCGCACTAAAACCGAGCAACAACCGAATCATTATCAATACTAGTTCTTCGTTAAAACAAACGCCGAGCGTCAGCTCTCGAGTCCCGCCACACTTCACATGGAGCCTCAACTCGGCGGTAACGTTTATCGGTAGGCTAGGTTCACTTGGCGATGAAGGGCGACAGGTCCGGGAACTTGAAGTTGAGGGGGGGTCGGCGCGGGGCGCGCGGCTGCGCGGGGGTGGAGGCGCCGCACTGCGCGGTGCACACGTCGTCGCGCAGAACCGCCTCGCGCGGCCACTCGCGCAGAAGCTGCCCGCAGTCGGTTATGCGCAGGGACGCGCATTGGGCCTGGACGAATCACATACAGATTAGTTTCAACTCTCTCAAGTTTGAAAAAGAATAATAATGGAATTTTAGAATATCTCGGTCTGCCCCATAATATCGATAGGTGGGTTTTGTCTCAATGTCTAGCTTTTGTCTAGCTGCCCTGTTCCGAAATACAGTCCAAGTTTATCACCTTAAAGCAGAAAAACCTGTCCCTTTGCTTAATAAAAATAGTGTTCCGACTGCTATCTTTGAGAGTCAGTTATATATCAGGCATGATACTTACTAACAGATGAGATAGTGGGTAAACGCAACCCTGAAAAAATATATGTCACAGCTCTTCTAGCATACAATTGAACTTGACCTTGGATGATTTGGGGAAACGTGCAGTATCGCGCAAACAGAGCGAGCGAAGCAAGATTACCATTGGAACGAAGAAAATAAATTACCTAGTTTTTTTTGGCGCTCGCTAGATAAGCAAGCATTTGACCACTATCTCACCATATGGAAACTGAAGATGCGGTCGAAAATGTAACATGCTTGCCTTTACTTGGTAATTATCTTTAAAGATCTACACTACACCTAAGTTTAATAATGTATATAATGGCTTATAGAACGGGATGGATACATACATAGTCCCTATATCCCTATCCCACTCTATGCTTCATTATTAACGCCATTATGGACAGGTGTACCCGTAACATAACGATCCTGTTCGAAAATTGCATGCAAATCTTTCAGAATGTCTAGAATTTTCTAGAACTTACCCCTTCATTAGAACAGATACAAGAGGTACAGGGCGAGGGGAAGGCAGATTCGCCCACGGCGACGGAGCGGCCGGCGATGAGGCAGCCCTGAGTGGAACTCTCGCGCCAAGCAGACAAGTCGATCTTTGGAAGAGACGAGCAAGGAACGCGTGGATTTCTGGAAATAAAGTAGGTAATTATGAAATTAGTTGCTTAATCTTTTGAATATGTAAATGTCTGACATGTACTTACTTTTATTCACACTGTAAGCGCTAAGTCGATATCTTGACAACAGATGGTCTGCTAGGGTTCCCAAGATACAGGCTTTGCCTAGTTTGGGCCCGTTGTTATTGCAATGTTGAATGTATAAAAGGGATTTCATGTGATTATTATGTGATAGGATGAAAATTTCTGAATAAAGTTATTATTATTATTATTATTATTAGTTCTCGGATAGTACTAAACTTTTTCCCACCAAGAAAAGCGTTAAGCAAGATGCTACTATTAAGTACATTGGCAACTCGGTCTTACTGCTGGAACCAATCCATGAAAAGATAGTGCCCATGGTATAAGAAGGCCTATGTACTGTTAATAGGACCAAACTCTAATACCGAGCTGTCACATTAGACAAGCAAACGAAAAATATTTTTTTAAGCTTTATTTGACTGTGCTTTTAAACCGTCTATGACATAATTAAAAGTCAGACATTAATCTTGGACTTAAAGAACTCCATTGAGTACCTAGCAAAAACATGACGTCCAAATGTGATTATTATGAACTAATCTGTGACAATCGGCGCGTGGATACTTGTTGGATTTAATACTTTAATCTCATTAGATGTCTAAATCAAATACTAAAATCTCCAAACGATCTATAAAACTTACAAGAAGTTGCTGGGCAGGTCGAAAGCAGCCCTCTGTATGTCTCCGGGAATGTCAAAGTTCTCGCACATTAGTTTGGAAAGAGTCGACTTTCTGATTTCGGCTAACTGGTGGTCGGAGAAACGCGCTGCGCTGTTGTCGTTTTCATACCTGGAAAGGGAAGATTAATTAATGGTCAATGGAGTTTTATAACTAGGTATAAAGATATAAAGGATAAAGTTAAAGACAAATTGAGCTTTCTGATGACAAACACATAAAAGCCACAGAATTTTTTTTAACAAAAGTCATGAGAACTGTTAAACAAAATTAAAAAAAATATATATGTATTTAAAAAAATAAGTCGTCGAGTTCCTTGTTAAGTTCTTGTAGAGATTGCTCTCAATTTGCAAATCTAGCAGTTGGAGTGACCTTTCATGATGGCCTCTTTGTATGATGCCTCAATGAGTGATGCTGACAGCTTTTTGTCCGCTTTAGGCGGTCCTTGAGGTGGCACTGCAAATATCACAACAAACAAATTTTTCTAGCATAGCAAACTATTATTTTGATAAAACATACCAGAATCGATCGCATTTCCTCAGCTGCCTGAACTGTATAGCAATGATGCAGGCGAATGTGGGTCCCACGAGGCCTCCCTGTAGTGGTCTCTCGCTCATTCCACCCGGGAATAGATCGATGTCGTCAACTGTAGCGTAGATACGCTTCAACCTGATGGACATTCAGAATAAGTAAGGGTTTTCGGCCATTAGGCGGAATTCACCGCATTCTCCGACACGTTTCCGTATGTAAAAAGTTAGCGGATTCCCTACAAACTAGTGTGTAGCATTAAGTCTTCCTATGTACATTGTATTTGTGCATGAAGTTTTTAAATAAATAAATAAATAGTGCTACGCTAGCTCCGAATGACTGCAACTGCGTTTACCGTTTCGTCTGCCCTAGTGTGTTAACGCTTCAAGTTAACACATAAAGCATAAAATCAGTGAATCTAAGAACTTTTGTTATAATTAATGAACCTCGAATATATAGACTCGAAGATATAATTTTTATTAGGGAATAAGAAAAGGAGTCGAATTCAGTGTCTTGTAAGACACATACTTACAAGCTAGTAACAAGATAAAGACTATACAATACAAAAAAGACGTTAACATTCACAACCCCAATAAGTTTAAAGAGTTGTATCGTGGGTGTGTAAACAATCGCTTCAAACACACAATAACCCCCAGAACCAGAAACACGAATTCCCGAAAATATATTGTGCTCAAATTGTGTGTAAAGATTTAATGAACTTGATAACTGCGTCATCAAGTTCAGACAGCCTGCGTATTCCAGGTCTAGTGTGTTTACCAGCTTCGATCACATCGTCACTTACCATCAGGTGAGATAGTGGTCAAACACTAGCCTGTCACAAATAATAAAAAAAAGACAGCTAAGCTGTCGTTTGCTATAAACACTAACTAAAATATTTTTTTGAAGGCAGATTATGTTGGTTACTATTAGTAACATCTGTCCTTACCTTGCAATAACCTCATCCGGTATCTCCCTAGACAGGTCTTCGAAAGTGGTCGCTCTCTTCAAATTACAAAGAGCCCTGTAGTTGTTGTAACTCGGGATTCCATGGTCCCTAGCTCTCTGTATATTGAGGGCGATGAGATCTATTCCTGAGAAGGGGATGCGGCGGTCTTCGAAGAGATGGTTGGTTACTTCGCCAGTGATAAACTGATCCAGGGTTTCCATGGGTGTGGAGGTAAGACCTCGCATAAGCTCGTCGACCATTGGGGGGTGCTGAAATTAAGGCAGGTATTTATACTTGATAGAATTGAAAGAGTGAAAATGTATATTATGAGTCAGTTGGCGCGGTGGACAAGTGCTTTTGTTTTTTAAACTTGTAAGTAAGACTTGTTGGTCGTAGTAATTTCAAACTATTCAGTGATAGCACATGTCTACCCATAAGACGTTAATAATGAGAAAAGGATAATTTCATCGCTTGAAGTAGGGCTTAGCTAGTTCAGCGGTTACAGAAATGGAGCATGACACCTACGGGTTAAAACATTACTCCAAGAAATTTTATTTCTTTCTAAAATGTACTAATGACACCTTACTTGCGAGCCCTCTCAGACGTGTGCATCGGTTTATTTCTCGCTTAATTCTAGTAGTACTGGATCCCCAGTTCTATATAAGATTGCACTTTGTCCTGAGTCACTGAAGCACACACACAGGTAGAGGTCACTCACAGTCATAAACATGTCGGTTCTGAAGAAGCCATCTCTCAGGAGTATCGGCGGCTCCACGGGTTGGTAGGTATGCGAGAGTCGAGGCAAGTGTGGCCTGAGCAGAGAGTGCCCAATGCGGAACGCAGCTGCTGCGAACTCGGTCACGATGGACGGGTTGCAAGTCGGGGAGTACTCTTTGTAGTAGCCTGGAATAGGGGAATCTTATAAGTAAACCTTTTTCAGCGTAATATTGCGTATGAAGAACATAGTAATTAACTTCTTTGCGACTTGAAGACTCCCATATTATACTTATCAGGAAGGAGTTCCATTCCCTTGCAGTTCGCACGATGAATGTGGAAACAAAACGCTTTATCCGCGTTTGTGGAATATTTACCATACTTTGTTAATTAGTGCCGAAATGTTATTCTAAAATGATAAACTACATTGGAGTTAATTATTAACATATTCTGTTTTTGGTTATTTAACTAGACACAATATAAACACAATAAAAAAAATACATCTAAATCGATCAACATTCGCTGAAGATATGAACAAACCAAAAAAAGAAATAGCAAAAATTCATGCTCTTTTCTTGGAAGTCCTTTGAAGGACCTTTTTCGTTTATATTTTTTTTACCTGAAGGTAACAGCTTCAATCCGTAAAGATTGACGGCGTTCCAGGACAGCAATCTTGGCAGGAATTCGTTATAGATGATGTGCGTGAACTGCGCTGCCATGATACGTCTCGCATTCTCAAACAAAAGCTCCGCGTCCCAGTGAGGGTTGACTCCACGGAGGCCTTCGACTAGGCGGTTGTGTTCCCGAAGGAATATTGTGTGGATGGCTGTGAGACCGGGCTGTTCTGATGCTCTGCCGTCACCTGGGAATTAAAACATGCGCTGTTGAAGATCGAAACAAATTATCATTTTGTTTTATTCCAGATAGGCTAAATATTGACCACAATCTGTAATTTTCACCTATTGGTAAGCGATGATGTGGTCGACGATAGAGCAAGCTTGCCAAGAAGATACCTATTCACTCGCGACTTGAGGACTCTCATATTGTTCCCATCAGTAAACTCCGACTCAGGCAAGGAGTTCCATTTCTTTGCGGTCGGCACAATGAATGTGGAAGCAAAAGGCTTCATCCGCATTTGTGTAATGTCTTCCATATAGCGGTGTCGTTTAGCAGTTGGTCTGTTTATTCGATAATAGAACGAGGATGTGGAACTAGATCGTGCAGTTGTATGTGAATCCTGGGGAGATAATCTTTGCCAGATATTCAACTGCCAAACAGTAGTGTGCAAACAAATGTAATGCTTTGATATTAATCTATGAAGTGAAACTTTTTATGGGAGGGCTTTGAAATTATGATCCGCAACTTGTGTGACGAAAAGTTATAGTCAGACATTACCCCAGCCTGTGATGAATAATTAAAATATTTCCCAGTTATACAAAGGTTTCACTTCTATCGCGTGTCTTTATAACCCAATTTTTTTATCGGCAATGCATTAATGTAATAAAAACACAAAAATATATGCATATTCCCATGCATATTATATCCAAAAAAAATTGTAAATGTAGCATGATTTAATTACATCTGCAAGGTTGTCAATTTTCCCTAGGCTATTTATCGACATCAGAAATTTTCTGCTCATAATGCCACATTAGTATTGAAGAAGGAAACAAACTTACCAGCAATAAAGCAGAATCCACTAGCCGCTTTGCACTCCGGATGGCTATCAGACCTTGGCAATAAGTCTTTCCCGTTCGCAGGGTTCGTAGTCGCGTTCAGGCGTCCATTGAAGCCAGTCAGTTTGCGCACAATGCATGGATTCTCTCCGTAGATAACTGAAGCGTCGATGAATGCGGTGTTCTGGTTCACTTGTTCGCGAGGACCTGTGATAGGTGACTTGTGTTTAGATATATGTACCATATATACCTATAGTAAGTTTATTGTTAAACTATTCAGTAGCTACAACTGACTCATATTTAGGATGGCTCCTGTAATAACTATAATATATTTTCAGAAGGTACGCGGCTTGCGAACCAAATCGAGTTTTATAGAAACGTGTGTATGAATAATTTTGGTGATATTTGTCTCACTGAGTCTTGGCTTCATGCGCGGCTAAGCAGTTTTTTTAAATATACGCATTCACACTCACAGCCCCACACTAAGTACAAAGACTTGTCTCGTGGGTGCCGGAAACATTCACATCATACACACAAATACACACAGAACCAGAAGCACAAATATCCCTTAGGAAGGAATTTATGCTGCTGCCGGGAATCGAACCCAGGACCCACGGCGCAGAGGGCGGAGACCTGTCCACTGCGCCAACTGGGTCGTCGAAGTTCAGTGCCGGTAGACGATAGGTACCTTGTTTAGAGGCGAGACAGGTACTACGACACTACAGGGTAGTCCCGAAACTCAACCTTTCGCGTATTTATATTAAAGTTTATCAAATATTGAATGCTAAAAATCTCGTCGAGGTCCTGTTATAGGTAAAGTTAGAGTAGTTATAGTTTGTGTTAAAGTATCGTGAAGCAATCTATTGCGTGTTAAAGTAATAATGATTATGTGTACCTACATATAATGTTAGTCTGTGTAATATATTTTTTGTAAATGAAATAAATGAAAATAAATGTGTTATAAACATAAATTTACTGCCATTACATTGTATTTAATGTTTTTGAGTATAGTTATTAGTATGTCACTGAATGGTTCTAACTACATTATTTAGATTTCTATGGTTTGGACCAGCTTTGGTTGTACGATTAGCATTATGCTCGTAAAAAACCATTTTACGACAATTATTAAAAAAAAAAGATTTTCACTATGTACACATGTAATTTGTTATTGTTACTTAAAACATAAACTCTTTCACACTCACAGCCCCACACTAAGTTGGATGACTTGTGTCGTGGGTGCCGGAAACATTCACATCACACACACAACCACACCCAGAACCAGAAACACAAAATTTATTTTTTCTTTTTTCATTCTAAAGTATCTTATAGACTAGCGTTTGACCACTATCTGACTTGATGGTACATTTATGATGATGATTTGGTCAAGGACGGTTAGCACGCTAAGCCATTGGATTTCAATGATAGCTGCCGGACACCGTTTAATGCTCGTCGACAATTTTTTTCTAATTTATGAACGACTGTACTTCACAGTGTGGAGAAAATACATAACACCATGTTTTAATAATAAACACCAAGTTTTGTTCTGCTTGAAGATGTTTTCACAATTTTTCTACATACCTAACTGCTGTTGTCCAGGCAAACTTCTCATGAAGGGGAAGCACAGGCGTTCACCGGAAGTGACGTTAACTTCCGGGTAGTAATGGTCCCCTCTCGGCACCGGAAACGGATTGCATTCGGGGTGGACGGTGCGTGGTGACTCACAGGAACGGCAGTCGGGAATGGATTCGTGGAAACCTGAGGCATACGGGAATTGTGACTACAAATTCAAATCATTATAAATTGAAGAATATTTGAAACCTGCCATTACTTAGGTATCTCAGTTCGCTTACTTAGCGTATGCACTAGTGGTCTGTCCTAGTGTCAGTATTTTTCAGGTCACCTGAAGGCTTTTGACATGGCTTCAAGACTGTTGTCGTACGACTAACTCAGTATCTTAGTAATGACGGTATTTCAAACCTACTCAAACAATAAAATTTGTGTGATATCAAAAGAAGATGAAGAGAAGATCAAGTCAAATTGTCAATATTAACTCAATTATTTATTAAGATACGCTGCTTGTTGAAAGTCGTTTAAAAATCACATTATATGTGAAAAGGAACTGCAAGAGATTAAAATTTTCTTAGCAAAATAATAATATGTCATTAATTTGTTGACGTTAAAAATTTTGCTCAATCCACAACATTTTGAACAAACAATGATCCATATATTTTCACGTTATTCAAGAATCATATAGATAGAGTTTAACCCCTTGACTTAATAAGAAGATGAAGACCCCTTGACTCGATAAGAAGAAAAAATAAGTTTAACCGCTGGAGTCTACAAAAAAAAAATGTTCATTTCTTAATTAATTTTCACTTACCTTTATGAATAGGCGTCATAGTAAGCTCGTGGTCTAAGAACTGAGCGAACTGCATCACCATTAAAGTGTATCGAGTGTGAAGATTAGAGATATCCGGATGAATAACAGTAGAGATGATACGCGGAGACGGGAGCGGAGTGCCGGTCACTGAATTGATACGCGGGCGGCTGACACCTGGGAAAAGAAAATGAAGATAAATAGAGCGGACTTCGTGTTGTCAGCATTCTCGTTTCAGGACCCATTTAAAAATGGATTACGTGATGGCAACGATAAACTAAAAAAAAACAGAAATAAAAATTATCGAATAAAAATAAACCCGACTGCAAAAACTGGTAAAATAAATTAAAATGCGGATTCTAGTGACTTTAACCGCCGGGACTCGTTATTAGAAAGATTTGAACCGGTCTAGATAAAAACATCTAGGTTCCAATAACACTTTAACAGCCGGGACTCATTATTAGAAACATTTGAGCTGGTCTAGATGTAACCATCTAGGCTCAAATTACACTATTTATTTTATGAGCGTAACGCATATTAATTCTAAATAAATGCGTCTCGACTGTTGAAAGTCATTATGTTCCGGATTAGGATTTATTTGACTTGTATTTTTGCAGTCGGGGTTCTTGATTATTAGTTTATTTCTTACATTAAATAACACTTATTATGCGATTGTATAAAAACTTTGTCACCGCTTTAGTTATAGTAAAAATGTAAAAATGGTTGCTAACCTAAAATGTAACATAACTTAAAATCGTCATAATTCTTAAACGGCTTTTCGATTTAAAAATTGATAAAATAAACCTAAAAATGATTTTCAAATACATATTTCAACTATACCCACTTATCACAGTTCGCAAATCTTTTTAAAATATTTGTCAATATGGTTTCCGGCGATCGCCATATTGAATTAAGATTACTGGCATCTCTTTAGTGACTCTCGCACAATTAAGACGAAACGGTTGACGTCTTCTAATATCATCAAAATCAACCCACGCGTTTAGTTTCTAGAAAGCCACAAAGGAACTTACATACATACATAGGCTAATAAACACATTACCCTGCTTTGCGACGTGCAGTCGGGTAAAAAGAAATAGTTCGTATTTTCTTCTGTTTTTTTTTATGCGAAAATGGATTGTGTTTTGTATGTCATAAAGATCAACAGTGTGATACATTTGGGAAACAGCAGTAAATTAACAAAATTTAAATGAGGAGATTTATTAGAACTTTTAGCACTAATTGCACTGTGTGTCTTAGAAAGTATTTACAACAATATAATTAAATTTGGCCAACACATGAATGGAAAGGCTTGTTACATATTTTGATGGTTTATATACACTTCTGAAAATATCACAAAGAACTTACCATCTTCATAAACAGGCGGCAGCAACCTTGCAAAGGTCGTCAAACTCTTGCCCAAGTTAGGGTTCCTCAAGTTGTTACAGAATCCAGTGTAAGATCTGAAGGGGTTGTCTGCATCACAGGACCCTGTGTCGTCACACTGGGGCTCAATAGTTGGTCCTTGTTGGTCCTGGCCAAGGAATCCGCTTACATCGACTGATTGCAGCGAGTCGACGAAGTCGTTCGAGGACCCAAAGCCGGAGTCGTCGAAAACTTGACGTTTGCGGCGGTGTCTGGAATAGGTAAGATGATTTAATATTGGTTGATAAGATGAGGACCTAGTTGGTGAAATGGGCAAGCCTCTGCTCTCTGCGCCGTATGTCTTGGACTCGATTCCCGGCAGGAGCACAAATTTCCTTTCCAAGGGACATTTGTGCTTCTGGTTCTGGGTGTGATTGTATGTGTGATAAGTAACTGTTCCGTTGTTTTTTAGAACTTAGTGTAAGGATGTGTGTGTGAATGCGTTAGTTTGTTTATAATTATAGAGGCTTAACCGATTTGATATGGCTTTGCATACAGAAAAGGTATGAACATACACGCTTTCGTATTATGCTACAACATTCACGATGTTTCAGTAGCAATATTATTATTTTTTATTTCTATTATTTTATTTCTATTATTTTTAGATGCTTGCTTGCTTGTCGCATGGGCAGTACTGGTGTCAAAATCGTTCAGGCATCCAACATGGCTTAACGATAGTTGTCTTGCGACCAAAATCAGAGGCCGATGCGATTGATATATAAGGTTATTTTGAATTAGCGCACCATACTCCACAGGGGGAAAAAGTTTTTTTTAAATATCTTTTTTGTGTTGCATTGTCTATACCTGACCCCTGACCCCTGTGGAGTATGGAGCGCTAATTCAAAGTAACCTTGTATATTGATGATACCTTGTCAATCAGTTTCTATCGACCTGGCGGACCATACTACGAATGCTTCATATCAAAATAGAACTTTGTTATATAACTAACCTATACGATAAGAAAGGTATATATTAATTGCTCGCACGAGTTTTATATGAACTAACAGGGCAGCTACATCCCGTTTGGCTAACATCCCATTTGGCAAACATCCCATTTTACAAGCCTCCAGTTACTGCCAAACGCAATTTTCCTTGTTTACTTATGCACTTTAAAATTGTGTTAGTCAGTTATGTCTGTACTTCATACGTTTAACCCTGTTTGGCAAACATTTTTGAATATTTTCAGAGTTATATGACACTTCTTACCCGCTATTGACGCTGTTAAGGAGTTCATTGGTGGCAAACTCTAGGAAGAGCGATGTGTTGGCGAGTTTCAGTGCGTATTTGTTCGCCTTGGAGAATGAAGCTGCCGTGCCTACAGGTGATTTTGGGTCAGCTCCTCCGTCTGAAAAGATAATATTATCTATGATAGTATTCAGGACATACCTAAATACAAAGCCTACATGAGTTGCTCGTAGTGGCAAGTACAAAAAGCAAACTAAGCTGCGTTTACTCCTTAAACTGAAACGCTTTAAAAATAAACGCTTTTACAATCACTGCCTCACACTAAGTTTGATCGTGGCCTTGTGTCGTGGGTGCCGGAAACACAAATTCTCCTTAGTAGAAAACTTGTGTTACCGACGGGGATCGAACCCGATACCCGCCGCTTAATAAGCAGATGCGCAGCTGGCTACGCCAGTGAGCACTTCAGAGTGTGACCAAGAAAAAGATACCAAATTGAGCCTAAATAGCATTCACATATTTTTGATGCCAATGATTGGTCAACTATACTTCGATATATTAACGTAAACAATAGATTAAAACCATTAACCAACTGCAAATTCCCATTCACGAACCTAACAAACTCAATATAGGCAACTGTTCCGTAGTAATTTAAAATTGTTCCATACGCTATAACTATAAATAATTTTAATAAATGTCAAAAGTAAAAAAAAAGAACTGTACCCACAAAATTTCCCTTAAAAAAGATACAAGTGCAACCTAAGATATTAAAAGACGGTAGGTACTTACGAGTTTCCCAAAGCATATACTCTAGTTTCTTCCTATCTGCCATTTCTTGCTTAGCCTTCTCTAGAGCCGTAGCGAGCATGTCCTTTGAGAGTTGTTCGGCCGCCTTCGCTCCGCTTTCATCTCTCCACGCGGTCATCTCTAGACGATTGTGCTGAGAACAGTGCTGCGCTGCATTTCTAAATAAGAATGGAAAATAATAATTAAAAAACTGCATAATACTGTACTTATTAACTGACTTCAAAAAAGGTGGAGGTTCTCAATGTGAATGTTTTTTTTTTATGTGAACTTTTTGCTAGGTGAACTGATTTTGATGATTCTTTCTTTAATTGAAATTTGGTGCTCCTCGAGTGGTCCCATTTTAATTTGATTAAGTTCTGACCAGTAGTTTTTGAGTTATCCTGAATAATGCGTATTTAATTACTCTTACATTTTGTAACGGAATTGGTGTTTTGATGATATTTCGAAAATTTACACGGGCGAAGCCGCAGGGAGCAACTAGTAATGGATAAAGAAGAGAATCATAAACCTTAACCGTAGTCAGGTAAAAAAATAATACTTACAAGTATGGATCCTCCTTTACAAACGCCTTGGGTTGAATGTTGACCAGAGAATCTTCGGCGCCACATAGCAAACCAGAGAGGGACACTTTCCTAATCGCTCCTAGTTGTTCAGGCAGGAAAGATGACGGAGGTATGTCGTTTTCGTACCAGAATCTGATAAAAAACAATAACAATTCAGTGAAAGTAAGAAAAGGTCCCCAACTTAGTTCTATTACTTGAGTCGTGGTTGCCGGAAACAATAACATCACACTCAGAACCAGAAACACAAATTTCCCTCGGGGAGAAAACTTAGAAGGCGAAAGCCACCCAACTACGCCAACGGGCAGTTCATAATAATTCTTATTTAAAACGTATAGTAGTAAATAAAGTTGAGATAGAAACTTATCAATTTGAAAGGAAAGGATAAATTCGTCGCTTGAAACAGAGCTTGGGTAGCTTAGCGGTAGAGCAACAAAGCATAAAATGCGGGGTCAACCGTGCTCCGCTATATTTTTCCTTTGTAAATTTACTATTGATTTACTTTTTATTTCTGAGTTTCGGCAATTTTTTTTCTGGATTAGCCAAAAGAAAGATATAATAGCTAAGTTAGACTTTTTACTTATAAACAAACAAACAAACGCATTCACACTCACAGCCAACACCACACCACGGCCACACTAAGTTCAAAGACTTGTTTCGTGGGTGCCGGAAACATTCACATCACACACACATAAGTCTAGTATACTACTACTAGTGCTGTATTGTAGTTATCTACAAATGCAATATTTTCGATTCGGAAATAGTATTTTTTGATATATTTATCCATGCTCCATTTACGGAAAACACCATACTTACCTCTACCACTCTTATGTTAAATATTTTTATATTGTCCACCTTTTGGAGAAAGCATGTAAGAGAAAAATAAGAACATAATAAATGCAATTTTGTAACTATTAAAAATTGCTTTGTTTCCTAACACCTATAAAATCTCTATTTCTTATAACATATATATAAAGGTTTTTGTGGACATACCTGTCACTTTTCTTGAGATTGGCGAATTGTAGAGCTAAAACACAAGCGAGAGTGGGTCCAACAACAGCACCAGTAGCCGCCTTCTCCATCGCTCCTCCTATCATCAGTTCCACGTCCTCAGGGTTTCTGCAAGCAGGAACAAATATATTGAGAATATATAATAACTAGTTTGGCACGCGGCTTTACCCGAGTTGATTAAGTTAAAAGCCTTTACGTCTAATCAAATTTAAATCCATAAAGCATATTTCAAATTTCAACCAAATCCATTTAGCCGTTACGGCATTATGAGGAAACAAGTATACTTACACACTTACACATAAACTTTCGCATTTATAATAATAGTGTGATATACTGCCTACTTTTTGATTCAGGGGCCGCATAAAATCAAGACGTGGTGCCCCTGGGCAAAAAAACTGTGCTCTCGCCGGGAATTGAACCCGGCACCCGCAGCGTAGAATGCAGACGTGTAACCAACTGCGCGAGGGCAGTATTAAACAGTTTTAAACTTACTATTCCTTGTTAAAACATGATTATGTATTTCCTGTCTTCCTTTCTTTCTTTACCTACCTGTACATATCAGCCAACATTTCTTGTTGAGATCTTTCGAAACCCATCATATTAAAGTCTCCAAAGGACTTCACGCTGAGGGTAGGTTCGCATAGCCTCAAAGCACGTAAGTATGGGGGTACGCCGTGATCACGTGACCGGTTCACATCCCATTGCGTTGAAGGAGGGAAGCGGGATACTCGATGTGCGGTGGTGTGGACTAGATCTTGGATTGATATTGATGTGTTGATCTGGAAAAAAATATCTATGTAACTAATAATATTCCATAGGGATAATGTCAAATTATTCGTTTTCATCAAGAAGTTCAAACGTAAATATGGAGTTCTCTTTGCTATAAAATGCGTATAATTTTAGATTAGTTTTTATTTTACGGATTTAGTTTTAGGAAATATAAAACTTTTGTACCTAACAGGGTAACTTTTGAATTACAGGGAAACATTTTGATTCCCACCACTTTCGTCACACAAAAAGGTTGTAGATCAGAATTTCAAAGGCCTCCCGTAATAAGTTTTACTTCAAAAATTCTCGTGCCTATTTTATTTCATGATCATATTAACTAAATGGAATTTCAACTGCAAGACAAATAGACCGGAATTTGTATTAAACGCAATAGGTATCTACGGATCCAGCATTTGACCACTATCGAGGGATGTCTTTCGAGAAAGTTCGGCCACGTTCCATAATTTATACGCAACAATCACAACGCTCGCAACCCGTACAACAATAGAACATGGTCGTTGCAATCTTCTTTTCAAGATGACGGACGTCACAAATGACGTTCACACCACGACCTCGGCAAACGCAGGTGCATGTTGGGTAGGCGCGGAAATACAAAAGAATATACTCTACCCGAGGGCGCGGACGTCTAACGTTTGGATGTCCAAATTAAAAATTCGAATGTTTCTTCACAACGTCCGCTAAGATCAAACTTTTGTACAGCAAAACGGGCGATGCTGCTTTTGCTCACAAATTAGTTTATATACTAGTTAACGCTGGGTATATGGGCTTACCAGTCTTTCATTCATCATTGCCTTGAATACCGGTGCCACTGCAACGAGCTCGGTGTAAGCGCCCGCACGGTTTGCGCTGGAATACCCTCGCCAGAAACCAAGAGATGTTAGCTTCAGCTCAGCTTTTGCCATACCGACCTGAAAAAATGTGAATATCACGATCATATTTCTACCTAAACGGTTAGTTGACTGATTTTTCAAGCTTTGCTTGCTTTTAAATTATTATTCTAACTGAATACATTACACTGATAGAGAGTGCTTGGCATGACGTCAAGCCTTGCGTACGCAATATGATTTATCGCCTTGTAGAAAATGGGTTAAAAGCACCCTCTCTTGGACATCACCAACACTTTGAAACTAAGACATTAAAACATTTTTTTTCCCGCTCTTTAACCGCTCGATTGGGAGAGTTCCACCACGACCAACCTGTTATCGAATTTTAAACTTAACGCATAAAAAAGCATATTAAACTTATCTTACCTCACCAAGCAATACAGGTAGGAACTCGTTAAAAGTGATGTGCTGTATGATCGCTGCCATTGCTCGCCTAGTTTCCAAGAACAGTGTGGTGTCATCCCAAAACGGATTGAGTGAGTATAGATCTCCAGCGATTCTGTTATGCTCTGACAGAAGAGCTTTGTAGACGGGAGCCGTAGGAGCAAGGTCGTTGCACCTGGAAGAGAAGAGAAGAAAATTACTTTAAGAAAAGATTTGAAGCTTCGGCTGAATGATGATACGCCAATTTTGCAATGGTTAAGAAGAAAGTAGGACTCTACTTTCCTTTTGCTTTAATCTAATATATAAAATTCTCGTGTCACAGTTTTCGTTGCCATACTCCTCCGAAACGGCTTGACCGATTTTGATGAAATTTTTTGTGCTTATCCGGTATCTATGAGAATCGGCCAACATCTATTTTTCATCATCATCACTTTTCATCATTATCAACGCGGGTGAAACCGCGGGGCGCAGCTAGTAAATGATAAAGTTTGGATGCTTGTATAAAGCATACAGACAATACTAGCGAAAATCTGAGTGTGATCGCCTGTGGGTTCATGGTATCTATAAGTGTACAAGAGTGAGCAGTATCTAGAATAAGAATAAGAATTGTATTTATTGTGAAATCCCCACAAAAATTACTACATGCGTTTCAAGGGGAGTGGGTCCAGAGTGGTTAATTTGTTCTAGCAGCAACATAAGTAAGATATCGGTGAGAACAAAGTAAGCTGCTTGCTGCGAACCACTAGAAGACCACTAATACTGAAACAGTTCCTTACAAAAGCTCAATGTTTGCTCACTTGTGTGTTGAGAATATTTCAGCACCCGTGGCTCAAGTTAAACTTAGTATGGGGTTATAAGTATATTAGCGTCTTTTTTCACTTTTATAGAAGTACTAATTGACCCGATCTGGCTCCACCCGGCTAAATAAGAATCTTCTCTTAAGTCTATAAACTACGCACTAAATTTCATCTTCATAGTAAAGTAATTTTCCAGATTCCGTGATTGAATTTTGCTTTTATACGTATAGATTTCGAATACGGAATGCTCGCATAACGTCTGGGAAATATGTAACCTTTATCAGATCCACATACCAAGTAAGTGACAAGACAAGTAACATTCAACTGTTGTTACGACACCCCGGATGTTTTCTATAAACTTACGCAATATAAAGCAAAAAGCTAACAATGTAGTTCAATTTATCGAACACGCTGAAGACGTAAATGCCAATGCTAAGCGATGAAAATCAACGTAAATATGCAAAGCATCGCAAGGTTGGCTCGTCCCTATTTGCATACAATCAACCCACTTGACGACAAGACTTTATGTCATCGCATACGTGAGCTTTGTTCTTCTTGTAAGAACATTTAAAATGATCTTGGAGTCATTGAGTTTAAGGTCGATGTAATGTATGTCGATGGCAATATTAATATTAATAATTATTATTACCTATACACACATTTACATAGCTTTTACCTAAGGTTCGTGGGTGCCGAAAACATTTATTCACACACATTCATAACTAGGCAGAAGCACTAATATGTAGTAGGTACTGTGAGCCATGAAAATATGTGGTCACTATTATTTTAGAAGAAGATTACCTACTTCTTGAACATTGTGGAGAACCTATTGTTTGTTACAATTGGTTCCGTATCTTACATAACATTTTAAGGGTATAGATATCTTATATAACATTTTAAGTACACTTTGTTGTCCGTCCGTCTGTATGTCGAAATCCTTTTCTAAGGAACGAGTAGGTGTATGAAATTGAAATTCAAATACGTACTTTGGTCCCTTAAAGGTGTGAGAATTCGAGCTTCTAAGTTAACGCAAAAAAGGTACAGCCTATAAAATATCACATTTTAATATACGCAATCTCACTCATGAGCCTTTATTACGTAGATTCTCGGCAACTGAATTAAACAGTTTGACAGCATTAGTAATAAGACGTATCCATAGTAACAATCATTATAATAAACCTACTGAATTAATTGACAGATACAGAGATTCAGTCATTGGGTTCAAGAACGTGTCTTGAAGGCGATTCACATTAATGTATGCAATGTTTCAGTGAACTAAACCTTTTGCCTTTAAAGTACCTACTTATAATATCACTAAAGGAACATCTCTGGTGATGAGAGTCGAGCGTAACTGATAGTCTCAGTATTCTGTTAAAAATGATAAAGTACTACCCGCAAGGTTTAACTGAAAACCAGCGGCGAGTTTTTAACTCAACATAATGCTGAGTTAAACCTTTTTGGCACTGATTAAAATAGTGTATTTTTGTTTTATTCTATTGTAAGTTGTTTTTAGTCGTTAATTTTTGTGTCAAATAAATGTTTTGTCTTTCTATAAATCCTGAATAGTGAACCATTTAAAAAACTATTTAAAAGCCTCGGTAATTTTCAAAGTATATGTTTATGTATACTGTACGTACATAAATTAGGTTAAGATAATTATAATGTTGTGAAGATATGATGATTAACCAATTATGTAATATATGTTGTGTTGTTAATATTATTTTAAATTGCAAAAACATATATTTTTCTACGCATTCATATGCTCACACTCAATTCTATGACTCGTATCGTGGGTGCCGGGCACATTCACAAAACACAAATTTCCCAGCGGGAAGAAAACTTGTGTTCCCGCCTGGAATCAAACCCGATTAACTTAGAAGGCGGACGCTCACCCAACTTAGCCAACAAGCAATATTACAATCATCAACATTATAATCATCATAAGCAGTTAGTAAATATCAACTTCCTTGATTTGTTCACATATTTGCTTAGTTGGCTACTTCATTTGTAAGTTACATCAAAGTAAACTATTTTATGACGTGTAAAAATATATACAAATACAATAAACTTCTCTAATAATAAAATTCAATGGTACTACTGATATACAAATAGGTATCATCATCATCATCATCATCATCATCATCAGCCTATTTTTGTCCACTGCTGGACATAGGCCTCTATGGCAAATAGGTATAAAGGAGAAAAATTCTTTAATCCGTATTATTTTCAACTTCATCTTGAACAATAAACACAACTACCACACGACATATGTCCCAATATATATAAACTCGTCAACATATTTAGTATAGACAAATTGAAGAGACTAGGAGCTCGCGACACAGGCTAGCCTAGTGCAGGCCCTAGGGATCACAACACTGCATGATTTACATAATATTGCTACTATTGGTATCTTAACTTTTAAATGTATGTAATATATCTTGTAAACCTACCACCTAAGTTTTTACATTAAAATAAAATTAACTAACAACTAGTCTTCAGTTCGTTTACCATTAAGGAAGAAAAGTATTACATCATAGTATTACATCGCTTCGTTAAGCTAAAGGTACAATAGGTACCGATTGAGAGATATTATAGACGTCTGTGCGAACGACTCCCATACATTATCACCACCGAGCATTTGTTACCATCAATGACGCAGCATTTGGGAGATTAACGATCTTCATCGACTGCTTCCCATGTTTTTGTGACGGGGTAATTTTTAATTTTGAGTGAGGTTGGTTATAAGGTACTTTGTATTTCAAGTATACATGGCGTGCTTGTACTATTTATGACCTTATTAAGGCGTAGCAAAAAGGAGGTATATATGTATGTTTGTTTGTCCAAAGTAATAAACCAATTGTAACGTAAAAGAAGTAATTTTCTTTGGTGTTTTTTAATCGCCATCTTATAATAATACAATAGATAACACATGTAGGGCCCGTGATATGCCTCATAGAAATAGGAAGTTCTCAATTCGACTGGTTTTTTATGTATGTTACTTCAGAACTTTTTTGTAGGTGAACCGATTTTCATGATTCTTTTTTTATTTGAAAGTTGGAGCTTCCAATGTGGTCCCATTGAAATTTGAGCAAGATCTGACCAGTAGTCGTATTGTATCTTTAATAATGCGTGTTTAATTGACTTCGACTATTTGAAAGTGTCAAGTTTGTCCCATATAAAAATTGTCAAGATCGATTCAAGGGGTCCGGTGATAAAGCGGTGATGTAGGATTTTTGAAACGTTGCTTGCAAGAAATTATTATATAAGGAGCTACTAAGCGGGCTCAGTATGGTCAGAATGGATACATCAAACATTTCGTTTTTTTATGCTTGATAGTCAAGTATTTGATCTTGATGGAAAGCGATGATGTAGCCAAAGATGTAGCATGCCTGCTTAGAAGATACCTATGTAGTTTTGAATTGAAGACTCCCAGATTATACCGTTCGGGGCACAACGACACGGGCAATGAGTTCCACTCCATCGCAGTACGGAAGATAAACGTAGAGCGAAACGCTTCGACCGAACTGGAGGTATGTCAACCATAAATGGATGACGTTTGTTTTGTCGTTTTATAAAACGTTTGATAAAACGGGCATGAGTGAATTAACTCGTGTAATTCCTGCGCACATTCACCAAAATGTAAGCGATAGAATACTGATAAGCTTGCTACTTTACGTCGGTGACCGAAATTTTGCAACGTGGACTCGATTAGCTTACTGTCGCCAATGAGTCTTTCGGCTCGCCGGTTAATAGATTCAAGAGCCATCATTAACAAATGAAACCGATAGGCTTGCGACCTTGCGTTGGATATTGATATTGTACTTATTTGGAGATGTCGGATTCCTTCTCAACATATTTGCAAAGGTTACATAAGATTACCCATTTATCCGATGTTCTAAGTGGAAAACACACAGGGAAACTCATAGTCTATTAGATAAACATTATGTATCATCTTTGCACTGTTACCTGACCCGGACACGATAATGATTCATACAACTCACGAGATAGTCGTAACTTTATGTTTATGCAAATATACATATTTCAAGAAAATCTTATTGTTGTGAGAATAAGGCCACGTTTGCAACGTAATGAAAATAATAATAATTTCTCAATATGTGAGATAGGGTTGACCAATATATCTATATATATATATATATATATTAATTATCTATTAGATTAAGCTCTCAAACTCAAACTCAAACGTTTATTTGCCAGAATACATGTCAAAAAGGTTTTATAAATAATATTATGTACAATATATTCAGCCTGCATGCAGACGTGCAAATATTTCAAAAATATTATTGTCTCTAAATTTCATAAATTCGTTAATAGTATAAAACAATTACTTAATAGCCAGTCACACAAATTCTTCTTAAAACTATTGCCTTCTAAAATTTTTATATCGTTAGGTATTTTATTATATAAAGATATACACATGATATACGTTCTTTTTGTAAATATATTTTTGAAGTTTTGCACATATTCTATATATATCTATATTATAAATCTGAAAGTTTGCAGTGGGTATATGTGTAAGTATGTTTGTTCCCTCTTCACGCTCTGTGACTGTAGAACGGATTTGGATGAAATGTAGAATGTGCATAATTTATGCCAAAGATTAACACATAGGCTATTTTTTAACTTTTCGTGAGCGAAGCCGCGGGGCACGGCTAGTTTTAATATAGAACAAAAGTCAGATTTACCTGTTTTTAATAGCTTTAAATATAAATAAGATATCAACATATATTTAAGTCACTTATATCTCAAATATCCATAAATTCACCTATTTTGCAAGAAGATTTGTTGCTTTGTTGTTGAGCCATTATACCTGCTCTTATTTATTTGCGTATATTTAACTCTTTTTTTTGTCGTGTTAGATATTGTCAGAAGAATGTTCTTATGAAAGAACATTTTATTCCAGAATTCCCGCGGGTCCGGGACTTACGGGGCGCAGCTATAGTCTTAGAATAAAATACAATGAAGACAAAACGTATACTCCTTTGAATACCGAAGATAGCGTGATTTCGATTAAAAAAGGGACCGGCCAAAGGAACCAATATTTTCTTAAATTTTAATATATTTTATTTATCTGCTCTGTCTAGTCTAAAGTATCGAGTGTCAACTGGCGTTGACGAGCATATTATGAGGAACAGCTGGCGCAGCGCGGCGATACCTTCTTTGCGGGACCGTGTTGTTTAACAACGATTCATTATAGAATATATAGAATACATTATCTTAATTATTACGAAAAATAACGTTTTTTTTTTAAAATTTATTTAATAAAAAATTTACATACAGTTTATAGTAGGTACAGTAGATACCATTAAACCAAAAGAGCTTTGTGTTGGTACAGTCATTCGCACGGATTCACACTGTTTAGAACAAGACTCAAGGTTTGAGAGCTTTCTGGTACTTTACAAATAACTTTGTATAAATAGAATAACAGTTTAATTTTGTAATTGTACAGCTGCAATTATGCGAATCCGGCAGTAGCGTCATTAACTTTCATGAGTGCCTCTTTGGGGCCCATGTGAATAAATGATTAGGATTTTGATTTTGAGTGTTTGTTATGGAAGTTGGGTAGATCAACCATCCGATGGAAACCAATAGATGTTTTATGTAACCTAAAACGCAATTACCCTTCTCTTTATAACAACACAAACGTACCTAACAACAGCGATCTTTATTTTTCAAGGTACTTACTTGCGACAAGACGCCAAATCGATTTTGCCAGCGTCATAGAGACGGAGCGAGCGCAGTTCCTTTTCAGAGCTTCCGTATAGAGCTGATCCGTCGAGGAAGGACGTGGCGAGGTTCATCTGTTCCCTATGTTCTGAAAGAAAAAAAATTACAAATTACGACGAGAAAATGATCATATAAATTAATTATAATAAGAAGCAAAACCAACATGTTAAAATACCCCTAATAACAATAATAAATGTTAATTTACCCGGCTATATAAAATAGTGATTTTGTAAAAAACAATACCCACAGTAAGATTTCCTCAAAACACAGAAAAACTGACTTCCGTGAAGTAGTGCACAATTAGGGATAGACAGATAGTATAAAGTCTAGTGGCAAAAAGTAATGATCTCATCTAAGCGGATGTATATTTTTAAAATTTGTTTGGTAATTCCTATTAGGTATCCTATTTGAAACGTTTGGTAATTAAATGTATGTTATCGCAAATCAAAGTGTTATTATTAATTTTGGCTCCACAATCCTTGTGCATTTAGCCAGTGTCAAGCGATTTATATTTTTCAAGTGTAATAAAATTAGGTCTTACATAAATATAGACCTAGTCACTAGTCATAGTCAAGTAAAAGAGTCATGGTCCAATCATAGTCAAGTCATACCCTAGTATGGTGTTAGAGACTTTAAACTTTTATTAGAGTTTTGGAATTAGAGCGCAAACTACGTTTTTCAACATTGCATGATTTGCCTACACTTACGCACGTTTACGTACTCTTAATATTAACGGTTAATAATCCTCATAATTACACAATAATACTTGAAAAAATATAGAATTTATATAAAAATTAAGTTATTGGTGAAATTATATACAGATAAAAAATTACTTGACCTATATTAAAATCTGTTACATATTCCTTATTGAGCAAATCTCAAATTAAAAAGATACCTATTTAGTTTAGACAGAACCACCTAAATAACCTAACTCGTAATTCAAAACCCGCCTATAAAAATTTCTCTATAGGTTAATCGATTATGTCATTACAATATATATAATATGAGGTATATTAAACCAGTTTGCTGGAGAATGTACTCTCGCTTCCTTCAGCGATGTTGTACAGAACTACTTCGCGCCCAGTCACCGTAAAATTACGTTAGATACCAGATCTTGCTGTTTATGCATTTTGGTTACAAAATGTTCAATGAGATGGATTGTGTTGACGAATAGGTACATTAACCTTATGGTTCCGCATTTCTAAAGGAAACAAAGAACCTTTATAATATGACCATTTCGTTGTCCATCTGTCTCTCTTTATGCCAACTCTTTTTTTACCGACTTACCGACTACCCAAAAAAGGAGGAGATACTCAAGTCGACTGTTTTTTTTTTGTGTATTACCTCACTAATTCGTTCCACGTGAACTGATATAAAAAATGTTTTTTATTTTATAGGTGTTACTTTCCAATTGGTCCCATTAAAATTTTATCAAGTTCTGACAAGTAGTTTTTGAGTTATGCTCAATAATGCGTATTCTGTGGACTACATTGATGTTCTCGTAAACCCGACTTCAAAAGTTACCCCATAACTTCTTTCTTTGTGCGCCGATTTTTATGATTATTTTTTTATTTGAAAGCTGGTGCTTTTTTGTGGTCAAATTTGGTCAAGATCTGATTACTAGTTTTTGAGTTATTGTCAATTATGCGTGTTTAATACGTTGAATCTGATCGAGGTTCCGATATATAGATAAAGCGGTGAAGTCGGTTTTTTAAGCTTTGCTTGCGTTTAATTATCTCAGGAACGAGTGGAGATTAATTAATTTAATATGAAATACTTAAGTCTAATACTTTCTTGCCTTTAAGTCAAAGCAATAAAACTATACAGTATAATATATATAAATCTATGCCGCATATCTAGGGTTTGGGGTTAATACTCAAATAAATCAAATTCTATAGGGTACTTCCCGCCGACCTAGAATCATGAATTTTGGCAAGAAGCAAAGTCATAAAATAGTTTATTTATTTATTTGTAATAAAAAGTCTTCCTGGTGTTATAAGTGACATTATAATCTAATATGGCAGTACATGGCTAAAGCTATAATAGTGTCCATATTAAATAACTTCCTGGTGCAAAGCAATAGCTTTTATAATCACTAACAAAATAAAACTCACCAAAACCACACGAGTCGATATTCCTCGCCGGAGCAGATCGCACGTATTCGCAGTGCCCTTCACCACAATCCTGAAACAAAAAAAATATTTAAATGATCTATCTGCTAACATTTGAATGCGTTTTAGAGTTCCTTGCTCAAAAGGGGCGAACGAAACCTTATTACTAACTGTGTATCTGTTCTACCTATAATGGCTTCTGTCTTTTGGATAGTAATAGGCATATTTCAATGTTTTTAACTCTTAAACCTCAACGTTACTTTTAACCTGTAAAATGATAAAAAATTAATAAGAGAGGAACGACATAAAAACTTCCCTCGACTTGATGTATTCAAAGTCACCCCAAGTTCTTTTTATTTTCGTTATTTCTTTCTTAACCTTCTAGCAGGGTACAATGTAAGAGATCTTCATTAAAAAATACTGAATTTAAAGCCAAGAATTCCTAGTTATAAGGCAAACAGAAGGATAGACAGAAATTACGATACTAGAACGTCTTGTTTTACACATTTGGCTACGGAACACCGTACACCGACCAAATATGCTTCGGGTTTACGTGATTCTGTGGGTTATTATAACTCTTAATGCGTCCGATTCACATTTAATCAGTTTAAATTTCACAAACAAACAAACATTAAATTTCATTTGTTTTAACAGCAAGACTGCTGTTAAAGCCACGTAACACATTGTAAAGCTCACTTTGACTTCAGTGTTGTCCAAACGCTCTAAGTATAGTGACAACAGACAGGACAATGGTGTTCCGGAGAGCTAGCCACATTCTAAGCCTTGAAGAAGATGATAGAGAATAGAATGCCAGCGCTAAATTACCATAACCTACTTATGAAATCTAATTGAATCCATATTCACATTGAATAAATAAAGATCAGTGCTAACGCTCTGCTATTATCGTAAATACATTAACTCAATGTTTAATTAAGTCCATTAATAATCGGATTACTTGTCCTAAATTAGCATTAAACAGATTTAACTCGGTAATTATAATTTTACGGTTGGTAACTAGTCTACAAATGCAATTTAAATTCTGATTGCAACATGGAACAATTTAATGTTGATGAGCCATTTAAGCATTTTCCTCTCTATTTCTACATGTAATGTAAATTACATAGAAAATGTTGCTAGGCTAGTAAAAAGCATTGTTACTGATATATTACCTTACTATTACCTAATACCCATTGTAATAAACATCGATGTAAGTACCCATTTAATTATATCTCAGAATATATACGTTTTCTAAAATCTGATGTGTTCGCGTTTGTTCAGTAGGTACCTGATATGTTGTCAGTAGTAAGTGATGACGTGGTTGAGGGTGGTAAGTACATAGGGGGTTGTGTGCGTAGATTTTATATCAAAACCCCTATGATTGTATCTGAATTACGAATGGATAAAGTTCTTTACTTTTATTTTTTACCAAGCAATAAAAAATAATGCATATTATAGATACTGATCCTACCAGCGGTTTCTAGCGACTACAACTGCAAAAAAGAAAAAGATTTTACCGCAGAGTTTCTAGCCAAATTTACGCTTGATAGATTTCCGCCATTTACTTTAAGTAGTCTCGGCGTTATGATAGGTTACTCCTTTACATGCAGCGGCCATAAATTATTAGAATAAGTAAAGGGTAGACATGGTATATATCAGCAGCAGAATGACTGGCTTGGAGGCGTTTCCTACGCCAGGCCATCGATCACATCATCGCAATAATAATATAAATAATAATACGAAAATATTATGTTCGGAAAAATATTCACAATTATGACAAAAAGTCTGGCATCTTTAAGATTAATATTAGACTGTTCCCTGTTTTCCACTAAAATTTGTAGCCAAGCACCAACCGCTGTCCATCTCCTCGAGAACCAGTTCCATTTTAGCTTGCTTACATATCTGACACATCATCAAAAAACTACAGTCAAAGCCTATTCTTCTTTTACACAACAGATAACGCCTATATATAATAACCATTTGCGATAATACCATAGTAACTAGTGTTCAGAGTTGACCTGACACAATGTCCAACCGTCACTCACAATAATAAAAGAAACCACGTGTGTTCCACGTCATTATGACTTACAGCATCTCATTCAAGATGACTGCCACACATGCCGGTACAATAGTCAAATGTGGCACACAAGTACTTTCACTTACGCATGTCATGTGGAATACGTAATACATAGCCTGTTTTTTTTACTAACATTGTGTAATAGCTCTTCATTAAAACAGGGTTAGCAGAACATGTTCTAGCCAGACATAATATATTCACAGTGGTACAGTAAGACCTGAGAGAATGTCATGATGCATTTTATTCGAGTTTACATCTACTGCTACATATGTAGAGTATTCTTAATAAGCAAGTAGATATAGCGACATAGCTAGGTTTATATAATATCAATTTGACTACTGCAGCTCTATTTTAAGTAGTTTCTTAGGTTTTTGCGCTTGTTATTTATTTAATTAAACAACTTTTTACGGATCTTATCGCGTAATTTTTTTAATTGTCTGCAATTAAGCAGACGATTCGAACACTTGGTGTTTGACACCTTAGTTTTTGTGGTCTCAGGAAGAAAGTATAATTTTGTTAGGAAATGTTACATGTTGTATAATTCTGCTAGGATGTTCTGGATGCGAGCTTTTATATCTAGGGGCAGATTTATATTCAATTTAACTATGCCGTAAGAGTGTTACGGATATACGTTTACAGATTCTGAGTAAGATTCAGATTAAATTTAACTGTTGCTATCGAATATAAAGAGTGTTCTGGATGTGATATTTCAAAATAGAAATACTGCATATAGTTATATTAAAAGCGTAATTGATGTCAGCTTTTTTATCTATGGAGGTAGATTTAGATTCGATAAAGCTATTTTTGTCGAACACTCATTTGATACTGACAAATGATCTGAATGTGATCTTTCCTGAGATATATATAGGTTCGATTCTGGATGCAAATTTTTCGATATTGAGGTACAATTTTATTAAATTTATCTTCTGCTGCCGTGATGGTGGGTGCAAATTTGCAGATCTTGGGGTAGAATCACATTATTTTTTACTGCTGATGCGTATATGAATTGAGTGAAGCCTAAACGTGCATTTTTTTATTCTGGGAAGCAGATTTCGGGATGGAACAGGTTAGTGAATTCAAAATTTGCTTAAAATATTCTTCATGTGTAGTTTTTATCAAAATTTGGAAAGATCTAATCCAATCTTCGAAGATCAGAATAGAAGATGTTTATATTTTAACAATTCTTATTTTATGCTATCGAATAAAGCAAAGTTAATATTTACTCTACCTTGGCTGGATGCACCAACCCTACCATTGTCACAATCACTATAATAGCTGCTCATTACACTAAATTTGTCATTCTTGTACAGCAATTTGACTGCACTTGAAATTGATTAGCTGCCACTTAGTTTATAATGAAGAAATCTTATTTCGGTACAATGTTTGTTTAGGTTTATGTAAACATGATTATTTTAATGATCAGAATATTCTACAGGCCAGATGCCTAAATTTACTATTAAAAATAGAAAAAAAATTATATGATACTTAGACTTTAAAAAAAGCTCATGTAGCGACGGCTCTACAGACGCTACAACATCTATACAGTAAAATAACTCACTACAAGCCACCGAGCGTATATAAAATCAAGTGCCTATTATTTGGTACCGTGTCCATTGTGCTGGCGGCATTGCATCTCTGAATAGTAATGCTAGTACAAATAACCACCATTTTAATTTAGCGTTGCCTTAACCAGGCGATCTGATTAATTTATGGAAATAGAATTTACACCTTTACACCTAGGTAATCGACACAAGGTATATAATGAGCATTGCTCTCTTGCAAAGCTACGTAATGGGTACTTCTCAACGGATCATAGTATCAGTTTTTCACATTAACCAATCATAACTGTTGTTCTCATCTGATCTCAAGATCAGTTGCAACTGAAATAAATTATACATTATTGTTCTTTTGTGCTTCGCGATATTTTTTTTTACTTGAAAGTGATAAACTACAATTTTATATACGGTAAAGTAGTAGTGTAAGTATCCAAAGCGAGCATTTATAAAGCATTCAACCATATCGAAATTAATCAACTTCCAGATTATACCCTTCAGTAGAATAATAACGCGAACAATGAGTTCCACCCCTTCGGCATACGGATGATAAACCCCGAAGCGAAATACTTCGATCGATCTGGATGTGGATAAATGGACACGTTTGACATTTTGTCTTGTAGATGGTAAAAGGGGCTTATTCTGAAATCTGATTAAAAAAATCGCTAGTAGGAACTTTAACCCCTACTTACAGGAAGGTATCATTAACTTTCTCTGCGCCGTAACCTTTCTTCGACCCGACAAACTATCACGAATGTTACGACACTGATTACCGTGATATTCTATTTCTGACAGGATGGCAGGTACCTACAGGTTAATAAGTTTGCTTAAGAAAATGCCTGGTGCAGAGTGGAAGCTTCATCCGTATTTATGGAATTTCTACCATATAGTTGTGTCGCTTAGCAGTCTATCTAAATGTATTAGTAGTGCTTCTTATTGTTATTATTTCATGGGCTCAAACTAAATACGTATTTGTTGATCATTTATGTAAAATCACTCAAAGAAGGCGGCTTGAAAATATATTGGCTAGGAAATACTTGAAAATATAAAGATTTATCGGCAAGTTAATATAATTTTCTACTATTCATATACATATTTAGGTAATGTATGTGCGTCTATCCGTTCACTTGGGACAGCTATAATATTACTAAAAGCAAAGCAAGATATACACAAAGGTAAAATTTTTTTTTATAAAACTTATAGTCTGCGATTGAAATGGCTTTAACTAAAATATATATAGATACTAACATGCCATACAGCTTAAATATGTTAAGTGTAATTGAACTTTAAAAAAATTATGTCTTAACAACATTATAATCGGTGCCATTAAAATCTGACAGGTGGTTAGATATATCATTTTTTGTCATAACAAGGGATCACGTGATGACGGTAGTCGCAAAAACATGATCCTTTTACGTTTTTCTGAAGAATTTAGCACAAAAAATTGACAATCATTTTTGATTAAACATTTGTTCAGATTTCATGTTTACCTAACAGCCTAACAGTTTTATTTAATTGTTGAACTGCTCGTTAGCGTAACTGATTGAGCGTCTGCCTTCTAAGCAGAGGGTATCAGGTTCGATTCTCGGTGGAAAAACAAGTTTTCTTCCCAAGGAAAATTTGTGTGTGGGTGTGGAAGCGTTTATGTTCCGTATTTTTTATGTTTTTGACCGAGCGAGCGCAAAGCGTCTCCGTTTCAGCTGGTCGATGTCGCTTTTGGAAATTATTCAAAATGGTAGAGATGTGGGGGTTGAAAACGTGAAAATAACCGTATATATCAGCCATTTATCTCTAGAACTGCCCATCGGCTTAGTTGGGAGAGCGTTCGCCTTCTAAGCATGAGTATCAGATTCAATTCCCGGCGGAAACAAAAGTTTTCTCCCCAAGGAATATTTATTTTCTGGTTCTGTTTGTGATTGTATGTGTGATGTGAATGTTTCTGGCACCCACGACACAATTCTTTGAACTTAGTGTGAGGCTGTGAGTGTGAAAGCGTTTATGTTTATGTTTATATCAGCCATTTCGAAAAATACGCGAGATCTTCAGCTAACAGAGCCATTTTATAGTATTGGTAATTATTATTACAGATACGAAATAAAAATGTGCTTTCAATGAGGTAGTTCAAAAAAGTATGTAATAACATACCTAACTATAATTTATAGTTAAATAATTTTACACACATAAATTCATAAGCGTAATCGAATAAAACAATGTTTTAATTTGATACATTACGATACAAACACTTAATTTCCTGTCTAAGAGCACTCAATAATTACTATTCATTATGCAGATGCTACGTACAAGATAGTTTAATGTTAAGTATTACTTCCTGTTCAATTGTGAATCTATTACAAATAGTAATGCAAATGATCTCACGTGTAAGTATGATTGAAACCCTTTGCAAGCAATATATATTTACCTAAACGTTAATTTATCAAGGGCTGGGGCGCAAACGGTATTATTTACCGTCTTCCCAAAAAAGGAGGAGGTACTCAAGTCTTTTTAATGTTTGTTACCTCATAACTTCTCTCCACGTGAGCCGATTTCGAATATTTTTTTTTAGTTTGTAAGATGACTTCAAAAGTTACCTCATAACTTCTTTCGTTGTGAGCCGATTTTGATGATTATTCTTTTATTTGAAAGCTGGTAATTTTAATGTGGTCCCATTGAAATTTGATCAAGGTCTGATCTATAGTTTTTGAGTTATAGTCAATAATGCGTGTTTATACATTAGTGAAGTCGGTTTTTTTAAGCTTTGCTTGCGTTTAATTATTTTATTTGTACTTATGGGCAGTAAAAAAGTGAAATTCACATTAGACAAAAGGAAATAAGGACCCTTTTAATAAGGAACGCGTGAATGTATCAAGTTAAAATAAAATCTAATGCGTAGGTCCACGGACCCTTGGAGCTGTGTGTGATCAATCAAGCTTCTAACTCAAATCAATAACAAAATACGGCCATTTATATATTTTTACGATACCGCATAATTAGGGTTTAAAAAATATAAAAATAAACGCGCAAATAAATAAAACCGTACAGGATACTTCCCGTAAAACTAGATTATGAGATTTGGCAAGGAACACCAAGTTGAGACCATTTACAGCTTAAGTAACGGAAAAAATCTAAATATCAGTAATTTGATGTTAAAAATTAAGAAAATATTAAAACAAATACTAGTTTTAACCGACTTCAAAAAAGGAGGAGGTACTATGCTCGACTGTTTGATTTTTTAAATGTATTTTCACCGATTTCTCCCCCATTTGTGGACCGATATTCAAAATTCTTTTTTTGTTTGGTAGATTATACTTTAGAGGTGGTCCCATATAAATTTAATCGAAATCGATCAAGCCAACACCAACATATAAGCGGTGAAGCCGGTATTTTCAAGCTTTGCTTACGTTTAAATTATTTGTGTTGAAATAAGAAACTTGTGGAAAATTGTACCTCGTTATGTGATTTAAAAATTACCTGCAAGATTTGAAGCAGCTTATATTATCAAGTAATATTTGTAGCTTTTTTAAAAATTGAGAAGGCAAACATTTGACCACTTTGTCACTTGACTGTAAGTGACGATACGATCGACGATAGCATATTTGTCTATAGAAGTTCACTCGTGACTTAAACTCCCGGATTATACTTTCATTATATAAAATGACACATACCTTCGAAACTATAACGAAATAATATACAATAGCAACACTAATGGCTTATTAAATAATGTCGAACCCTTTAAAGTTCATCATAAGTTCACGACAAGGGCACCAAGCACCCAACCCATGCAACCACAACATTACGTGTCTATTTAAGTTGTTACTAACCCGGTACTCGGTCAAGTTCAAGAATTAAAAAAGAGATGTCATTAGTCTGAGATGATTAGGCATTGAATAGGTTGCCTCATCCGACCCTCTTAACAAAAAGCGTGCGTCCGGTAGCCTTCACACTGTTTGACACGATATATGTGAATTCACTTGGACGCACATGTCATTGTAAAAAGTAAATTGACGCTATTGAACACTGAAGTAGCTTGAGATTACCACGGAGGTACATAAATAGCATGATTATTTCTTTACACCATCAATTAAAGCTCAATTGAGCAAAAACACTCGTCGCGTAACAATTGATAGTCAACGTTTTACAGCATAATAAATCAATTGATTTCAGGTTTTAGGAGGTATGAACTATACACTAAAATAATAAATAGAAAAATAAAATTGTAAACGTTGCATCGACCTTAACATGTTAGCTGTCGTGTGGGAATGGCCGGACACATTAATTTTAATTCTTTGTCTTATTGCCACCTCTGATAACTGGTATTTTGACGGTATAATTGAAGGCTACATTGAAACATGGTCTTTTGTTGCGAGCTTTTACTATACTATTCATGTCTTGGTCACTTTATTTATGTAGAAAAATGAACTTTAAATGTTATAATTATATGATTAACTATGAAAAATTACGTTGCTAGTATTTATACTTCGCTAGATTACACTTAGCTTCAGAATTTAATTACTGAATAAAGGAATTTCGATTTATGTATCGTTGCGTGCCTAGGAGTGCGTAACGCATTCCAATAAAGCAGAGGAATTTCCCTCATCAATACCAGAAAATATTTTAGCGCTTACTTAACGATAGTCCTTAACCCACTTTAAATATTTGGTTTGCTTGAAAATAGCTACATATCACCGCATGAAATATATCCACAGATATTTATTAGAAATGTTAACTAAACCTTCTAATCCGGCTACAAACCGACTAGTAAAAAGGCCGATCAGTCTAAGGTTAAAGTCAAACTTTTCTAGATAATAATCTATGCAAGTTCATTATTTTTACAAGTTTATTATTTATTATAAATTGACACAAAATGTTAGAATTGAAATTATTAAGTTACGACCATACATTTTATTACGTAACTTTTTGACACGTATAAAGACATGAAAGGAATTCCACAAGGTTCACAACCAGGCCCACTACTCTTTCATATATATAACAAATATTTTACATACCTTATTCCCATTAGCAGTAGCAACAAGGTCAGCCATGAGGAGTTGTCCCCAAGCTGCCAGAAGACTAGTGACGTAATCATGATCAGCTGCTTCGGTGGTTTGAGCTGCCGCGCGGACTGTCAGCGACGGTTCTGGAAGTTGTGGCTCTGACAGTGGTTGGGCGACACCTAAGAGATAAAAGACAACATTTAAATTTTGATAATACCCCAGACGTCATATATAGACAGTCATATGTCTAAAACAGCCGATTTAGACCAAAAATTGCAAAAAATCCAGTTAAAATCGGCTATCAAACAAAAAAAAAACAACGTTGAAATATCTCCATCCGTTTGGGATAAATTTGCAATTCCACAGGTAGATGGATAACTTTTTCTATTTATGTATTCTTACTAATAATAGGTATTCCACTCTATTTTTGAGCAATTACAAACATGATCTGTTTGTTAAATATGTCATAATAACTTTGAAAAAGTTAATATTACTCGTACATGTCATAATAATATCATTATGACTTTTATCATATGTTAAACAAGTTTATAAATATATGAATAGCTAAAAGGTTTTTGAATTACACCTATTAGAAAGTTACGTTGCGCTGAATTACGCTTTACTATCGCATTTGCGATTTGCATATAAATTAGTTCTAAAAAAACTTGGGTCGACATTTTAAGTCAATCTATCAAACTGAAATGCTATTCCTTCATGTAAGAGATTGATTTTGAGTAAAAATACTATGAAATGGATATGTGAAAGAAGATATATTCCATTTTCAAAATGATGTCAGCATTATTAACTCATCATTAAAGGACTTGAACTATAAATTTAAATGTATATAAGCAGTAGTGATTATTATCATTTGTTTTTATAGATTACAAGTGATTAGGTATTCATATATAATAGCAATATTAGTCCATCGTTGCCAACCTGATATTTAAATGTTTCAATAGAATTTATTGGTAATTATAACTTCGATCACGTGCCATAGTTAGAATTGTAGGTAAACATGTTATTATGCTCATAATTCCTAAGAAGTGACAAAGAACCGAGGAGATGCACATAAAGCTTGCGTTACCGCTTGAGATTCTTGATATAATTATGCGTGTTTCCTTTAGATAATTGCTGGTAATAATGATAAGCACAAAAACTTTATAAGAAAATAATAATAGTGTATGATAGAGATAATTATTGTTTTTGAAAACAACAATGTAAGTCTTATGAGGAAAACATTTTTTTAAGACAAGCTTTTAATTTATAAGCCTTTCAACTCAATAGAACAACGGGTGCTAGAATAAAATTATTTTCCAAAGTATTACTAAGTACGTAGTAGTTACGTTATAGTAAGGTTTTCCATACCAAAATCAACGGATCAACATAATCCACGTATATGTGAAGAGTTAAAATGCCTGAATACATGATTGTACAATTTCAATTAAGAAAAACGTAAAGAAAGAGATAAATGTTTGTATAAGAATATTTTTTTATACACTGATGGTAAGGTATAAAATAAATGAATGATTTCTTGAGCATATATCTACCCCAATACTTGTAGAGTACACTTATATATATGCATGTTTAAACTTTACAGGCTTTATCTGACCATTGTTGTATGGGAAACGTACTTTAACAGACACCAACTACTTAATACATTTGACGCTAGCTAAGGTTGACTAAAACCCTGTGAAAATAAGGTACTAATGCTAGAATAACTATGTTTTACGCGGCGTACATAGGAACATTTAAGCTAAAATTATACTGCTTGTCTGGAATGGAATATTGAATGGCCAACCCTAATGAGACCATTTTTCAAACTGCCAACAGGGATCGACCGAACGTGGTGTGTGATCCAAAAAAGGAGCTGTAGAAATGGCTTTATATTGAAAACCAAACGCTCCAACAAATTTTAAGATCCAGACATACAGAGAAATAAATTATCCAAATAATATAAACAATCTAGATCTAAGTGTAAGATCACGGAGATCAAATTTTTACCCATTATCATAATTCATCAACGCTTTCACACTCACATTCCCACACAAAGTTCGAAGACTTGTTTGTTTGTTAATATCTGGGTTGTGACAAGCGTCTGCCTTCTGCGCCGTGTGTTCTGGGTGTGACTGTGTGTGTGATAAATCTTTATTATTTGTTGTTGTGTATGTGTTGTGTCAATAAAATTATTTCTTTCTTTCTTCCATCCTTCCTTATGATATCTAAATATTTCTATACAAAGTCTTTGAACTTAGTGTGGGGCTGTGAGTGTGAATGCGTTTGTTTGTTATAGCCGTAAGCACAAAATATTCTTGTGTAAAATGAATTACTTGCTTTTTTACTCAAACAGCCCACGGCGTTATTTCAACGGACAAGTAACGAGATTGCTTCCGTATCTTGACCGATACAAATTACCGACATTTATGAATAGCTATCTATTTTGATATTTGGTTTTTACTAGGGTTAAGCAACTTATGTTTTAGATCGAGCTTGTATACTTACAATGTACCTATGTACTTGTTATTTAAAACTGTGATTTCTCATTTTTATATCATTGATTTATAAACAAAACTCCACCGCCGAAAAAGTGCTCGTGGAGCGTTGTCCACTATTTCGTGGAGCGCAGTGGCATAACTCCTTAATTAACTGAGTTTGTATGTAACTTATAAATTACAAATGTATTCTACTTTTTTTATTGTAACTTGTAAACTGAAATATTGTTCTTGCAGTAATTTCCTTTTTTTCCAAATTTGTATCCAACTGTAAACATGTATAATAAAAGAGGCTATCTTCCGCATCACAGGTCCGCCTAGTGTGGAAGTTAGGAATCCATGTAATAGGTTCTGTTTGTATAAATATGGAAATAAATGTTAATGTTAAGTATTCCAGGTCCAGTGTGTTTACCATTCTTCGATCACATCGTCACTTACCATCAGGTGAGATGGTGGTCAAACACTAGCCTGTCACAAATAAAAAAAAAAAAAAAAAGTACCTAACATATACCTATCGTTAAAAATATTCCAATAGCTACATCCTACTAATATTGTAAATCCGAAAGTTTGTGTGTAAGTATGTTTGTTCCCTCTTCACGCTTTAATGGCTGAACGGATTTGGATGAAATTTGGACTGTACATAGCTAATACTTAGAATGAACACACAGGCTACTTTTTAATTTATAATAGCGGGCGAAGCCACGGGGCATGCCTAGTAATATAATAAAATAACTACAATAGTCAAGTTACTTGATAATTGACACTTTATAAAATTATAAATTTATTCACTCACTTATGCCAATCAATTTTGTAGTATATTTTTATATAGTGTACTTAACTAGTTTTTCATGTATATATCAAATTATATAGTACTTTGATCCCAAAACGATTTGCAAATCCATTGACACTTACATCACCTTCACAAAAGTTAACAGTATGATCACCATAACAACTTTTTTCGTAGAATACTTGGGTATTATCCCCAGGGTCGTTTCAATGTTGACATTTGTAATTATTACCTGCTACTGCATTTAATTTCATACATTAATCATTACCATTTGATGTAGTTATCCTTATTATTAAACGTATCCATATTATGATTGATGGTATTTCTTCTGTAAGAGAAAAATATGGTAAGTTGTTTTAAACTTTATTTAAATATTTTCCTTACGATTTGCAGATATTTTTTATGCTGGTTAAGCAAGCATTTAATCACAATCTCACCTTAAGTGATGATGCAGATTTAACATGCTTGCTTATAAGATACCTATTCACTTTTGACTTGAAGACTCATAGAATATACCGAACTAGGAACAAAACCTGGTATTGACGACTCAGTAGGCACAGTGGACAGGTCTCCGCCCTCTGCACCGTGGGTTCTGGGTTCGATTCCCGGCAAGAGCACAAATTCCTTCCCTAGGGAAATTTGTGCTTTTGGTTCTGGGTGTAATGTGTGTTAGATGTGAATGTTTCCGGCACCCACGATACAAGTCTTTGAAATTAGTGTGGGGCTGTGAGTGTAAATGCGTTTGTTTTTATTTTTGTGACACTAAGTATATTAAGCTTGTTTGTTATCATCATTTCATCTCATGAAGTGGATCAATTAATCATCTATCTATCAAAGCCGAGGGCAATGAGTTCCACTCCTTTACACTACGGTTATTAACGTAGTAGCGAAACGCTTCGAGCGTATTGGTGGTATATCAATCGTAGACGGCACGGCAATGCTGATCTTTGTGGGACAATGTAACTAAAACAACTAGTACCTGGATGACCGCTTTTTTTTTTGGTAAACGACGATTCCTAATAATAAAACCTAGCTAGATCTATTTATCGCCCCCGAAATAAATTTCATGTAAATCGTTGGAGCCGTTTCCGAGATTCAGATTATATACATACACATATAGAATAATTGCTCGTTTAAAGGTATTTAATGAATTATAGATTGTATAGAATACATCATCTTAATTATTACAGAATATATAACATTAAGAAAAAAGTCGTAAGACTAAATGAGAGTTTTTACAAGTATATAATTGCATGCACCTATTTATACAATGTGTATATATGCATGTATGAATATAAGCATTTAATTCTTAGCATTCTGGCAGTGAACGGTTGAGACAAGAATGAGGAAATACAATTAATTGCATAAAGTCAATTGTTGGCCTTCTAAAGCGTTGCGAAGTTTGATTATGGTTGCTTAGTAGCATTTCTAACTGTAGTGTTTATAGCTACCTGTAATACTAAAGCTGAATAAAGTATGAATTGATGAAACACGGCATCATAATCAAAATTTTGAAGTGAAATTTGAGTTTTTTTTTTTAAGATAGGCAAACGTTTGCCTACCATCTCATAGTAAAAAAATCTGTAGCTTTATAATAAACTAGTGGTGCCCCGAGGCTTCGCGGTAATTAAGTTAAAAAGTAGTCTATGAATTGAAACATTTCATCAAAATCGGTTTATTCGTTGCAGAGATACGTAGTTTCAAACATTCACACACACAAACTTTCGCATTTATAATGCTTTCCTCCTTTTTACATCTATCTAATTTTGTTGCTTCCTCCCCCTTATCCTAATCCTGCATTTACTTGATATTATGCATATTTGGCATCTCTAGACTTCCGCTATTTCAACTTACCATCAGCATAATTTGCAGGCATGAGCCTGAGGAACACGTCTCCTCTTCTTCCCCATGGCCTGTGCCTAACATTGTTGCACTCTCCACTCGCGCTCCGGTACTTGCTTGGAGGGCATGGCGTGTTGCTGATTTCGTCTTCTTCTGTTGTGCAGTTTGACCTAGAAGCAAATAAAGTATTTATGCAAAAGAACTGGGAGAAAGTAGATGGCAGTAATATATATCCTTAAGTACCCGAGTTTAAGTTTAAAAACACTTCCGCGAACTAACTAAATATAAACAGGCTGAATGAATAATCCTGTTGCTGTCAGAAGTCTCAACTCGCTTTTGGATTACTGCACTATTGCAGTAATTAAGAGTACCTATTAATTACTGTACTCTAGTACTAATTTTTTTTTATGTCGGATAAATTGTATGTAAGAGGGCGACAGCTTCGGTGATATTTAAGGTAATCTTTGAATAATTGGTAAATATTAATTTATGACATCGTCGAAACACCGTTAATTTACTTTTGTAATGTAAGGCAATAAACAACTTTTCAATACAAAGATATTTTTAACCGACTTCAAAAAAAGAGCAGGTTCTCAATTCGACAGTATTTTTAATGTGTGTTACCTTATAACTTTTTGTGTGCTTTCCATATATTTTCTATTGAAATTTGATCAAGATCTGACCAGTAGTTTTTGAGTTATCCTCAATAATGCGTATTTAATAATATTCATTTAATCTGATCAAAGGTTCCGAAGATAAAACTTGAAGTCGGTTTTTTAAGCTTTGCTTGCGTTTCAATTATTTTACTTTACCGCGATAAACATCATATTTATATCTGACATTTAAAATATTTGCTGTTCTCCGTGGCTAACATATCTAGTTTATATATATGTTTTGGATTTCGCAGACACTCGTCAAATCATTAATAAGTCAAATTGTATACTCGTTAAATCTTTATTTTGCCAAATTAAAGATACGTCAAATCCTTGATTTGTCAAACTTAGAGATTGAACAAAACCTAAATTTGTCAAACACTTGATTCGTCAAGTTCTTATATGTAATAATTCTTTGTTTGTATACTAGGTTATAGAACGTCTTAGAAGCATTTGCATTCTCAACATTTGATAATTTTATTCCATCAAGCAGAAGTTGTAGTATAAGGTATACTTACGCATCGCTAGCGCCTAAAAGGAAGCGCCTCTCCAAAGCGAGAGCTTCGCTGACCATCCGCCGCAAATCGCTTGGCACATGCAAGCTGTCATCTTTGATTTTCTGTGCATTTATATGGCAGAATAGTACTGCCAGTAGCAGTAGACTTCGTCGTATTCTGTAACAAAGATATAAGTTGATTAGCGTTAGTAAGAAATCAGAGTAACTCTGAATAACGCACGCAGCCGTTGGTCGCGCAAGATTTTGAATTAAAGTTCAAAATTCTGAGGCACTATACTGTCAAATGGTCGTGTCATGTCATGTCAATGGCTCGCCTGATAGTAACCGTAACGCGGGCAGCGTTACGGTTACTATCAGTATCCTATATTTACTCGTCTCGTCTCTCAGTTACATAAAAAAAGTTCTTTCAATCTCTATCACTACGGAGAATTTTCTTAGTGTTACCATTATCATTGGTGCTCAGTAACACAATCTTAATATCTAACGCTTAAACCATGACTAACATACATATCTATATCATTTTATGTTTCGTTTGTCGGTGTTTAAATGCTAACCTATCGAGAATAAAAAAAGTTCTGACTTGAAATCATTGCTTATCAATACTTTCGGGATAAATATTGAAATCATTTACGAAGCCAAAATATATGGTTTACTCAACTTGATTAACATTGCATAACATTATAATGTACACATAGTAATTAATGATAAGTCTATAAATTCCCGAACATCTTTAACTAACGATTAATATAAGCCGACAATTCATCTCTCATAGTTAAGACTATATCATAGGAAGCAATCAGTCCGGTCATCACATCGGAATTATGATATGATTGACCACAAATGCTTTCGTTATTATCTCTGATCTCATGTACCGGTTACACACACTTTATACTTTCTACTTATGTCATTGACATTGTACAAAAAGTAACCCAACGTAACTTTGCTAGTAATGGTTACGCAGAGAGTAACCAGCGTAAGTTGGCATGCAACCTCTTAAGTTTTTTTGCAAGATGTGTCACTGTTTGAAAATCGAATATATAGAGGATAATAGATCAGATACATCTTCTTCCAGTAGAATTTAAACCTTTTAAACACAATTGATGATCTCACGCAATACCAAACACAAGTGTGTTTGGTGGATACTGTTTATAAAGGTTTAGTGGATACTGTAACCTGTGGAAAGATTTCTGTTTCGGCCTTAAAGACGACCAAGATACAGGCCTAGCCGAGTTTGGCCTTGAGGCCAAACTCGGCTAGGCCTGTTTTCTTGAGAAAATGGTTACATGAACCTATAAGTGCTTATGTTTTCACACACTGTACCTAGTTTTAAGAGTGATCTAAAATAAATAAACGCATATTATTAAAAATGCATACTGATCCACTAGGCCTTTATATACATAAAAGTAATACTTTTGATAAGCTAAGATAAGCTTAAGATAATGTAATAAAGTTATTACTTAAATAATTAAACGCAAGTAAAGCTTAAAAAACACCGACTCCACCGCTTTTTATTCGGAACTTTGATCAGATTATTTGATTATACACGCATTTTTGAAGATATTTCAGGAACTACTAATCAGATATTGATCAAATTTAAATGGGACCAATTGAAAAGCAACATATTTCAAACAAAAAAAATCGGTTTACGTGGAACGAAGTTATGAGGACACATCAAAAAAAATACAGTCAACTTGAGTACCTCCTCCTATTTTGTGAAGTTTGATTACTAAATAAAGACGCAGCTCTATTGATATCGTAGTACATTTTTAAAATTCAATTATTCCTTTGTATAGTACTAGGTACTTTACCTAGCATGGCTTAACAAAATCTATTGATATAATTTAAGTTATTAGTATAATTCGTTCTAAGGAACTGCTGCAACGAAGTATTTATATATGTCTTTATACTTGTTAGATAAAGAAGATTAGATTAAGATTAGACAAACAAGAAGCTCACCTGATGGTAAGCGACATACCCGCCTTTAAACTTTGCAGTACTATCCGGAACTTAGAATAACTAATATCCGTGTGACCACAAACATACCTACGTATGATACCTATGTATATCTATTACTACCTCCTTACCTATTATAATATGCACGTATATACAACATGCATAGTATTAGATATTATGCTTTGCGGTTTCTCTGAGGTTCAATAACCTAAGTTGATGGTTTGAAGGAAACATAATACTAGTTTCCTTAACAATTTAAAAATAAACCATGAAATGAGTCATAGTCTCATAGTTTATTTACCTCAGTTGACATGGCAACATGCCAATAGCAGCAATATTTTATAACAGGCATTTTGCTATTTATGGGGCTCTCTAATATATTTTATAATGCGAGACAATGTATTGTAGCGATATTTCTTTTAAAAGTATTTTTAATTAATTAACACTATTATAAAAAAATCTGAGACCTTTGATGTATGTTTTTGTGAACAATAAAATTTGGTACCTATGTACATATGTAGATAGTCTGCACCTATGACATAAAACATTGTATTACAGGACACTATTTACTATCCAGTAACCTACAACTGTGATACTGTAATTAAACGTAGCCCTACAAACATAAACGTAAGCGCTTTCACAGTCACAGCCCAGCAATAATTTCGAAGTCTTGTGTTTTCACTTGTCAAGAAAACTTATGTTCCCACTGGTAATTGAACCTAGTACCCGGTGCTTAGAAGACGAATGATGGGAAGGTAGTTTTATGTAATATAACATTATGTTTAGTGTATATTATATGTATGTATATATATATATATATATATATATATATATATATGTAGTTTATTATTAACAGTGTCACCTACGAACTTTTGATGAATATGTGTATATTAATAGTTCTATTCTCTATTTATTTCTTACTTTTTAGTGTACACCTCCGTCAAATGCAGTTCATTATTAAATGTGTATCCATGCTAAGGTTGTCTGAAAGAGATTGCTTTATGCGATAAGACCGCCTATTGTGAAACCTCTTTAAGATTTATTGTTTTAGTTAGTTTTTTCAGTTTTTTTTTGTATTGGTTTTTCAATAAAGAGTATTTAATTTAATTGTATTGTAGTGGCCACTAGCTTGATTCAATTATGAAGGTTCTATATAGGATCTAAGAAGCCCATATTTGCCAATCGATTGGTAGGGGCAGCAACCGGAATCGCCTGTAGGTACAGCTACGTTTGGCATTGCATTTAAATATCAGTATACTACTTTCGCTCCTGGATTTAATTATAATATTGCGTTACTTGTCAAGTATTTCATTGAAAGCTGAAAGGGGCACGTGCCCTATTAAAAACATTTTAGAATGTAATATGTTTTTGATGAGTATTTTCTAATCATTACCTGGCTAGCTATTCAGGCACTCAATCAATAGCAGCTATCGTCATATATCTCAGTACAAATATATTTTTTCCCAGTCAAAAAATCTTTTTAACATGATTTATTCATACTTGATGCATATTTAAGAAAAATGTTTATACCCGATAGTTAAGCATTTGACCACAATCTCACCTGATGGAAAGTGATGAAGCGGCCGAAGATGTAGCATGCTTGCCTAGAAAGTACCTATTCACTTTGACTTGAAGACTCCCAGATTATACCGTTCGGGGAACAAAGACATACATGCACAAATGTTATGTAAATAATTAAGTATTCTATAATATTATAATGTAGTAATAATAATCCATCGATATGTATTTAAGCTTTAATAAGCAATTAACAGACACAGTTGGTATATTCAGTATTTTATGCAGTTTTTATACTTATCTGGGATATTAAGAAATATAGGATAGACGGCGACTTTTATTTGGTTCTAGTTAGATTTTCCTAATCAATATAAGTTATTTGATCGGAATTGATATGTAATTAGTTACTATTAGTCTTATTTATTGATTTGATTAAATCGTTATTTCAGATTGATGACTTTAATCATGCAAAATTACTAACAGTAACGTTACTCATTGTTGAAAATAAACTTAATTGGTCTGTGACTATAGGGTCGTACCTAATTATCACACCGCGCCTGTATTTAGTAGGTGTTCTCTATGTAACACTTCAAAGTTTAGTAGATGAAGCTCATTATGATGTCTGGCATAAGTTAGAATGACTATAACTTAATAAAACAGTAAACCATTTACTTTCCACACATGCAAGCAATTACTCACACAATCACACAAATTCAATGTCAAAAACGCAATATTGGCGCGGGCGCAACCTCGACTCTTCTGACATTAGTAACCCAAAGCGAAAGTGCGTCAGCGGCAATAATACGTGACTTAAAAGTAATACTTCTGATATCTACGAAGTAACTATGTTGGGCAAGGTTGACCGTGGTTAAACTTGGAATAATCCGAATAATTCTGGATAAAGTTTTTTTTTTTTAGGTAGGCAAGCTTTTGTCTACAATCTCACCTGATGGAAAGTGATGATGCGGCCGAAGATGTAGCATGCTTGCCTCGAAGGTACCTATTCACTCTTGACTTGAAGACTCGCAGATTGTACCGTTCGGGGAACAAAGACGAAGGCAATGAGTTCCACTCCTTCGCAGTACGGATGATAAACGTAGAAGCGAAACGCTTCGAGCGAACTGGAGGTATGTCAACCATATATGGATGACGTTTGACATTTTGTCTTGTTAGATAGTAAAATGGACAAGGTGGAATTAACTCGTATAATTCCTGCGCACACTCTCCAAAGTACTAGTAAATATAATTTTTTCTATATCTCGTGTCTAAGCATTGCAATTTAGAGAGGTAATCAGATGGCGTTGGGAAGGAGTTTTTGTGGCATATTTTGGTAATTGACTTGGTGTAACTTTTTATTGTATCTGCTTAATGTTTACTTATATTTTTCTAAATGTGTTGCATAAGGCATAGGACATTTATTGCATTTAGCCGAGAGACTAAATGACGACCCAGTTGGCGCAGTGGACAGGTTTCCGCCCTCTACACCGTGGGTCCTGGGTTCGATTCCCGGCAGGAGCACGAATTCCTTCCCAAGGGATATTTGTGCTCCTGGTTCTGGGTGTAATGTGTGTGTGATGTGAATGTTTCCGGCACCCACGATACAAGTCTTTGAACTTAGTGTGGGGCTGTGAGTGTGAATGTGTTTGTTGTTTTGTTGTAGTCTATCGTGTCTGTATATAAGATAAGTAAATTTTTTTTTAATTCCCGCGTAATTAGTAAATCGCGTAATCTGGTCGTAATATTTATGTGCGGTCAGGAGATAGACATGGCAAATATATAGTTTGGGAAACGCTGTCAGACTTAAACATTTTGAAATGAAGATGATTTACGTCAATTACCGGCTGTGTCGCATACATGATTTTAATGTCGTCGTACACGTCATAATATCTAAAAAACTAAGCTTCACATAAATAAAGCAGTGGATTCAGCTTAAAACATGAAGCTTTTTTCATTCTATTTAGGCAAGCACACATTGCAAGCACACACCAAACGGAAAGTAAAGATCTGACCGAAGATGTTACGTACTTGCCTAGACGATACCTATTCACTCTAGACCTTAAAACACCGAGATTGTATCGTTCGGGGAGCAAAGGAGGCAATGAGCTCCAAGACCTATTCTTAGTTTCTACAAAAGAGCTCAACATTATTAACGTAGAGCTTACAAACTTGTAAGGTATGCTAATTTTTATTCCGTCAGAATACCTATACGTAAACATGAAATGTTAAATAGCATTATTAAGATAATCAAGAAGCCCTAGTAGTGATCACATGATGTAAGAGTCATGTGACTGCCGGCGGCTATTCGGTCAATACTGAATACATTTGAATACGTAATTAACTTAAAGCGCCAGAGTCATAAAAAAGGCGTATAAATTTAAAACCGACGGCGGAAATTTTATAGTTGCCAGACAAATTTGCAAGCCATCTCATGATATATTAGAAGTAAAATTGAATGAGATACGTTAACTTTAATGAACTGTAAACTATTCCTACCGAAATAAAACAAAAAAAAAAATCGAATAAAAAAAGATACTAACACGCATGGCAATGTACAAAAAACGCTGGCTACATTCCCGCTCTATATGTTTATATGATTTTATGTCTCGAAAAATTTAATTTTGCTTGAAAATGTGCATTACTTGCGATGTTAGTCTAGCTACAATCTAATTTTCTTATGTAACTTTTGTTTTTCTTACATATATCTAAGTGTAAAATAAAATTAACAAAAATGTCTCAGTTGAATTACAAACAAATTCTCAAAAAGATCTCTCTCAAACTCTTCTCAAGAATAATATTTTGAACTGCCCCTTGGCTAAATTGGGTGAGCGTTCGCCTTCTAAGCAGGGGTATCGGGTTCGATTCCCGGCAGGAACACAAGTTTTCTCCCCAAGGAAAATTTGTGTTTCTGGTTCTGGTTGTTATTGTGTGTGTGATGTGTATGTTTCCGGCACCCACGACACAAGTCTTTGAACTAAGTGTGGGGCTGTGAGTGTGAAAGCGTTTATGTTTATATTAACATTGTTTTCTCAGTTGAAATATATACTCCTTTTTAATAATAAAATTAAAGATTAAGACAAAAAGTTTCATTAAGTTTATCAAAATTAATCTATGATTTTATAAACATTAGGGTATAATAGCATGAATATATATTTTTTAAACGTTTAATTTAAACATTATTAAGCTTAAATAGTACCGCCTAAAATTATACGTTCTAACAAACTTTAATAACTCTATTTCAGATTTAATTTAGATGCTTACGTATCTTGCCCGGGGTACATTATTATCGAACAAGCAATTCATTAAAATAAATCGTTTGCAGTGTAATAAATAAAGAAAACAAATCAGCAAAAACATAGGTCTTTGGACGGATAATGATTTCACTTAGTCTAAGGCGTATGTTTTGTACAGGTTCATATTTTACGTGTTATTATTACAAAGTTAGTTCACCACTAGGGTAAAGTGTTAATGTTCTCCTAAGTATTTCATATCAAATACAATGAACCCAAACACCAAACAAAAATGTAAAGTCAGTAAACTATTATGAGTTGTAATTTACTTACGCTAACGTAAGTGTCAGTTCAAAAGACATCAACGCGTTTGCAGTACAATGGCATTTAGCACCAAAACCATTTCTACATTCGTTTCATTTAATGATGAGTATATATTTAGCACTCTAATTCAAGGCAATGCTGACAGTATAATGGGTAGTGGCTTGAGCACTTGAGTTACATATGCAAGTGCTCAAGCCTACTACCAGTGGTCAGTGTGCCCATCATACTATCGCGCGTCGGCATTCTATACAGCACCACAAGCTTGGTGCTGTATGGATGTATGTAATCGCACTCGCATTTTGTATGATGAGATTATTCCGAGGCAGCATCTTGAATCTGGAAATACTGCGGATAATGAAGCTGAGTGTCCTGGACCAATAAGTGGCGCGGCGTCGTCGGCGCCCGCGATTGTTCGCGGTCCCCGGGCTATGACTACCCTTTTTGCTAAGACGCCTTTTGTAAGAACGATACCTACACTTATTAAATCATGTTGGAAAAAAAAATACTTAGGTATTTATATGTTCAGTTTCGGGATTTAAAAAGACGACGTCGTTTGTTATTTGTACAAATTAATCATAATTAATATTAATTCGAATAATGATTACTTTATGGTTTAATAACGCAATGAAACATTATATTCGAATTTTTTTATATCTTGTACTATCTACGGGCCAAATGCCTATATTTCCTAAACTAAAACTATATACAGCAAAGAACTAAGTTACCTACAAGACATCGAGCTTAAAGGTAACTCAAGTGCTCAAGCCAACTACCAGTGGGTAGCGTTCCATAATGCTGGCGGCATTGCCTCTCTGAATTGCAATGCTAATAAATTATAAATTTGTACTAATGTGTTGACTTACACTATTGCATTGAGATAATCCTGTAAAAATAGTAGCCGTTAAAATTATGCACAAATATATAAAATTATATTAATTACGTTAAACAGAATGTCGTCCCTTAATACTATTAATGTTGTTTGGCTAATAAGCTGTAATTTTGTGAATCATTAACTTAAATGAGTGCCTCTTTGGGGGCCATGTAAATAAACGAATTTGATTTGATTTTATAAAAAACTAACGGGTAAGTATTCATTCTTTACCCATCAATTTGTCAGGAAAGTCTGAATTCGGAGGACAACTTACTCGTATTTCCAGCTAAAAATAATGTTGCTGTTTCTACGTCACATAAAATCACACATGTAAACCAAACTGGACGATCTAATTAAAATAAATTTCTCGAGGCATGCCTTAAGAACGCAGCTCGTGACCTTATAAGCCGGACGCCGGGCGACCTTTGCGTCTCAGATACATCCTGAATCCACATGTGACTCGAACAAGAAATGTGTAGGATATGCACACTCGTGTTAATTGACGTGTACGGGTTAGTAACGTCACTTGTTATATTTGGTAAAGCTGATCTAATGGATTAGACAGGTTATAACCGTACCTATATATACGGAAAATATTGGGCCCGCTTGAGGTAAGTGAGCGAATAAGCTGGGGGATGTGAAATCTTAAACTGTTATGACAGTGATATATTGTAACTACTACGACTACTATAATTAATAATTAAATGCATTAATTGCAATCTATAATAGTAACAAATTAAATATATCTGCACCGCATAACGGGTAGGCAAAGTTTAGCAAAGAAATATCGAATAACACATAATGTATTATCTGACTGAAGGACTATGTATCCATAGTCAAACTACGGGCCTATTGCCTATATTTCCTAAAACTAACCTACAAGACATCGAGCTTATAGGTAACTCAAGTGTTCAAGCCTACTACCAGTGGGTAGCGTTGCCATTATGCTGGCGGCATTGCCTCTCTATATTGCAATTCTAATACGTTAATAATCCTACTAATCTTATAAATCCGAAAATTTGTGTGTAAGTGTGTTTTTGTTCCCTCTTCACGCTTTAACGGCTGAACGGATTTGGATGATATTTGGAAGGTACATAGCTTATACCTAGGATTAACACATAGAATTTTAAATTAATGATGGCGGGCGAAGCCGCGGGACACGGCTAGTACGTTATAATTTATTAATATGATCAAATAAATTTAAAAACTTTGTGTTATCAGATACTACACCAATAAATTTAAAAAAAAAGTCTAATTTAATAAATAAATAGGCGTCATAAGATTTCGCCAATATTTGTAGTGAATCAAATTATACAGTAGCTAGTTACAAGATAATTGAAACGGAAGCAAAGCTTAAAAAACCGACTTTATCGCTTATATTTCAGTTTAGGCTTGACTGATTTCGATAAAATGTATATGTATACTCTACCAAAAAAAAAACACCGGAATCGATCCATAATTGTCGGAGATATTTATTTATTTAATCATTTTGCACAAAACAAGGTTCAATACCACGGAACCATTTTGTAAGTTACCGTGAATGTTGGACATTCTGCGAATAGGACGATCCGGGTATTGGACATTCCAGGAATTGGACATTCCGCGTATTGGATATTCCTGGCCGTGAAAGAGAAGCGGCGGGTGTGCGGCAGAAACAAAATAACCGAATGTATAATAAATATTTAAGGATATATATATATTAACATAATTAATATATATATATATACAATATATACACACACATATACAATATATTACATATTTAAACAAATAATATAAGTTCATAAAGTTAATTTTTATAAATGACAATTATATATGTATAATATAGATATACATAATAAGATACAAGTTATAAAATGAAAGGTTAAAGATGGTTTCGACGATCTTTAATGTTCGGCAAAGTTCCCAAAATGCTTGCTGCATTACCACGCTGTATAGCAAGGCTTATCCTCTGCCCCAAATACAAACCAGCATTTTGGTCATGTGCCGAATCAATCAGTCTCTTAGTTAGACAATTTTTTTAATATTTCTAATGCACCCGGTTCCCATGGGCGTCTCAACCCCAAACGGCATAAATACATAAATACTTTTTTTAATAATATGAAGAATATGTAAAAGAAAAATAGTTATAATAATACTATTGGATCTTATAGGAAATTAAGAATTAAGAACTGGATAAATCTCTCTTAGGTAGTGTTTATGGACAAGTCGTTTGAATATATTTTTATTTTCGGCTTGTTTAACTTCAATCGGTAGCGTATCAATATCGCGTAGCATACATACAAAAAAAACATGCAGTTAAGAACCTCCTTTTTGAAATCGGTTGAAAATCATTGCTATGCTCTTGTTTGACAGTCAGTCTCGTCCCTTCATACGTTGAAGCAAGTCATACCATTGTATGAGTTAGGTAACCGTTTTTCCCTGAGCATGCCGTTTCTCAACGATGTTGCCACATCATGAAAACAGCTGGGCTTAAAATCGGTTTATTTCCAACGAGTGATGTTGAGAGTGTTCGTTGGCGAACTGAGATTCAATATAAGTTAGTAAGACGAGGTATATTTAGACCGGATTGGTCTCTAAAAGAAGCTTGAATTTTGAATTCATGTCGTATTGATTAAAAAATTCCATTTTTCTCATTTTCAACCGACTTCAAAAAAAGGAGCTTCTAAATTCGACTGTATGTTTTATTTTTTGCACATACACGTTACGCGATATCTCCGCCAATTATGAATCAATCTTGATGTTTTTTTTTTGGTAGAGTATACTTCAGAGGTGGTCCCATATAAATTTTATCGAAATTGACCATCCAAAACCAAAATATAAGCGTTGAAGTCGGTTTTTTAAAGCTTTGCTTGCGTTTAATTATGTAGTTTCGATGTTTTGTAGAGCAAAACTCTAACGATACATAGCGATACTTAACATCAACTATAGTCAGCCCTTGCAACAGCGCTAAGTGTCCATAAGTATCGCAGATAATCAACCAAGAAGTAAATCGTAATCACGTGGTTTGAGGTAGATCAAGCATATCGGATTGTGGCTAACATTTGCAATTACATGCCGGTTTAGGTGCTTTGTTCACTGTTGTTGAGAAATCCATTTAAACTAACTTTGAAGATGAATCAATGCTGGTGTAGGTCAAGACTATGTATGTCCATTATTAGCACACATGTATTGTGTATGTATATATCATCACCGTTTCACCAAGGAAGCGTGACGAATTAATAATTATACGCGTAGTTATAGCTCACAAAAGTACCGATACTTGGTATATTTATTTTTATAATATGGTGTCATTTATTTCAAAAAGGGTGTCATTGAGTAAAATACAAAAAAAACTTACTTTGTTATGTATAGCATTATTCATTAAATATCATTGAAAATTAGCGCAAATACGTGTTCATTCAAAACGTTGTTGGCATGCAGACAGTTGCTAAAAATAGGAGAGATGAAATGCTTTAAATTATGCAAATGTTTTAAATTATGTACGATTTGTATCATGTTGGGTCAATACATGAAGCCACCGCTTGCTTGTGCTTTAATAAGATTTTTAACAGTCAGAATATAGTTATGTTATTTATCAAAAAAAATACTATAAATAATAAATGCTTTCACACTCTCTGCCCCCCACTAAGTTAGTTGACTTGTGACGTGGGCGTCGCACTAATTCACATAACACACATAATAACGCCCAGAACCAAAAAAATCCCTTAGGGAGAAAATTTATATTCCCGCCAAGAATCAAACCCGAAGCCGGACAGATAAAAAAACTCAAATTATTGAAACTAGTTTCTACTAATAAATGTGAAATAACGATGAGACATTAGGTATGAGGTAGATGAAGCGTGTCGGTGATTTAGAAAAAAAAAACCGTCGTCTGCAGTCAACCATCTTTGGTGCTTTAATTGTTGCAAGAATTTGGCAATATTTGGAAAATCTGTTTGTACAATCTTGGACGATGAGTCAACGGTATCGATGGTCAAATAAAGGAGGATAAACTTGACCTACTGTGTGGAAGTAACCAATTCTGAGTCTAGAGGGTTAGCGATAGTAGCCTTCATAATGATATTTACATCGATGGATTATGAGTATGTATCGTCAAACTATTAAAAAACTACATGCCGTGCCCTGCGGCTTTGCCCGCGTTTATCTAGTTAAAAAGTAGCCTATGTGTTAATCCTAGGTATAAGCTATGGACATTCCAAATTTCATCAAAAATTTTGCCGTTACAGCGTGAAGAGAAAACAAACATACACATTTACACACAAACTTTCGAATTTATAATATTAGTGTGATAATAGTTCGGTCCTTACCAAAGTTTAGATAGATATCCTGAAGGAACTAGTCAGTCAAAATTGATCGATTTATTAAAATGCTTCAAAACAGATTTTTAGATATCTTTTACCATTTTTCGTACACAATTCTGTGTCCTAATTTATCATCCAAAGGTAACAAAAAGCGGCACTCCTACTACTGAGTTTATTACCATACGTGTAAATTAAAAGTATTACTCGCAGAAACATACAAACAGGAGAATACGCGATGAATTTGCCAACCCGCATGAACTAACACATCGTTATGTCACCTTCACAGTACGCAGCAAATGCAGTATGGAATATAAAGCTATATTTGTGATACGACGAAATGAGTAACACGTGAAGCTTTTATTTTAGTCGATTGGAAAAACTGAAGAAAAATACAATATTTTTACATAAAATAGTACGAACAATACGCGAATAATTTAGGCAAAACTTTTCTTTTATTTTTTGGATTAAGCGTTTTAATATGTTCATTTTTTCTAACCTCGGGTAACAACAAAATATATAAAGAGAAAATACAGGGTATCAGAACAGAAATGTATATTTTTTATACGAATAGTAATGAAGTACGCCTCTACGGAGAAGTATATTATATCTGTAAAGGCCCGATAAACGGCTTATCCTTAAAATTATATTGATTAATCAAAACGTTGTTTCTGCTAGAGCTTGCCCGGTAAATCTACATAGGTATATAAAAAAACGGGTTAGTTACACCATTTATAACTTAAAAACGGCTGGACCAATTTTTGTGATCTCTTATTTGTTGGATTTGGCTCCAACCCGAATAGCACAATAACTATTACCACATCGCAAAATAAACGAAAAAAATATCATTTTCTTATACATTTTTTTTATTCAATATAGGCAATCTTTTGACCACAATCTCACCTGATGGGAAGCAACGATGTGGTCGAATTGTATATAAATGTATTATGATATTATTACATTTTGTATAAAACTTTTTTATTGATATCTCAAGAACGGATATTGACCATAAATGTGAAAGAGGCAAGATTTTTTTCTTTAAAAAAGGTGTCTTTTAAAAATAAAATGGGGAGAGAAGTACCTAATGATATGACACAAAAGCGAAACAAATATTTAATAGACAAGAAATGGTCTACTGTTATACTGTCAAATTCCGCGCAATACGGAAGCACCAGTTCGCCAACTGCTTGTTCATGCGAAAAAACGCATGTATAATCGAACTTAATTAACTCTGTTCAAAATATTTAAAATACGCAAAAAGCGAGGCAAAGACAACACTCCAAAACAGCGCGCAAAAAGGTTGTCAGCCATGACTAACTTTTTACAACATTCTCTCAGATGTGAATGTAAACTGCCGTGTTATTAAAAACTTAATAACTTTGAGAATTTTAGCGTCTATTTTGAAGGTTAGGGTGGTTTTCATTACCTATTAATGTTAGTAAGTGTTTTTTTATAGTTACATCAAAGTATATATTTTCAGTGTGTACAACGAAGATACATTGTTTAATTTTTTTAAGAAGAACTATGAGCATTGTAAAGGTAGTAAGGTGTTATAATATTTGTCTCATAATAATTACCCTAACCAATGCTAATTTCAATTAATCTCTGCAGCTGAGTTGGTTTTTAAATTTACAACTTTCTTACGCCATAAAATAGGACATCATTCTTCATTATGTATTTGTGTGTCTCAGATATAATTTAATTTTTGTTTTTATATTTAAACATCATTTGTAGTTATTTGAACAGAATACATATCTACATACTTTATAAAATTTTAAATACAAATATATTACACATAAATTGTATACATACTATAGTACAAATTGTAATAAACTGTTACAATATAAAGAAATTACAAAGACAGTTCAATCAAAATGGTGTATGTGTATAGCTGCAGAAGATTTACAAGCTGGACATTTATTGCCCAGAAAAAAAGATAGCACGTAGCCGCACAAGAAAGACGTCAAAAATGTGAACTAATTTATTCTTATAAATTGGTTAATGTAGTAAGAAAATTGCATTCGATACAAGTGTGGTGGTAAACAAATATTATCACTTACAAGAGAAATACTGCAATAATACAGCAAAAAAACATAACCCTCCCTTTTGTCTTTGCCGTAGTCGGATAATAAGACTGAAACTGTTACATTATGCGCTAACACAATACAAAAGAAAGAAAACTCTACCCAAAGTACCTACACATTATTGTTCAACAAATATGTAGGAAGTCGGTCATAATAACGAAGGTAAACCATGATAAAACGATTGATAATAATTGAAGGTAGAACACAATTTATGGTGCAATAATTACAGTAGCGTCGAAGCATTTTATAGTTCATCATCAATACAAAGTGATTAAAAATACTACCGCTCTTACATTTACTATATCTACTAAAATTTATGGGTTTTATCTTTTGGAGATATATACGACTAACATAACCAGATTCTTTGAATTATTCGTTGCGGATTACGTAACAAATTTTACTCTGCCAACTGGTTGCTGGCAAAGTGGATTTCACGTTAATTCTTTACCAATCAATTGTTTTGTTGCTTTGATATAGGTATGTTCCCACGATTACAACGAACGTAGTGCCTAGATGCATAGGAACGCTTATGTTCAGATTTTCTTTGTTAAGTAAAAAATTCGTTTTTTGTATAACGAAGAAGCTGTCCTGAAGAATCACACGGATTTTCATTAAAATCAACACAAATATTAGTAGTTATGTGTACAGTTTTATGATCCCGATTATAATCCATAGTACCTACACAAGTTTATTCATAGCTTAGAAATCTTTTTTAGAGCTTAAAGTAGTTCTATATTGTAGGAAACAGAAGGTTCAAAATAACTTTCCGAGCTAAACCGACTTCAAATAAGAAGAGGTTCTTTTTATATGTATGTTACCTAAGAACTCATTTATTAATTTGGTTAATTATTGTTTTGTTCGAAACGGTATATGTCCCATTATAATTTGATCAAAATCTGTTGAAGAGTTTCGGAGATATTTGCGATTAAAGTCGGTTATTAGTTTTTTATAGTCGTATATTTTGCGTTTAAAAGCATCCTTGATTAATTAAGTTTGACGTGTTGAAAAGCCGTTTGTCTCGATATTTCAATTGAACTGTCGACGTCAATTATTTTAGATATCCAAACAATGAATGGTTTTTATTGTTTTTGCTCAGGATCATGATTAAAAGGCTCGTTCACGCGCGATTTCTCATGGATGCTAATTTAAAAGGTATTGGCGCCCTATCGTTTAAGAATCTGTTGAAAAACTATTAATTGGCCTGTCAATAGGCTACACGCTAGCTGTTAACACGCTTTTAATAGTGTGTAAAAGGTTTTCCGATTGAAGTTAAAGGATTCAATGTTTTCAGTGAAATTTCAGGGCTTAAAGAGATTTAACATCTAATATCTCAGGGTGATGAGCGCAGTTCTCTGCCGCGTAGGATTTTGACCTATTTAAGTTCATAACTCTGGGTAGCACTGAACTGTAATGGGCAAGCGTGACGTTACCATCAGGCGAGCGATAGATAGATAGATAATACTTTATTGATCCACTTTATAAGATGAGATAAAACAAGGTAACAAACAAGCTTATACGTAAGTATCACAACAGGCGACCTTATCACTAATAGCGATCTCTACCAGGCAACCTTCGGATGGAGAGAACTATAGAATGTAATAGACGGGGTATAATAAATGGCTGTATGGAATACCTAATTAACTTAATAAATATCATTACTTATACTATGGCATAAATACAGTATGAATATACATAAACAAGTTATATATTATTAAATAATACATAAAATAATTATGTAAAATAAATAACATATGTATTTATATATATATGTATTAATATATATAAAAAGGGACATTCAATATGACACGTTTAAAACGTTTTCCTAGACACACTTTAGTGAAAAACGTGAATCTCTTGAGCGAAAGACGAGAGAAATAAAAAATAATAATAATACACGACTTGCTAGTCTACTCACTCAATCTATATAAATAAAAATCAATGCCACTTTTCGTTGTTCTCTCCTCACTCACCTATCCAAACCAAATGTTTAGGCTTTGTTCGGACTATTAAGTAGATGGTTTATGTGAAATTTGCACAAAATTGGTCGAACGGTTCTTCATTTATCACACCCGGGCGAAGCCGGGGCGGATCGCTAGTAATATATAAAAATATATGCTTTTAACGAGAAACGGTATGTATACTTTTGCTTACTTAAGTATAGAGTATAGTGTACGTAAATTTAGAAATCATCTTCATAAGCGAGCATGTAACTAACATTTAACAATTAAAATTTTAGAAAAAAGAAACAGAAAGAAAGGTTATTACAAAAGTGAATGCGTTAGGCAACTTTATACGTTTTGTTTGTATGAAATTGTATGGCATTTTCTTGTATATTATTGTTCTAATCAAACTGCCCGCTGGTAGTAGTCTGGTAGTGTTTTCGGCACCCACGACACAAGTCTTCGAATGGGGCTGTGAGTGTAATGGCCTTTATTTTTTTATGTTTACTTATTACGAAAAAAAGGGGCTTAAAGCTTGTTGGATAGATGACCGTTTAGTGGGACTCTCAACTGAGTGTCATCGTGCTTCGGAGGGCACGTTAAGCTGTCGGTCCCGGTTGTTAGACGTAAGACGACAATCATTAAGCCAAGTCAATGATGCATACGGCTTGAAAAATCCTGACATCTACACTAGTCTATTCGACATGCAAACAACGAAAACAAAAATGTTTAATAAAGTTTTCAAAAATGTTAATGTTGAAGTTTTCTCCCCTCATGAGACACCCAGTGCAGGAACGCAAGTGATACTTGATGCATTACTTATATATTAATTACAGCATCGCTTGAAAGGCAAGCTATTGTTCGCCTATTTGTTCTCTATAAACGTACAACGTAATGCAATTATCGTCTATAATAGCTTCAGAGCGGTTGATTGGCCTCTGATTACTTCCTAACGTTTGTGTAGTCCTGACCTTTCAGACACGACTCTATACTAATGGTTTAACTACTTATTGTAAGCTGATAGGATGTAGGAAAAGGTTTTTTCAATGTACTTGTGTCACATCTATATTATTGTAATCTATAATATAAAAATGAATCGCAAAATGTGTTGGTAAGCGCATAACTCAACAACGCCTGGACCAATTTGGCCAAATCTTTTTTTAAAATGTTCGTTGAAGTTCAAGGATGGTTTTTACGGCGAGAAAAATTAGAATTATTGCTGGAAAAACCCTAAAAATAGCCCTTTTCTTTTTCCCATACAAATGCACCCGGGCGAAGCCGGGGCGGATCGCTAGTAAAGAATAATTCTTTCTTCTGAAATAACTGTGTAATATTAGTATTAATGTTTATTTCAGTAACAAATAATACGAGGACAATTTCAAGCGACCAGGGATAACTTTAAAGCAAAAAATGCCTGCATCAGGAGTCCACGATATTCCTTAACATAAAACAACAACAACAATAATTACATTTTGTAGTGACTGTATGTGTGTGTGTATTAAATGAGTGTTGGATTATGAATGAACATGAAGCAGCAATTCGCTTTCGTTATAGCTAAGCGGTGTTACCCACTTAACAATTATTTTTTTACATTCATAGTAGTGTGTGTGTGTGTGTGTGTGTGTGTGTGTGTGTGTGTATGTATATATATAAACATTTTCGGTACTCACGATAAAAGTCTCTGAACCTAGTGGGCTTTAAGTGAAAGCTTTTGTTTTGTTTTTGAATCAGTTCCTATTTACGGATTTCCGTCTTTATGCAGGAAGCTGTTCAATTAACCTGTAAAATGGATAATTAACCTGATTTCTCATTATTAACAGCTTGGATTCTGCTGCTTCTATATTGATAGGAGTATAGCTAAGATTAAGCTGTCCATCTACAAAAATAGTAGCTCAACCATTATTACTTGTTCATTTAGTGCTGCCGGAATGTATCCTTACTTATTTACAAATTATTGGTTACTGCATTATTATTGAATTACATGCAAAGGTTATTATTACATGTAATACCATAAATTTATAGGCGAATTTATATAATTAAATTAGTGACAATTATACCTAATAGTTCCTAAATACACGCAATGATGTTTCGACATACCTAGAGTCCGGACCAGTGCTTCACTTAGGTTCTCCACCTGGGTGTTTAAGTCATAAATAAGCATTATAGATCCCGACATAGACGCACATTTTAGATTTGACGCCCAGTTGGCAAATGTTTGCGCCGTGGATCCTGCGTACTACTGAGCTCGATTTCCGGCAAAAGCACAATTTTCCAACCATAAGGATGTGCTTCTAGTTCTGAGTGTGATATGTAAATGTTGCCCACGATATAAGTTATTGAACTTAGTGTGGGGCGGTGTGAATAAATACCTTTTAAAAAAAAAAATACCAGCCTTTTTTGTTTTACTGCATGATAGAAAAATAACGTCACTGAATAACAGAATTGAAGAAATAAAACATGTTATGTAATTAGTAGGATATCAATTCCGCCGCTCAGAATCAGAAACATAACCGTGTACATAGTAAAGTTGTCATTATAGTAAAAAGTATTGTTAAAATAGTTTATCTATTTCGGAGGAAAAAAAACCTATCAAATTTCCCAAAAAAATTGAACAACTGCATAACCAGTGTTCATATAGGTATAGTACAAAAAAGTCATCAAGCTATCCAGCTTTTGGAGTATTAAAGCTGTGACAAAATTCATGTTGCATACAAATTAAACATTTCTGAATATTATTTATGGCAATTTGTTTTGAATGAACGCGTTTTAGACTAATCAGCTGGTTAGCCTTCAAACGTTACGCATAACATAGTTCACGGAGATTGAAATTAACCATAATGGGTTGGAAGTGCCAGCTCGAATAATCATTAAAATAATAGGCTTCGGTCAAATGTACAGAGGTGTAATAAAACAAGCATGTATATAAAAGCTTCAACGGTTCATCTCATGCAGCGTGCTTCTACCTTGAAGGTCCCATGACATGACCTTTAAACGCTTTTAGCTCCTTTGTGCTATTGTAACATCCTCTTTGTAGAATAGAACTGGTCAAAAACATTTATATCTTCAAAATCTAGTAAAAGTATCTAAGTAGTACTTCCACATCTCCATTTTACCATCTAACAATCAAGACAAACCCTCAAACGTCATACATTTATGGTAAACATACCTCCAGTTTGCTCGAAGCGATTCGCTACTACGTTGATTATTCGTACTGTGCAGTGGAAATCATTGCCCGCGACTTTGCTTCAAAGCAATTAGATTTCGCAAAATGTTGTTATTTATCTTTGCCTGAGAATGTTAGTTTGAAAGTAGTGTTTAAACTAATGCACAATGAATTTGTATTTGCAGAAAAACTACTATTCAATATAAATATAGATTCATAAATTGATTTGGAGCATTTTTAGCCAATTAATTGTGTAGAAAAATATTTACGGATCAAAAATCACGGTTATTTCAAACCGAAAGGTAGCGGTATTTTACTGAATATAACATTGCGTGATAGTAACCGATAATAATAAAAAACTGTGATTAATCAGACGTAAAATTTTAATACCAATAGGAATTCCGTATGCACTTTAAATATATATTTCAATGCTGCAACGGTATCTTCAACGGATTTTAATTGTATGGCCGATAGATAATCCGATTTATGAGTTACCATATCACGTGGAATGCACCGTCTCTGTGAGATATTATCTACAATAAATCTTTGAAATTAATAATTAAATATAATAAACCTACATTCGAATAATCAATTTCATAACTAGCATGATTTAATCTGTGGCGCTAACTTATAAAAATTAAACAATACAAAATGTCGTGATGTGAATCTCTAGATTTTGTATTACATATATTCCTTTATTTGAATAATTATTTTGTTTTGTGTTCTATTATGAAAAAGAGAGGAAAATAAATATATAACTCCTTTTATTTATTTTTTGACGACCCTGTTGGCGCAGTGGACAGGTGTACGCCCGCTGCGTACACCTGTCCACTGCGCTGGTCCTGGGTTCGATTCCCGGCAGGAGCACAAATTCCTTCCCAAAGGATATTTGTGCTTCTGGTTCTGGGTGTAATGTGTGTGTGATGTGAATGTTTCCGGCACCCACGATACAAGTCTTTGAACTTAGTGTGGGGCTCTGAGTGTGAATGCGTTTGTTTTTTTTTTTAATGCCCAATATGCTAGTATTTGACCACAATCTTGCCTGATGGAAAGTGTTTAATACGCTTTTAAGATCATTTCAGTGTTTTACAACGGTCTGCGATTAAAACTTTATCTTTCTGCAAATTATGACGGTGGTAATAAGATATTTCCATCATTAGATTTTTTTTATGTAAAGACATATTTATTCCTTCAGAAATGATTTATGAATAATGGTTAAGAACTTAGTGGTTAAGAACCCTTATAAATCTTTTTTGCGTCTCATTATAAGCTGATGCACATGAGCTATAGGTATCTTTCTAGGCAAGCATGCTACATCTTCGGCGGCATCATCGCTTTCTATCAGGTGAGATAGTTGTCAAATGCTTACCTATCGAGCATAAAATCTTTCATAGATGTTACAAGTTTTACAATGCTTTCGTTAAAGATGTGACTAAAATACTAAATACGCATCAAAAATACAATAAAAGTAAATAGATAATAATTGACCATCAGTTATACCTATGCGCATAGATCTACATCATTAACTGATCTTGAATGATACTTTCAAACGGTGCCTTAAGGAGTTTTAATAAATAGCCTGTACTCAATCCAATATGTCTTAATCAAATTAGTTTCGGCTTCCTTACGAATTGTTCGGACAGAATCTTTTACCAACACTAGCTAACACTGTTTACCGCTTAATTCCAAGTTATATCACAGACCGCGGTAATATTGTGTGCAGTAACATTGTGCAAGCGAGGAAGGAAGAGCATTCGCCCTGATGTTATGTTACGTACGATGACGAGCACGCGCAGTTGGGTAATAGGTAATTTAAACGTAACATATGTAACCTATGATCATGTGATGAGCTTCCATTTGACCTCTGAAGATCTAGCAAAGTTGTTGCCGTTTAAGGCGTTTTTAAATTGTTGATGAAATATTTGAAAACTGCATTAATAATATGGTATTTTAACTATTAACTATGTGCATTCTATCGTATATTTGTACGTTTATAGAAATGTCAAACCAAAGAAGGTCGATTAAATCCTGCTTAGAGTCGTCCTTATATTGTTGTTAGTCCGAAAAATGAAAAATAGGTACAAAGAATAAAAACTGAAGAAGAAGAAGACTAAATTGTCTTACGTTGCGATTTGATCTTAAGCAATATTATACACAAGCTTAAATTCAATCAATTTGATGATCAAATAATTTCAACCATTTCCAGCTCTTTAAATAGCTGTAAAATGCAACTAATCCTACTAATATTATAAATCCGGAAGTTTGTGCTTAAGTGAGCAAGTGTGTAAGTGAGTAAGTATGTTTGTTCCCTCTTCACGCTTTAACGGCTGAACAGAGTTGCAAGAAATTTGGAATGTACATAGCTTATACCTAGGATTAAAACAAAGGCTACGTTTTAACTTGATAATGGCGGGCGAAGCCGCGGCGTACGGCTAGAGCCTATATATATTACAAATAATGCGTGGGCCGCACACTAAAATTGCTTAGGTTTAAGTTCCGTAATTGAAGTGGTATTCAATGAACATCATTATTACAATTACCCATATTTTATGTCATCCGACAAAAGCTATACAAATCACATGGCTGTTAACCACGACGAAAGTGAATTCGCCCGCGGCAGGAAGAAATCGAAAACTTGTTGTTGCATAATCAGAAAGTCAAAGGGTCCTCTCATTACGCAACCCACACTATACTCGGGATGTCGTGTATGAACGTATTTGTCGTAACCTCCTTTAAACAATGTTTTGCTTAATAGATTGACTTCAGAGTTCAGACATTTTGAAATAACGAAATCTTAACAATGAATGGCGTCACATGACTGACTGTGAGCTTCGCAAAACAAAGAGCTTGAGTAACTTTTATTTTCAACTTGAACTCAATTATCTCGTTAGTCTTCTTATGAGTCTAGAGATTGTTTATGTGCGGGTCAAGTCTCTAATGAACTTGAATTTTAATGATAGATTAATACGGTCTGCTTTAGACATGTTAACTTTCATCTTAATGCCTAGATTTATATTTGATGTTTATGCGTATAATATTTTATCATCAAAATGAGACAGAAATAATTATATGTTTAAAAAGAACATATTTGTCTATATCCAGGACCATCAAATTCAATCATCTCTTAGGGCTTGTACATATCTGCGAACTACGAGGAAATAAAGGGGTTCCTATTCCCACACGGGTCTGTCATACTCATTTATTTTTCTTTGCTTATAGCTGAAGTATCTTATGGAAACATTAAAAAAGACATCGTTTCATATAAGTTTTTTTTATAATATATCGGTTGATGATTTGATTCCAACTGTTTGCCAGCAGTGCGTTTTCGTTGGAAACTACCTACATAATTTTCTAATTTACGCACATAGATTGGCAGCTAAACCCAATAAATTTTATTACCGATTGGCCGTTTGACAACATGTTGATAAGAGATGCTGTGGTCGAGAATAATAAACACGCAAGGCCCAAAATAAGATAACTTGAAGATTGTCGACAGATTTTTCTGCTTAACAGTGGTCAATTAAGACTGTAAAGTTTATTATCAAAAGTCAAATAAATATGATAGTATTTAAAGTTAAATTTGTTAGCTTTTAGTTCAACAAATCCCGACGAGTTACACAAGAGTTATCCTGTTGTGTTACGCAAAACAATCCTGTCGTATTACGTAAGAAACAATTTGATGCATCGCCAATGGTTTTCTGTGCGTGCCTCATGTTTCAATTGTGACCTGCATTTAGTACAGTCACGGTTAAATTGCGTCATTATTCACTTCAAGAAGGTAATGCATACTCAAAGAATGAATAAGGAATAAGCCAAAAATAGCACTCAAAACATATAAGGGATATATGAAGATTGACATTATGACTTTGTTATATTGCGTCGTAATTAACTCCAAGACACTGAATGAATACAAACTAAACAAAATTAGGACTCAAACCATACCGACTCCACAGGATAGATGAAAAAGATCAACATATCACTTAGGTGGATTATCAAGTTCATCAAGCAAGTTTTATTGTCTTCGTAGAGAAAACTTGTGTTTAGACCGGGAATTGAACCCAATGCCCGCTGTAAAAAGGCAAATGCGCAACTATGACAACGGGTAGATAATCTAATTTTGAAGATGACATGTAATATAGTGCGGGTACAAAAATTGGGCAGAAACGATTAAAGCAGTCACCTACAAAATGTTGTGCGATGGAAGCTTAATCCTATTACCAGTATTATAATTATTATTATTTTGTAAAAAAACAGATAAATTACTGCGTGTCCCATGGATTATCTTAAAATTACTATAGTAGGTAGAGTCAGTTGTCACATTTTTTTTTTTTAATAATACAATAGGACATTATCAAACTTTTTTTAATTGCTAGGGTATCTACGGGCCAATTGACTATATTTCCTAAAACTATATATAGCAAAGAACTAAGTTACCTACAAGAAATCGAGCTTATAGGTAACTCAAGTGCTCAAGCCCACTACCAGTGGGTAGCGTTCCCATCATGCTGGCGGCATTGCCTCACTGAATTGCAATGCTAATACGTTGAGCCAAATAAGTGTCAGCATTTTGATCACGCGTCGCCTCAACGAATCTCGATTTAAGTTATTATCTGTTTATACATAAATAAATAAATTATAAAAAAATAAATAAATTTAATTATTATTTATTATGTTCCTGACAATATTTGCATTTACAAGTAAATTAATAGTTGTCTGAAGGTCTGGGGGATTAAATAGTATATGAATAAGTCTTGAATGAAAAGTAAATTCTTTAGAAACTAGCGCAAACATAATTGAATTGTATTTTTAGCCTTAGTAAGGTTACAGGCGAAAGCGCTAAACTAAGGTCAAAATAATATCGGAACAAATACTATTAGTAAAGTTATCACACTCCCTTAGTAATATAAGTATCTATTAACATTATTATACGAAAGTTTATAAGGGACTGTGTGAGGGTGTGGTGTGATATTTGTATGAGGGGGTGTGTAAGTGCGTCTAAGGGTGTTTATGTGAGGATGTATGAAGTATATACGTAACATCTGAAAATATTTAAGATATGTTGTATAGTCTAGTTTATTTAATATAATGTTTAGACTCTACACCCTGAAGTAGAACACAGGTTATAAAAAGGTTGTTATATAAGGATGCTCTATTATATTTTTGACAAATGTATATGCTTGAATATATTATTTGATCTTATTTTTTACACTACGTGTGCCAAATGGTCTAAGTAGATAGATATAATGATTACACTAGTCAACATAAGCACTATCAGTGCTAATATGTATACAATTTTTAGGTTGTTATTGCTTTTTTTATTGTAAGCAATGTATGTATAGAGTTATTTGAAATTGGACATATTTTATGCTCAACTTGGCGTCAACTAATCCTAAGTATATTTATGATTCTATTGAATTTACAAAATACTTTAATTAAAGTAACAACAGAACTTAATTAAAGCTTACGTTTTGATATTATGACTTAAAATAATATGTTAAGTGGATAAGTTAATTATAAGTTGACTCAATGAGGCCTTGATAGTCAACTTTGTGCATACCTATATTATTTATTTGTTAAGTTTGTATTATAGGAAATGTACCTAAAATATATTAAAAAAAAGGAAATTTACCAGGAAGCCATCTATAGAAATCTATAAAAAGAGGTAACCATGTATTCAAAATTGTTTGGAAACAATTTTAATATTCAAGCAATACATTCAAATTTAATAAATTGTAAGTTATAGTTTGTAACACCTCGGCTGGCATTGTCCTACATTCAACGAGGAATTGCGCGGTCAATTTGACACTCAATGTAGCAAGTTATCTTGTTGCGAAATTTATGCAAACGACATTTGAATAAGAAAGGATTAGTTACATAAAACGGTTATTTTTGGATAGTTAATATAATCAATTAAGAGATTGGAGAAAAGTCTATTCCGAGTCCGAGAGTAAACTCCGAAATAATTCGGGAAACGAATTATTCTCTCGCGGTGAGTAATCACGATAATTTGTTATAAATTTAAATATGTTTCGTTAAATTGATTCTTAGAATTAATTAATGAAAAAAACACTTACGTTACAGAGGTTCCCATGTCGCCGCCAACAATAGACAACTCAACAAAAAGTCACTCAAAAAACATCAATTAAAACAAAACAAAAGACACTCGACTAGTCTGTTTGCAATCACTGTTTTTGTTTGCAGTTCGATTATTCGAAAATGTTTGGTACGCGATATGTTTTGCGGATGCGAGCGCGCGCCGTCCCGCGAACGTGCTGCCTGGACGGTCGTAGCGGAATGAGGCTGGCTGCAAGCTATACAGCTCAAAGATACAGCTTTGCCTCGCCGAGAGAGAAAGTTGCCGAGTTATCAAACTTGGCGGTTACGTTCTGCGATGACGCTATCTTCCCCCGGTTGCGTACCCGATGACAAAATTTAATTTTCGCGTACCCGCGACAATTTTCGTGCTACTGACACGGTGAACGCTTTGCGGCGTCCCACTTTGCTAAACTCGAAATATTTATTTACTTCTTTTTGTTATCGCGTCAGTGATAATAGTTATTGCGTAACGTCGTGCGCATCTTTGAAGTATTGAAACTGGGCTAGTCGGTAAACAAAGGACTCGGTGAACAAAAGCTATTGACAATCAAGCTTTATATAGTAAGAATAGTTTTTGTAGTATCTAAGCATATTTCTAAATACATCAACGAAGACTTATTAATAATTAACAAAAAAGAAAAGAAAGATCTTTCCGGCATTTGTCTACGGAATTCCAAAACAAAATTTATTTACATAACAATTGTTACATTTACATACTATGAAAAAGACAAATGTTTTAGAACTAGCACAGAACAAGTGCTTCCTAACGGCTTATAATAGATATTCTAAAACATCAATCATATTAAAATCCCAAAAAGACGGTAGTTGTTTCAAATTCTTTTATTTATGAAATATCAAGAACGCCATATCTATTAGATATGTTTTAAAAGCTTATGAAACCTGGATGATTGAGACATACTCATTCCTTTCTGGTTAGTAATAGAAAACCTTTCTACAGTATTCATGTAATGATATAAAAAAAAACTTAATATTGTTACGTGAGTAGGAATTGATTGGGGATAAAAAGCCAATAAGATCGTCAACCTAAGGACAAAATCAGCACGCTACCATTCTAGGCTTACCAACTTTTGCTTTATCACCCTCAAAATCATAATTACATACAAATTAATGAGATAGTACTCAAACGCCAAAATCACACCTTCAACTGCAAATACCACAGAAGTGAGTGAACTATTTCTGTAAGAAATTAAAATCGTTAGGTATTACTGCAATGATTTTTAAAACTGTTCATCGAATAGGCTAATAAGGTACCGCCAACTACCTTGTCAGGTCATAACTGCGCGACCAAACACTTTTCTTACACGTCCAGAAAAGCTGGTAGATAATGCTTCATATCATTAAGCTTTTACACTGTTCATTATTCCCTGTACACTGTATTGTGTTAAATTATTAAAAGAATAAATAAAAAAAAGGTTTGCACTCCGGGAATGCCGGCAGAAGTGAAAAATTTATCATTTTTCGCCGCGCGGTAGAAAGAGAGGGGGATATTTCTTCCTCTCCTTCGTCTTACAAATTTTCCATCTTCCGAATTTTCAATCATGTCACGTGTCCTGACGCGAATTTAACATTTTTTACCCATCCCAAAAAAGTGCACAACGACGCTGCTAAAGATGTTTTCACTTCAAAAATTACATACTATACTTTTTATGTTTGTACCAGAAGCTGATGACAAAACGAAAGCTAGTAAACTGAAAAAAATATAACTGTTGTTTTATATACATTACGATATAATTCATTATATACACTGTATATAAAAAAGCGTAATAAAACAACTTATTAAATAATGTTTATGCCATAAACATAACTTAATAAATGATTACGCTTTTATTTACCATATAGTATTGAAACATCATAAACACGAGAGTAAAATCGAGTATAAGTATTGATAACATTGCATAACACCCAGGTTAATATATTATTCGATTGTGAGTGGTGACCGTGCTACTTTCACTTCTGCACACTTGTAGAGTGAAAAGTCATGTGATACGCTGAAGTGGTGTGGATTTTCCCCGCAAGTATTTAACTGTGGTGATATGGATTATGAACTCAGAACCTAAAACGAAAGATGCCACTGCCATATATTTACCTATGACGCCTAAAGGTGGATATATCTAATCGACTCTACCTCTTAACACAGTTTTTACTAGTAGGTACGCTAAAATGTGTTATTATACATTCTTAGAGATTATGGTGTTATATTATTTATATAAATTTGAAATATTATATAAATGTTATATAATATTTCAAAGGGTCTCTTATATAGGTTTGGTAGTGGCTCTGCTTCTGCGTAATAAAGGTCCGGACATAGACCCTAGACTTAATATTTAATTAATTATGTAGAAAATTTTGAAGAATAAATAATTAATAATAAAAAAGAACAATCTGACGACTTGAATGCAGAATCAAATTTTCTTAGAGTGTGTCTTCTTTCTAGAATTAAGTCATTGATTTTCTAGGTATTGAACAAGTTGATAAACTAACAAATTTTTTTTTTTTTTAAAAACAATTATGCCAAGATTTCTTGAAAATTGATTGATATCTGTAGAAAATAGATATTCATGATTAGTAAAGTTATTGTAGTATCTAGTGAACGTTGTTCCAGCAGTCACAACTATACCTCGGTGGTTTACATCCCTCGACATCATCCCTTACTAAAATGTAAAATAGTGATCGAACACTAGTACCTATGTCAAACATACAAATACTCCACTTCTAGAAGACTTGAGGGCCAAAAAGACGGCAAGTTTTTGCCCTCTGCACCGTAGATCCTGGGTTCAATTCCCCGGCAGGAACACATTTTCCTTCCCAGCGGACATTCGTGCTTCTGGTTCTGTATGTGATTGTGATGTAAATGTTTCCGGCACTCACGATACAAGTCTTTGAACTCAGTATGTAGCTGTGAGTGTGAATGCGTTTGTTTGTTAAGAAACCGTATACGGACACGTATTCTGACGTATAAATAAATGTCAATGTCATCCGGGGTCTAGTGTAAGTTATGATTGAATGCGTAAAACAGACTTCGTTTCGTTTAACTCCATACATTTTTCTTATAAACGTATGCAGGGAAATTAAACGAAACTCTTTTTTACAGACTTCACAAAAAAGGAGCAGGTACTCAAGTCGACTGTATTTTTTATTTTATTTTTATGTTAGTTATCTCATAACTTCTTCCCGCGTGAGCCAATTTCGAAATTTTATTTGAAAGCTGGTGCTTTTTATGTGGTCCCATTGAAATTTGATCAAGGTCTGATCTCTAGTTTTTGAGTTATCGTGAATGCGTGTTTAATACATTAAATCTCATCAAGATTCCGAAGATAGAGCGTTGAAGTCGGTTTTTTTAAGCTTTGCTTGCGTTTAATTATTGTTTACTCTACTCGATCTCCTAGTTAGCCCAAAATGATCGCATAGTTCAGTTAGTCAGTAACTAAGAAGTAATATGTTGTACAGGTAATTGTGTACCCCTATTACTGTCACGAAACTCGGTAGTTTTGATTTCTTGTACTATAGTTTTCCTTCTTAGCATAGGTACTAACACGTAATAGTTTTAGGTACTAATCGAGCACGTGATACGCGATATAATTTGCATTTAGGTAATTCCCACTATTGCCCACTAATGATTTGATCACAGGTTTCTAGGTCAGTTTAGAAATGACATGGGGGTGGGGAGTTGGGGACAGATTGCAAAATTAAATAATCGGTAACACGTTTTAGATATTTACTTAAAGGTATGATAAACTGCATAATGCTATTGAAAAGTAAAAGTTATTGTATTTTACCTGTTCCATTGAGTAGGTTCAAAACGTATCATCAAGCATAATTGGGTAAAAAATAATAACGCGTTGCGTTTGTTACAATTTATTAATAACATAGATCACAACCGATTATTTACAATTAACAATGTAATATATAAGACATTATCTGTTTTCCCCTTTTCCACTAATTGGGGTCGGCACAACATTTACTCCTCCTAGAAGAAGAGTAAGTGTGAAGAACATAATAATAATAACGTAAATTAAATCAAGATCGTTCTACAATCAAAGATTATAAATCCAGTTGATAGCGTACGGGATTAATTTTCCTTCACATCAAAATTCACCAGAGGGGGGAGAGGAAGAGATAAATGTATGCTTCTGATTGGCTGATTCGTGCTTCTGATTGGCGGTTCCGGGCTTGTGATTTGATGCAATGAGCTTTGCTGGCGTTTAATTAATTACATTAAACTTAATTTATAGCCCAATGTTACCTATTACAATATAAAACCATAAAAACAATCGTTCACATGACCAGAAGCTGTGAGAAGTAAAAATTCGTTAAAAATATCCATATTTAAACTTTATTTACATTGTAAATTGATAATTAGTTGGAATAAAGTCTCCGGTTACAATCATGTGACTGTGATCATGTCAAGGATCTATTACAAAATTTAAATGACTGTTATAAAATATCAATAATTTGATATCTCCTTGCATAAATATATTTAAGATCAAGTTTACCTGGTTTTTACAAAACGATGGGTCTTCCATCCACGTAGTAGACACAATAATATAATATTAACGTTTAAATTGGTATACTTAAAACACTTGGGCTGTCATCTTCGATACTTTAAGGATAATGAAAAGTTTTCAATTTGTATTTCAACTGCCCATTGGCTTAGTTGGATGTGCGTTCGCTTTCTAAACTAAGGGGTATCGGATTCGATTCCCACCAGGAACACAAATTTTGTCCCCAAGGAACATTAGTGTTTCTGGTTCTGGTTGTGAAGTGTGTGATGTGAATATTTTCGGCACCCACGACACCAGTCATCAAACTTAGTGCCGGGCTGTGAGTGTGAAAGCGTTTATGTTTATGTTATATGCATGATAAGTTTATTAACTGCTCACGATGGCGTAGTAAGTTGCATGTCTGCCTTCTAAGCAGCGGGTACCGCGTTGAATTCCTTGTGGGAATAAAAGTTTGCTGCCGAAGAGAAATTTGTGTTACTAGTTTTTTTTAATGTCATTAAGGGTTGAGAAGAGCATGTCGCTCGCCTGATGTTAAGCAGTTCAGTACCATTAAAAGTTATGACTTATATATTTCGAACTTAACTCATAAGTTCCGGGTGTGATTGTATGTGATGTGAATGTTCCGGCACACCCACGATAAGTCTTCGAACATAGTTGGCTGTGGGTGTGAAAGCGTTAGCGTTAGAATGTTTATTGTAAAAGCTGCCGAACAATACGTGCGGGTGCGGGCAATCTAAAAAAAATTTCCCCGATCAAACTTTTTCAGTATTTACAGCCAGTCAGTTTGAAACAGAACTGAAAGCAAACCGGATCTCTTTGTTTCCAAGGAAAGCTTGTCGAATCCACCGAGTGTTTTGTATTGTGCATCGCGAAATGAGGAGTGCCTGTTAAAAGTGAAATTTGGTCAATATTGTCTCATACCAAACACGGGTTGCGAAATAAGACGTAATAATGATTATATTGCCTTATTGACATATCTGTTATGCAATAATGATGCAGCCTATTCTTTTATTTTTACTTTCGTACCGAAATTCCTTTAGCAAGTAAGGTAAATGTCAGTAAGTAAACAACATAGATTATTGCATTCTTTTTTTAAATATTTAGCAGTATTATGAGTAACTAATGAGGGCTATAACTGATTGTTTTTTTTTTTGTAGTATGTATACTACATGTAAGTAGGTATTAGTAAAAACTTTTTTGTAATATTGTCATTAGATATTTTTCATCATCATCATCAGCCTGTATCGACCCACTGCAGGGTATAAGCCTCCTCACCCTTGTGCCACTCTCCTCTGTTTTGCGTTGATCGCATCCAGGTCTTTCCTGCGATCATCACTATATCGTCGACCCAACGAGCAGCTGGTTTGCCAACGGCTCGCTTGCTTTCTCTCGGTATCCACTCAGTCAGGGCTCTACTCCACCTACCATCACCTCGCCTTACCATGTGTCCGGCCCATCGCCATTTGAGTCTTGCAATGCGTTTACCCACATCACAGACTTTGGTTTGTCTCCAGAGTTCCGTGTTACGAACTCGGTCTCTTAGGCTGATGCCAAGCATGGCGCGCTCCATAGACCTCTGTGCGACTCTCATTCTGTGCACAGTCTCCTTTGTGAGCGTCCATGCTTCGGCACCGTAAGTCATAGTGGGTAGAACACATTGGTTAAAGAGCTTGGTTTTCAGGCATTGCGGTATCTTTCGAGCCCTAAGTACGTCCTCGAGTTTACCAAAAGCGGCCCAGCCTAGCTGTATTCTTCGGGAAATCTCCTTATTGCGATGCTCTCTACTAAAGGACAAACAGTGTCCAAGATAAATGTAATGATCCACCAGCTCTATCGACTCTCCGCCAACAATTATGTCAACTGCGAAGTCACTGCTGGACATTACCTTCGTCTTGGACATGTTCATCCTAAGGCCTACTTTAAGAGAGGCATCGTAAAGGTCTTGTAACATATTTTGAAGATTTCCCATACTCTCGCTGAACAGTATCAAGTCGTCTGCGAAACGAAGGTGCGACATGTAGACACCATTGATATTTATGCCTTTTTTATCCCAGTCGAGAGTTTTCACAACGTCCTCTAGCACAGAAGTGAATAACTTGGGAGATATGGTGTCCCCCTGTCGCACTCCTCGTTTGATTGGAATTAGCTCAGTAAGTGCATGAACGCGTACCTGCATTGTGGCTGACTCGTACAGGTCCCGGAGGACATTCACGTACCGAGAATCAATTTGGCAACGATGGAGAGCATGGAAGACGGCCCAGTGTTCCACGCTATCAATTAAAATGATATACATGAAAATGTTAAGGGATACACGAAAACGGGGTGCAAAATAATAATATTTTTTTATATACCCTTGTTGGGTATCATTGAAAAGAGCTCTGCAAGAAGAGTACGAAAGCGGTTTAAGAAAAAACTATATTGGAAAATAGCAATTTGGTAGGCCACCAAAGTCACTGTTTTAGACCTATTTGATCCCGGAGTCTATCTCAAAAACGGCCTCATATTTAAAACTGAAACTTACGTGTGATATTCATTATATCCTGCACTTGAATAACAAATACAGAAATCAAACAATTATTTTAAAGAAAAATAATTCCATATTATTCCATTCAATAATCTCATATTTAAAACTGAAACTTACGTGTGATATTCATTATATCCTGCACTTGAATAACAAATACAGAAATCAAACAATTATTTTAAAGAAAAATAATTCCAAGCAATTAACTTCAAAAGTTTTTATCCATTCGTAAAAAAGTAGGATCTCCGTTCGGCTCGAACGACTAGTTATATTATATAGGATCTAGAGTCTAGATAGACTCTAACTAGACTATTTACTTAGGTAAAAGCTACAAATTACATTCAAATCAGATCAGTAAAATTAACTTCTATTTCAACAGAGCAAGAACATATATTCCGAAAACATTATTCACTATTTATCCACTAATCCAAAATTACAGTACACAAAATCGTGTTCACCGCGTTGTTTAAATGGCCATTCACAGAGTAATGTTAAACGTGAAGACCAAAAACATTTAACTCAAGATAAGCGCCGTAGTTTCGGCCTTTAAAACTAGGATATCCGGTATCGTGGGAAGCCGCCGGAATCCAATTGTATGTAAAAAATATAAAATTACACTCAATATTACATTATGGAGTACATGTATTTAAGTTTTTTAATGGGAAAGATTCGTTTAGAGCTTTTCCGCAAGAGAGCTCTACCAGAGCTGTGTCGTTACTTGTCAAAAATATATTTCTTATGCTAAATAGGCAAGCATTACTATATCACGTAAGGAAAAGTGATGAAGAAGCTGAAAGAAAAACATAAGAGAGATAGCAGCCAAATGCTTTTCCTTTGTAGTATAAAAAATAAATGGATGACGTTTGACACTTTTAATTCCTCAAGGAAGATTGGCCGAAATGATTATCTATGCCGCCAAAAAATCTTGAAAAAGTTCGATGTCGAAATTTTTTTTGATTGGATATGATGTAATCAAACGTTTATCGCAAATCCATTCTTTTTACATTTTGTTATGTAAGCATAGTTAATGTTGTATCTCCTTTTTTGGAAGATATAAATAAACATTCATAAATTATTGAAAACAACATTTCTAGGTGGATGAAAAATAAGTACATTTACGTCCAGCCGCCCAAGCGTGTTTTGGCTGACCTGATCAGACATCGCTCTTACGCCCTCATTAAAACCTGTCGTACGTAGTCATGTACCTGATAATTATTTAAATAATTACATCACAACTAACCCACATCATCAATTACTGTATAAGGTACGTGATGTCACCGATGGACACGTTCCTGCGACTTTCTCTCCAGCCTCCAAAGTTATTTGACATTGTGCAATAAAGCTTATTGTCTTTATGCCTTTAAAATAAAAGCTGTCATATTAGTAATGGAGATCATTTATTAGGTTGTGTCATGCTTTTGTTCCGCATTCCATGAGTAAAATGTAGACTCTATTTTATAGCTAAAAGTCATTAAGATCAGTAATTTTATAGAGCATTAAAATTACTAAAAGAAACAGTCAAGTGCTTCACTTAGATTTGGGTTCTGTTCAGATTATGACTAATAAAAAATATATTTTATCCTTTTTAAAAAAACATAGTGATAGGCCTTTTTAGTAGTTTAGTTTGTTTAAACAAGTATTTGATACCATATATTTTACCATGTTCATAATATAATCAAACATCTAATACTTTTAAACGAGCAATTCTTGTACATATTTATGTAATCTGAATCTCGGAAGCGGCTCTAACGATTTTCATGAAATTTAGTATGTAGGCGGTTTCGGAGGCGAATAATCTGCTAGGTTTGGGCTTTCATATTTAGAAAACGTCATTTTAGCGAGCAAAGTTCGGTCATCGAGGTACTAAATTCTTAACCTAGAATCCTTCAATCATAAAGATCGATGTTAGGTTTTTCAGGCCTCCTAATAATAATAGTCTAAAAACTGAGCCTATTTAAAAAAAAGTATATAAAATATATATATGCACTCTATATTCACTCTAGATATAGACATAGACAAATAGAAGAAGATTAAACATTTCTCAGCTTTACATTTTCCTCTGTGAAAAATAATTTAATTAAATTCCTAATTAAATTTGCTGGTTTCATTTGGGTTCACTTTCTATACAATTTCACTATAAACATTTTAGGAAAGTCAACTTGCTTCTCAAATCATTCTGTTTTTGAGCTGGAGTCTCGTAACAAACGGAAGGTTTCGTTTTGCCCTTTGAGAAAAGAACGCTAAAATCCCACATAGTCTTATCAGACACCCATTCAAAAACTATAAACATTAAAATTTGTTCGAGCTGTGAGCGCTTGTAGTATCTAAGTTCATAAATAAAAAAAATTAATAAATATTAATATTAATTAAAAAAAATATACATATATATTAACGTTCATCATCCGTACAGCGAAGGAGTGGAACTCATTGCCTGCGTATTTGTTCTCCGAACGGTATAATCTAAAAGTCTTCAAGTCTCAAGTGTATAGGCAAGCATGACACATCTACGGCCGCATCACCACTTGCCATCAGGTGAGATAATGGTCAAATGCTTGCCTATTTCGCAAAGAAAAAAACCATAAATACTTTCACACTCACAGCCTCACTCTAAGACTTGTGTCGTGATTGCTGGAAGCATTCACATCACCCACAAGCACACCCAGAACCAGAAACACAAATTTCTAAACATCATTTTAACAAGAATCGATCGCGATACCCTAACTTAGAAAGCGAACGCTCACCCATCTAAGCCAACGGGTAGTTCAAAATAAAAGATTTTCTTTAAAAATCAAAATGTATTTATTTGTCAGAGTATGGTAATGGTTATTTTAGTTGCAACTGATCTTGAGATCAGATGGGAATAACAGCTATGATCGTTTAATGTGAAAATCTGATACTATGATCCGTGCGGAAGTACCCGTAATTAAAAGCAGGACATAGTATTAGTTTCACATACTCTACCGTTTCCAGTGTACAAATATTTAAATGTAGACATCAAATAAGAAACATTATAAATAATAGTAATAATATTAATTTTGGAACATTGAATGAAAATTTGTATGTAAGTCAAAATATCATGTCAATAGAGAATATAATATAAATTTTGGTGAGATGTCAAATAAGTAAGTAAAATTAATAATTAAGAATGTCAGAAATAGTATATTACTTATCTATTCTTATCAATTATGGTATTGGCCGTGATTCTGATGTCACACACAAAATTAAATTAAAACTATTCCTGTCTTTTACAAAATAGGAACACAAGACAGAGATAGATAGTGTCAAGTTAGTCAGAATTTAGATGTGCTAAAAACACGTGCCTTTCTGCTTCTGCTATTCATATTTTAATTGATAAACTAGCTTGACAGCACTTAAATGTATGCTATCTCTGTCTTGTGTTTCTATTTTGTAAGAGACAGGGATAGTTTAAATTTAATTTAGTGAGTGTACATCAGAATCCAGGTCAATATCTGTTGTATTTAATATGAACACGTACCTGCAGAATGTTTTTTTTGAGACACGATGTCGGCAGTATTTGTGTTTTTAAAAGCGGTTAACATTATTTGGTATTTATGCAAATAAAAACGATAACAATTAAGAAAACAGAAGCAATTAATGTCTTGTTTCAATAAATGACTATAAAATTGAACTATTTTTAAATGAAGCTCATAATTGAGTACAGAATTATAATTATTCGTACGTTTACCTTTGTAGTTGGAGGTTAAGGCAAATATTTGGACTTTGTTGTTGTTTACGATCTTTTTTATTTTAATGAAGCACAAGAAGCTGTGCTATATTTTTTACAATTAGTTGAACTCTAAGAGGAACGTTGAACTGTAATTCGATAGTTACAAATTAGTGCCTATTTTGTTTGCCTCAGGTGAATATCTGTATACCTACTGTTGAAAGGTTCAGATACATACATCACATATTTTTCTTTACTATTGGGGAACAAAAAGAAATGAATCGACTAAGTTTGTGTTTGTGAGCGTGTAAGTATATTTAAAATAAGATTTCTCTGTAAAGTCTTGGAAGAGAACGTAGGCTACCTTCTTTTATTACACTACACGTGAGCAAAGGTATAGTCAACAAGGCTGGGTATAGTTCATGCACAATTTATTTATTTAAATTTTTTTTTGTTAAATAGGCAAGCATTTACCACTATCTCACCTGATGGAAAGTGACGATGCGGTCGAAGATAGGACATGCTTGCCTATAAAGATACTTATTCACTCTAGACTTGAAGACACCCAGTATCGTTCGTAGTAGTATTGTATCGTGCGGGTAACAAAGACGCAGGCAATGAGTTCCACTCCTTATCTGTAGTTAACTGTAGGTATTCCTTATTAATAAGTAAATTTAAGTAAATCTTGATTATTCAAATTGGTGATTTATCGCCAAATATTCGGTGATTTTACCTAATAATCGCCGACCCGACTATTCAGTGTTTTCCAGACGCTAGGTGTATAGTAATATTGTACCTTGAGTATGACTATACATTACTCAACTCTATTCAGGAAAGCTCGATAAGTTTCCTTCGATTCGATTATTAATATAGAAGTTATTCCGATCTGTATTAGTAAGTTAAAGGCTCAACGATGATAGACTCAAGGAACATTCGAAGCTTTCATTGATTATATGGTTATGCCATAAAAAATATGTAATCACATTGTCTACGGGCCTATTGCCTATATTTCCTAAAACTATAAACATATAAGTATAACTTAAGTTTTTGCTGTATAGTATATAGATACTATACAGAAAAAACTTAAGTTACCTACAAAGCTCCGAGCTTATAGGTAACTCAATTAAGTGCTCAAGTCCACTCCCAGTTCCCGTCATGCTGGCGGCCTTGCCTCTCTGAATTGTAATACGTTGAGTCAAATAAGTACCCGCATTTTGATCAAGCGTCGCCTCAACCAGGCCCTCTGATATTTTTTTGAAAATAGAATGATTTCCCGGACCCCACGGGCCAGGATTTAAACGTTTGATAAGTGTAGGAAAATGCACTAAGTAGAAATATCCACAAACGTGTTGATTGCTACCCACAAACCGCAGCTAGATTGACTAAATACTTCAAAATCATCACAATAAAATATCCTTAACCTAATAATAAAATACATAAACATTGTAGTACCAAATTACCACAATTACTGTGCACTTAAGAAACCACAAGAAGCCCTTTAAAATTTCATGTATAGAGTATCAGTGGCTAGGTAACGTCTGCAACAATGCTTCGTGGTCACGACTCTTGCATCCTTGGTACTGGCGTCCCTTCTCTGCCGTAGGTCACTGACCCTGACTCCACTATAAATACGTTGTTATTATGTGAGATATAGATAATTTTGTTCATTAGCAAAAGTAGGATTAAATTGGCAATAAAATTGTGTCTCTGAACGTATAATATTTTCATCATAATGGTTTTAAATACACTGAATTAACAAATTAAGTAAAAATGCGTGCTTTGTAACCAAAAGCTCGTTTACAGGGTTGTTTGTAAAATATCAGAAGTCTATTAGGACACCATTTCAAACATAGAGACCAAAGCCTTTTTTGCTTATTCCATTTTATGATTTTTGAAATAAATCTTAATGTTTATTATTTATCTTGTCTATTAAGTCTTATGTCAATGCCAGTTATCACTTGAGTGATAACTGGCATTTCCATCGAACTCATTACTTGATGCTTAGGAGGCAGCTTACTGAAGCAACGGGCAGTTCTAAAGTAAATAATAATTCGATTTAACCAGTACCACAGAGCAGAGAACTCACTTGTTCAACTCAATTCCCGCTCTGTGGCCTTTCCCTATACCACAGACCTTTGTACATGCTATTTCTATTTAATTAATGTAGCAACAAGCTACTGGACAGCTATAAAGTATTAAACTCATAAAACAACCCGAATAATGCTTTCCTAGCTCTGAGTTATTTTTGACTATGGCAACTCATTCCACCTACTGATATTACCCATACTAAAAATTTTAGGCAAATCGTACCATATCTGGTAGCCCATAAGGAAGCCCGTAAAGTTTATAGACACTTGAAATCTTTTATTTTTCTTGTTTTAGAACATCCACTCGTGACTAAAACGAGACTTTTTTAGCCAGGCAGTTCATAGACCCGGATTTTAGAAGTAGTTTGACCCCATAGAGAATCATGTGACTCTCATATTTCAAAAAACTACACTTTGTTGGTTTTATTTTTGATAGGCACTCAAAATCACTTTTAATTAAAATATTCAATCTATGATCAGTTAAATGAATTGCTTGTCTTCATGTTTGGAGTAACTTATATATTTCAGCATATTTGTTTTGTAATAAATGAGGTTTTTAATGGTAATACAGGATGTCCTTAATCGAGCATTAGCAAATATTTAATACTCACATAGACCTGTTCTCTGCCCAATTAGCGAGAACTCATGAAGGTTGTTTTTGAAGTCTAGAATTAAATTCTTTATCTAATTTGTTTATCTGTTAAGATGTATGTATATGCATATTTATTTTCCTCAGAATTTTGAAGTGCAGTAGTTATAGCGCCGAGCAAATATTATATAATATATTGAAGACTAATGAAATAGGTGCGACAGTAATCTATACTTGATCTATGACGATCCCAATGAATTGCACTTCCAAAACGAATCATGCTTCTCCTTCATGCATGAGTCTTTTCATACGATGTGTGGTCGCGTTTACAACGCCCTTCCTAATCATATTAAAGCAATGCCTACTTACACATTAAAAAGGAAACTAAAAACATTATTATTAGAAAAGTGTTACTATTCGATAACTGAATTCTTGAAATCTAAATAATATTAATTTAACTGATTGACATTGTAAATACTATTCTATGGCATTGAATTTATAATTTTCAATATTTAATATAAATTGACATAATAATTGTGACATTATTTAATGGAATTCAATTTTGTAATTAATTTAATATTGTATAATTTAATAGAATTGAAATGTTTAAAATTTGCACGCCGTGACACGGCAAAATGTATCTGGTACTGTACTAATCATTTCCACCTTACTAAACAACATTTTAAGCAAATAAATGATTATGATTACATGCTCGTTGGCTGCGGGTACTTTTGACCCGGCCTTTGTTTAAAACATTTTCGACCTGGTCGAGATACGTTCACCTAGATTGACCCTTACCAACTTGCCTATCCACACTCCTTAGCCTAAACTAACAATTTAGCGAATGAACGAATAACATATTTTTAAAATACCTATCACCAAAAGTACTTTTACAATTGAAAGTTGACCACTACCTGATCTGTTGGTAAGTGATAATAGCGATACAGAAATCGCGCTATTTTTCCAATTTAAAGGAAAGCATATTTTGCACACGATATCCATAGACTAAAACACATAAAAGTTGTTTAATGCTTAAGACAGACATATCAAAGTGAATAACTATTCAGCCAATAGCTATCAGCACATCGAAAGTGCTCAAGCTCGGCTTTACAACCAGCAGTAACCTATTTAAAAGGGTCTCGTGACCAGCCTAGGTTGCCTAACCTCTATTACCTATCTTTCGATTTAGTCTGGCGCAAGCTACAAACCCCTTCATTAGGACAACAACTTTATGCCCACCACGTGACTAAGATATCGTGACCCTATATCATGATAAAAAAGGATTTTGTCGCAACAAGAAAAGAAAACTTTTAGTGTAGTTTGCACGAAGATGCGAATTTTCTTCGAATGATAAAGTACTAGTGAGGATTGTCATGTTTTATCATGTCTGAAAATAAATTGGACTTATTTAGATATCACGTAAACATGACAGTGTATATTATATGCCATACATAAATAGCCAATTATCTAGATATGTTTATCTTAGTTTCCATCGTTGTGAAACGGTCGTAGGTTAGATACGAATTCAGCAATCATAAAGTTGCACTTACCAAAAATCACAGAAATGATAATTATCAAAGCGATCATCTGTAAAAGAATAGAAAGTGCATAGTAAGTCAAAGGTCTTTCGCTTTCAGTTTTATTTTTATATCAGTCTACTAGATTAGCGTTTGACTACTATGTACCCGATGGTAAATAAACATGTTAGTCTAGAATGACCGGCTAACTGCCGGAAAATCACTTTTAGTTATTTTGGCGCAGATTTTTCTACTTGATGTCGAACTATGAATGTATTTTTTGGGATAGGTCTAGCAAGCCGGGCTAAAAATTCTCAACTAAAGCTTTAATATCGTGATAGCATCCATGGCGTCATCACCATATTAAACTTCGGGCGCGGGAAACACTATACGGGAGGAGAACGCGCCCGCGTCCCCGCACGCTATCTGTTCCAGCCAGGGGTCTTTTCCGGGCAATAATTATCTCTTCATCGACGTCGAATTCAAACGATTTTCTTTTCTTATAAACCATCGAATCGACTGAACATTCAACCGATCGACTGTCATATTTTCAACTTTCAACTTATCGACGTCGCATCAATTCGTACGATAGTAGTTTGACGACCAGAATAGACCGATAGGTGCGTCCTGTACGGCGCACCTATCGGATTTCCTTTATTACCTTCACCAGATGTTCAAGTCCACCAGAGAATTCGAACCCACAACCCTCGATTACAAGGCACGCATGAAACGACGGCACCATCACGGCTTCATAATGTACATAGTGCCGTTTTTGCTGTGGTTATAGTTGATATTGTTATTATCATTAATTGCAATCGTTATTACTAGGAAATTTAAACGAATTTCAATGCTACCTACAATAATAGACCAATAAAAATATGTTGAAGCAATGCGGATGTATCTATGATTAAGCTCTCAAATAATATAATCGTAATATCTTTATTTAAAGGCTTACGCAAGCCATCGTTAGCTTTAAATGGATCTTCAATTTTTATTACACATTATTTGCTATCAGAATAATTGAACAGTTTGTATTCACTTGACTTTGTCTGCAAAGGTTCTTTGGTCGTATAACCAAATACCTCACTGGGATCTCAAGAGCTGAGAAATGGAAACTGCGTCAACAAAAGATGTGGTTTCACGTCACTGATGAGGGTTCACTTCTAGAAAGTCTGCTCAGAGATGTAAAAGGGGTGTTACGTACAGACACAAAGCGGCACGTGTTTGGTTGTTTACACAAATTATTAAAGTACCGGGTCAATTAAACTTAAAACCTTAAGTTTCAGAAATATCGTTAGATTGCAACATGGGACTTTTTTGTTCACATTTCCTCTAAATGTAACTGCAAGTGTTCTAAACAGGCGTGACTTTTACCAATAAGGCGAGCCAATTACTTGCCTCGTATATCAATAGCATACAAATAAGATGATGTGGTTATACCGTACCAAATTATATATGAAATTCTTATAAAAGGTATTTTGTTTACTTATGAAATATTTTTAAGTGGTAAAATTTTTAAACTCATCAAATGGAGATAAATTAATGTCAATGTGTCTAGAGAAATTTTTAGAACATAAATCTCGCCTGAATCTGACTAACATTTTTCATTTGGCGTATACAATCTTAATGTAATGGTAGGACTTTTTTGCAGAGGGCAGTCTGGGTTCCGTCTGGGGCAGTATCGCATCATATTCAACACCTGGCCATAGTTTGCAACATTAGTTAATTAATTCGTCTGGGCGATGAGCGCAGTGTTTTTCCGCGCAAAATTTATATTTACTTAAGTTCAAAACTCTCAGTGGCACTAGACTGTAATTGGCTCACGTGACGCTTACCATCAAGCGAGGAATTTGCGCGTCTCAGTTATAAAAAAAAATCTTGTTAATAACGGGATATTTACAATCGAATACCATCGCTACGAAGTATTTATAATGAACTTAAGAACTTATAGGGCGCTTAGGTTTATATTACTTATTTTAGTTACATCTAACTTTTTTCTTCTATAATTAAAATCCCAATATAGTTTTTATAATCTGAATCTATGTTAATGAAGATCCGGTACAGCAGTTCACAAAACCAGATTTTTATAAGGTTAGAAATGTCAACATTTTTACGAAATGTATAATACTTTATTATAGATATATTTATTTGTATGTATATATTACTTATATGGAGTTTATTCTGGATTGAATAAAACTTGAGCTGATCTGCCCGCTGCACGCTGGCTTTGTTGGTTGCGCGTTTGCCTCCTATAATGCATGTAGTTAACGGGTTCAATTCCCGAAGGGAAGTTTTCTCCCCAAAGGAAAGTGATTCTGGTTCTTGATGCTATTATGTGAGTGTTGTGAATGTTTCCAGCACCCAAAATACAAGTCTTCGAACGATGTGTTAATAAACGCCTTAACGCTCACAGTCCCATGTGAGTGAAGGCGTTTATTTTGAACATCCTTTTTGAACTTAGATATCAACGTTTGGGTTTCTTCTTATCGTAAAATTGATCTTTAGTTTTATTAATAGTTACAATAAAAATTAATAAAACTTATTCGTGTACCATCATTTTTGGTTTTACAGCTCAAATAATTTATTCTATAGCTAAAATATATTTTTAAAATAACCAATGCTTGTTTTAATGACCATCAATAAATATAACGAGTACCTACGATGCACATTAAAGTTTTCGTTTTTTATCCTTGATAGGTGAGCATTTGACCACTGTCTCACTTGCAGATTATATTTAACTTTGATAGGCTTTCATTTATGGGGTAGCTTAGCGAGCATAAGAATATGCCCTAGCACTTTGATGTATTAATTTCATCACGATGCTACCTTCATTGGATGTTTTTTTTATGCTCGGTAGGCAAACTTTTGACAACTATATCACCAGATGGAAAGTGAAGATGCTGCCGAAAACGTAGCATGCTTGCCTAGAAGATACCTTCACTAAGTTCACGGCCGTCATAGGATTCGACAAAGCAACCACCAGATCGGGAGTAGCATAGATTACGCCTGAGCTATAGCTCCGACGTAGTCTATGAATAACATATTACTTTTTGAAGCTGTAAGCAAATTAATTTGAATATAGCTACATCCTTGATGCAAACAATATGATATGATCGTAGCTTATAACATAAATCGCTTCTACATTTTCATGACCTCAGTCACGTCGACACAACACTTCGCAGATAAACTGGAAGTTAAGTGCAAACGACCGCTTTACTGGTGTAATTGGCACAAGATCGAACGTGATGATGATGTACCCTATGAAGCCTATGATATCATCCTCGCTCGTGATAATGGGTTCTTTGAATCACTGTTGTCTGTATTTCCAGAAACCAAGCAACGGATTTTCCCCGAAACCGGGTAACAGGATGTACATTTATTCCAAACAGAGTAGAACCATGGTTTGGGTCTTACCCTAATCAAAGCCTCGTTTCTTTTTAATCTTGATAAGGCGTAGCTATATGAACGCTACAGGAAAATTTACTGTAGTTATTGACTCACAATTAATTGTGTATTTCAAATTGGTTTTTGTACACCCGCTTACTTCATATAGGTATACTTAGTATGATTATGGTATAATAAACGAGCAAGTTATAGGAAAAACTTACTTAAGCGTTTGGAATTAGTGACTAATCGCATTCCTACAAATATTTTTGGGATTATATAATATAATACTACTGTTAACATTTCTGCCAAGCCTAGCCAAAATCTTTACAGATATATATCTATGGCATAAGTTCTATATATACACATATATTACATACTATAAAGTTTATTTATAAAGATGTACTATTCCAAAATTTCAATTGTCTACGTCTCGTACAAAGTCTCATCCAAATGAGAAGATAAAATATGTTTAGTGAACTAAAAAGCAATTACATAACACTTACAAACATACTTACACACTAACACATATACGCAACTTTCGGCTTTTTAATATTAGTTCGATTATAATAGATTTAACTTCACGTTAGAGTACCTAGTTATTTCTAAGCATCTGTATGACTTATTAATAAAGTAACCCTTCATTTTACTACTCAGTTACTATTTAGTATTTATATCACTTTAACTTAATAAATGAAAAACTTTCCATATGAGAATTCTTTCCCATTGCACCAATTTAATGCACCGCTGTCAAAAAATATTGATTACATTATTACTCTATTTTAAATGATTACTACTAACTAGGTACTTAAATACCAATTTTCATCGATATAAGTTCAAAAATAGAACATTTGTATAAACGTTTTATATCCATTTAACCCTCTTAGGTGTAAAATTTTCAAAAATCCATTTTTATTTTTTTCATTAAACAAATTTTTTTTTCATTATACTATTTTTTTTTTTTAAAAATGTTGCCTCCAAATTTCAAGTCTCTACGGTTTAGGCTGTGCGTTGTCTCTAAGTCAGTCAGCCAGTGAATCAGTATGTCAAATATTCTTATAGTATTGGATATAAGTGCCCCCTGATTTCAGCAAACTCACTATCGAATTTAACATTGTTTATCCACACGGGCCTCTAAGAGACACCTATAAATGATAATGACTCTAGTTGCCAGATTCGAAAACTTGATATAGCACAAATATCAGGAACTGTTGTCACTTCCTCATTCCATCGCTACGCATCCAATGATGATAAAAACGAAGTTTAACCTTTACACCGAGGTGGGGGCAAACACGTTCATGTAGAGAAAGTGACTCGAGTAGGTACAGTTGGCTGCAATGATATCATAAATATTGAGAACTCGACGCAGATTTAAACGTGGACGTAGAGATCTTCCAAACTAAACTGATCCACTACCAAATTTGTAAATATTATCAGGGCGTTTCTTTTTTTTTAAAGCAAACGCATTCACACTCAAAGCCCCCCACTAAGTTCAAAGACTTGTGTCGTGGGTGCCGGAAACATTTACATATCACACACAATCACACCCAGAACCAGAAGCACAAATCATCCTAGGGAAGGAAAATTGAGCTTATGCCGGGAATCGAACCCAGGACCCAGGGCGCAGAGGGCAGAAACTGGTCCACCATGCCAATTAGGTCGTCAAAAATATGGACTTATGTATAATATGGAGTACCTAGTAGTATTTTTCAGTAGTTTGACTGATGATATGTTTCACAATCTCTACTTAAATTTTAGGATTAGTTATACTGATACAGATATATGTTTGGAAATGTTCAGTGTAACTCACTCTAAAACAGGTAAACATATTACAAAATTTGAGAGAGATATTACAATTTTTACGAATAATAAACGTTTGTTTTATTCGGATTCATAACCAGGGCACAAGTACTATACTATATGAGCACATACATATGATACACAAATTGATGTACCTTTTAATATGGATGTTAGAATTTCTGAACGCTATTCTTTGCCTATTTAATGTATGTCGTAACAGGGTATATAACAAAAAAAAAAAATGAAACCTCGACAGTGGTTACTTATTTCAGGCGATTGGTGTTAAGACACTGGGCCCGTGGGGACCGACTATTTTCAAAAATCTATCAGAGCGCCTGGTTGAGGCGAACCTTGATCAAAATGCTAGTACTTACTTGGCTCAACGTATTAGCTTTGCAATTCAGAGAGGCAATGTCGCCAGCATGATGGGAACGCTACCCACTGGTAGAGCACTTGAGTTGCCTAAAAGCTCGATATCTTGGAGGTAACCTAGGTTTTTGCTGTATAGATGTATATAGTTTAAGGAAATATAGGCAATTGGCCCGCAGATAGAAGACTAAAAAAAAGGCATATATTATATAGGTACAAAAAACAAGCACCAATGGTGTTCTAATGACCAAGCTGGGCATTGGGCAAGCCTTTGCTTACTACGCCGCAGGTCGTGGATCCGATTCCCAACTGGAGCGCAATTTTACTTGCCAAAGGATGTTTCTGTGATTTAAATGTTTTTGGCACTTTCGACAAAATGTAATTTAAATAATTGGATTTCATAATCTGAAATAAATTGAATAAAAGTGTTTTAACTGATTTTGTGTGTTTTGTATGTAGCATGTTGAGAGCAAGAGCTTTCAACTCAACTGTTGATGCATTTTGCACTAAGTTTCTTCACCCTACTGTACCGTGAGTTTCCGTAAATGCATCACAGCTCATGTGACTTGGATCACATGACCGTCGGTGGTGGGCGAATATAAAGCATTGCAAAACCTGTAGCGTAATGCGGGTGCGGGTAACTCCCATGTTGTGCTAAATTTACGTTTAAGTGCGTTGCTATAATAATGCGCAATATTTTTCTGTTTATCTTAATTTTCTGTTCTGTTATCATCAAAGCTTGTGCGAACTTGTTTTCTCTTCACGCTGCAACGGCGTTACCGTAACGGATTTAGATGAAGTTTAAAATAGACATAGTTTATGCTCAGGATTTTTGAACTTAGTACGGCGCCATGAGTGGGAAAGCTTTTTTATACTTTGGCACATTTTTTATTTGGAGTATTTCATGCGGAGATATAATTTAGACTGGGGTGTTTCACACTTTGTCTGTCCGCTCTTCCGTCTGTCACATGCATTTAGCGTCCAAACCATACAAACGAATAACTAATTTTTTTTAGAGAATATGCGTAAGTATATGCAAAGCTATAACCTAATAAAGCAAAAAATGGCAATTAAAATTATATAAATAAACAATAGGACAAGAAGGACCCTTACTCGTCAGTTGAGGGTATTATAATTTTTTCTGCCCTTGTGGGCTTTCGTTGAAAATAACTTTGCAAGTAGATAACAATACGAATAACAATTTGGTAGGAGATCAGTCACTGTTTTTAGACATATTATGACCCGGGGTCTATCTCAAAAACGGCTACCCATTCAAAGCTGAAAGTAGCATATAATGTTCTTTATATCCTCTTATTATTCAACAAATACAAAAATCAAACAGTTATTAATTAAGAAAAAAGTTATAAGCAATAAACCTCAAAATTGTTTTGCTATTAGGCTAAATCACAGAGTACCTTTGTATATACAGAAGGCTAAATGTAGGCGCGGGATCTCAGATTCAGGCGAACGACTATATGTATATCATGAAAGTAAATGGCGATTTATATTCCAAAACTTGTGATTATACGAGTTTCAATGTGTAATGTGGATGAACAGTGGCCAAATTTTTCGCCGAAAAAACCCCAATAACTTGTATTGGGGTTTTTTCTAGTAAACTTTCTATCAATTTATTACGACTAAGACAGGACCTTGACCGTAATACTTGACTTTGACTGTGACTAAACTAGCACTAGTTTAATGAACTAATAATAAACTTGAAATATTTTACTACCCGATTGGCAAACTTAAAGTAAAGAACTATAATGAGAGATGACGCATCTTACGTCCACCCTAAATTCCTTTGCCCACTGCGTCCATGCAAGTTTTAAGCATCACTACAGTTTACATAGCAGTAAGTATTAGTATGCATCACGTGCCTCGGATCACATGACCAACGGTAGCGATCACAAAGCATTGCAACATCCACGTAAACTGGGCTGCGTTACGACTTACTTGCGAGTTGAGCATTATAAAATGGTTTATAATGCAAAATGTTTAATGTTTTTTTTTTTTTCAATGTTTTTACGCGTTTTTATTGACATTATAAAACCGATTGCGCAACCCTTAATTGTGCATTAAACATTGTTAATGTGTAACGCATCTTCTGGCGGAATGTTTGGAAATGTAGATATAGTTTTCGGTGTCAATGAGCATGTTCAATGAATGAATGCTATTCATACACAGTTCTAACAATGACATTGACAAGCTGCAGTGTTGATAGTGACAAAGTGCGCCTGCGGCTAAGCCAGCATTGAAGCGAGGTTGAAGGTCTCCTTCAGAAAAAAAAGAAAGTTTCTACTCCGAGTACGGTTGGAGCAATAATATCAAATAATTTATAACAACTACAATTTATATACGAAATAAAATTTATAACAATGACGGACATGATGGAAAGTTTGGACAAATCGCTAGTAATTGAGTGCTATAAATCAGATAGCCTGGAAAAATGTGGTAATTATTTTTCCAATCACCACACGTTTAAACTACTGACATTCAATATTAGAAGTTTTCAGCCAAACTTTGTCAATTTTAAAGTATCAATGAAACGATTAGAATTCGCTAAAATTGACATTTTTTTACTAGCTGAGTGTTGACTAAATGACGACCTAATCATTCCTTTTGGAAGAACGACGAGGTGGTATACCGGTCTATGCACATAGTTCTTGATCGGACCAAAGCTACCTCATATCTGATAGAGTTTATTAACTCTCTTTCTGCAACCGGACTCCCCGCGCATAGCGTCGTTCTGAAAGTGGGTATTCCTATTATGTTGCTTCGGAACAAAGTCGTTTGTTCGGAATAAATTAGCCACAATTAACTATGGGCATTTATTTATCAAAATCACTAGCGACTCTGAAACTTTAAAGTAAGTTCACCAGGAAGAAGTTGTTCAAGATAAATTTACTTTTTAAGAAAAGAAACCAGAACCCATGTTATTCTACCGTGACAGCGTTTTTTAGCCGCAGCTTCTATTTCTCGTTTATTGAGAGGAAATGATTGGTCGGTTAAATGGGAGCTTGTGTGCAGTGGCTTATTGGGGCGAAGCCAATAGGCCACTGCACACAAGCTCGCATTTAACCTCGCATTGGTTTGGTTTAATGCGTCCAAAATACAGGCGTGTCTTTTCTCCGCGAAACGGAGACCAAAATCCAAAATGTACAAATACCGATAGCAAATAAGCTCGAGCTTTTTGGAGTTACTTTGTCGTCAAACTTTAACTTCGGTACATACATCGAAGCCAGAGCTCAGCTGGCCGCTAAAAAACTTGGTATCCTCGCAAAGGTTAGGCTATGCTTCACCCCAGGGCAGCTTCTTAATTTATATCAAGCTCAAGTCCGATCGTGTATGGAGTACTGCGGCCACCTATGGGATGGTTCCGCTAAGTACCAGCTTGAAGCTCTTGAGTCCATCGACCGGCGAGCAAAAAGACTCATTGGCGATGATTAGCTAGTCGAGTCTAAATTGCGGAGTCTCAGTCACCGACGTATGGTCGCCAGTCTATCGGTATTCTATCGTCTACATTTTGGAGAGTGTGCGCAGGAATTATACGAGTTAATTCCAACTTGTCCATTTTACCATCTAACAACAAGACAAACTGTCAAACGTCATCCATATATGGTTGACATACCTCCAGTTCGCTCGAAGCGTTTCGCTTCTACGTTCATCATCCGTACGACAAAGGAGTGGAACTCATTACCTGTGTCTTTGTTTCCCGAGGGGAGTCTTCAAGTCAAGAGTCTCTAGATCTTCTAGATAAACATGTCACATCTTCGGCCGCATCGTCACTTTCCATCAGGTCACTTTCCATAGTGGTCAAATGTTTGTCTATAAAGCAAAAAAAAAAATTTTGAAATGGCTGAAATATTCTTTATTACGTATATCCGCCATTTTGGAAAAAATCCAGAAACTGAAACGTTAAAACAAATCGTATAATTACCTGCTCATAAAATTTCACAAGAATCGAATAAGAAATGCGACCTGTAGTCCTCTACAGGCCGACATACGGACATACGATAGCATTTTGTTGCCCAAGCTGAAACGGATACGCTCACTTGCGCTTCGCGTTCGCTAAGTCAAATAGAAAGAATACGCGTGGGATGAAACAAGCCATGTCTACAACAGAGTTACTAAGATCGTGAATGCGACAGCTGGTCAGCAAAATTCCGACCCTATATTATAAGACGTACGGACGCACAAAGTGTTGAACCACCCAAATCAACTTAGAGATCTCGCTTCGTTCGATCAAAAGCTACTAGAAAAATAATCGAAAGTATATAAAGCGTGTATAACTCTATACACTGTATCTCACGGTCCATTAAAATAAGTTTTTCATTGAATCGATTGTGTACTTTTAATTAGTCACATGCAACTTTTTTGCGGCAATAAAAGTTGGATGATGGAATATCATGCGATGTTTTATTATTGTTTTGTAAATTTGATTGCAGAAGCTCGTTTATTGGTGAAATATGTTTAACCTAGTATATTATATTGATTGTCGGTGCAAAGTTGGGTATGAGATAGGTTTAGTATTTTGATCCACACAATTCAAAATTTCGATAACTTGAGTCGTGGGTGCCTGAAACATTCGTATCACACACAAAATCACAACCAGAACCAGAAGCGCAAATTTTCCTTGGGCAGAGACTTCCCGCCAGGTGTTAAGCCCGATACACCGCTTAGAAGGTGAACGCGAACCCAACTAAGCCAACAAGCAGTTCAAAACGGAGCATACTTTTATCAACGTATTTTCGGTGATTTTTTCGTGTTTACAAGTTATTTTTAAAACTGTCTAATGAGACTTAATTTTTTTATCAATAATATTATGATGATATCTCACCAGAGACCTAAAGTTGCGCGGCGCATGCCAGACAACTTTAGGAATGAAATTTTGCGTTATGCTCGGAGCATCATTACTTAATCTGCTATTATTATATCTCCTAGACGTGGTCAGCATGGGCATCGATAGGTACCATTCTTATTCCATGGTTGATTAGTTCCAGTAAATCCCAAAACGTTACGTATAGTATCGTTGCAAAAATAAGAATCGTATTAACTTTGAACAACTTAAAGTTCATGATTTGATACTCATAAAACCCATGGTATATATAACTTATTGGATCATAAAGCAATCATGTTTTTAAATATGAATGTACGTTTAATGGTAAAGCGTGGGGAGCCGTGGGCAAAATTAAGTCATCAAATTAAAGGTTAAATAAGTCGAACCAATTTATGTTAACAGCTAGATCTTCCTCACGTGATGTTGGTTTTATTATTCTGATGTTATCATATGAATTTAATTTAAATACTTCTTTGTAATAAGTAGGAATTATGTTTATGTTCGCATGGTTTTAGTTTATAACAAATTTTGGTTTTAGGTATTTTTTTTATGTGCAATATGCAAGCATTTGACCACTATCTTACCTGATAGAAAGTGATGATGCGGCTGGAGATGTGACATGCTTGCCTAGAAGATACCTATTCACTTGAGACTTGAAGACTCCCAGATTATACCGTTCGGGAAACAAAGACGCAGGCAATGCGAAGCCACTCCTTCGCTGTACGGATGATGAACGTAGAAGCAAAACGCTTTGAGCGAACTGGAGAATTTGAGTTATTAATTGGGTGAACACACTTTTCCACTCACAGTTCCCTAAATACGATGACTTGTGCCGGAAACATTCACATCCCACACACAATTACACTCAGAACTAGAAATACAGAATTCACTTGGGAACAGAAAGACAAGTTACAAAATCTCAAGTCGAACTGCCCGTTGGATTAGTTGTGTGCGTGTTCGCTTTCTTATCAAGAGTATCCGGTTCGATTCCCGGCAGGAAACACAAGTTTTCATCCCGAGGAAAATTTGGGTTTTCCCCCCGAGGAAAAATTATGATTCTGTTTCTGGTTGTCAATTTGAGTGAAGTGAATGTACCCAGCACCCACGACACAAGTCATCGAACTTAGTGTAGGGCTGTGAGTGTGAAAGCGTTTTTTTTGTTGTTTTTAATGCTTGGTTATCAAATCAAATCAAATGAAATCACATTACCATCTGAGACACAGTTTTATAATTCTGCGACGAGCCAGTTGGCGCAGTGGACAGGTGTCCGCCCTCTGCGCCGTGGGACCTGGGTTCGCTTCCCGGCAGGAGCACAAATTCCTTCCCAAGGGATATTTGTACTTCTGGTTCTGGGGGTAATGTGTGTGTGATGTGAATGTTTCCGGCACTCACGATACAAGTCTTTGAACTTAGTGTGGGGCTGTGAGTGTGAAAGCGTTTGTTTGTTTATTATTGCAGGCGGCATCGTATTCTGTATTTTTTTCTAGTTTTAATGTATTTTTGTACGTAATTAAAATTTTTTATTTCATTATTTATTATTAAGGTAGTAAGTCACCTATAAGCTTAAGGTGTCTCGAATTGGGTTCTTTTGAGTTTAGTTTACTTCTACAAAATTGAGGCTATGAGTTATTATTTCATATATATGAGTATCTTATATACAGATAGTAAACGCAAGATTCTCTTAAGACATCGATCTTTTGTCTCCTATGTGTATAATGTGTACGTCGTATTAAACGCAACCGGTTCGCGTCCTCTTCTGGAAATGTCAAGGCTGTCATTGTGTTAGCCGGTCACATGATTCGGCCGCAAGGCGACGCGACTGATAATTATTTAAGTTATTTCTATTACATGGACATCTTGGAGTTGACCAACCGCATGCCGAGCATTCTTAGAATTCTAGATTAGTCGCCAAATTTATCGATATTTATAAATATGTCATAATTTTCTTCGCAAATAACATGTGCAATGGTTACATAGACACAATAAGCATGTATGCAGATCTGGTATAAGTTTAGGAAAAAATATGTTAAACATTTGTAAAATTTGGGTGTATAACCGAAAACTGCTTTCAATATCTTTAGATATCGTCAAATAATAATTTTGGGGGCTGAGTCACCCACGTCCGTAGGAGGATACCCCTTAAGTCTGACTCCCTACACGTGGTCCCCGGGTGGTGCTAATCAGGTGACATTTGAGAGGTGGTAGAGCATTTTGTGAGTTGCTCGCCTGGCTTGCTACCGATGTAGCTTACCACCATCAAGTTGAAAGTCTGCCGCCAAGCCAAATACGGTGTTCTGGCAGTTATCCTTGAGAGCCTGCGTATTCCAGGTCTAGTGTGTTTACCAGCTTCGATCACATCGTCACTTACCACCAGGTGAGATAGTGGTCAAATACTAGCCTGTCACAAATAAAAATATATATATATTAACAGTAATCTTAGCCAGTATGAAAACGTACAAATTCAACATCATGTCCCGGAAACTCCCAAGTACTTAGAGCAAAACCTGCATGGCCCCGACCTTTTTTGTGTGCTTCCAGCCAAAAATATCATCTCCGCGCCACAGAATAAAAAATGGCGTTGTTCCATAAAACCTTACAAATTATGTACTACTATGATCTAATTCACTAATCAAGATGGTAGAAGTTGTTTTGTTAATAGTTATTTTCCTTAAATATTTTTTTGTTACCTAAAATTTTAATTGACTCAGCGAGTAACGCGAGCGAATGGACTCCTTTTCTGCTTAGTCAAAAATGCTTTCGTATATCTGGATATCCGGCTGTTTTCCTCAACAGGTCACATTTTTTAACCGATTCTCTTGAAATTTTGCAGGTTCGATAATAATACGATTTGTTTTGTTTCAAATTAGTGGATTTTTATTACTTTTGCAACGTATTATTATTATTTATATTACACGTTGCAAACGTAATAAAAATCACATTTCATCCATTTCGATACATACGCTAGGTCTTCAGCTCGCAGAGACACAACTTAATAGGACACTAGACAATACAATTATCAGTACTAATATCCGGATGACCGAGCTTTGCTCGGTTTTTTGTTTTTGGTAGAATGTCTTTGAATCTGTAGCCTCAGAAAGCTCTATCTAGTGTCGAGTAGAAACAGTTTTTTACAACGGCCATGGCGTAATAGATGGCTCTGATAGTTTCTTAAACCCGGTTTTTCAAATGCAGTTTGGGAATCGACCATTTCTCGGACCTGGAACGTTAATAAATCGATTCCTTGGGCCGAAAAACTCCTAATCTGTAACTTTCATGAAAATCGTTGGAGTCGTTTCCGAGATCCTGATTACACATATAAACATAATTATATACAAGAATTGCTCGTTTAAAGATATTAGATAATTGTATTGTCTAGTATTCGTGGGTGGGTACAATTCAATTTATATTGATTCGTGTATATTATTATTATTTTTATATTTTTTCCCGAAAAAAACCCGGCCCTTTTGCTACTGTTGCTTTTATTTTGCAACATCTTTCTTACTGTTTTCTTAATTTATCTATTTTATATAGATTCTATTGTACCCAACGCACTAGATACTGTTTAAGTGCCTACAATACACGTTACTCGTATATTTACGACAGCGATTAATTAGTTAATCGACGTTTATTGATTTAAAATAACTCACGAGTAAGTATTTTTTATAAAGGTCAAATTTTTCATTTTCTCGTGATTCTTAAGAGGCATTCTGCAAAATGTGGGCGAGGCGGAGTAATTATGAGACATCGATATTTCGGGTAAAAATAAGACTTATATAAAAAAACATCGACAGAAAATCTTTCATTTACCATAATTTAGTATAAAATGAACCTTCAAATTTAATGGATCCATTATATTTTAAGGTAACATTTTTTGCAAGTCTTATTTTTCCCGAAATATCGATGTCTCACACTACCCCACCTCACCCTTCCTTTTTAGCGGTTTGTTAGTAAATTATCGCGTTATTTTATTTATACTGTAGAATAATTTCTATTCGCATTTTTTTCCGATCGTTATTTTTTACGTAGTTTTTATTCCTTTTGAAAATTTTATAGTGTGTATTTTTTGGCGCAAATATAAAAAAATGCTAATAACGCCATCTACACTACTACTGTTAAACTCAATGCTAAGTAAGATCTAAGTAAGTAGTTGTTATTTAACCAGCTCTGTTGCTTGGCTTGGTACGATGTAAAGTTTCCACTCTCTAGCCTTCAACCAGTTTCACAACAATCCTAGTAGATGGCGCACTTTGAAGTAAAAATGTGCTCGATTGAAAAAGTATTTAATCTAATTTAAATAAAATACAGTTGCAAATTATGTTCCATTGTAGGGTAATTATTACACACATTAAAAAGTTTAAGGAAGCCTTTCAAATACCGGCTCTTTAGCTTCACAAAATTATAAGTTTTGGCGTGCGCGTTGAAGTCTTTTGTGTGATAATTCGAACTGCTAAGCGCAGTGTTTTGTGTAGTTTTATCTAATAAAATCATATTATTATAAACATTAACGCTTTCACACTCACACTAAGTTCGCAGACTTGCGTCGTGAGTGCCGGAAACATTCACATCACACAAATAATCACGCCCAGAACCAGAAACACATATTTCCCTTGGAAAGAAAACTTGTGTTCCCACCAGAATTCGAACTCTATACACACTGCTTAGAAGGCAGACGCATAACAAACTGCGCCACCGGGCGGTTCATAATCATCAATGGTAATGAAATGAAATTTTTTAATCTATTAAATTTATAAATTTTTAGGATGATTTTTATAGGTGTTTATCTTGCGATATTGCCAATATTTAGATGATAATTAAAGCTTAAAAAACCGACTTCAACGCTTATATTTTGGTTTTCGCTGAATCAATTTCGATAAAATTTATATGGAACCACCTCTGAAGTATAATCTACCAAACAAAACAGGATCATCAAAATCGATTCATAATTGGCGGAGATATCACGTAAAATACATACAAAAAAACATACAGTCGAATTGAGAACCTCCGTTTTGAAAATAGTCAAGTCATCTGGGATCGAGTTTCTCATCCATAAACAGGAAGAAGAATAAAATCATTTAAATAACTAAGTGCATCATGTCAGTGCTTATAGCATTATATGTTTGGATATAATGCTATAAATCAAGCAAAGCTTGGATCTACGGTAACAGGGGTCAAAGAAAGGATATGGATATAAGTGGATTAATAGTAGCCCAAATTTATGTGTGTTTGAATCCAGGGAAAGTTTATTCCAAGTTGTTGAAAACCAGTGTCATTCAACGTTTATGATGCCAAATAAAGTTTTCAAGACTTGCATAAATGCAAGAGAAAATTCAGCATGAATAAACGGAACAATTGCGCACTGTCATTTGCTTAACAATAAAATAAGTAATTTCTTTGGCAGTCTTGCTTTAAATATATTTCGTTTGTTACTTTCGCTTCAGGACCTTGTAAAATTGTTTATGAGATACCTAACATATCATGATGATTTGGTCTGATGGGCTAGTTGAAACCTAACTAATTCATAAATGGTAAGTGATGATGTGGTAAACTCATTAGGTCAAGAATGTGACTGACTTTCAAGTATAGCTTCTATACAAATACTATATTACCACTGGAACACCATTTATCACTAGAAAAGACTATTCAGAACTGTCTCATTCAACACTAAATTGTTGATGTGCACAACATGTCGCTCTCCCGTGTTGGCTCTACAGTCATAAACGAAAGTGTCTTCTGCGTATTGTTTAAACACTTTAGAAGACCTTTAAAGATGTTGGAGACATGTTTTAACATTGGCAAATAGCAGGTTTCAGCAAAGGTTTGATTGTCTTCACAACTTACTGTACGATCTAGTTCCCCCATACCCGTTCTATCATAGGACAAGCAGACAAACTTTAGCAGTTAGCAGCAGTTTAGCAGTTAGCGACACTAAGCGTTTTGCCTCCACATTCATTGTGCGAACCGCAAAGGAACTCCTTACCCGAGTCGGTGTTTCCTGATGAGTACAATATGGGATTCTTCAAGTCACGAGTGAATAGGTATCTTCAAGGCAAGCTTGCTCCATCGTCGACCACATCGTCGCTTACCATTAGGTGAGATAGTGGTCAAAAGTTTGCCTATCTTGAAAAAAAAAAACTATTTAAGTGAAACTTCTTGTGGGCTTTGAAATTCTGAACCGCAGCCTTTTTGTGTGCCGAAAAGTGGTGAGGTAAACACTGAGATGAATAATAAAATATGTCCTTGTAATACAAAAGTTTCACTTCAATCGTGTATCCTTATAAACATGTCAGTATGAAAGAGAGCATTTCTTGTGACATCTCTAATAATCTGGGCATAACAACTACGAACATAAGCGGGGCCAAATCGCGTCTGCCTATTGACTCCGTCGCATCAGTTTGAACCCTGCTGGCCCACAAAGGCAACCGGTTGCACGCGAGTACTTTCTTTCGGTTCTCACTTCCGCCTCGCGCGCCTCCACGCAACCAGCACAAGGACCGTGCCCGACACCCATATACCATACATATACGGGTCAATACAATATATTAACATTAATTACCTACTTATAAACAAACAGTTTATGATAAAGCGAATTAATTTGGCTTGCTTTCCAAAAGTGAAAATATCTCTCTAATTCATCGGCTGAGACGGTTTATGATTTTCACACTTTTATTATGTTTGTGGTGAAGAGAAATTTTCGAATGCAATAAATAATAATAAGGGGTATTATTGTTCAATTTATGTTCTTCAACTTCATTATTGATAAATGAAATAATATTAATTCAGTTCAATGTAACAGCTAATTAAGTTTATATTATTTAAATGTCACTTGCAAATAAAACTTGTATAAGATAGCATTTACGTCTATAATGGATAGATAAAATGTTTGATCAGGTCGGATCAGATTTGGTGCCAAAAATAAATTGTGCAGTATCATGTTTTTCATATACCCAAAAACCACATTAAAAGTGACAACCTCAAAGTTTATTTCGCCATTGGACAATATAGTTTTTGGGCAATTTGAGATCTGGTTTAGGTACTATTTCTAACATTTTTTTGCTGTTGAATGCAATGAAACATGGATTAAATATTAACTATGTTAATACCGACGTCCAACTTTGTTGCGTAATTCCTCTCCATCCAAAGGTTGTCTGGAAGAGATCGCTTTTAGCGATAAGACCGCCTATTGTTACACTTATTTTGTAAGTAATTATTTTGTATTCTGTTTTGTCACGTATATGGTGTTCAATAAAGAGTTTATCTATATATCTATCTATGTTATTCGTCGCAAGACTACAAAAACTATAGATAACGATTAATCTTTGAAATGTTAGAAATATGCCTAAGAAAATAGAAATCCTTTTGTGTACAATCTCCTCACATGGTTAACATCTTCTGACACATTGTATATATTATACAATTCTCCATTCATGCCAGAAACTGTTTTGTCACAGTTCACAATCAAATACAAACGGATAGGGATGTTACCAATTAATCATTATAAGACATTAAAATAATCGAATCTATGCTTTTCTTTCTGACAAGTTTTTTGCTAAATAGGCAAGCATTTGACCATTATCTCACCTGATGGAAAGTGAAGATGCGGCCGAAGATGATACATTCCTGCCTTGAAGATTTACTCTAGACTTGAAAACACTTAGATTGTACCGTTTGCACAGCCGTCAAGACTTTTAAGAATCGATTTTTATATTTTTATGTCGAGATACAGGCTTATTTGTTTGCATATCGAAATTGCAACCATTGTACTGTTTTTAAATAAATGGTCCTTTATTAGTTTTTTATTGGCTTTTTTATTAGTTCCAAAGTATATCGACTGTGAGTTTGTGAAGATTTTAATTCTAAAATATTTTGGCAACATTTGTATGAAATTTAAAATACAAGCAAGTAATTTGCCTAATGACACGCATCGAGCAACATAATAACATGTAACCAATAAAACTTCGCAAAACATAATACTGCAATGTGCTGCTCTTTCTAGGACCGGTAAGAAATTTGATTTTTTTCTTGAAACTAGCAAGGTAATAAAAATGTCTATAATTAATTATTAAAAGGAGCATAATAATGGTTTTTTATTGAGCATGTTAACTACCTAACATGATTCCAACGATCGCGTTTTACGCAAATATTACGTATCCCATAAAAAAATATCCAAATCGGATGAAAGGTTCCATGAAAAGTGGTAGTGAAATCATTTCTTCATAAATATGAAAATAAATGTTCAAGGTAGTAAAATATATTATCATTAAAGTGACATCCCTACAAAATTTCTCCTAGCAATGTAAATCAAAACACTGTCAACGCGGTAAGTGAAATCGATAGATGATTTATTTACTTGGTTTTCCCAAGTTTGGAAGTCGACTTGAAAATATCTTGCCTAATACTTTATTGCGTGACGTTAAGTTACAAAATAAAGTTTTATAATAATAAAGAAGATAACGTTTTAATATCATTGGCCTATGTACACGTATGTGGATATTATTCAAATTATGGAAAAAATGAGTTTCTAAGAAACTGTGGTACCGTTACAGACACTAAACCAATAGTACCTACAACACTTAGTTCGAAGAATTGTATCCCGAGTGTCGGAAACATAACACACACTCACAATTACTATCAGAATCAGAAACAAAAATCATTGGGGAGAAAAATGTTTTCCCACCGGGAATCGAATCCGGCAGCCATAGCGTAGAAGACAGACATGGAACCAACGTTAGCGGACAGTTCACTAGGTAATAGTTTTATATATATAAATATCCAAATCAGCCGGCTTACTTGTTACATCAAAGTACAACAGCATAATAATTATAACGAGTTCATGATTGACAGATCCTATGTCTGTGACCCCAGGTGTGAACTTGATCTGTAAAATGATAAAAGTCATTGCATGACGAGCATTATCTTGCTTAAGCAATAAAAGAAACAATCACTGAGTTACCAATTTTCTGGCCTTTATGTCTTAGGAAAATAATAACTTACGTATGAAACTATTTGTAAATATAACGATAGGTTGTATGTGGGAGGTAGAGTGATGGGATGATTAAAATTGTGACGAGAAAGTTTTTTAGTTTTTTATTATAATGACCTACCAATTACGTTTAGTATACCATAGGAGCCTTAAGACTAATAAGTAATTTAATTTTGACCTAAGCTGCTAAGTAGAGTATTATACTTAGAATGTATCCAATAACATTTTTTTTTGTGTCTTTTATCGGGAAGACACTTTGATTTTGTGTTCTTTGGTACTAAGTACTAATGGTGTGGTAGCTACATATCACTAAATAATTTAAACGCAATCAAAGCTTTTTTAAGCTTTTTTTTAATCTGATCAAGGGTTCCAAAGATAGAGCGGTGAAGTCGGTTTTTTAACCGACTTCACCGCTCTATCTTTGGAACCCTTGATCAGATTAATTGAATTAAGTACGCATTATTAAGGATGATACAAAAATGAATGGTCAAATCTTGATCAAATTTAAATGGGACCACATGGGCAGCACCAGCTTTCGAATAAAATAATTATCAAAGTCAGTTCACCTAGAAAAAAGATCGAGGTAAGACAAAAACAATACGGTATAATTAAAAACCTCCTTCTTTTTTGAAGTTGGTTAAAAATTGTGCTATGTGGCGTCGGGTGCCGGCAATTCATCATTGTTCTCCTACTGCTGATACCCTGGCTTCCCTTTGAATACCTATGGTAACAACCAAGCGTTTCAATAAGCAACGTTCTTTTATTATATATCAAAATAAACATTTAAAGCAATTATAAAATCGGTCATTTTGATGTTCTTTTGGTGACATCTACAATCCAATCACGGCTGCCGTAAAGAAAGTTCCATCCACATTAAAATAGTAATTCTATTGGACTTATTCATTTTCATCATTATGTTTTTTCATTTTGAGAAAATTAACCCTTCTTCATTCTTAGGACGTCTGACACCAATATGACAATTACACGATGCGAATGCCTAGACGAATAGAGTTGCGATTTTGTCACATTGTATTAGTGCTACTGTCTTTGGTGTAGAAGGAATTAAGGAACTTAGTGACGTGACTAGTTAAATTCAACCACCGAATGATGTCCAGCGACTATTTTTGAGAGCCATTCAACATATCATCGCTTATCGGCAGGTGAGATAGTGGTCAAAAGCTAGCTTAACAGATACATTTGTGGAAGTGTTTGTGAAACATATACAACATTCAAATGAGTATATATTTGAGGTTTCTTGTAATTCACCGCCTGTAATATTATTTTTATGACTAGAAAAGTACTTAAGTAGGAAAAGACTGTATGGGTTCTGTCATGACCGTATGTTCAATTATGTATAACTTAAATTGTGTTTAAAGCATTTGTTCGCACCAAAACCAGGATAACTCGTCATTGTACGTATCATTATTTTCATTTCAGTTTTGAATTCTCGTTTTGACGTCAGGCAGCGACCGGCCATGTTATATTAACATAGGTTCACATATCACTTGTTGGGCCAACCAGTAAGATTAGAGTGTTAGTGCAGGTAAAAAGGGAAATATATCTAGTTAAGAGGGAACATGGAAAAGGGAGATTTTTAACTTAAATTGAGATAGCTTAGACTTATTCCAAGCTGCCGAATTATACTCCATACCAACAACATAATGCTGACACACACTATCACAACGCTAGCTCCATAGACTGATGGGCCAAGAGAAAGTCCTCGGGGCCCATTCACAAGGCGCATGCGCATACAAATATTTGTGGACGCCTACGAAACGAGTTTGGACTTTACCTCGTTTGGATGGTGTCGCGATATCAGACTTTATGAGCAATCCTAATTTCTCAGTTGAAATTTGAATAAAGATGATTTGAATTATTTAAGTCTTTAGAGCTCTTTTTAACTTTTTAAGCTAATCCAGCGTGTTTACCGATGGTAAGCGTCAAACCTGCATATTATAACACCAGCAGTGCCATCCGGAACTTAAAATAACAAGTCACAACGCGTAGCACCCTAATTCGCTGCCCTCCTTTAAACTTACAATAGGTGTTATATCCAGCCCAGACATTATCAGCACCAGTTCTGCTTGCGCAGTTATTATTGTTCGTCAAAATGATGGTACCGCTTTAAGAGGACTTGCTAGAAGTAACTATCTCTTTTTTTCTGTCTGGCTTTGTGGTCCGCTATAAGTATTTTAGATTACCCTTAAAAACGTGGCTTCATCCACTGTGGAAAAATAATTGTAAGAGCCCCAAGTCATCAAGGAGTATGTACAGATCTCTTTTGCTGAGCCCGGATGGGGATAACATTTGATAATAGTAATCAATAGTGGAACAAAAAAAACTAAAAAACAAAGCACAGAACTTCAAGATTTTTGTGTAAGGAAATCTAACGGTAGGTAATTCCTATGAAAATAGAGATAAACAAAAGCTATGTTTACCAACGTAATAAATTTTATTCTATGAAACATAGTATTTTTAGGCCACGGACACAAATGCAATGCAGTATCACGAAATCACTTCGAAATATTCTGGCCAATACAACAGGAAAAGCCGATCTTTAAACATTTATTATAAATCTATGTAGGTAGGTACATAATTATCGTATGATCTATTGTAGGGACACCGAAACTCCGAATTCTTGTTACTGTTACAAAAACTACTAGTCTATGGGGTAGAGTACCTACTGGATACATTGATTTTCAATCCAAAGAACAATAATGTTTGTATACTACTATGCTTGGCGATTGAATGACAGGAATGGTGAGGTACCCTTGGACAACTCTGCATAAGAGTTCTACCACAACTATGCATGTAAACTTAAACTAAGCATGCAAAATTTCAACTAAATTTAATAAGACGGCAATAGAACGAAATTAACCATCGTATTTGACTACTAACAGATGAAAATGAATAAATTAATGGTTGTAAAATATTAGATAATAGTGAGCAGTAGTCATTTTTACACTCTCGCAATTCGAACACAGAAAACATTAGATAATGTTCTAGTACTGAGAAGAATTCTTAGTATGATGTAATTTATTACCAAACATTTAAAGTTTTAATATTAAGTTCTGAGAGAGAGTCTTATATTTAAATACTGCTTAATGACTTTCTTTTTTTTTTTGACTTGAGGCTCTTACAATTATTTTTTCTCGGAGCATGAAGCCACATTTTTAAGGGTAAACTAAAATACTTGTAGCGGACGAAGCCAGACAGAAAAAACGAGATCGGTACTTCTAGCAAGTCCTCTTAGAGCGGTATCATCTTTTTGACTAACAATAGCAACACTGTGCAAGCAGGACTAGTGCCGTCTGGAAGTGGGAATAATCATAGTAAATTCTAGGTATATGAGCCTAAAATAAGGCTATTAAAATAAGGCAAAATATATAAATACAAATATTATCTTAAGGAAAATACATATATTTTCATTCAAATGATTACGTTAACACATTACTGGTAAAATATCATTCATCAAAGCATTACATTACATATCGAAATAAACATTTGAAAATGCATTCAGGTTCGGGCAATTTAAACGCAACCATTATGACGTTCTTTCTGTGACGCTCACGACTGACCCAATCATGGAAAGTTGAATAATCATTGATATGAAAACTGTGTAAAATGACGTCAAGAATCAGTCAAGACCAATAGCGTGCGTTTTGCTGTTTTAAGTTTCCCATGTATCTTTATCTGTTGCATTTCAATACGAAAATAATGTGAAATGTACAATTTTATACTTTGACATGTTGATTTACGATACGATATATTTGACCTATATCTATATCTTCACACGAATATATTGCTAGATCCTTATTGAATTCAATGTAGACTACACAAATTTAATTAACTTTACTCCAAATGTAGCACTTTTAGATTTAAGTTTTATGGAATGTCAACAATTTAAATGTAAAAAAGATCTACAATTCTATATATGTATAATAATATTTCATGTGGGAAAAATAACAAGTCCCTATTATTTAATACGCAAATTTCCTGTTTAAATGCGTCGGTGACATAGTTGCGAACTATTATTCTTAAACATAGTGGTGACTTGTTTTTAGTTCAGCTATTTTTAAAGAATAAAGTTTTACATCAGTAATCGTTGGGAATAACCGTCAATATTACTCGTACATTTGTGTAGGTATGAGTCCATTGTTGCATAGCTACTATAGTTGCTAAATGGTAAACCGTGACCATTTTATACTGCATTTGATCACCTGATAAAAAGCGATAATGCGACACCCTTGCCTAAAATCTCTATAGGCTAACCTAGTTACTTATTTACTCTAGAAAAGATTAAAAGACTTTGACATTACACAGTACAAGGAACAAAAACGCGGGCATTGAGTTTCATTCCTTTATATGTAGGTACGGATGATTAATGTAGAACCGAAACGATTTTAACAAACAATGATAAATGAATAAAATTTGACAGTTTGTTTTGTTGTTATATGTTACACGGGGGAAATAACTCGCGTAATTCCTTCACAAATATAATTCCGATAGGCTACTTACCTTACGTCGATGATAGCGAGTGCAGTTTGGACCATCAATAGCTTAGTTATTCTTTCATCGTCTATTATCATTTGACTCTTTTGACTTCGGTCAATGGATTCAATAGCTACAATTTGGGACTTGGCTGATCCATCCCAGTGGCCTAGTAGTCCATAAAGAATCAGACTTGAGCTTGATAAACGCATAAACGCAAATGATTTTCAAAAAATCATCTTGACATGCATATGTCGAAATAATAACATTTGATTTTTTTCTACTAAGGCTAGAAGAACAGATTGAGATATGGTACAAGGTCCACCAACACTAGCTTGGAGTAGATGACGACTTTACTCTCTTTCGAGAAGGTTGGCAGTGATCTTTTTAAATTTCTCCATGTCCAGGGAAAATTTGGGTTGCGTACCAAAGAATGTGGACAACACATTTAGCCATCAATATATTATGACGTCATTATTATTAAAATATAATTTATTATACAATTTATGTGTATGAGCTTCAGGATAAAGTTGTAGCAATTACTCACTGGAATTTTGCAGTAAGTAGATGATTTAACCAATGGCAAAAACAAGGTTTATAATTTAATTAAAGCACCACACCGTCACTTTTTATAACCTTTTTTTCATTAAAGAAGACTTTTGTCCACCATTTCACCTGATGGTATGCGACGATGTGGTCGCTCACCTAAGTAAGATAAAAGGTTGCCTAGGTTTGAAATACTGTGCTTACTTAGCTGATTGTCTTATCACTCACTCACCACCATCTCAACTAAATTAAGTTCTTACCCCGCAGAATATGCCTATTTTCTTTGTTCTTTTAATTTCAAAATAAAAATTTCGAGGAATTTTAAACATGGCTATTTTGACGTTATTTCTGTGATTGGATCACAATCCAATCACCGTCAAGGAAAGTTGACCAATCATTGACAACAACAATAAAAAAACTCATTCGCACTCACAGCCCCACACTAATTTTTTTAATTTATTTTTAAGATAGTAATTTTATATCGTAAAGATCTGTAAATAATAATAGAATACTCACATATATCCCTATTATGAAACCAGATCAATTTGCCCGCATCTTCATGCGCGACAATTAAGATGGAGTCTAGTTAATGTGTAGCGCAAGGTCTATTATAGAGACTAAAATGTGTACATATATTATCCAAACCCATCCACCTGTAGCAGATACCTCTATCTCTATCTCTCTCTCTATATATATCATTATATTATCATCCGTACTGCGAAGGAGTGGAACTCATTACCCGCGTCTATGTTTCCCGAACGGTATAATCTGGGAGTCTGCAAGTCAAGAGTGAATAGGTATCTTCTAGGCAAGCATGCTATATCTTCGGCCGCATCTTCACTTTCCATCAGGTGAGATAGTGGTCAAATGCTTGCCTATCAAGCATAAAAAAATATAGATAGATAGATAGATAGATAGATAACGCTTTATTGTCACACCTTACACATAAATTACTTACAAAACATGTTAAACCTTAAATTAAAGTGTACAATCGGCGGTCTTATCGCTAAAAGCGATCTCTTCCAGACAACCTTTGGATGGAGAAGATATTAATAATTCGGTGAAACGGGGGTGTAAATACAAGTTATGAGAAAATAAAAATATACATTAAGGTATATATATACATACTTAAACAAAATAAATTCTATAAGGCAATAATAATACATACATAATGTTTATAATATAAATACATATGTACAAAATATTATAATAAAGTAAGGATATTTGTTACAGCTTGAATCATATTATGATATATATAAAGTAGCAGAACAGTTTGCCACAGAAAAGTTATTGGTGTGATTTTCTCATACAAAATCACACACTTTTGTATTCCCTAAAAACACTACAGCTGAAAATGTGATATCTGCCATGATGACTGATGTTATATTATTGTTGAACTATGGCTGAGATATGGACAATAGATAGAAAGGTTATTGATTATAATCAGGTTCATAGAAGCAAGGCTTTCTGATGTTCGTATAATTGAATAAACATATATATGTACCATTGCATTACAAACACAATAACGTTTAATTTGTAAACAAGACAACATTAAATAAATAAATAAATAAAAATATATTTTGCTTTATTGACACTCCAATATTTAAACACAACTAACATTACATTACACTTTATGTTACTTCTGGTGAGCCCTGAATCCCACACTAGGTTGAGTCCTGTTTCGAAGGATTCAGTCTATTTCAGTATTGTACGTACAATTGTTACAGCCGGTATACATTGCAATAAATTGATTTAATGCATGTCTATTGATCATTAAAAAAACAATAAATAGATAAACCCTTTCACACTCACAGCCCTACACTATGTTCGATGACTTATTTCGTGGGTGCCGGAAGCATTCACATCACAAACACATAATCACAACCAGAACCAGAAACACAATTTTTCCTTAAGGAGAAAGAAGAGTTCCCGCCGGGAATCGAACCCGATACCCCTGCTTAAAAGGCGAACGTGCAACCAACTAAGCCAACTGACAAGAATGAGAATATTATTAATAGAATTTAAAAATTAAATACCATATGTTGTAAAAAGTCATATTGCCAAACTGTTGATATCAAGTTTACGTCATAAGAGCGCCACTTAAGCAAGTTTACATACATAACCTTAAGTGAAAGTATGGAGCCGGTCCTCATACTAATGTTCAAAATGTTTTAAGATTCCGATACCAATGTGGTAGCACTTTTCTCCATCGAGACTTGGCGACTCGGTAAATAAGTTGAATAAATTAATCAACCGAACTCGACCAACCCCTCCGGTGGTCAAAGACCATACAAATAAACAGTAGCGACAATCAAACCGATGAAAATAACACTCAGTAAAATGGCAATTGTCATCCATCGTTAAGTAATTACTAATATTTCTTTTAAGTCGATTTGGAAATGGCTCTAGATTACAACGGCTATTGTTTCTTTGTCACGAATGCAGTGAAAGTGTTTTCACTTATATAAGTTTTAAAAGCTTTAATTGACCGATCAATTTAGTCGAATGCTTAAATCTTGATAGAAAATACTTTCTCCTAAAAGTTATATAACTGGAGATAAACTAGGAGACTAACGTAAGAATATGTGACTACTACACTCAACATTGCTTTCAACCACTGTCAAGAAGGAGGGAGTACCTCCTCGATTTTACTATTTCATAAAACTAACAAACTCGATGGCTTTGTGCATGCGGATCAGTACGTAAAAGTTTAAAATGTAATAGGGATTTATCTCTTTATCCGATGATCACAATACCTCCTCATGGCTCATATTTAACATAAACATAACAGATTTCACACTTATAGCCCCGCAATTGGTTGGACACTAGAATCGCGGGTTCTTGAAACATTCGTAAAACGCAATCACACCAGATTCAGAAGTATCAAATATTATTTAGAAAAGAAAATTGTGGTTTTGCTTTATACCTAGCAATATCACAATTTCTTGTCATATTCGAAGAAATATTACAAGAAAACGTACTTTATTTAGGTAGCCTACAATACAGACAAATTATGCTTGAGACGTAAGAAAAAAAAACGTTGTCAATATTTAACCGTTCTGTGTTTGTTCCGATCCGATTTAATTGTACGCTTACTTAAAAAATAATGTCGCGATAACTGCTGCACATAAACAATTCTTGATTATTTACCATTATCAGGGAACAAAGTAGAATCACCGGATCGGCAATAGTTTGTCCCATCTGTTCGGTCGTTGATCTGTACCTCCGTTCTACCATCACTACTTTCCTTCCCGGCGTGTGTGACGTAACTCTATAAAAGAGTGCGCATCGAAGACGCCGCCGCTATACCGTTTCCGCACGTCAGCGCCAGCGTCAGCGTCCACCACAGCAGGACGCGAGCGGAACCATTTCCGCGATTAACGAAATCAGTGACAGTTCCTCAAAAGGTGAAGTGTCAAGGACAACAGTGCACAAGTGATCGTGATAGCTGTGATAGTGTTGTGCCGCGACGGGGGCGTCTAATGTGTGCATTTGTTTCAGATACGAGATGAGGTCTTTGTTGTTGTTAGCGGCTATTTGCTGCCTAGTGTTGTTGGCGAGTGCTAGCCCTATAGCGAGGCCAGAGGATGATAAAGAAGTGGCAATGGCGAGGCAGAGCGCTGCTAAGCCTCCAGCGGCTGCAGCCGACGACGATGACGACGACGATGACGACGACGATGACGATGATGACGACGAGGAGCCCGACTTAGGAATAGGTTAGTTCTGTTTTGTGTTAAACGATTATTATTATATTCATTTACGAAAATTTTACACTAACTTTTTGAAGTTTCACTTTTACATAGTTACTGTTTTCAATATATTCAATCAAAAAAATACAACGTAGCTTTAAAAAATCAAGTCCTTACAATCTCAGTACACTAATAATTATCCTCGTTCAAAATAAATTTATTGATATTCCTTGTTTTAATGTTACAAATGTTTTATTCCGTTATGTTTTAGTAAAGTTAGTTAAACTCATAATCTTCCGTAGCTTTATTTATGTTCGCAAGATAGTCATAGAATATGTTTTAATTAAACAAATGTTTTTACAAAGTTTAGCAAAGTAAATTAAAAGTTACAGAATCGTACTTTTGTAAAGTAGCAAGTCTCATAATTTCTTCAACTTTATAGCTCTTTGACACCTGGGTAATCACATCACATTCATCATTTAATAGATACGCAAGCAATTCAAATTTTTCTATAGGAATGTAGCTACTATTACGACTTAATGATAGGCAATTTACATTACATATTGTACATTAGATGGCTAATAACATCAGAGATTGGATCGTTACGTTACATGTTTATAACTTTTTAATGTACCGATGAACATTTAAATGAATCATTTGCAAATCGCAGCATTAAAGAACGTGTAAATGAGAGAGTAATGATAAATTCATACGGACGCTTTGCACGTCTTCGAAAGTATTACATTTCTTCGATAAAAATTCCTAAGAATCAGGACGTGGTGGGGCCAGCGGAATGCGAAGTAAACGACACGCGTTCTCAATTGCTAATTAATTCAAATAGTCTCAATCAGAGAAATTGACGCTCCCCTGCTTTCTACGAAGGCACCAGCTCTGGGCGTCACGCATCGACCGCCGCAGAGCGATTAACTGTTTGTTTAACAGTTCATTTGTGGTTTGTGTCGGTAATGGTGCTAATAAGTGCCATATTGGGAACGCAACGGTTTATTATGCTAAATATATATAAACGATAGGCCATTAAGATTACATCGACCTTTAGGCAATCGACGTGCAATATTGATCTTGTCATATATAGTAACGAATTAGGTTTGTTTTTGTTATAGATGATGACGATGAAGAAGAAGAAGATGACGACGATGACGCTGCAGATGACGACGAGGATGACGATTACTTAGAAAGATTCTTTGATGATATTTTGGGAGGTAAGTTCAATTAAAAACAAACAATGTCGATGGAACACGAGATAATCATGTCTTAAAATGATTTCATGATGTCTATTTAACTATTAAATTTATATGAACTATCAGGCTTTACTTCTGTGAAAATAGGAAAATTATAGCAGTGATTTTTTTGTTGGTTAAATCCTAAGATTACCCGTTCGCAAAACAGACATGCAAAAGAATTGGAGAAAGTAACTTGTATCGTGAGGAGACATTGTATGAAATATAAACATTAACGTGATTTAAACAAGAAAAGATAAACTTGAATTCAATTTTATCAGGTGAAGATGACGACGATGACGAAGAAACCGTTGCGGCCGTAGCACCCGCCGACACCGTCGCAGCCGCGCCCGCGGCACCCGTAGAGGAAGTAGCAGCCTCCGCCACCGTTGAGGAAACTGAAACGGTCGAGGGCGAAAGCGTCGGTGAAGAAGAGCCGGAAGCAGGACAGAAAGAGCCCGCCGGAGAAGAACCAGCTGAGGTCCCAGCAGTCGCGAGCGACGATGATGATGATGACGATGACGAAGCGGACATCTCCGACCTCGCTCCTGATGATGACGACGAAGAGGAAGAGGACGAGGACGACGATGACGACGACGAGGATGACGAACTCGGCCTCGGCAGAAACAACTCTCAGAAACAGTCACGTGAGTCCAAAAAGTTGAAGACGAACCTTGCGGTGTATCCGAAAAAGTCCGGCAAAAAAGCGAGCTACATCAAAGTAAAGAAAACCAAAGCGACATCCGCCGCGGTAGCCGCCCCTGAACACAAAAAGTTCAGATAGTGGCCGCACGCGCCCGGGCTACCCGCCCGCCCTACACCACCTGAGACCCCCGCGGTCCCATCCTTTAGCTTAGCTATTTATTGACTATTTATTTATTCTATTTAATTTATATTATTTATTAAGTGAGTATGTCTGCTGTGTGAAAGTGTCGAATGAAACGAAGAGAGTTAAGGTTAAATTAATGTCTAGATCATGTCACACTGGTCTCGTGGCAATTTATTTGAAATAAATCTGTTGTCTAATTAAATTGTGTTAAATTCTTTATCTCACCTGAGAGAAATGTTCTGTGCGAGTATTTCAAACTTTTTAATAATTTGCAATCGGTCAAAATTCTAGTTGCCCATTGATAATTTACTTTGTCAGCTAATTGAGTGACATTATCTAGTGATATTAATTTAATTTTATATTTGTAAAATAATAAAAAGTATACTAGTCAATCTCAAGTATTTATAATCCTTACCCTCATCCGTAATTATTATGTATGTTATGTATATGTTATATGCATTATAACGTTTAACTACATCTCCCATATTATTTTCATAGTAAATTTACGTAACAGTATTGTATATAGATATTAAATTATAGACGTAATAATTAACTAGCCTTTTGACCGATTTATATATATAGTATACCGCACAAGCATTTCCTATCCTAACCTGATCCCGTCCTATCTGAGAAATGAGTAATTTATATCTAAGATACTCGTTTAAAGCCGTTCGTATCGTAATCTATAGCAAACTAGAAATCCGAGCGTCCGGTGGGCAACGGCACCCAGCGAGCGTAGCAGGTTGTTAAAGAGGAACTAGTCGCCGCGATCTGTGTTAAGAGGTCGGCCATGACCACTGCCGAGCCCGGTTACTTTCCCAACCGGACGCGAGCGATGAACCCGCCAGATTTCTTCCACAGCCTTGACACTTTCTTTGACCTTGCTCACCGCATCCAGGAGCGACCTTGACGAAATTAAAACTATGTCCAAACCGATAGAAAGTAAATTACACTAAATGTTTACTCTCACTGAGTGACGAAATCTTTCCGCGAAATTTGCGTGTCGAACGTCCGGTTGAGTGAAAACGACATAATGAGATGCGAAAAGAGAAATTTTAAGTTTGTCGTCGTGAAATGTTGGGAGTGTCGCGAGGAATCATATTTGACTCGAATGAAACTGGTTTGTCAGCAGTTGGACTACACCTGCTGCGACTTCCTTTCACATATGTGAATCATTTTTAATCCCAATACACCTGATCGTGATAAATAGTCATTAAAAGGCAATAAAATCTAGAGAGGCAAGTTGCGTAATAACAAACGACAACATTATGAATGAGCTAATAAATTTCGATTAATTCTTAAATTTGGAGTCTCCGTTTCGGATTCGTATCTATGTATGCCGTAATTAGATTTCTTCGAATGTACTTGGCTCGGCACGCAGTTTCTTTTACGTGTGGAAAATAGAAAATCCACCGTTGAGTGGACGTATTAATTGTAACCAGCTATTAGAATTCAAGTGGGGCTCCGAGAGACCGATACAGTTAGTTTGCGTGCTGGTACTGCAACGTGGCTAGAATAGGTGTATCCAATTGAATAATTATAAGTGTGCAACACACTCGTACCTGGTATCCATACTCGCATGATAATATGCAGACAAATAATATTGTTGGAGTATTTAAATCAGGCGACAAGAATGTATAGTCCGTAGAAAGAGAAATTGTTTACTAATGAGGTTTCCCTTACGGTTTCGACGAATATGTAGTTGCCAAATAAAGAGTTGCTGTAACACTTACATCAGAGTTACTAGGTAGTTTCGGTAGTCGTTAGGTATGCGCTTGGCGTTTTTGTAAAGAAAGTGTCAGGAATTCGATTTATTCGATTTTAAATGCGATCGACACCCTTTTTAAAAAAAGATATCTTAGTTGTACACGGATAAGCCTTTTTGAAGTCCTATGGTTGTATAGGAAGCTAAATAAAAATTAGGGCATAGCATACGTATGGCCGTAGAAACGTATAGGTAGTGAGTTAAGGATTATTACTATTACTGAACAGGTATACGTTATAAACAAAGTTAGTTAATATTAAAAATAATTGTTAGGTTTAACAAAATAAGAGATCCAAAGACAAAATTACTTATAATTTTTTTATAAAATGTTCCTAACATAAAATCCAAGTAAGTGAAAGTAGAGTAGTAGTAGCAATAATGATAAGTATATTTTCTACCGTAATTTAATGTCCAACTCCTATATGTATTCATTTCCGGTACCGCATTTATCGTTATAAACTATAGATAGATGCGGTATAGATAATGTCTGCAGTGCAGTGTATATAATGTAAACGCCGTAGACTGTCAGACAGACACTTAGGAATTACGCCTACCAGAACTATAATCAAGAATCATGCAAGGGTACAAAAATCAGACGATTCATTTGTTTGTTTTCTTGCATATCTGCATGAAAAGTATTAGAAACCTAGTGAAGCCACCTACATTTTATTGTAGTGGCGTTCTAAATTGCATCGGAATATGATTAACCTCTGTGAGATTAAAGAAATAAGGAACTGTTTACTACCGATTAACTATTGTACTATGAGGGTGGTGGTATTAGCAAATCTAAAGAATTTATTTCTACATAGATAGATGGTTAGTTTAATATCAAGCGAAGCCGTACAGTATCAGTCAAGAAAGGATAATTAAGATGATGACTTACTTAAAATGATTAGTTGTAACTGAAATATTAAAACCAAGAAGACTACAGACTTCTTTACTGTTGGTATGAAGCAAACATAAATGATTTCTGTTTCATAATATTCATCTACACTTATCAAGGTAGTTGGAGTTGTATCTAGAAATGCAACACCATTTAATGTAATTAGTAATCAACGAGTAGTTCTTTTAGTCTAAAAGTAAACTGCTCTTGATTTTTCAAACGAATAATATATGAGAAAAATGCGGAGGGACGTAATTTTTATCTGGAAGAAAACGACCTACTTTACATTTGCTTTACATTAAAACTTTTGAGTAGGTGTTAGTTGCTATATGTAGATATACATACTAAATCGCGTTTAACTTTATTTGTTTTGAATAATCCGAGTTAGAAGTCAAGAAAAAATAAATTTTAAAACAAAATAAATATAATTAAAAGTGGACTTTGTATATACATAATATATCTGCCATATATATTATGAACCTAATCAAACCGAAAACACGTGTAGTAGGTTCGATCTTCAAAGGTGCTAGCAAAATGTCTAGGCAAATGACATACACCTGTATATATGATCAGGGTCCTATAGATAGGAACGCATTTATTATCTAATTCTTATTTATTAAAAATTTTACGTATATAACATAACCTATAACATCTAAAAACTAGACATGGTTTATCCAGGTGCAGTCAAAAGAGCTGTTACATTTCACTCGATTCACCTACTCGATAAAAAAATATTACTATAATAATAGGCTATACCCATGCCAAAATACGACTTTCTTGATCACCTGCTCTAGAGTATTTACTCAAGCTGTGGCTTTCACAACATTTCAAGATTGGAATAAAAAACATGGCATATCTTATAAATCTATATAAATATAATCAAAGGTGAATCTACAGAAATGTACATACGTAAAATATTATTGAGAACGACCATTCTGATGAATCACACTATCAATGATCCTTCGTTTGAACTAAATTACCAGTGTTTCCTAATACTTAGAGTCTTTAATCATTTAATTTTTTTATTTGCTTTCTACACTTGACTTTGTACGACGTCTCCGAATCTAAAACTTACGTCTTATGTCCCTGAATCACAAATGAGTCAAACAAGCACAAAAGACTATGGCGATACACCTTAACACTAAGATATTTTTACTTTCGGTTCGAACGTCCTTAGCAGGTCATTAGTGTAGGTGAACCTATCTTATATCTACGATGAATATACATCCTCGCTGTAAATATACGTACCATTTTGCACCCATGCTTCAATTTCCTAGTAATACTTATGATTTGAAACGCAGACAGGGCAATTGTTAGGCATGTTATTTATACTGTAGACTTATATTTGACGGTAATAGTGCTCTTCAACAACAATGTAGCTTCAATATTTTTTCTATTAGGCGCCCTGAGCGAGCCAGCCAAGAAACAACCAGCGGTTCCCGCAATCTACATCGTGAAGTACAACAAGTTTGTCGACACTATTCTTGACAAGATGAACGATATCTTAAGGCAGTCCTACGATCCCGTCAGCGTAAAGCTCCAGCCCATTGATGCTAGCAAGAAGACCACTAAGCCTAAGAAGAATAAGACCAAGGGAAAGAGGTAAGAACTAACTGTAACACAAAAAGTCAGAACTCTCGTACTAGAACGTGATTGTAGGATTGTGACATTTTTACCAAGTAGATTGCACAGTGAGTAAGGGGTTCGAGTAGAAAAAGAAACGTGATATTATTACAAAACTTCTTACTGTTTTAGTATTGTGTTCTATATAGTAGCGGTATTTGATAAGTCGGTAATTATAATGTCATAACATTGACATGGAGACGATGTTTATTTTCTAGGAAATCTTCTAATAAAAAGAAGAACTCTGCGCGCGGCGACGCCACTTCCACAGCAATTCCAACAACGTCGGAAGTAAATTCTAAAGAAAATGAAGTGAAACCCGACTCTCCTACAGTGCAAATAAACGAACCAAGGGCCACCAAGGAGAAAGAAAATTCTAAAGCCAAACCAACAACGACTTCCAGCAAAACAACAAAGAAGCCTCCGACCAAGACACAAAAACCTAAACCGACAAAAACAACCACGAAGAAACCGACCTCTACCAAGAACAAAACGAAACCATCCGAGAAATCTAAGCCGAGAGCTAAAGGAACTCTATATGGACTCTCATCGCTAAGGAGAACAGGGGACGTCGCAGTTAGCATCATGTCAGACCACACCACCGTGAAAAGCAGCTTCGCAGTTGGACCTCTTATATTGAAAGTTGAGAAAGTGGTATGTGTTTAATGGTCTGTGGCCAATTGATCTGAATTAAACCGTTTACTTATTTCGTGATCGCAAAACGGGAAACCGCTAAAATCACGGATGCGGACATGTCGAATATTTTCGGCGTATCCATACCCTTACGTAACACTTATGTCTTTTAAATATTACTTTTAGAAAGTCGCAAGCGTAATGTTTTGCGCGACTGATTTCATTTACTCATGATGAGTCACATTAAGCTCCATTTATCACGAAGATCATGACTGTGGTTTATGATATGCACTGCTTATTATGTGCTACTTTAAAGGCCAAAAAGAATAAATCAAAACTGCCTGACCAACATGCTTGTAACGAAAGGAAACCGCAGTGATGCCGACACCAATTTCATGTAGTTACCATCAACCACATTTTTTTATTTGCAATTATAATGGTTGGATGTTAGAAAAGCTGTTAGACCAAATTATCTGTTTGTAGGTAGGGCGTGGAGCCAAGAAGGAAGTGAAATCTGCGACTGCTACTACGGCGGAGATGACCGGCAAGCTGAGCCTTAGGATCAACAACGAAGGTGTGGCTACACTACATTCCATCAAGGTGCTTCAGCCTAAACAGGTATGACAGTTTAGAATTCGCTTTGGAAACGGTTAATTGATATTATGTTAATATTTATTTGTTATGTTAACTGGTCAATGGCCTTAACGTTTTCAAAATTGTTTGATGGAAACCGTTGCAGGTGAGATTTTATAGTTATTGTTGATGGTTCGGTAAGACCGCAGACGAATAATTTATTGGTATTTTTAATAGGAAACTATCGCAAGATTTTATTTTGTTAGTAGATAAACACTATTCATGTCTAAAACTTGGTAGGTACAACCATTTACTTCATAGCGCGAAGGAGTGCTGAATTTTTAGTTAATACATCGGTCTATATATGAGCTTGGAAAAATATTACAATAAACAGAATTGCGCCACCAAAGATTCAATTTTGCTCGCGTTACAGTTGTATTTCTACCATCTATTCAACAGAATAAACAAATTTCAAGACAGAACGTGCAAGATTGCAATCAATGGCATCTCTATTCGGTTAATTATGATATTTAGTGGAAAGTACGATTGGATACGTGACAACTACACAAAACAAATGAGCAGATTACAACTTTACTGTCCTATTTTTAATTCAGTTCCATTGCGTAGTTTTAGATAATTCTGTCAATTAGTTCCACGATTACGAACCACAGTAACTATACATTATGAATGTATATTATAAGCGCTTTTACATTCACAGTCCCACAAGTTCGAAGACTTGTAGTGGGTGCTGGAAGCATTCATATCCCACATACAGTCACACCCATAACCAGAAACACAAATTTCCCTTAGGGAACTAGTATTCCTACCGGGAATAGAACCCGCTGCTTAGAAGGCAGATGCTCAACCACCTACGCCAGCAAGCAGTTCACTGTTAACAAGCCGGATATATAATAAAGTAGTAAATCATACTAATGGCATGTCATTTCCCAGGTTCGAGTCGACAGCAACCACGAGAGGACCAGAGAGTTAGTCTGGAGAAGAAGCGCCAGGATTGCACATGTGGTGTCAGAAAAACTGCTCACTGCATCCAAACCCATGTTCCACTACCAACCAGTTATTAAACAATAGATTTTATGTCTTCAAATGAAGAATATTAGTCTTAGTTTCGTATGACAGTTGATAAAAATTTTAGGAAAGATCAGTACTTAATTTTTTTTTATACTTAATGTAGGGTCATATTTATATAAATGTATGACCTAATAAGTAATTGAATTGAGTGGAATTGAAGTACGAAATAAAAATATTGGACAGCTATTGGACTAAAGATAAACTTTAGGTTCAACAATGAGATTTATAGTTGCGTATTTTATTCTCATGAGATTATATTAGTATTTACATTATATTATGTCTTCTGAGGAAGTTCGATGATCAAATTTTTTTGAAATAATTGGAGTATATTTAGCAGTTGAGTGTTTTGTAATAGCTCTTCTAACATGTTTATCGTAGCTATGGGTTGATTGGAGATTTAAGACTTAATAACTGAAGGCCGTCTTCTTCATTAATATTTCAAATTCGTCATTATTTATTTACACATATGAGTTTAGAAGACCGTTCTTCTGTTATTGAGTTTGACTGATAGGCAAAGCGATTTGATATTTTGTAAATAATACCAAATCGCTGAATAGGTAACATTATTTAATTGTTTTAAGAATTTAGTGTAAATCGGATAAACATCTTCGATACTCATTATTTTAATAGTCAGATAGATGCATTTATTACGTTTAATGACTTGGTGCTAAGTTAAAAGTAATTTATTTATATACACTATAAGAAATAATGATTTTATCACTTTTATTTTGTTTTTTATTTGTGAATCCTTACTGCCTATGGTTTAATTAATAAAGTTCGACGCGTACGTAAAGCTGACATTGATTCATTTTAGATTTTTATAAACTTTCGCGAACTTCAATCATGTTTATATGAGAAAACCGGGTCTTTTCGCCCTGCCGAAACGTCGAGGTTAGTCAAAATAATGCCATTTTGAAAATAAAAGCGCGAAAAGACCCGGTTTTCTCATATAAACATTAATTCATTTTGTTTTTCAAACGCTCCGTAAAACTGTAGGTCATGTAGTAACGGAGTAAGCGCAGGGTAGACCTCAAGGTCTCGAATGAAAATCGACTCGCTCACCAATACTTCTAAGCAAGCACCTCCTAGCAGAGTTATGTCTGAGCGCTGGATTAGCTTTCTCATTTAAGCTTCCCCACAAATCTCTTCTATAACTTCCAAAATATTTTCTCTATCAATTTTAATGAAAAAATCATAAAATTATACAAGAGTCACTATCCTAATTGTTCTACAAGAAAAAGACCGTGTGTGTTAAAAATGAGGTTTATTTGTTACTACTTACTCCTATAATTTACTTTGTCATTGCTAACGACAGACAGGACTTGGAGTAGAAATAGGTATTGGGAAAATCACAAGAAATTTCTTAACTTCTGTCACAAATATGTATTTTGATAAAACCAAATATGTACATTATTACTAAAAATGTGCAAAAGAGTGTACAGTGAACACGAACTCAAATAAAAGTTTATAAATGTTTTAGTTTTTTGCGTTATTACTTCCATGTAACAACATATATGGAAAAATTAAGAGATGATTTTGCCTTAGATGATATGAAAAGAACATCAAAAGTTGCAGTAGGAGCAACAATAACAAAAGCTTGGGCTTACCACCCTCGGCCTGTATATTGGTACTTAAATCAGGTAAGAAAATGGTCATATTATGTAGCCTATAAGATACATAGAAAATACTTTGGCCAGAGGCCTTACGTAGGATCCAAATTTATCAAGTTGCCGAGTCTAATTATTTCTATAGTAAGTCGTAATGTATGGTCACATAATATGGAAAAAAAAAGAAAAAATTGCAAAAAATTACACAGATTTAAAACATTTTAACTTGCTATTAGTCTAATTAATAAATTTCACGATATTCTTACTTTTTACATCAACCTTTGATATGTCTAAGATAGGAATGTGTGACCCTTCTAATCCCACTGCGAGATATCGACATTTTTCACAAAAACCAAGACACAAATTGTCAATATAAACCATTTTAATAAAGCCAAGAAGAATGTCAAGAAAGCTAAGAAAGGTTATCCTATAGAATTAAGATCAGCGTCTTCGTAAATGGGTAGTATCCATTTACGAATTTTTCAAAAGAGAGGATTTTATTTTTGTAGATATTTTGTATCCATTTTATATTACAATACCCATCCGGCTTAGGCAATCGGTAGCTCCACACACGATTGACTATTCGTTACATTATTGCAACTGCAAGTGAGTCTTGCCTCTCTTTCTGGATACAAATCACAAGGAAAACAAATCGAGTAATGTTGACATGTAGTTTGCGTTATGATCTCTAAATACTACATTTAACGTAATACAATAGAAATTTGAGGTTTTAATGAAATTACACTTTCAAACTTTCTTGACCTCTATTTAGACAGACTTGTGTACTACCATGTGTAATAGTTTACGCTAGATTGCATTGTAAGTGTAACATTTAAACGTTTTTTACTTATATATATTTACATGGTATCCTTATTTCATTCATACACTTACTAAAACTTATTATAGCCTCTGGACCATTAGGTCTCTCCGTCTCATTGAATTCTTAAAATATGGTATTTTATACATATCTCGTCCAAGGCAAGATGTAGAATAAACAGAACAATAAATAACATAAAAAACAGTGACAATAACTAAAATGTGCACGTGTAGTTCAAACAATGAACATGGTATTTAAAAAAAAATTACAAAAGAGAGCGATATAAATAGATACTTAATCTTAAATCACTGGTATATATTTTGGCTGACCTGAAAATGTACTTAGGTAAATGATTTCATTGAATTATATAGGGAAATCAATTGAATTAGGCGTTACTTTACGGAAATCCATTGCGACAAAGTTAATTTATCATATTTAGTGTTATCCGATAAGGTTGTTAGACTTCAAGCTGGATGCACCACCAGCCCGCCCGCACGTTTCGAAAGTTAGTGTTATTGGGGTGCGAACGTTAGTATTAGTATCGTGGGAACTCCGCCGAAGCCTCTGCTCTCGCCGAACCCTGTTCGATACGTGTTTCGCCTCTACACGAGGCATCCTAAGGAGCAGTTGAATCGCCGAACGCTACAACGAGAGCTTTACTCTCGTTCTAGCGTTCGGCAAGTCAACCTTAACGGGTTTAACACTAAATATAATAAATAAACTTTGTCGAAATATATAGGCTCTATATAAGTTATGCAAGCATTTTACAAACTATTAAGTATTTTTGAAGAAATGTGTCGAAATCCGCAAATTAAACTCGGCACTGTTTGACATATTATCGAAGTTTTGTCTTGTGTTAGAACTAAATATATTGTTTTAAATGATACATTAAACTAATTAAATTGCTTTTTTAAAATGATCGATGGAATAAGCACTTGAAGAACAGTGGTCAATGTAAAGGATTTGGAAAAATCGTAAAATCATTTGTAGACAAATTTTAATATTAATCTATAATAAAAGCTTCGTCATATCCAAAATATGACTTTTAAATACACATTTTTTATATATACTTTGCTCGATTGTTTAATGATTAACTAGTAAAACAGTAATTCCCACTAGACATGATTAAACTGATTAACCACAAACAAATTGCACCACTAGTTTAATGGAGATATCCATATAATATAATACATACGAAGAATACATATAAATAAATATGTGTTAAATCTTCAGTATCTTTGGCAGTGATTGCGCATTATATGCTTAGATATAAATGTCATAGAATTGGATCATACATATTGTACTTATATCCTAACATGCCTCTCGTTTATTTTGTTTTGTCTGTCTTATATATAATATATGTAATATAATAGTTCACATATATTTAATACCTAAGCTGTAGCTATTAAACTACTGTACCGTGATTCGAAACCCAATTATACATGAGAGTAGCGTACTTGACTTCCTCCGAAATTGCCGTGCTGCGATTGGTCCGCCCGATCCGTTCGTCCAATCACCGTCGACTCCGCCCTTTCCGTTTCCCGTCAACGTCACCCGTCACCCCAGGTGGTGCGCTGAGCGCGATATCGCTTCATTGGCGTTTGGTTTTTCATCCGGAGCGGTCTTAAGGTCGTACCAACACTTTACGAACTGCATCGTGCTTGTGAAATACTTACTTATTATAATTTTAAGTGTAAATATTTCAATAACGGGTAAGCTGAAGCTCATAACGAATTCTATAACATTGTATATACAAATTGTACCTACTTATTGGTAATTGTTATATTATAAGTAAGAATTATTAATGTCTAATAAAATTCTTTTTAACGGTGTTACCGTTCGTTTTAGATATTTAAAATGGATAATAATACAGGTCTAGCCCCAACGTTGGATTGCAGGAACGAGACGTTTGCGCATTGAATCTAGTACTGATTCTTTATAAAGCATTAGCAAATAACTAATTTGCAGATAACCAGTGACAAATAAGGATACAATACAAATCACAGGAATGAGGAACATAAAAAGTGAGTTATTTTAATTATTTTACAAATAGCGGAAAACAAATCTCGGTTGAACGGTAACAATTAAAGTTACCACAAGTGAATCATCCTACTTACCCCTCGGGATCCAAACATTATGGTAATATGCCGAAGAAGAGCTCCACAGGGCAGCTTCACTCACCGAGCCTCTACACGAGCAATAATTTAGTTTTTTCTGTAAAAACTACAGCATGCAGCCTCACGCTCTCCACTTTAAAGTAACCTGGTTTGAGTAGCGCGCTACTTTGCACAGAAACTTTTTATTTTCCTATAATATTCGTTCCACAGAGAACATCGAGCGCGAACGATATTTTTTTTATTTTTTTTTTGTCAATTAATACGAATACTAGCAAGGTAAGATTAAATATAAAACCAGTATTTAATATCGTCGACTTATTCGAAAATAATTGAAAGTGTAACCATTGGCTTAAAAAGCTAGTGGTGTTACTACCCTCTTTATGGCTGAATGGAAAGTATTTCTCGAAACTCTAAACGCTTCTAGTCTTTTACGGTTCACAACCAACAAAACGACTAACCTGCAACTTGTACACTGTATCTTATATTAAGGATGAGGAATTAACCAACAAAGAAAACTATGTACAAGCCCTACAAAAGGCGCAATTCCCCCTACTCCCATCGGGATAGGCGAGGGAAGTATTCACATTGAATGTCTGAAGATTTCATGCTGAACAAATTTTCTGACTAAAGAATGCTCGGGGCTACGCCCTACATTCTAAACATTCATAACTGTCTCTCGTGTGCAGCTGTTACTATCAAAAGGAATTACTCACATTTATGGATATATTATGCTGAACAAATATTCTGACTAAAGAATGCTCGGAGCTACGCCCTACATTCTGAACATTCATAACTGTCTCTCGTGTACAGTTGTTACAATCAAAAGGAATTACTCACATTTATGGATGTATTATGCTGAACAAATATTCTGACTAAAGAATGCTCGGAGCTACGCCCTACATTCTGAACATTCATAACTGTCTCTCGTGTACAGTTGTTACAATCAAAAGGAATTATTCACATTTATGGACTGAAGCCGATGCCAGATGGGCTGGTCCTATCAAATCCGCACCACACTCGACAACAACGTGCAAAATGATATACACGCATCTGAGAATATGAACAAGTGGCACAACATTGTCAGAGACAGTGACCCGCGGAGGGGGTCACGACCCTTGGCACTGAGGATATCGACGCAGAGAGAAGTCGGATTGAAGATGGATGGACGCAAAGATATGACGGACCGAGATGGATGGACGCAAAGAGAAGACGGGCTGAAAATAGATGGACGCAGAACAAAATACTATGATAAGAATGCTTAGGGCTCCGCCCTACATTCTAAATATTCATAACTGGCTCTCGTATGCAGTTCTAACTACATCGAGAAAAATTATTCACATTTGCTGACTAAAGACGCTATGCTGAACTAATAGCTGATCGGAGAATGCTTGGGGCTCCATCCTACATCATCTAAAACTGTATAACTGTCTCATGTCACTGTCACATGAGACGTTCTTACTATGGAGAAGAATATTTCATATTTATTGACTGAACGTTGCATTCTGTATAAAGGAGATTGCTCGGGCACCGCCCTACATTCTAAACATAAAGTCTTTCGTATACAGCTCTTGCTATCGAGATTAATCATTGACGTTTATTGACGGATCGTTTCACGCTGAACCACAATACTGATTAGAGAATGCTCTGGGCCCGCCCTACATTTTACACATGAATTGGTCTCCGGTATACAGATCTTACTATCGAGATTCATTATTCACGGTTATTGATGGAACATTTTACGTTGAACCAAAATACTGATTGCAATATTCTAGGAGCTTCGCTATTCTTAACTTTCATAATTGTCTCTCGTACTATTTTGACTATCGAGATGGCTGTCAATTTGCGAATCTGGCAATTAACTACTCATTGGAGAATGTTTAGGGTCCGTCTGCCCTATGTATCATATCTACTGGCTATTGCATACTACTCTTCCTATCGATATGGCTGTAAGCTTGCGGATCTGACGCATAAAGCACTAACTTAATAATATGAATCGGCCCGTGTGAATGAATATTATGAAACGTGAATTAAAAGCCAAGATTACACTTGTTGAGCAACTGCAAAATAAGTACATGACTTGGCAGGAAAGTCGAAAGTTTCTTGGGATAATTCTACGCTTGATCCACTTGCTGGGAAAAGCACACTGAGATGATTATGCAAAATCATGTTACATCATATTTCTAGCCAGTCCCCACCATCAATGTCATCAATTTCATTATGACCGAAAGACAACGGAACTATAAGACTTCAAGTTTTCTATAGCATTAACAAGTATAAGCATCTGCGATTCACATTGAGCCATCAAGGTTCCCTTGAGTTCAATTACTGCGACACATTGTTTAACAGAACCCACTAGCACTGCAAAAGGTACGTCACAAAACATTTGACGTGAGCCTGCTCTCAAACTCTTTGAGAGGTAAACGACCAAAAATTTATAAATTGGAATATAAGGCGAAACAAAGAAATTTGATAAAACTTTAGAAGCAATTACAGACAAGGTTGGACCAAAATCGACACAACTTTCTTACCTGTCGCTTGGCTTTTATTGTCAAGGTGTTGTAGATCGCCTAATGACATCCAACATAACTTTACCACTGTCGTTTTATGACATGCAAGTATGGTGAATACTTAACTCAGTTGAAAAAACGGAAACCTACCCCAATATGGACTCGTGGTTTAGCCCTGGCAATCGATTATGATATCAAAAGGTGGACAAGGTTCGTGTGCTATTTAATCTTAGGAAACGCTGTTTTCTAAGAGCATAACTGGACTATAAAGCCTTACATGTGCAAGCAAATACTTGGAATGAAGTCCTAAGCCCGAGCTGTTTCGGCAAATCAGAAGTATACTACGATAACAAGAGAATTACAAAACCTATTGAAATGGATAAATATACGTGCAAAATATACTTTGCAACTTCAACACAGCATTATGAAAACCGACCGTGATTCTCGTGATAGTTCACGACGAAAACGTCATTAGGTCAATTTATTACAATATAGACGCAGACCATTTGTCACGTCAGAAAGCACATGTCGAATATGTCTTTTTAGGACGTCCATGGCGCATAATTGTAACTGCAGGCTAACTTCGGTAATAGCAATGATGAATGTTTGTCTATATAAACAAAAAACTTGATCTCTCTTGAACCAGAGCACTGGATTCTCTGATCACTCGCAATCAGAGACCTTCAAGTTTTTGTAGAGAAATGTACTGGAAGATTCGAGATACCTATGAACTATGTATATTTTTTGTTTCACAAATTGATCACCTTCTTATTTTAATTTGTGATGGAGTAACCTTACCTTCCCTTGTTGGCTGGAGTATTGCCGTGGCACGTTGGCATAACTACTTCAGTAGGATATTGAGTAACAAACATGATTATGTTGCGATTGGTTTGCGATATGTTTAAGTTTGATGCAATGAAGTAAGCTAGACTAGCATACACCCGTGAAATAATTGTGTCAGCATAGCACTGAACTGCCTAATCAAATCGATATTGTTATTTGGCCCACCTACGTTTACAAATAAAACCATACATATAGTTTATACAACACATACCATGACCGCAGACTGTATTGTATTGTATACATAGAATGACTGTTGTCTCAGTAGCATCTATGAAGTGCGTAATTAAATCATCCTCTTGACTATATATTGGCTGAAGGAAACTGGGATATTATATAACACAACATGAGAAATCGCACCCTCTAAATTGTTACCGAATTCACATGAGGCTTAGAATGAACCTCGAACTAAAATAAATATGTATTAAAGCTATTTTAATCAGTGGAATTTACTAAAACCATTACGATGTTAAGATAATTATGATGAGCACATATATAAATACCTACTCATTAATAATAGAAATACAGTGTTCTGGGTATATTGTATCATTTGCTCTTGATACCAAAGTTATAACTTCTCTTAGTATGACAAAAAATATATACAGATCACATTGGCGTCACCGTCACCACCAGGCGAAAACAAACACGTCTCTCATGTATAATTGGGTTTCGAATCACGGTACAGTAGTTTAATAGTGATGTTTTACCTGCAATTAAAACATTTATTAAACATACTTACCTGATTCGAAACCCAATAGTTTCTAATTCTGCCTGGTGACATAACATGAGAAATCCAATGAAGCGATATCGCGCTCAGCGCACCACCTGGGGTGACGGGTGACGTTGACGGGAAACGGAAAGGGCGGAGTCGACGGTGATTGGACGAACGGATCGGGCGGACCAATCGCAGCACGGCAATTTCGGAGGAAGTCAAGTACGCTACTCTCATGTATAATTGGGTTTCGAATCAGGTAAGTATGTTTAATAAATGTTTTAATTGCAGGTAAAACATCACTATTAAGATGGGGCTAGTAAATGTTTTGAGTGACATATTAATTCGCATAATATTTATTATAATTATGTCATAAAGTTATTCCGCATACATATTTTTTAGCTTGGGTCCGATTTGGGTAGGTTAGGTAAGGTTTTTGCTGAAGCATTATTAAACAAAAGATAGCAATATGTAGCCACCAAGTATCGTGCCAGATTATTAATGCTTGTAATTAAACGGATCTACTATTAAGAGATTGAATTATTAAATTTATAAGTGCCATTTTGAAGCCTATATAAAACATTTTTTATTTTGAGTATCGGAAAAAGCAAATTGTTATGTTTGTAGTATAGGGTAGTATCTAAGTTACTCGGCAGTCTTGCATTAAATGGCGGATCGCAGACACGCACGTCTTTTATTTACCAGTGGCGAACGGGGAAAGAAATTGTAAAATTAGTGTTTTGAAGTATTCTAGACGGAGAAACTGTGTTTGTGTAAAGATAATCACAATGTCGGTCGGCAAAATAAGAGAATTTGTGCTAAAAAGCGGAAATTGGTCCGCCTACGTCGAGAGGATTGAAATGTATTTTCTAGTGAATAAAGTGACCGTTGAACTAAAGTTACCTACACTTATATCGGTAATGGGCGAAGAAGCTTACGAGCTACTGTCGACTTTGGCTAGTCCATTAAAACCTTCGGAGTTAACATATGACAGGGCCGTGGAGCTGATGGCGGCACATTTACAACCAAAACCTTCAGTGTTGGCGGAAAGATACAAATTCCGTCAACGCCGACAACACAACGAGTCGATAGCTGAGTACGTGACGGAGTTAAAAAAACTATCAAGACACTGCGACTTTGGATCATCGTTGGACGAAAATCTTCGTGATCAGCTAGTTTGTGGCGTAAAAAGCGAAATCATACGACAAAGATTATTTGCCGAAGAGAAATTGCAATATAATCGTGCAGTTACTTTGGCGTTGTCTTTGGAAGCCGCGGAAAAGGATGCCCTTTCAGTGGAGAGTGGTAGTAAGGAGCTGACAGAGGGAGTGATGAAAATAAATATCTTGGAATGTCCAAAATGCGGTGACAGGAGACACCAAGCTATAAATTGCCCGTACAGAGACTACGTGTGCAGTGCGTGTCACGAAGTTGGCCATTTAAGAAGAATGTGCTTTAAGAAGGATGCCAGGGGTCTGGACCAGACCAGGCGGTCAGGAACGGCGGGTTTTGCCGGTAATAAAATGTATCAGGGACAGACGTCATCACGTGGAGGTCGCGGGGTCAACCGCGGCGGCCCGGCAACGAGAGCGGGGCGCAGGCAGCATGGTGCGAGGTACGGGGGCCAGGAGCGAGTTCCTGTGCACTTGATGGACCAGGAATTGGAGCAAGGCGGTATTGGCGTAAATGTAAACAATGACGGGCATAAATTTGAGTATGAAGAGGGTGAAGACGAGCCTATGTACCAGATGTCGTTAAGCAATTATAGACCGGTGCGTATATCAGTTAAGGTTCAAAATTGTTTGCTCAGTATGGAAGTCGATACGGGATCGGCTTTATCGTGTATCAGTAAGAATGTTTATGATCATATGTTTTACAGTCAGAACTTAAAACCATGTTGTTTGAATTTAAAGTTTTACGACGGCTCAACGATTCAACCTTTAGGATTCATAGAAGTCGAAGTTAATTACAAAGATGTCGTTAAAACTTTAGATTTGTACGTTATAGATAAGGGAACAACTAATTTGATGGGCCGACAATGGTTAGCCGAGTTGAATATTCCTATTCAAATATCAAAATGTAATATGCAAAACAACTACTTAGCCAGTAATGAGTCGGACCATAGTACAATCATACACAAAATTGTTTCTAGGCATGAACCCCTTTTCGACGGCACTTTGGGTAGATACACGGGAGGTACGGCGGAGCTCAGCGTGCGCGAGGGCGCGGTGCCCATATACTGTCGCGCGCGGCCGGTGCCGTATGCGCTGCGCGAGCGGGTCGATGCCGAGCTCGACGCGATGCTGCGCGCCGGAGTCATCGAGCCGGTGGACCACTCCGACTGGGCTACGCCATTGGTCGTGGTACGCAAGGCCGACGGCGGCCTGAGAATATGTGCAGATTATAAGGTAACCCTTAACCGAGTGTTAGCGATCGACAGATTTCCGGTTCCAAAAATGGAGGATTTATTCAGTAATCTTAGCGGAAACGTATTTTTTACGAAATTAGATTTATCTCAAGCCTATAATCAAGTCGTTTTATCGGAGCGTTCGAGAGACTATACGGTTATCAATACGAATAGGGGATTGTTTAAATATTCGCGTCTCGTTTATGGGCTATCTTCGAGCCCTGCAATTTTTCAAAAGATAATGGTAGATATGTTCAGAAACGTTGCCGATGTTCTAGTTTTCTACGACGATATCTTGATTAAAAGCAAAGACTTGGAAAGCCATTTAAAAACAATCGAAGAAGTACTTACGATTTTGGAAAAAAACGGCTTAAAAATTAAAAAAAGCAAGTGTGAGTTCTTAGCGAAGACAGTGAGATATTTAGGGTTCATAATCGACAGAAACGGTGTTCGAGTAGACCCCGATAAAGTAAAAGCTATCGCAACTATGCCTCATCCGAGTAACGTCACCGAGTTAAAATCTTTTATTGGAATGGTTAATTTTTATGGGAAATTCGTAAAAAATTTGAGCGCATGTTTATTCCCTTTATATGATCTGTTAAAAAAGGGTAGACATTGGGCGTGGGGCGAAGAACAAAATTCGGCCTTTATTCAAGTTAAAAAATTTTTGTGTAGTACAAAAGCGCTTGTGCATTTTGACATGCAGTGCGAGTCGATCCTGACGGTGGATGCAAGCGCGCGCGGGCTCGGCGCGGTGTTGTCGCAGCGGGCGCCGGTCGAGGCGGGGGCCGGGGCCGGAGCGCCAGAGGAAAGTGTCGTCGCGTACGCCTCGCGCTCACTTACCACTCACGAGTTACACTATAGCCAGATTCACAAAGAGGCCTTGGCAATTGTTTTCGCAGTTGAAAAATTTCATCAATACCTTTATGGTAGAAGGTTCATACTTCGTACCGACCACAAACCGCTGGTGAGCATATTCGGGCCCAATATTGGTATTCCTAGCGCGGCGGCTAGTCGTCTACAGCGCTGGGCGATTAAATTATCGGCGTATGATTTTAAGATCGAGTACGTGAGGACCGATAGAAATACGGCCGATGCTCTTTCGCGTTTAATCGAGTCACAAAAGAATGAGGTAGCATCCGAAGAAGAAGACTTGCCCGAACAAACTTATCTGCATTTTTCCACCGAGGCCCTTTTACTCGATCACAAAGTACTTAAAAAGGAAACCGGCCGAGATCCAATATTAAGCCGCGTGTTAAGTTATATAGCAGACGGTTGGCCATCGGACGTGGAGATTAAAGAATTGAAACCGTATTACAATAGAAAAAATGAATTATATAGTGAATTGGGATGTATCATGTGGGGTCATCGCGTAGTAATACCATCTTCTTGCAGGGAAAAAGTAGTTTCTGAGCTCCACGATCCACACATGGGAATGGTAAAAACAAAAGCACTGGCGCGTAGTTACGTCTGGTGGCCCGGGATCGACGAAGCGGTGGAGACGGCATGTCGGGCGTGCGAGGTGTGCGCTTCCGTCGCCGCCGCGCCACCCGCGCAGGCCCCTCGCTCGTGGCCTTGGCCATCGCGTCCCTGGTCTAGACTACATTTAGATTTTTTAGGGCCTATAGGTGGGCTAACCTATTTAGTGGTAATAGATTCTTGTTCTAAATGGATAGAGGCGATTAAAATGCAGAGAACTACAGCGCAAGCGGTTATATCGGTACTACGTGATTTGTGGTCGAAGTTTGGAGTCCCTAAGCAGACCGTCAGTGACAACGGGCCGCCATACTCTAGTTCTGAATTTCAAAATTTCCTGAGCCATAATGGCATAGAACATATTTTTTCAGCCCCCTATCACCCCGCTTCGAACGGAGCCGCCGAAAATGCCGTAAAAATCTGTAAACGTGTTATAAAAAAGGCGTTGAAACAAAATATAGACGTGGATACGGCATTGTGTAGGTTTTTGCTCGCATACAGGAATACACAACATGCGACTACGGGCGATAGTCCAGCCAATCTATTACAAGGTCGCAATCTTCGTATGAGGTTGGATAATCTTAAACCGGAAAGGGAATCGCGAGTAATCGCGCACCAGGAGCGCAGCGAACAGTACGCGGGTGGGGCGCACCGACAACAGTTCGAGCCTGGAGCTCCAGTCTGGTATCGGGAATATAGGGGCTCGGATAAATGGGTAGCTGGCGCTATTTTAAATCCACTAGGCACTAACGATTACTGGATAAAATCTAGTTTTGGAACCGAAATTCATAGACATATTGATCAGCTAAAACGGAGGGTTACAGATAAAATGGATAGCGGTACATCGAACCAAAAAGCTAAGCACGACTATGTGGCACAAAATTTAGAGATAAGGAAGCAATCGCGGAAATCGTTGGCTTTTTCCACGACCAGTGGCGTGAACCTAGAAGGATCAGTAGGCAGTTCGGGGAGGGGTAGGGTAGATGATAGTTCATCATCACCCAAAAACCCGGCGCCACAGCTGGCCGTGTTGCAAGAAGGGGTTGCGCCGGAGCCGGGTACCCCGTCGGTTGTATCTATACCCAATGTGTTGGCGGATAACATATGTCATAATAATAATAATAATGGTAGTGTTATGGCGGTGGAGATGCGTGATCGTCTTGTAAGAGAGCGTAAACCACCTGTAAGGTATGGGTTCGAAGAAATAGATTAAGGAACTTTATAATCGTAGGTAAATAGTTTAAGTAATAATAAATAAGTTAGTTAAGCATTAGTTACATTATAGATTAGAGTATATATAAATAAGAGTGGAGGTGTTATGTTTGTAGTATAGGGTAGTATCTAAGTTACTCGGCAGTCTTGCATTAAATGGCGGATCGCAGACACGCACGTCTTTTATTTACCACAAATAGCGAGAAAACTATATTTGCAACAATTATGATAGAATGCGTACATGGAACATTATACCTTAATGCTTCGGAATAAAATACGGTTGAGCTTATGCATTCACTAGGCAACCAAATAGTCAGAGTTCATACTAACATTTAAACATTATAATAAGTACTTGTAAAAACAACAAAGGCTATGCTTAGGGTTCATTAGATAACAAGACCCGCTGAATGGCGCGAGCCCATTTTTACATTATTTAGAATTAATGTTCTTGGTTTAAAGGAGATTCATTATCTGCGGGAACTATTTGTCACCTAGTGACCACGTTTTGCTAATATTATCTACGTATCTATACTTATATAAAAGGGCAAATCGAAACAACTTAATCAAAAACCTTTGTTCAGTATAGTCTGTCGTAGAAAGTTTATAAATGAAAATGAGGTCGTAAATAACTATTTAACATATTAACAAAATGTATTATAAATATTTTCCGTGTTCATAGCAGCAGGTATCGGATTCGATTCCCGGTAGGAACACAAGTTTTCTCCAATGGAAATTACTGGTTCTGGGTATGATTGTGTGTGGTGTGAAGGTTTCCGGCACTCATGACATAAGTCGTCGAACTTAGTGCGGGGCTTTGAATTTAAAGAATGCTCTATGATATTTTATAAAACGTCATTTATTATAAATTAAAATATATATGTATGTAGTATTTATGGATAATATTAGTATCTTCGTTTTATTTCTAAGCAATTATTTCAAGCATTTATTATGAGAACCGCCAATAAATGGAACTTCTTATTCAAGTCTGTATTTCATGCTAAGTACAGTATGACAGTCTTTAAGTCATGAGTGACATATCTCTAGGCAAACGTGCTCTATAGTCGACTTTATCGTCGCTTATTATTAGTTGAGATAGCAAAAGTTTGCTTTTGCCGGCCTGCCCGTTGGCTCAGTTGGTTGAGCGTTCGTTTTCTAAGCAGGGATATCGGGTTCGATTCCCGACGAGAACACAAAGTATCTCCCCAAGGAGAATTAGTGTTTCTGGTTCTGGATATGGTTGTGTGTGTGATGTGAATGCTTCCGCCATCCACGACACAAGTCATAGATGTGGTGCTGTGAGTGTGACAAAATTTGTTTATATTATGTTTTTTGAATAAAAATGTATGTAAAAAAAGTATGGGTTATCGCAGCAACTCTATTCATTTCTACACCTTCTCAACGAACTATACATAAGAAGTAATAGGTAAGTACTATATAATGTTCAATTTTAAAGAGCTGATCCAACTCACCGTACCTTCATAGTTTTAACACAATAATTCTACTAACTACTTATACACAATTATCTACACTAATCTACAGTCTAAGAGGTCACGTGTCATTGACCTCGGTTGTAATTGCCCTGTTGCCGCGTTGTTTACCGTTCAACAGGGGCGTTCTGTTCTGTTCTTCCGTGATCACTATTTCCGTGACTTCGTCGTCTTGTTGGAGCAAATCGTAGTTCGGTGGCGGTGTGTGGTCTTTGTTGAGAATTGGTAGAGGTATTTGGCCGGTTAATGCTGGAAGAAGAAAAAAAAAATTCAAAATCGTTTATTCACATGGACCCAAAGAGGCCCTCATAAAAGTTAATGACTCTACTGCGAGATTGGCAAAATGACAGCCATCTCGAGAAGAACCTGGTAAGAAACTCGGCAGCGAATTTTTTTCATTATTTTTTTTAAAATTCTAATCTATATTATGTAGTCGCATATATATGACAACATAATAACAACATGTAACAATACAATGAGAAACTTTAATTAATGATTTTTCAGACCTTTTTATTTCCTTCTACAATGTGTTCCTTTTGTATCTAGAAAACAATTGTAAAATTATCTTAGGACAGCAAATTTACCCGTTCCACTAATGTTAGTAAGACTTGGAAATAAAAGAAAAATTATGACGAATCACATTTTTCCTTGAATTTTCGTTGGCATTGTTTTGTGTAAATAAATAATATCAACTATAAATAAATATTTTAATATCCACTGTTGAGACAAACATTGTTTCATTTCTTACTTATGATAAATTATATTAACTTAATCCTTGAAAATCTAAGCTTTGACAGGCACAGGCTAAATAGCAACTGCCAGCTTTTTGTAATGCGACTATAATTTTATTATGCTACAATACATGTTTTGATGATTGATTGCGGTAACTCGTATCAAAAATGCAGCTTAGGTTTGCGGAGCTAGCTCTCGGAGACAGAAGCACGAGTGGTTGACCGCGGGCTGACAGGGAACTTGACAGTGCACACATGCCTTTAGACACTCGTGTTTAGCCCATCATTACGCAACAAATGCGTATATAACATAATACTCACTTTGTAATGTCGAGTCCAGTTCACCAGGCGTCAATACGACTACAACGCTTGAACCTGCATTACTGAATACTGAAGCGACGCTAGCCCTCGGAGACAGGAGCACGAGAGGTTGACCGCGGGCTGACAGGGAACTAGACAGTGCACACATGCCTTTAGCCGCTGTGAAATCCGCACCTGTAAATAATACAAGGCGAAAGATAAAAAAAATATAATCCGACTATATCATTGCTTTCCATTTTGCGTTTCTAAACGTCACAGTCAAAGTCAAATAAAAGAGTCAAGGTCCAATCATAGTCAAGTCATGCCCTAGTAAAGTGGTAGAACATTACTAGAACTTCTAAAAGAAAGGTCATTCGAATTGGCGTCCGTCGGGATCTTAGAGTCCGTAAACTTGCACTTCTCGTCTCTCAATGATATAAAAAAATATCTCTTAAACCTTTATTGGTCGATTTTAATTATTTATAGTACACTAATAATATTTAGTCGTTAGTTTTTTAATATACTAGCTGTACCTGGCATGTTTTTTTACAATGCTACGATCAGAAAGTGTTTTACCTCTTTCACGTTTATAGTCGCCTAGTATTTTAGTACTAAAAACTTTTTGAATATTGGTATTTTATACTTAAATACCGTCAGTCTTAAGTGGAACTGGACTGGTCACATCTGCCGCATGCCGGGCGAAATGTGGGCTAAGACAACCACAGAATGGATTCCATTGAATCGAAAAAGAGGTCGCGGTAGGCCCAGGAGGAGATGGCGAGATGAGCTTGACACTTATTGGAAAGACTGGACAGACAAAGCACAAAATCGTCTAGACTGGAAAGAGGGAAGAGAGTCCTTTGCCCTGCAGTGGGACAGTCATGACTAATAATAATAATAATACTTAAATAGCGATCAAAAAATGGGGGGTGGAGGGTGAAAAATACTTATATAAACAAGTAGTTATAGTGACATAACTACAATAGTTGGACATATGGTCGCGCGAAGTTTTTGTAGATGTTCTATAATATTGTAAAACATTTTTTGTTCTGTCATCAATACTTTCAGCAGCGCATGCAATGAAAGACATTTATTTTATGGCAAATTTTTATACACCTTGGGTTGGTTTTAGTAGGAATTTCTAAGTATCTAAAATTTTTTTGTAATATATATAGCCTATGTTACTCAGTCATAATGTAACTTTCTAACGGCAAAAGAATTTTTGAAATCGGTTTGTTAGTTTTTAAGTTTATTCGTTACATATAAAAATACAAATCTTACCTCTTTATAATATTAGTGTAGATAAAAATCAGTTTTTTTTTTATGTCAGATATGTAAGCATTTGGCCGCTATCTCACCTGATGGAAAGTGATGATGCGGCCGAAGATGAAGCATGCTTACCTAGAAGATACCTATTCACTCTAGACGTGAAGACTCCCAGATTATACTGTTCAGGGAACAAAGACGCGGGCAGCGAGTTCCACTCTTTCGCTGTACGGATGATAAATGTAGAAGCAAAACGCTTCGAGCGGACATGAGGTATGTCAACCATAAATGGATGACGTTATCTTACCTAGCACATATCTACAGTCTATAACTATAGGTAGACTGCAACCACCCTGTTTCTTCGCAGCTCTTTCCACATATTGTCTGATGTATTCCACCCCTGGGAAGTATAGACTGTTCCCGACTGTCACCATAACGTAACTAAACCCGTTTGCATTCTGGAATAGATAAATATTGTCATAGTTAGAGCTGTAACATAAACTTTACACACGACGTAAACATGCGCTTTCACACTCACAGCCACACGATAAGTCTGATGACTATTGTCGTGGGTGCTGGAAATATTCATATCACACACATAATGACACCCAGAAAAAAAATACGAATTTCCCTTGTGGAAAAAGCTTGTGTTCCCACCGAACCCGATGGATTCGATTCCCGCTGCCCGCTGCATGGAAGGCTAACGTGCACTGAACGTCTTACGCTGTACCGATATAAAGTCGTAGATTAGTGGCTGTATATTGTGACACTTTTAAAGTTTAAGAGGGTTTATTCCTTTTGTCTTCTCTCTCGTTCGCACAATTCGATATTTTTAATAAATACAATTTTGTATGAGTGTTTTTGTAAATGTTTTCAACTAACTACATGGACATTAATACAAGGATGTTTCAAACTTCTTTACGCTATCATATCCTTCAATAAGATAAGAAAAAACAGAGTTCCCAAATTTTAAAGTGATTTTCACGCTTCTTCGTTTAACTTAAAGATATGAAAAACGAAAGGTAGATTAAAACATTCATTGTATTAATATCCATATAGTTGGTTGAAAACATATTCAAAAACACACGTAGCTAATTGTATTTATGAAAAATATCTAAATGTGCGAGCGAGAGAGAAGACAATAGGAATAAACACTCTTAAATTGCAAACAATCTGAAATAGTAGTCAAACGCTAACTTATCTGATAATAACAAAACAGGGTCGCAGAGACACACGATAGACGTGAAACTTTTGTAATACAGGGAAATATTATAATTATTGATCACAGTGTTTACCCCCACCACTTTTCGTTACACAAAAAGGTTGCGGATCAGAATTTCAATAAGAAGTTTCACTCAACAATTAAGTACCTATTCCTAAAATGAAGTGGATCGGTACTTATCCATTTTAATATAATATTATTATCTATTTTGCGTGATTACCTAGTCGGACAAATCAATTCACCAATGGGTGGTATTTCAAGATATATTTATTACAAGAGATCAGATGTTAATTCGTTTGTAGATAAAAGAAATGACGTTACTTTCAAGGTTGTCTCATTTAACAGAGGTAATATTTGTATTTAAAACAGTATCGAAATGAGAGTCAATACGTCGCGTGATTGAGATTTTAATGAGTTATAAACGGAATTTAAGTATATATTTTATGATAATAATACTCTTATCGTTTAAGCTTTATATTCGCATTATTTTTACTGTTATCTATATTAATAATTAAGCAAGCCCGAAGCGTTTTCGTTTCAGCTCATACATTGCTTTAAATTTTGTGAGCAGGTACGATAATTATATATTTTTTTTGCTGATGCATAATACGCGAGGTCTTTAGCTTACAGAGCTTTTAGTTATAAACTGTATGGCGAAATTATTGTACCCGTATACATCTTGCTGCCCTAGTCTACAGTATGCATGGGACAATTTGCGAATGGGACGGTTTGAGAATGGGACAGCCTGTGAATGAGACGGTTTGAGAATAGGACGTTCTGCGAGTAAACCATCTATAGTAGCCGTTTAAAGAATATTGGACTTAGAGAATATGATATTACCGTCACAATTTCAGCGTCTAACTGCGGCCTAGCACTAGGATAAAGCAGCAATATGACGTTGACGGCCACTCCTGCGAGAATTCCCAGCTCTACACCGACGGACAGACAAAGCGCGAACGTCGCGAACGCTGGAACTAAGTCCGCTCGTCTGGAACGCCACATTGGTTTAACTACCTGAAAGGAAAAGAAATAATACATTTAAAAAACTTTTTTTTAAATTAAGCTTTTAGAAGGCCGCCATTTTGAATTTAGAGTGACGTCTCTTTATTTTTCGAGTTATTCTCAGCAAGCTCTTTCATTTGATACCCATATTGTAGGAGTGCATTAAAAATAACTTGTCCGCCATTTTGGGTCTTCCGCCATGTTGCATTTAGAACGACGTCACAAAGCTAACCATGTATTGTCATCCAAACTTAACGTGAATACAAAGTTTCAGCTCAATCAGTTGAAGATATCTGCTTCAAAATTGAGTTGCAAGATTCCACCCAAACAAACATAGTTAGCTACATACATATGACATTCATTGCATGTTATATAAAAGCTTGTAAAAAATATGGAAACTTCGGCAGTGATTTAATATTTGAGCCGTTAGGTGTTGAAACACTGCCACAAAAGGACCGGGGAACTCATTCTATTTTCAAAAAGTGTCTGAGCGCCTGGTTTAAGCGCCGCGTGATCAAAATACTGGTACTTCTTTGGCTCAATGTATTAGCATTGCAATTCACACTGGTAGTGGGCTTGATCGCTTGAGTTATAATCCGCGCGCGAAGAGATTGGGATGCGACCTTTTAGAACTGAGACGCGCGCGGTCAGCCAGCTAGCCGTAGCGTCGGCAAACTCGCGTCGAAGCTCGCATATGCTAGTTGAGTTTTATTTTAAATGCGAGATTTTTATATTAATGTGTAATTATTTTAGTGATTAATTAATAATGAGCGGAAAAGGGGTCAATAACGCTTTCCATCCATTGAAATAGATGATACAGTTGGATAACGAATCTAGTGATATTGGAATTATATTGCCACGAGAACTTTTTGACTAAGTTATGGGTTTGCTCAATAATACAAATAAAAATACCTAAAAGTCAATATAAAAAAATACAACCATGAATATTTTTGTGTATTTTCATAACCTTATAGATAGTAGAAATAATTTACTAATAATTTACTCAGAACTGCTAACGCTACTTGAGAACTGTCATTTCGATTTACTTTGTCAAGGTTCCGTCACATTCTCATTACGGATTATACCTCGGTGGCCTATAGTGCGCTTATAGGTAACTTAGTTATAAGACCTAAGTTACTTAGACTGTATAGATTGTACATACGAGTAATTTTAATTTAGTTTTACGAAATATAGAAAAATAATATGTAAGATATGACAATTTTTACACACCGTCCTCGACCACAGCAGCACTTACCATCAGACTTTGGCCAATAAGAAAAAAGTAAGTATAATACGACGATTCTGCTCTGTGGACGAGTCTTTACTTTCTACGCCGCAGGTCTTAGATTAGATTCCCGGCAGGACAACTATTATGTTTCTGTATCTGGTTCTGGGTACGTGATTGTGTGTGATGTAAATATAGATGTTTTCGGCACCCACGATTGTTTTTCTATGATTAGTGTTTGTACTTATAAGCCTGGCAAAGTCAAAATAGTTAAAAGTCTATAAATAAACGAGTAAAAAGAACGAATATCAGGTTAACTCTAAAAGCAAAATTTGTTTCAAAATAATTATATGCAAGCAAAGCTTAAAAAAACCGACTTCACCGCTTTATCTTTGGAATCTTGATCAGATTTAATGTATTAACCACGCATTATTGACTATAACTCAAAAACTAGCGATCAGATCTTGATCAAATTTCAATGGGACCATGTGGAAAAAACCAGCTTTTGAATAAAAAAACAATTATCAAAATCGGTTCACAACGAAAGAAGTAATGAGGTAACCTTTGAAGTCGGTTAAACGAGAACATCGTCAAAGTAGTCCAAAAATAGGCATTATTGACGATATTTCAAGGACTACTGATCAGATCTTGATCAAATTTAAATGGGACCAATTAGAAAGCAATATCTTTCAAACTAAAAAAAAACAGTCGACTTGAGTACCTCCTCCTTTTTTGGGAAGTCGGTAATGATCTAAAATTTTGTTACGTCAGTTTTTTATATGTGGAATAGGCAAGCATTTGTCCACTATCTCACCTGATGGAAAGTGATGATGCAACCGAATGTGTGACATGCTTGCCTAGAAGATACCTATATATTCACTCGAGAACGTCATCCTCTATAGAATCAGGCGTAGAACTAATTATTAAACGATTGCCTCCTTAAGACAATACTAAATAATTATATATCAACCAAAACGAAATGTTTAACACAGCTTAAACATTATTCAAAGGCTGGTTTGGTATACGAGTTTTTGCCTGTCAAATAATAACTTACTAGATTTACATAACTACTAACTTGTTTCTATGTTTAAAAAGCCATTGAAATAGATTTTCATACATATTTATTACATTATCTATTCTTCAGTGCCATTTGTTGATATCCGTTTAAAATTTTAATTATACTGATCTTAGTCTAAGAACTTTTATTCTCATAACAATAGGTGTTAAAAAATAGGTATAAGTACATATTTTTTTTTATAATTATGTTTCGATTTTAACATAGGTACGTAAAAATATTACAATCGCCGTCAGTAAAATTTTAGTATGATATTTAATGAACGCTGAATACACAATAAAGTATATAAAAGAAGAAGAAATAAAAGAAGAAGAAGTGAATAAAAGAAAAATAAATGTTTTCGAGATTTCGTGATTAGCGTGTTGATTCCAATAGTTGGAATGATTTTAGTCGTATTATTAACGTTACGCACCTCATATTCTATCATAAATATCACAGCACATATCACAACGGCGGCCAAAGACGCCTTCGGGATGAAGTAGAAGTATGGGGTCAGAAGACTCAGCGCCAGCAGCACCAACACACCTGCGGAAATAAACAAACACATTATATAACTGTGAGAAATTATTATGATTAGAATATGGAATATGCATGAGATTTAATTATAGAATAAGTTTGTTTTAACCGACTTCAAAAAAAAAGCAGGTTCTCAATTCGACATGTCCCATTTAAATTGATCAATATCTGACTCGTAGTTTTTGAGTTACCATCAATAATGCGTATTTAATTAATTTAAGCTTATCAAGGGTTCCGAAGATAAAGCGGTTAAGTCAGTATTCAACCGACTTCAAGAAAGGAGGTTCTCAACTCGACTGTATTTTTTTGTAATGTGTTACGCGATAGCTCCGCCAATTATTAATCGATTTGATGTTTTTTTTTGTTTGGTAGATTGTACTTCAGAGGTGGTCCCATATAAATTTGATCGAAATCGATAAGTCAAAACCAAAATATAAGCGGTAAAGTCGGTTTTAAGCTTTGATTGCGTTTAATTATGTTTAGGTTTGCTTGCGTTTAAATTATTAATATATATAGCAATAGAATGGATTAGATTTAGACTTTTAACATAATTTTCTTATTTACACGCTTTTTAATTAGGTTATACAACATTTAACTAGATTTAATCGTGACTGTACGTCACGATTAAATTCTCCTACTTTTTACTACTAACACATTCCTTCTAGTGAATGACGATTGTCAAACAAATAAACGTAGATATAATATATCAGTATTTTCATTAAGTGTTTTACTCGAAGTGAAAGTAAATAAACCGGCTAGTCCGACATGCCTATGTAGTTATATAAAACTGTAACCAGCTTACCGAGTGTAATAAAATCATGTCATACTCTCATGATGTTTATCTTATAGTGCAACTGTAGTAAGGTAAGGTTTCGGTTTTGTGGCAAATAATTAAACGCAAGCAAAGCTTAAAAAAACCGACTTCACCGCTTTATCTTCGAAACCTTGATCTTTTCTTGACCAAATTTAAATGGGACCACGTGGAAAGCACCAGCTTTCAAATAAAAAAATAATCATCAAAATCGGCGCACAAAGAAAGAAGTTATGAGGTAACTTTTGAAGTCGGTTAAAAACGAGAACATCGTCGATGTAGTCCACAGAATACGCATTTTTGAGGATGACTCAAAAACTGCTAGTCAGATCTAGATCAAATTTAAATGGGACCAATTGAAAAGGGACGCCAAAAAAACAAAAAAAAAATTTCTAAAGCGTTCACGTGGAAAGAATTTATAAGGTAACACACATAAAAAATAAATAAAAATACAGTCGACTTGAGTATCTCCTCCTTTTTTGTGAAGTCGGTAAAAAAGAAACTGTTTATAAATTTGTAATAATGTTAGAGAACATAATTAGAAAAATAATGATAACTACTAATTGAATGAGGCGTTATTTTTCGGAAATCCATAATGACAAAGTAAATCAGGATGCCCTCCCGCACGTCTCGAAAGTTAGTGTTATTGTGGTGCGAACATTAGTATTAGTATCGTGGGAACTCCGCCGAAGCCTCTGCTCTCGCCGAGCCCTGTTCGACACGTGACGTAGAACGACTCTCGATCTAGAGTTCGGCGAGTCAACAGCTCCTGAGGTTGCCTCGTGTAAAGGTGGAACATGTGGGGAGTTGTATGCTGAAACACCGGCGATGAGCCTAGTTCGGCAGATACTCTAACACGATATTGCTAACTTAGACTTTTTTTGTGAAATATTATACATTCTTTGGAAATAAATAATTATTAACAAAAAATAATTTACTCCTTTTATGGCACTTGATTTCTTTTTTTTTATTATTCAAGATAGGCAAACGTTTGACCACCATCTCACTTTTTATTTTTTATGTACGATAGGCAAGCGTTTAACCACAATCTCACCTGATGTAAAGCGATGATGCGGCAGAAGATGTAGTATGCTTGCCTAGAAGGTACCTGTTCACTCTTGACTTGAAGGCTCCCAGATTATACTGTTCGGGGAACAAAGACGAGGGCAAGAGTTCCATTCCTTCGCTGTACGGATGATAGACGTAGAAGCGAAACGCTTCGAGCGAACTGGAGGTATGTCAACGATATATGGATGACGTTTGACAGATGGTAAGCGACGATGTGGTCGTCGATGGAGCAAGCTTGCCTAGATGATTCACTCGCGACTTGAAGACTCCTATAATGTGCTTATCCATCAGAAAACACCGAGTCAGGCGAGCAGTTCCATTCTTTTACGGTTCGCACAATGAATGTTAAAGCAAAACGCTTAGTCCGCATTTGCGGAACGTCTACCATATAGCGATGGGATGGGGGAACCCTCCCACGGCCCCAGTGTCTCAATCTATAATTAGCTTACATATAAATTATCGATATTACTTGTAGAATTGGATATTACACGTATTTATTAATAAGACGGCACTAATTCATTATTAGTAATGCGTAATTGTACCTAGAGGCACTTCATTATAATCAATTAATGATTAGTTACTGGTAATAATGATATTTTATTGTTTCTTATCTAATATAGAGAATATGCATGAAATTTCAAATTATAGGATAAGTATTACTCTTTATTGGGAGACGATAAAACTTAAAATATTACCATATCTCCTTCCACTCCTTCAAACACTTATATTATTAATAAATATTTATGAAAAAAGACTTATAAAAAATGTGTGGGATATTTAAAATAACAAAACGAACGCTATTGCCTAGACTGATTGGTCGGTTCACACATTTCTGATGTCATTGATTGGTTAAATTTCTTTGAAGCTGTGATTGGATTGTGGATAGCACAGAGAAAACGTCCAAATGGCAGCGTTTAAAATCGCTCTAACCTGCTTGCATTCTTAAATATTTATTTTGATGAAATGTAATGTTTTTATAAATGACATTTTATTTTCGGCAATAATTGTATAAACAATCGATTATATATAACTTAAAGATTAAAAATAGTGCGTGTCGAACGGAACGGCTAAGTGCGTGTCGAACTCATGCACTGAAGGTTCAATTTGACGAGACAATACGAGAGATATACATAATATATTTAGCCGATCTTTGTTAAACTTTAGATTTAACACTATCATTCTAAGATTGAAGTATATAGTATAAAGCATTAATATATAATACTAAGCAAAAATGTAGGAATAACACTCCACTATATTAATGATTACCTTTTATTTTACTGCTATTTTAAATATTGGATATGAGTATACGTCATCAAAATGCATACCTAATTTGTGATTTTCGCCAGCTACCTATTACGATTCAAGAGATATATTATTCTATTATTTCTATTGAATATAAGAGATTATATAAGATTCAACCTTATACTGTCTGACAATCCTAAGTATATGGTTGACATACCTCCAGTTCGCTCGAAGGGTTTCGCTTCTACGTTTATCGTTCAAACTGAACTGGAGTGGAACTCATTGCCCAAGTCTTTGTTCCCCGAACGGTATAATCTGGGCGTCTTCAAGTCAAGAGTGATTAGGTATATTCTAGGCAAGCATGCTACATCTTTGGCCGCATTTTTATATTCCATCAGGTGAGCCTATCGGGCATAAAAAAGACAGGACAGTTTGCTTCCTTGGTTACGGAACCCTAAGAAGGAGCAGCATACAGTATTTATACAATCTATGTTTACAATAAATGACTTTCTATCTTTTAGTCGAATTGAGAATCCCTCCTTTTTTTAGAATAAACGGTTTAATAATACCCGTAGTTTTGTAAATACATATTTATACTTTTCAATTCCTTAAAAATTATATATAATTAATCGACTTCAAAAAAAGGAGGAGGTTCTCAATTCTACTATATTTTTTCTTCATTTGTTCCCACGGAACTTTTTTCTAGATGAACCGATTTTGATGATTTTTTTTTATTTGAAAGCTGGAGCTTCCCCTGTAGTCCCATTTAGACCCTCAACAATGTGCATTTAAGTCATTTAATCTGATCAAGGGTTCCGAAGATAAGGCGGTGAAGTCGGTTTTTACCGACTTCTCAAAAAAGGAGGAGGTACTCAAGTCGACTGTATTTTTTTTTTTGTTTACCTCATAACTTCTCTCCACGTGAGCCGATACCGAATTTTTTTTTTAGTTTGTAAGTTGTTGCTTTCTAATTGGTCCCATTTAAATTTGATCTAGATCTGATCAGTAGTTCTTGAAATATCGTCAATAATGCCTATTTTGGGGACTATTTTGACGATGTTCTCGTTTACCCGACTTCAAAAGTTACCTCATAACTTCTTTCATTGTGAGCCTATTTTGATGATTTTTTTTATGAAAGCTGTTGCTTTTCATGTGCTCCCAGTGAAATTTTGATCGAGATCTAATCTCTGGTTTTTGAGTTATCGTCAATAATGCGTGTGCAATACATTAAATCTGATCAAGGTTCCGAGGATAAAGCGGTGAAGTCGGTTTTTTTAAGCTTTGCTTGCGTTAAATTATTTTAAGCTTTGCTTGCGTATAAATTATTTGGGTAAATTTTCTCATAGCTGCGTCTTATACAAATAAATTTCGATGTTTCAATATGATGTACTTATCAAGGTGGACATTATTCCACCAAGACCCGATGAATCAAGATATACGGAAATAAGCGGGGGTGATTTAATTCAATTACTTGGATAAAAAATACTAACATTACATTAGGAGTTTTGCCGCGAAAGTAAAAAAAATGGCGTTGCTAATTTTGTATAATTTTCCAAAACCGGTTATTCTTCGAGTGTTAATATGTAATAATGGTGGATTATTAACCGTTTATACTTAGTAAACGTGCAAAGTGTAGGCAAATGATACCAAGTTGAAAAACATGATTTCGTCTTCGAACTCTAATAGAAGTTTTAGTAAAGTTTCTACAAATTTACTAGGGCATGACTTGACTATGACTGGACGACTTTGACTGTGACTTGTGACTACGACTTTTTATATGAAATACACTTGAAATATATTATTACTTGACACTGGCTAAATGCACAAGATTGCGAAGCCAAAATTAAAAAAAATAACATTTAATTACATTCACTGACCTCCCTGATAGCCAATTTATTTACTTATATAAAGAGAAATCGTGCTTTAATGGTCAATTATTGAACAGTTTGTACAAACGAGTATTAATCATCGTTCGCAATAGACTGAATAACTCGTGACTACAATGTTCAGGCCTCTTGGCTCACACACAAAGTTAGAAAATGTAGATCTTCACTTAGTGGTCAGTTTACAATTTAACCGTAAACAGTTGTATGTGCTTCCAAGCTATTTATATATGTTTTAAGCGCACACATAGAGCAATGACTTTATACTTTAACTCTTAAGTCACTTCCTACCATTTAATTTGACCTCTGATCTTATACATAATGAATCTAACGAGAGATAATGTAACAATGGTCTCATACAAGTATCTTACAAATGTGGTGAGTCCAATGGTTGTGACTATTTGGGAATAAACCGAGAGATAACATTTAAAATGAACACTGAATATTGCTTACCTAAGAAGCATTTTGAAAACCGAATCCTTCACTATCAAAACTTTTTTTTATGCTCGATAGGGAAGCATTTGACCCCTATCTCACCTGATGGCAAGCGACGATGCGGTCGACGATGGAGCACGCCTGCCTAAAAGATTCACTGACGACTTAAAGACTCCCATATTATATTTAACAGGACATATAGACTCAGGTAAGGAGTTCCAAGTAATGAGTGTGGAGGCAAAACGCTTCGTCTGCATTTGTGGGATATCTACCATATAGCGGTGTCGCTTTGGAGTCTGTCTTGATGTCCGATAATAGAATGGGGATGGGGGAATTAGATTGTGTAATTCCGTTGCACACTATCCGAAATGTTCATCTGTACTCATACTGGTTCATCATCAATGAGTTTTTATCGTAACACTAGCATAGACATTTTCATTTTGATACTGATTTTCATACACATTGTACGTAACAAGAGATCATAATAAAATGGACTTAGTTGGTATATCTTACCAGTATAAATGCTTCCAAACTGCGTGGCCACTCCACTGGCGTGGTTCACAGCAGATCTTGAAAATGATCCAGTTATTGGCATTGCACCCACAAACGATCCAAGAATGTTAGTCAAAGATAGGGTTAGCAACTCTTGCGTTGCGTCTATGGAATCGCCGCTGGCTGTAAAAAGAAAGAAATACGGCTTGACGACCCTGTTGGCGTAGTGGAAAGGTCTCCGCCCTCTGGTCTCTCCAAATTCCATTCCAAGGGACATTTGTGCTTCTGGATCTGGGTGTAATTGTGAGTGATGTAAATGTTTCCGGCATTCACGATACAAGTCTTTGAAGTTAGTGGGGGGCTGTGAGTGTGAATGCGTTTGTTTGTTTGTTTATGTTTATTTGGAATAGCTGTGCGTTATAATCTACGGACAGAGGAAACGTCTAGAGTTCACTCTGTATCTTGTGGTGCGTGGAGAATGTTTCGCAGTTTTCTACTGACTTCACAAAAAAGGAGGAAGTACTCAAGTCGACTGTATTTTTTTAAAAATTATGATATAATTCGTGTTTAGTCATCTAATCTGATCAAAGTTCCGAAGATAAAGCGGTGAAGTGGAATATTTTTTAAGCTTTGCTTGCGTTTAATAATACAATCGATCTTCTTGCCATCATATAGCATAAATTAAAAAACTATACGATTTTTTATAAAATGAAAGCTTATCCCCTAAATATCGATCAATTGCACTCTAATCTATTTAGACGGCAAATTTTTACCTTATACTTGCAAACTTTGTACTAAGAGGTTTTAGAAAGCTCTATAAAATGAAGTACCTCAAAAAGGGTATAAAACACTTGAAAAGTCCGTCAATGCTCCAGTGATACCCCGGGTGTCGTTGAACTGCCCGCTGGCTTAGCTGGCTGCGCGTTCGCCTTTTAAGAAGCGGTTATCGGGTTCGATTCCCGGTAGAAACACAAGTTTTCTACCTAAAGGAAATATTTTGTATTTCTGGTTTTGGGTGATTGCGTGTGATGTGAATGTTTACGAAACCCACGACAAAAGTCATAGAACTTAGTGTGTGGCTGTGGGTGTGAAAGCTTTTTTTTTTTTTTTTTTTTTTTATTTGTGACAGGCTAGTGTTTGACCACTATCTCACCTGATGGTAAGTGACGATGTGATCGAAGCTGGTAAACACACTAGACCTGGAATACGCAGGCTCTCAAGGATAACTGCCGGAACACCGTATTTGGCTTATATAAAGCGTTTATATATTTGTGTTAAAGATGCTTATAGGCGACAGGGCACGATTTCAATCAGGCGGGACGTCTGATACATAACAAAAGCACGAACTAAGACTATTTAGAACCATAAAGAATATTAGATTATCGGCACAGAAAATATTGTTAATCTGATAGCAACTCAAACGAAAAAATATTTTTTTTATTAAAAATAATTATTATTTTATATTTTAAACAGAAAATTTACATTGACATTACTATACATAAATAATACATGTGCCAAGATTACGACATCCGGCCGCTGGGTTTCATAATAATTTAATGATAACATTTTTATAGTAATTTAGTTTGTTTACATTTTTGGTGTACAGATAATTTTAATTATAGACAACTGTAATAAGCTTATCTATTTGGAACACCGACCAGGATACTTTACACGGCAAAAATTGTACGACAAAATATATAAGGTCCGATGACCTTAATGAATAAGACATGATGAAACTAATACGCAGTACTATAATTGATATTGAAAATGGCATCACCGTTAAGATCTACAGATGGATATAACTAGTTCTACTAAAATAGTAATAAATCCGTAAGTTTGTGATTGAACTTTTGATCTATATCTATAACGGCGGAACAGGTTTGGCAGACATGCTGGTATCGGACATACACTAATTTTAGTTTTGATCATCTCGGGTGAAGCGTCAGGGTACAACTATTATATATATTTACATATATACGGTGGTAATCGATTTATAATTTTATATTCTTTTAAATTTTTCTAAGCGCAGAAGCACAATAGATAAGAATTCAATATTAAACATTTTATTTGCTATGACAGTCTGAACTAAAGTAAAGAAATACGAAAGATGCATAAGAGGATGATCCGTACAGGTGAATTTCGGCATTATTGCCTGAGGCTTATTCAAAGGTGGCTTATTCCAAGTGAGCTTGGAGCTGAAAACTCCGATAGGGCGTCGGTGTACCAAAAACGAGGGTTCATCCCGTGCTAAATGTTTTTTTATAACATAGCATATTAAACACTTATAACTAAAGAGAACTCACCGAAAGCCTTAGCGATCGCAACATTGCCCAGCACAGCAATGATAGGGACTAGAACAATGGACGAGCCGAGATCCGAACACATTTCTATGAACGAGACTTCTCTGTCGCCGATCTTAGTGCCGAATGGCGGCAGCCTAAGTGCTGGCAGTCCATCCCTAGAAGGAAATTAAGTTAAGACCTTTTCCCTTTACTTAATTTGAAATGCTCGTTGGCTTAGTTGGGTGAGCGTTCGTTTTCTAAGAAGGATATCTGGTTCGATTCCCGGCGAGAAAACAATTTTTCTCCCCAAGAAAAATTTGTGTTACTGGTTCAGGTTGTAATTGTGTGTGTATGTGATGTGTATGTTTCTGGCACCCGCTTCACAAGTCATCGAACATAGTGTTCTGTGAGTGTGAAAGCGTTTATGTTTTATGCTTCCATGAATCCTTATCATAACTTATTTGTTAATTTATAATAAGCTTTCTTCATCAACACACTTTTTACTACTGATTTAAATTTTAAACCTTCCCAATGGTTATTCGTAGAAAGTTTTGAATCATATTATTATAATGTTTATCGTAAATGTTTTGTGGAACAGAATAGAAAAGAATGTCAATCCATCTCGAGACGGCTGTAAATTTCCGAATCTAGCAAAGAAAGATATTAACTTTCACGAGTGTCTCTATGGGCCCATGTAAATAAAAGAATTTGAAAAAGTTTTCTTGAAATATACTAAGATCATGAATCAGGAGAACGGCTCTTTCAATTATTTATCTAGAACCGTTTAAAGACTTGACTTACTTGACAGTGCCAGTGAGATTGAATGGCGACTCTCCGTAACTGCTTTGGAAGAAGAACGCGATTAAAGAACAGGTCACCACTACGATAGCATTTCTGGACGTCGACAGGAGCCAAAGAGCTTTCTTTAAACCCTTTTGGCTTGGAGGTAGGTTGAGATCTTTCATTTTCTGTGGAATACAATCGTAATTACAAAACTTATTTACTGTGTTGCAAAGGTAGAGCAGGATGCTAGCGGAATAGGTGCTTTGTGTGGATTGAACCCCAAAAATTAAATCACAAGATCACAGCGAGTCCGCAAAGCTATAATAACCAGAATACGTAAAGGTTCAGTGAAATGTTTACCTACCTATCACAAAAAATCGGGTTACGGAAACATTAAAACACACATACACATTCAGAAACAGTTACAAGAATTTCCCTAGTGGAGAAAACTTCTTTGTCCAACGGGATTCGAAGCCGGTACCCGCTGCTTAGAAGACGTACGTAACCCAACTACGCCAACGGCAGTCCTTCACTTCAATAACCATGAAATAAACACTTATCATGCTTGGACCCGACATTAAGTCCGAAGACTTATGAGGGACGTGCACAAACATACCATGGCAAGGAAAATTATGATTCTGCCAGGATATGATCCCTAGTGACCTGTCGGGGCCGTTGAAGTTTCGAAAATCTGCCTCAGGAATCGTAGAGACGATACGTAAACGTAAAGCTACCAAAATAAGTAGAAACGAGTTGTTTTAAATTTCACTATGTGTAAAGGTCTCATGACTTTTTAAAAAAATCTCTAATGGACATGCGGTTGGCAACTATTTTACATGATAGTATGCAATAGAGACAAAAATATCGATTATGCTTCTTCTTTTTATTGAGTCAATTGGTCTAACTTACTACCTTTACATTCATATTTATTTATTGCAAACATGTTCCCATGTATCAATGCAAACAGGTATACAAGACTTAAAATTATTACATGCTATAACTTGTTATTATATGATTCTTGCTAAACGCGTCGCCAATTGTTTCACCATCCCTAGAGGCATTTGTTCTTGAAGAACGTGGCAATAAGTGGGATATTGTTTGGTCGGGGGCTCCGCATATGCACCTATTAGGGGAAAAGTAGCATTTAACCAAGTTGTGTCTACAGCGGCTAACCTGGATTCACAGGCGTAGATATTAAGCTTATATTTTTAAAAAAGGTACATAGCAACCCGTAGCGAAAGTATTACCACATTATCAGTAATATTACCATTTTATTATATTATTATCAGTGGGACATAAAAAACACTTAAACTTTTTTAAAACAAATTATCCACTACATTGTTTATCAGACTTTTTTTTATGCATAGATAGTACTTGTAAAATGTCTGCAGAAACACATTATTTAAATAATCATACATAATTAAATAAAGTGAATTAATTAAGATAAAATAAATTACTTTATTCAAAAACTTACTCTCATTAAAAGTAGAATTATAATACACGACACACCGAGGCAGCTATCTGCTAGTTTTGCATTTGGCATATTTATCACCACCTGTAACAACATAAAACGTATAAAAAAACAATGAAAGACAAGAGTGAACAGGCATTAAGTTTTATAAAAAAAAAGAAATATTTAGTAGAGATATTATCAGTGTAGATTATAGTATGATAATTACACACAGGTGTAAAATGAAACTATGTATTGTGCGTATATAGTGAAATATGTGGCCTTGCTTGCATCACGTATAACTATTATAACAATAGGGAATATGCATATATTTGTTTGTTTTTATTCGATTGTTTAAGTTCATACATTGCCGTATTTTTTTTTACTTAATCGTTGTATTTCATATCAAAATAAATATTCAAAAATGCAATCAACAAATTTTAAACGTGGTCAATTTGACGTTCTTTCTTTGGTGTCCTATGTCTACGACACAGATGACTGTGTGTGATGTCTATGAAGCTGCAGTAAAAGAAAGCAAATCCTTGACATCAAAAATGTGTGAACTGACGTCACGAATGAGTTTAGCCAATAGTGTGGCTTTTGCTACTTTCAATATAAAAATAACTGACGCTATGGCATTTGGTACAAGTTGAGAGACTTTTCATCTTGAGGGTTTAAAAATTACGTCTTTAATAAGGTAGGTCAGATGGTAGCTAGCCGGGCGAGCATTAGCTAAAAGGACCTACCGTCGTGTAGAATTGATTTCGGATCAGTAATATAAGTGACATAAGTAGACGAACTTAGAACTCCCACTGGCTCTTTTATACCTGTTCCTGTAGCGGTAGGATTCATTTGCGAAGTCCTCCGGGGACTGGCCATTGAACAGGTAGTTAACTTACATTACTATCTTTAGGACTTTGGCTATCAAAGTTGCCAGTGAAATTACAAGACAACTTGATATCTCAGACCTGTTGAAAAAACCTGTCTATCTACATATAATGAAATTGTAACAGGCCGATGTCTGTACATTTTAGTTATTGAAGAAAAACTAATATCTTAATTAGAGCAACAGAAGTAAAACGCATTTTTTTTATTTTTGTCTTTCTGTTTGACTGTTCTTACTACCTAGACGAATTCGCGAGCAGCAGCTAGTTTTGAATAAAAAAGTTCAGTAAGTAAAGGGCAAGCTGATCTGCCGAGCGACTTAATTGCCCCATTAATGGGTAGCATAAAAAAATTAAATCCCACCTGAGCTGCGCAGAAACTATGATATATTTTTTTTTTTACAGACTACGCAAACGTTTGACTACAATCACACCTGATGGAAAGTGACGATGTTGTCTAAGGAGATTGTAGGGAAATGTTATGACAATTGAATATAATGAGACTCTGTATGTTATACATAAACATAAACGCTTTCACACTCCAACCCCACACTAAGTTCGATGACTTGTGTAGTGGGTGCCGAAAATATTCACATCACACACACAATCACAACCAGAACCAGAAACACAAATTTTCCATGGGGAGAAAACACAGTAATTTTTATTAGATTCGACTTTTTGTATTAGATTACAGTATGTAATCTAATACAAAAAGAGGGTTCAGTCAACATAGGACCTTGCATGCGAAACAGCATTACTCCTAAAATAAGTTCTTCGCCGAAGAATATATTATCTTTTCTAGAGCCAATTAGAACAATTAAAATGTTATCAAGGTTAATAAACCGTTGCGGTTTTAAATGCAACCATTTATCGGTTGCTTTATAAATACACAGGAAACACTCCGTTTGATGATGTTAACAATTTATAATTGAGTATGCAAAAATAAACTAATTTGTTTTTTTTTATGCTTGATAGGCAAGCATTTGACCGCTATCTTACCTGATGGAAAGTGACGATGCGGCCGAAGATGGAACATACTTGTCTAGAAGAACCTATTCACTCTAGACTTGAAGACACCTAGATTGTACCGTTCAGGGAACAAAGACGCAGGCAATGAGTTCCACTCCTTCGCTGTACGGATGATGAACGTAGAAGCAAAACGCTTCGAGCGAACTGGAGGTTTGTCAACAATAAATGGATGACGTTTGACAGTTTGTCTTGTTGTTTGATGGTAAAAAGGGCATGGAAGAATTATATCATGTAACTTCTGAGCACACTAAGCGATACATTAGATATTCATTTACGATAAGAAACATACAAATTGGTTAAATAACGTACAAGTTTAAATCTTGTAACTAAGAATAATTAAATCAAACTAATCCAGCAAAACAAATGAATGCGAAGGAGTGTGCGTGTCTGTGTAAGTGTGCATGTTTGAAGCAAGATCAATTAAGAGTAAAGAATGGATAATTTTACTCCTTCAGTAAACAACATTCATTTTTAAGCATAAATTCACACTGATACCTGTAGGACATATTTATTTCTATTTTGTGATATTGTATTTGATGCTAGGGAGAAATAAATCAGTCTTAGTATTGAAGTCTGTGTTATCTATTCGTCTCCCTCCTTCTCGTATCTTAATTTTTTTTACAATAACTGCCGTATTGGTTGAGCACACACACACACACACTTTATCTCATCTCATTTTCTACCCCCGCTGGTGAGAAATGAGTAAAAAAATAAGCTTCACTATCAACCGCTTTTATAATCTTTAGAAGATACTTTATGAAATAAAACATATGCTTCTTTTACATCAGACTTACGCGGGCAAAGCCCCTCACTCCTAGTAAACTTACACTGAGTTAGTCACAAGTTATATATCAGCTTAAGGCAATCCTGACAGTCTAGACCAGGGGTCGACAACCTTTTGAGTCGGAAGAGTCAAAAATGTCAATTTTCTAAATTTCAAAGTTTTATAGAGCCACAATTTTTTTTCTTGGCAACAATAATTCCTACTCTACAATGAGTATCGTATCGAAAACGCTATGCACGCGTTATACCTACCTAATCATTCCAAAATTTACTTGTTTCGACTGTATAAATGTACTTTTTTACTACCTTTGGAGGCTTATATAGTGACGATTCAGAACATTTTTGTAAATGATTTTTTTAAATAATATTATTTGCGTACTAAAGATTCGCAGCTTCACATCGAAAGAGCCGCATGGGGCTCGCGAGCCGCAGGTTGCCGACCCCTGGTCTAGACTATCAGGGTGAAATCAGTTTGTAGCGTTGCTACTCAAGTTATTACTGTACTTCCGAGTAGACATTACAAAATTCTTTCCGAGCTTGCTTAGTTTCTAGAAAACGAGTTGTTTTCGAGAGACGACACCGCTTGCGTTTCGTTTAATAATCGAGTGTCATGTTACAAGACCACACAAAGCCGGCGTGATTGTATTACATACTATCTAGTTACTTTCACTTTCGAGAATACCTTAGAATAGTAACATCGGCCGTCATTTTAAGTACCCCAGTGACCATGTCTTAGAATGATAAAACAAACTTATTAATCGGATTGTAGTAGTACTTTATTGCAGAGTCCGCTTTGGGAAGTTCCACCTTTGCCAGTCATTCAACCACGAAGCTATAGGAGTAGTGTGCACACGTGTACTTGAGAGAGCGTTCGCCTTTAAAACAGCGGATTCCCGGTGTAAACATAAGTATTTTCAGAGAAATTTGTATTTCGGGTTTTAGGTGTAATTGTGTGTGTGATGTGATTGTTGTTTGCCAGCTATCACGAGACAAGCCATCGAACTTAGTATGTAGCTGTAAGATATATATTTTTTATAACAAACTAAGCAAACGTTTGACGACAATCACACCTGATGGGAAATGACGATGTTGTCTAAGCTTTAATAAAACGGGCATTAATTAAGAAAGCCTACTATAAGACCACAGACTATATTAATGACAAGGATGCATGGAGGCAAACTGCACAGGCTCTTTCTAGCGACTACCATAATAACACCTAGGTTAAGAAAATTATGTATTGGAAATTAAGAATTGTTTTTAAAAAAAAATATGAAAAAAAAAATGCGCCGCCGAGTTTCTTGCCAGGTTCTTCTCGAGATGGCTGTAATTTTGAGAATCTGGCAGTAGATTCATTAACTTTCATGAGTGCCTCTTTGGGGCCCATGTGAATAAACGATTTTGATTTGATTTGATTTGAGCATCCTTGCTCAGTATATACCTATTCACTTTACGTTTGAACATACCCAAATTGTACCTTTCGGGAAATACAGATACAAGCGTTACATTTTTTTGCTGTTCTATAAATGAACGAAGACGCGAAACGTTTTGTGCGAATGAACGGTATTTCAACCATAAATGGGTGACGCGACGCCGTCCGTCTGGATGTAATGTGAAAATAATTAAACGCAAGCAAAGCTTAAAAAAACCGACTTCACCGGTTTATCTTCGGAACCTTGATCAGATTTAATGTATTGAACACGCATTATTGACGATGACTCAAAAACTAGAGATCAGATCTTGATTACATTTAAATGGTAATATATATATATCTAAATATATATAACTCAAAGGTGACTGACTGACTGACTGACTGACATAGTGATCTATCAACGCACAGCCCAAACCACTGGACGGATCAGGCTGAAATTTGGCATGCAGGTAGATGTTATGACGTAGGCATCCACTAAGAAAGGATTTTGATTAATTCTAACCCCAAGGGGATAAAATAGGGGATGAAAGTTTGTATAAAACTTTGTCAATTTTGAATTAATACTTCTTAACGCGAGCGAAGCCGCGGGCAAAAGCTAGTATATAATAATTTTCCGTAATGAAAAAGATTATGCATTCTATACAATCTATAATTATTGATAAAACTAGGAACACTGTCCTGCAAAGAACGGCATCCCCGCGCTGCGCCTCGTAATATGCACGCTAACGCCAGTTGACACTTGACGGTCCATACATCAGTTAGCTTTTGATTTCTCATCTGTTAGTACTACCTCTGTGATGATGTGTTTTAAATTGTCGCGCACTTGTTAAATTTGTAGTAAAAAATATTACGTATCACGCGGGTGAAGTTCAGTTTACTAACTCAAGGCAAATTCACACTCCTTTTAGTAACCTGCCGTAACTATTATCTTGACTAAAGTCGTACCTATTTCTAATTTAGCCGCTAACTCTGTAAATACATTTCGATAGTATTTATAGTGTTGTTTCCTGTTAATACATTTCGATAGTATTTATAGTTTTGTTTCTCTAATAGCGCGGTGTAGGGAAGGCCAAGGCTATGTACGATTAGAATCGCAGTTCAAAATGCGGAATGATTTCCGTCTTGAATACTTGATATTTGTAAACTTAACTTGTGAAAAATAATCTGGTGCAAATCAAAAGCACAGGCAGCAAATTACCTTTATCAATAGACGTAAATTAACTAGCCCAATATGACAAATTTTATATGCAAATAAATAGCCTCTAGATTTGAACTGAAAACCGAGTAGACACAAATTTAAACGATGCGATGATCACAGATGTAGTTGCAGTGAAGTTCACTGCCTAGCCCGAGGTCTATCTCCGTATGGAATATGAAAACAAACCTTTTTTGTTGGTAAAAAGAACGCACAACAAAACAAAAAAAAAGAGAGACAAGACCAATTTAAAAAAAAAAATTAAATCTATCGAACTACTCTATTCGAGTTTTTGCGAGACTTACGCAGGGCAACATATATATATATATTTGACTTTGACTGTGACTTGTGACTAAGACTTTTATTATGAAGAATAGAAATTGTTAATATTTGTTTAATATTTCGACTGAAGGACTATGCATCCATGGTCATGAAATAATTTAAAAAAAATATGTGTATATATACATTATTTAAATTCCTAACGTTTCAAGAACAGCAGTTTTGTGGTATCAGGGAGAGATTTGAAGACAGTTGTATTTAACAAATATTTGTAGAAAAGCATTTGTATATAGATATAAGATAAAATTCGTAAAATATTGTTTGATTCAGTGTCTTACAACACTTAACAGTAACTTAAAACATCTAAGAATTGAACTGAAGGCAAAACTGCGACAATCACAGACCTCGCTGTAGAAAAACAATCTGGTAAAAAGTTCAGCCTACAACTAACCTTCTTCAACGTGTCTATAAAACTTCCAGACTTGAACTGAAGACCGAGTAGACCCTTAAGTTGGGACACTGCGATGATCACAGACGTCGCTGAAGTAAAGCCCACTGTTACAGGCACCGATATGAAGTCTATTAAAACACCTGAAAGAAACAAAACTATTAGAAAAATGTGACTTACTAACGATTAATGATTTTCGACAGTGTAAAAAAGCACACGATCATCGGCCCATTTCGTTTCTAATGCTAGGATTCAGGGAATTTTGCTCACAAGGTGAGATTCTAGTCAAGGGCGTGCTCCACCACGCTGTCCTAATGATGAAGGATGATGATTTCTGAATTGTATGTTTACACTGTTGGTTTAGTTATTGCCCGTTGGTTTAGTTGGGTTCGCCTTCAGTTTTCTTCCAAGGAAAATTTGTGTTTCTAGCTCTGATGTGATTTTGTGTGATGTGGATGTTACCGGCATCCACGACATAAATTATCGAACTTAATGCGGGACTGTGAGTGTGACAACGTTTACTTTATGTTTATTGCAAATTCCATACATCAACTGAGAAATTCAAGGAGATTCAAGCAAGCTTAGGATTTATCTCGATCGTCATTGCTGAGCCACTCTTGCTCTAATTACGGAAACAAGAAGTCTTTGAACTAAGTGAGGAGTTGTGCGTGTAAAAAATACGATACAACACCTAGCCAATAAGCCGACTTTACCAGGACGTGCTGGCTCAGCCAATCAACGACTCGTTCGTAGATTATCTGGGCCGAATCTACAACAAGCATAACCCTCCATTGGAACAAGAAGGTTTGATGTTTAGCAGGTCATAAAGCTCATGCCAATAAACTTATTCACAACATGGGTTCACGAATGAGTTGTTCACTCTTACTCCAACTAGGAAGAGTAGTGTGGGTACTACATGTTGTACCGACTTTTCTTAGTAACAAACAGGAAGCTATATTATAATGATGAGATAATTATTCAGATGAATTATTTGTACCTCGTAAATTAAAAACAACAATAATTAAATTATTATTTCTGACACATTTTCTCGTAACTACAAACGGTTTCATCTAAAATTCTGCCAAGGATAAGGATGATAAGAAAAATATACAAAAAATACGCGTATTAGAATATAACGAGATGCTTGCCACTCGTTCTGATAAATTGTATTATTAATGAGATGTTTACCGCCACTACCGAGAATATTTTAAGCGTGATAGCAAGATGCTATGTCTACGTATTATTAGTATAAATAATCTCAGTTATCCCTGAGATCCAGTCATTCTAGGCTTAGCGTTGTTTACTATACATGACCACATCATCACTTATCATCAGGTGGAACAGTGATCAAGCGCAAGCTTAACAGAAAGGCACATAGCACCTCTATAATGTTTTTTTTTCTACTTGCATATCAAATCTCACCTGACGGAAAGGAATGATGTAACATGCTTACCTAGAAAATACCTATGTCTACTTTAGGCTTGAACACTAACATGTACCGTTCTAAGAACAAAAACGTGGACATTGAGGTCTACTGCTTCGCTTTTGCGCCGTCGAGTTTTTTGCCAGGTTCTTCTCGAGATGGTTTTAATTTAGCGAATTTGGCAGTAGAATCATTAACTTTCATGAGTGTCTGTTTGGAGCCCAAGTGAATAAATGATTTTGATTTGATTTGATTTGACGAACATACCGCGAGCAAATGGAAGATTAACAACAAACGTATTCACACTCACAGCCCCAAACTAAGTTCAAAGACTTGTACCGTGGGTGCCAGCTCAGCGCAGAGGACAGAGTGCCATAGCGCCAACTAGGTTAACCAGATTCAGAGGGTCACGGCACAAAATAAATAGGAGCAGCTTCTATTTATTTTGTGGTCTCAGTTTCTACTGCTACGACGAGCTAGTCCTTTCGGTGAAGGGTAACATCGAGATTAAATTCATGTCGGTAGAGCACTTTCTGGTCCTCGCCTGTTTAGCTATACTGAAATACAGTCGAAGTAGCCCTGAAGTAAAAAATCCGTCGCCAAGCCGTGCGGCAACTTTGATAGCCATTCAAGTTCTTGGCCTAACATGTTTTCCTTCCTCGATTGCATCATCACTTACCAAAAGATGAGATAGCGGTAGGAAAACGCTATATTAAAAAAAGATAATAAAAAATATTTAAAAAATCACCACAAAAATCATTTTTTAAATTTTGTATAGATACTATAGAATGTTTGTATTCTCATTACAATAAACTTAAATCATAAATAATTTATTGCTAACCGTACTACCGTTAATGATTCAGCTGTTTTGGAGGATTATTATAATGATTTGATCAAATTGGCATCAAATGTTCGGCACTTCCTCGACTGAACTAAAGGATTAAATGTTTTTGTCATGACATTTCATATAAATAGCTCATTAGCGGTTTTAATAAATATGGAAGACAGCATGCATGGGTAAAAATCTTTGAAAACATCTTTGCAAATAGCTTCTTCTAATGGGCAGTTCCGCCTTCACTATTCATGTTTTGTTAAACCACATTAATGTTGTGTAAATTAACTGGAAATTTGTATGTAACTTCCACATTTATTATATGTACTGCTAGAAGTGGGCTTCTTGCCCGAGTCTGCGTTTTCCGATTACTACAATCTGGGACCCTTTAAATCTAGTGAAAAGGTATCTTTTAGGCAGTATGCTTCATTTACGACCACATCCGCTTTACATTGGGCAGATATTTGCTCACTGAAAACACATGTTTGATAAACAAAAAAAAACCAAAAGAGGTCATCATGTAAGTAACGTGTTTCTTTTTAATTTTTTTTTAATATTCTATCAGTAAAACGGTATAAAAACATGAACATTTATTATATTACACATAACTCTAAAGTATAATACCAAACAGAAATAACCAGCTACGTGTAAGGCATTTTGTAGTGGAACGGAACCCAAGGAGCGCGGGCCCAAACATCACTTGACCGGATTTTTATCCCAACCGGCACAATTTTATATACAAAAATAACGAAATGAATCACACCTTCAAGGCTGCGAGAATACCTATAAAATTGTGAGTAAGGAGTAGACAATCTGTGTTTTAATTTTCTAGGCTCTAAAGACCTTGACGATTGTCATGTCGGTCGGTCCGCAATCACCGGTATTTAAACAACAATGCTATTCAAAACAGAACATATATTTAGTTTAGTTCTAAACTGAAAAAAACAGCGGAACCAAGTTATTTAAACGTGCAGTAGCATGACAATTGGACAAAACTTTGTTTTTTTTTATATCCTGCAGATTTTTGTCAGTTCATCTTGACTGCTTACATAATTTAGAACAGATGTAATCAAGGCAGTAAAGGTTGTGTTTGTTCCCTCATGACGTTGCAACGGATGACTAAACTTAAATGTACATAGTATTAGCACATAGGCTAGGCTTTTTAAAATAATAAAGAGGGCGAAAGCACACAGCTCATAAGAGTCTTAGATGGAAAGACACAGTGCAGTATTTATTCGACTTGTTTTTGTTGTAAAGCAAAATCTAGCTTTACGTAGGTTTCGAAACTAAACTGACCATCGGCATTGCTCCCTAGTTATGGGTGGAGGTTAAACCTGGAACTAGTCAGCCACTTCAGTTTAACCAATTTTATTTCAAGGTGTGTTTCTGGAAAGGATGGTTTAAAATTAACTCTATATAAATACTCAATACTTTCATAATGTCACTTGAACTTATTTTTAGCATTATAACACTTAAGCTAAGCGAAGATACTTTAAAATAACTAAATTTAAGAGTCTCCGAACTCACCTAAATGTAGTATCCCCATAACCAACTGCACTACACCCGCCAGAAAGCAGAGTAGCACCGCGTAGTCAGCATTCCTGCCCTGAATCTGCTGATAAGTCATGAGGGCCAATAAAGCTGTTGGGCCGAGAGTTATGTCCTTGCATGACCCGAATACGATGTACACGAAGCAACCCACGAATGAAGAGTACAGCCCGTCCTGGGGACATAAAGTGGGTTTAAAGTATTGAAAGCTTCAGATCTTCGGGCTTGGGGATTGATTCGCTGTACGCTGTTAAGGAATTAAAGGGATTTTATGGGGCGATTTCAATGGATGAGCGTTCAATTTGAGAACGGAAGTCTTTGCTTACAGTTTGTTAGAGACTGAAGCATTCAAAATTATGGTTTCAGCTACCGGCCGTATATATTCTTGCGGTTATATTAATGCCGGCGTTTAGCTCTTTGTCGGTAATTTAATTGGTTCTGCATAGCCTATTCATAAACGTGCGATACTTTCGCTACATCAAACTACCAACCGACGAATTAATGTTACTTTACAAAGGATAATTAAATACACAATAGGTAGGTAATTAAGAAATTTTATTACTGAAATCAGATACGTAAAACGTCTTAGAAATCTGTTGAGTCTAAATCTACGGATTGCATTGAAGCGATTGATCACTTAAATAACTATATTTGTTACACACCGTCAATTACAATGGAGTGTATATGTATATCATACACACATATTACTCATTATCATTCCTATATTCGAATGATTTCGTTACAGTTGCTTTACAAGTGCTATGATGACCCAAACGGCGCAGTGGACATGTGCCCGCCCTCTGCGCCGCGGGTCTTGGCTCGATTCCCGGCAGGAGCACTAATTCTTTCCCGAGAGATATTTGTGCTTCTGGTTTTGGGTGTAATGTGTGTGTGATGTAAATGTTTCCGGCCCTCACGATACAAGTCTCTGAACTTAGTGTGGGGCTGTGAGTGTGAATGCGTTTGTTTTAATTGCGAGCTTAGTTTCGTAGACGGTTTCCGTTCAACAATCGAGTACACGCGCAAAGCGTGTACTGTGAAGATGGAACTGCTCCGAAACTAGTCACGCAACTACGAGAAAGCTAGCCATCAGTGAAATCATTTAAATCTTAAATATGTGTAACACTTACGAAACATTCAATCTATGAATGTCGTTTATAAATATTTCCTTATGTCACATAAGTGTCCTCCTTACCTGAGGGTCTAAGCCAGCCAACGTTGCATATGCCAAACCCTGTGGTATGACTGTGAGTCCCACTGTGATCCCAGCTATAAGATCCGCTAATGCTTTGTCAGAGTTGTACTCTGGCAGCCATTTTGTGATCGGAACCCGTTTATGCGTGAGCCTCTTGCAGCGCGACTGGCGCTTCCGTAGCTTGGAAGGTGACGACATTCTTCTTTTTTGTTACCCTGATGACAAAAAAAATAGAAATCATATCACCTATGTAGGCAGTTTTAAAAACAGGGCGCTTGTCTTAAATCGACTTTAAATAAACCTAAATCATAAATACAGCGAATAAGTGGAAATTATAATTACCCAAGTCTTTATTTCAAGGGTACGGACGATGAAGAATATTCAAGTATAGAAGCATAGGGAGATATCTTTTAGGCAAGCATGCCACATCTTCAGCCACATCAACGCTTTTAATCTGGTTACTTAACTTATCGAAAATAAAATATTCATTTTATATATTATGGCCTCGATTCTGATGTACACTCACTAAATTTAATTTAAACTATTCCTGTCTCTTACAAAATAGAAACACAAGACAGAGATAGCATACATTTTAGTGATGTCAAGCTAGTTTATCAATTAAAATATGAACAGCAGAAGCAGAAAGGCACGTGTTTTTAGTCAACACCAATTACATATTCGTCTAAGCTTGCATAGACATCTATGTTCTGACTAACTTAACAGCACTAAAATATGCTATCTCTGTCATGTGTTCCAATTTTGTAAAAGACAGGAATAGTTTAAATTTAATTTAGTGTGTGACATCAGAATCACCGCCATTATTGTCTTTAAGAACGACATTCGATGCAAAAAACAGCTCTTTTGCAATCAGAGGCGGAAGTATGCCCTTGATGCTTATAACTACCTAAGTCCTTACTATGATCAAAATAAATTCAAACACTTGTTCATATAAAAGCCATTGTGATTGATTTTACTTGAACAACAAATTCACAAATTACGCAGTTATTATTTAACCAAGTTGTATTCATGCCTATATTTTCCGTATGCCTCTATAAGTAGTCAGTAATTTTATTAACCTTGTATAGCATTTCAAATGAACAAAGAATATATTAAGCTGTGGCGCTAGTAAAAAAATTGCAATGAAAATAATAAATATGAAAATTTTAGTAGCGAAGATTAAATATTAATTATACGGATATCAATAAACGTAAGTGAAGCTAACCCCTTTTCTCTGCCTATGTGCGATTTTGTTAAAAAAAGCTTTCCAATTAGAGGAAGTAACCATTTTTCAAAAAATCTATGTTAAAAAGTATCAAATTGGCAGTACACCAAAGTCACTGTTTAGACCTATTTTGTCCCGGGGTCTATCTCAAACAGCTACACATTTAAAGCTGAAAGTTACTTTCACTGTTATTTATTCTTTTACTACATCCACAACTCCAGATAAACAATATATCCTTAGTTTTAAAATCAAGATAAGTACACTAATTTAATTAAAATTATGCGTGACACTGAACAGCGATAATATTAATCTAACACGGAAGCACGTACGCTCGATAAGTAGCTTTATACGAAAGAGAAGTTAAAACGTAGTACAAATAAAACGGTCAAGTCACGACACGACCCTACATAACTGTTTCTAAAAAACATAATTTCTTATCATACCCTGATGTAAACAAGGGGACTTCACCCTAATTTAAGGCTAAAACAAAGAAACCATTCACTTAATTGCCATAAATCAACTCAAACAAATTACATCACAGAACAATACTATGAGAAATATTTTCTTTGAAACCAACACAAACGATAATTGAAATGGAATCTGTAAATGGAATAAACTTAAAAAGGTAAACCGACTCAAGAGTAAGACGTTAACAGCAATAATAAATCGAGACAAAAGTTTGCAACGTTTCTCCATTCAATTCTTATTTTCGTTAAGCCAAGTTTTATTTACGAAGAATTGGTACGATTGGAATCTTGTTTAACTCGGTTCGGAGATAAAGTTGGAAAGCTCACGCCGATCTAGGAAATAACAAATGATAAAAATACACCTAGTGTAGTTCGATTAATATTGCCTTTGTAAGCGAGCATATTGTGTCACATATTGACCAGCATCAATAACTTACGTAGTAAACGTTATGGGTGCTCGATATGGACTCTGCCGGAGGCCGTCGACTCTACCACCGGGTACCACCTACTCTATCGTCGGGTTCGGTCTACCGCTGATAGGGAATATTGGGCGGTTGATTTAATTTAAGACCCTTTATGTCGCACACTTCCAATTTCCTAATAAAAGGCCGCCGCTAAACATGCGACGAAAAACAATAGAGCTGAAAGCTCCTACATATGAAAGGTCTACATAAATCGATGCTCGCATTATTATTGTTTGAAATAGCAAATATTTCGCTTTATTGTGAAGATAGCTTAGGTCAATATTCGAGCTTTGTGTTCGGATAATGAAAGGGTCAGAGTGTATAGGTATTCTATATATGGTGGATGATAATTTTCCATCAATATTGGCAGCCACTGGCGGAGAATGGCGATTACCAAGTAATTTGAAAATTTTATATCGCAGCTGATTCCTAACAATGCCACGATAAAGTCAATCATTCTGCAACTAAAACTTTAGCACTGCAATGCTATTAATATCATAAATCCAAAAGTATGTGTGTAAGTCTGTACGTATGTTTGTTCCCTCTTTTTAACGACTGAACGGTTTTACGCTTTAACGACTGAACGGTTTTGGATGAAATTTGGAAGGTACATAGGTAATACCTAGGATTAACACAGACTACTTTTTAACTTTATAATAATGGGCGAACCCGCGGGGCACGGCTAGTGTAAAAATAAGTTTTGCGTTACGCACGTGATGCTCGCACACTTATATAGTGAAACAATGAATTCCGGATCAACTTTTATCGTATCCACTTTATCCACGTCAATATTCTTGTACTTCTGGAGAAAACAAATCAATTACTGTCAATTCGACTCCACTTCAGGTAACTATCGGAGCAAAATTAGCTATTAATTTGGGTTGGGCGGTACGGACCCCGACATAGGTATCGGTCATGTTCGCAATAATATTGCCTTCCCTTGTGTTAATTTGCGATGGTAGGGTGCGTGGCTAATAAACATTTGGTGTAACAATGTCTCAGATACGCTTTGTTGTCTAAACCAGATGCGGACGATTATTATATTCCCCAAGACTGGAGTAAGGATTTGTATTAGTGACGTAGTACATCGTTGACATTATGTATTTAGGTTACTTTACTTGCTTTATTATTTTATTGTGGAATTACACATCATTTGCGGCATTCGATTACACTATTACGAACAACGTATAATGTTACCGACATTGTCAGCAAATTACAGGATTAGTTACGTAGGACATCTTTGACATTAACCTCTATTGGTTATTTTATTGTGGAATTGGACATCATTTGCGGCATTTGATTACACTATTACAAACAACGTAATGTTACAAACATTGTCAGCAAATTACAGGATGCTTGAACGCTAATGGATGTAATGGAGACTACGTTTAAGCATGGCATATCAATTTGAAAATATCATAATTTTAGTTTTCAATTGATGTTACAGCGCAAAACATCAAGGATTTTTATTCATGTTTTTGCTCATTATTTAAACGTATTATTTGGATGATGAAGAATAACGATAGTAAATTAACTATATTTATTAATTTACTATCGTTATTGCAATACTACTATTTACATATACGATAGTAGGTATATTAATTATTAAGGGCTTTGGATTTTTCTAAGGTTTGTTTGCATTAGGGACTGCTACTGGCAGAAATTGTTTACAAGTATGGTTTACGAAAATATTATTATACCTATAAAAACATTAAAAAAAAACTTAACAACATTAGAAATTACATGATTAATATTTTATTTTAATATTTAATTAATTTCTAAATAGTTTTAGTCACGTATAGACTGTAAAATTCGAATTATATAAACTGGGTACCCAAGATACAGGCCATGCTTAATTTGTGGACCACTGGATCTATTATTGTAAATATCATTCATTTATTCGACATCGAATAAATAGATAAAATTACGCAGTTTTAACGACATCCATAACATTGACACATTGACCGCGAAACCCGCTAATAGTATAATGTTAACGATAAGAGAACATAACAGAAAATTATCAAACGAAATGTAACAGGACAAAACAAACAATAATACGCAAAAGACATATTATGACATGTTAAATGATTTGCAATTTTGATCAAATCCCTTATTGAATTGTACGGAAATGTTTGCTTTTTATTATTCAGATAACGGGTTGGGCATATGACGTATATTTATCATGCCAGAATAAGTTTGCTTATTCGAATAGCTATCGATTTTGGGCTGCTACGAGGTTATAGCAATCCAAAGATATTCATGCTATGATTTTTGTGATTGATTGGCCAATCGGCTTGGAACATAGTTTCGATTTTAAATCATGGTCGCAGTCGGTCTGACATTTTTCTTGCTACAAGGCCGTCTGATGGAAGGCTACACTGCGGTCGTAGATGCAGCATGCTTATTTAGTAAATACCTATTCACTCTGTTCTTGAACAACACCATATTATACTTTTCTGAAAACAAAGTATACAGCAAAGCGTTCCATTCTTTTGCAGTTCTTATAATGACACAAGCAAAACGCTTCATGCGAATGGTTGGTATTTTAACCATCAGAGGATGCCGCATGCCGTATGCTTAGCTAGTAAAATGGTATTATGTAATCCTCCGGGAATAAGATTATGTAATCTGCTTGAACACTCTCCGTGATGCAATATGTAACTTAAAAATTTCTTTCTCTTCCAATAACTTTAAGCTGTAACAAATATCCTTACTTTATTATAATGTATTGTATATATATATATATATATATATATATATATATATGTATATATATGCATTTATATTATAAATATATGTATTTATTATTATTGCCTTATAAAATTTATCTTGTTTAAGTATGTATATGTATATATACCTTACTTTATATTTCTATTTCCTCATAATTTTGTATTTACACCCCCGTTTTACCGAATTATTAAATTTCTCTCCATCCAAAGGTTGTCTGGAAGAGATCGCTTTTAGCGATAAGACCGCCGATTGTACACTTTAATTTAAGTTTTTAAAAAATATTGTAAGTGATTTATGTAAGGTGTGACAATAAAGCGTTATCTATCTATATGAAGAAAATTGATAGACTTGCCGATTTTCCCCGATTATCGAGACTCAACTATAAATGCATATTACATATTACATATGACATATTACAAAGCCTCTAAAGGCGGATACATTGGTTTGTACTCTTAGTACCACATGTACTAATGTTAGTCAGTATATATGAAGTTTAAATGTAAAAAACAAACACAATATTCCTTTAATCAAAGCTTTGTAGAGCAAAATAATATATACTAAGTTGAATAAATCATAGTTATATAATATCATACACTGTAAGATACAACATCGCTTTGGTCAAATTTAAACCGTATATGAGTGATTTTGGTACAGTACCTTAGCAGCCCGTGGCAATTACTACAGTACCTTTATCAGGGAACATTGTGCCCTCCGGCGAAACCCACAAAATTTGCGTGGAAACTACGTTTTCTCGGATAAAATGTACCTACCGTGTTTAAACACAGTTAATTTTTATAAGGTGTTACGAATTTGTTGAGCCCAAGAATAATGGAAAATTCTGTTATATTTGGGCTTTGCCCACATCAGGTATAATAAAATAAAACTTCACAAGTTGGCATTTAGTTTTTGAAGTCCTATATAGTACAAAATACAAATATGCTACATACAAGTAGAATTTTAGTAGGTAAACTAGAAATTGATGAACTCTCACCAGTTAAAATAAACCCGACAACCGCGAGTCGCATACTAAGCTTAAACTACGGGCCAATTGCCTATATTTCCTAAAACTAAACTAAAACTATATACAGCAAAGAGCCAAGTTACCTACAAGCCATCGAGCCTATAGGTAACTCAAGTGCTCAAGCCCACTACCAGTGGGTAGCGTTCCCATCATGCTGGCTGCATTGCCTCTCTGAATTGCAATGCTAATACGTTGAGCCAAATAAGTGCCAGCATTTTGGTCACGCGTCGCCTCAACCAGGCGCTCTGATAGAATTTTGAAAATAGAATGAGCTCCCGGTCCCCACGGACCCAGTGTCTCAACACCAAACGGCTCAAATATGTAACCACTGCCGAGGTTTCCATATTTTCGCCGTTTGCGCTGCTCTGCCGAAGTTGCCGCGACGCCAACCCCATTCTGTGATTCAGGAAGATGTGACGGAGCTAAAGTATCGACACAAGTTGCATCCCACACTAAAGGCCGTCCCATCTTCCATGGAATTAAAGTCATTCCGTCAGGTCTTTTACCATCGTCACGCATCAGACCATTCGGTTCGAGAATGGCTGGAACGTTGGCACTGGTAAAAGCCCGGCGGATGATATCGTTGAGGCTGGCGTGGCGGGAAATTCGGCCAGCACTTTTCCGGCACGAGAGGCCGTGGTGACCGAGCTGGTCAACAGCAGTACCACACTGACAGCTATGGGCAACATAGCACCTTGCACCCAAACGTAAGCATATAGCGAGACGGAAAGCAGATGGATCCATAAGAGTACCAGTATTAAAAGAGGGAATGGCCTGCAACCAAAGCCCTGACTCCCATACAGAAACTGCTAGAAGTCTAGCACGCTCTGTGACGCTAGGACACGTATCTAAAAGATGTTTCCGTGCTAGTTCACAGAGCGGCCGATCCCACAGTCTCTGTGAGGATAGCCTCACTGGGAGCCCGGTATTTGGGCATGCCATCTCCCAGGCGCTTGTGGCCTCAGTCTGGTTTGAAATTTCTAAAGAACCCAAACTATGTGAAAGTATTTTTTCGACTAATTTAGAAGTACCATGAACTGAGGACAAGAAAGCCGGTAACGCAACACTAGAAATTTTACGAATACCTAAGCCTCCTAGTCTTACAGGTAAAGAAGCTTGCGACCAAGCCCTATCATCTATGTCAATATTCAAAACCGATACAAGAGTATTCTTTACGATATTGTCCATGCTCTCGAGGAGCGCGCCATGTTTCCATAGCGGACAACATCTTAAAGAATACGTAAATTTTGGGACAAAAAGGCAAAATCTAATAATTGTAAAAGCCATATGAGTGTTAATTTTGAGCAATCGGTCGGAAGAATTTTTAAAATTTTGAATTTTTTCTTCTACAAAAGGTGAAATTGATTCATCTAATATCGGCGAACCTAAAAGGCGAAGTGAACACTTGTCGACTAGTTTTATATTGTAAGCCAATGAGTTAAATTTTTGTAAAACCGATAATTTGTCTGAACAGTTATCGCAAACAAAAAGTTCGCATTTTGAAAAATTTAGTTCAAGCCCAATCATTTTAAATTCATCTATTAGTAATTTTAGATCACTTAAGACAGTATTCACATCACCTCCCAGAGTTCCGTCATCCAAATACCAAACATTTAGTTTGGATTGGAGACGTTGAATTATCGGATTGACAGCTAAAGAAAAAATTGCTGGGCCGCACGGGTCACCCTGCTGACATCCAACGGAAGACAAAAGAACATCGTTTTTGTAAATTAATTTTGATGGTTTACCATAGCATTGCCAAATAAAATTATATAACTCTGGAATTTTATCTTTCACCTGGGTCAGAAGGGTGCCTCTATCAACAGAATTAAAAGCATTCTTAACATCCACCTTTAGCAACACCTCTCCACAATTTTGATTTAAAAATGTTCTAAGGGAATGGACAGCAGCCTCACATCCGCCCCGCGAACCAAAACCAAGCTGTATAGGCTGAAAAAGATTGCTTAAAGAAGCAAACATTTTCTTACAACCGATTTTAGCCGCGAGGCGGCGATATGTGGTGCCTACCGCTATAGGCCTGATGCCACCATCTTTTTTGTTTAGTGCGCATAAATTTGCGCCGTACAAAATATCTGTGACGTCATTATTGACTTGACCTGACAACATCAGGTTAACTAAAGCCGTAAGGTCTTTCAAAAGAGCCTCACCAATCTCGCCAGAACTAGCACATAAAAGATCTTTTAGAATTTGCGGTGTTAAGCCATCTAGGCCACCGGCAGACCCACCTTTAAAAGACATAACGGCCGCAGCAACATCCTGAGCGGTCGCCTCAACAGTGACGTCATTCTGTTGAGGTGGATCAGGTAAATGGAGATTTGTTGCCGCGGGTGGATGTTTGTCACGAAGTGACTGTATCGTATCCGAATTATAAGGGGCTAAAGTGTCGCTAGAGAACAAGACTCGTGCTGCCCCTGTAATGTCACCATCACTAATTTTGTTTTCTACAATCTTATAAGTCGCCAAATTATCTTTATTTTTAGAATTTGTATTATCCCGCCTTATGGGCGGGACAATCATGCAAGAATCGAAAGAAATGTCTTCCAATGCCATGTACTTTACGCAGTTTTCCTTTACTCTATTAGTAAGGGACGTTTTGTTATTAGGGTCAAAAGATACGTAAAGTACGTGGTATGAAAAAGTCAATAGATGTTCCCAGGCACTTAATGAATTTTGAAAAACAACTTTCTTAATTGCCCTTGAAAGAGACTGAGCAACTGAAATGCGTGCGCCTCGCGGAATGCGCTTTAAAATAGGGACCGAATTTTTGTACAAGCTCAATACCTCCCAAAACGGTTTGGGAGGAGTAGCAGCGCTCGTTAAACTGCTACTATTGATACTTTCTTCATTAACTCGTAAAGAAAGGGGGACATTGATTTTATGGCATTTAGTTTTGTGAATTTTTAAGCCCCTCTGACCTTTAAAATAACGAGCCTGGGGACACAAAGTACACAGAACCATGCTCTCTTGCGACACACTACTTAAGACATCTGCATTCGTCACTATTTGCATGCAAAGAGCCATTTTACAGAAGTAAATAAAGTAATCTTAGGATTTCTAAAGACGTCAGTCAGTATGACTTGACGTGGCCCGCAAAGCGCCGGCGCGCAGCCGCGTTACCATGAAAACAAAAATAACAAATTAGCAGCAAATAGAACTATTTATGTCAAAAATGTGATGAAAACAAATACCCTTATAAAACGAATTAGCGATTATCTCTAGGTCTACAAACAATACCTTGCAAGTACCATAAGGCGCAGGGCCTACCGGTGGGCAAAATATGCCCTCAAAATAAGATAAAACTCTGAAAAATAAATTTAGCCAAAATAGCAAACTAAACTTGTCCGATTCGCACATCGACGGTTCCGTAGAAAATTGTATGCAGAAGCTTTTTGCACGTATTTTTTGGCATTTTAATGATTCTAAGTCTTGCGGGTGCCAATGGTGGCCATTATTGCGTCAAATTACCTTGATTTTTACACAGCTTCAAAGGACCGTAGACATTAGTATTGATAAAATAATTCCAACTTGATACCTTTACCCGTTGCTGAGGAAAAGGATCTTAACATATAAAGATACTGATAGACGGACGTCGAAGCGAACAAAAAAATCTAAAAAACAAAAAGTATATTCAAAATCTGAAACTGTGGCCCTGTACAAATTCACTTAAGCGCGCCTAGCAACACTGTTCCGAATTCCGATTCGCCGTGCGCCTATCAGAGAATTCGGGGACGCGGCAATAATACTGCGTCCCAAGACGACGATCTATCATTTCGACTGAGCCCGCCGCGAGATTCCTAGATCGATTCATAGCCCCAGCCACTTCCAAGATCAGTCTGTAGCCATCCTTCACCGGTGACTAGAATGAGACAAATGTCCAACGTCTTGATGTGGATGGAATGGAGATTGCGTGGGATAATGCGTTATTGGATAATCCTTGTTTTAAGTGAAGAAGATTGAAATACGCGTTAGGGGATTGACAGCAACATTAATTTAAAAAGAAAAACTGCTAGCTATTTACATACTTTATCACAGTACTCACAGGATTAAGCTTTGAGTATTTTATGCATTACGTACGAGTAGCAAGAACAAGTTTTTCAAACAAATTGTTGTAAAAACGATGTAACTTGATATTGCGTTGCGTTATTACTCTCCAAAAGCCTCCAAAGGTGGTCTGAAAGAGATCGCCCATTACACTTATATAATTATTTACTGTCATTCCAATTGTGTTCTTTAATATGTTAAGGTGTTCAATAAAGAGTATATGTATCTATCTATAAACATAAATTAACGCGATTTCAACAAAATGTAAGGAACTATTACCTACATAAGTATTTTGATTTTAATTACTTACTGCAACCTTTCGGATCAATTATTATGAATAAGATTAAACGGAAGTCGTATTCAGTAGCAACAATACATTAAGTTTTAAACTTGACAAATTTTATCTCAATAAGTAAAAGATATAAACGTGACTAGTGAACTTATCTTAATATAATAATTTTTCAAAATTAGATCTTCTGAGAAACGGTTCAGTCCTCCACTCTAGAAAAGGGCATACACTTTCGTCTAAAATAAATTTAAACATCATCTTAATCTTGCAAATTGAAACTGTACACAAACAATAAGGCATTAAAAAGAACCACGATCGTTGTTTCAGTTGCTAGCTAAATCAATCGAGTTCTAGCTCTCCAAAGGCGGTGACGAGTATGTACTTTACATAGGCCTTGGCTTATGTAGAGCCTATCAGGAAGAGCACGCATGGACACCACTCACGATCGTTCATCATTATTTGAGTGTGTGCGTAAAGGAATTCTCCATTTATGACATGATATTGCAAAAAATCAAAGAGCTAGGAGTAAATGTAAGAAAGAGTTATACTGGAGTTGCAAGTTTTTTGATTAGTATTTGGCATAGACAAAAATGTTTAAATCATAATTGTTAATATTTTGGAGTGATACCATCTTATTAAACAGTTCAATATTCGTATATATAGGTCAAAATAACATTAGGCGTGATGTGATCTAACAAAAATTGTGGCAATGAATTATGTACTTTCATTATAATTTTCGCGACTGGAGCACAAATACGATATTATTGATCTCTATTTTTATCTACCGACTAACTTCACAAAAAAGGTTATTTTATACATGTGTTTGTATTATTTTATATATGTGTTACCTCATAGCTTCTTACCACGTGAACCGATTTTAAAGATATTTTTTTTGAAAGCTGTTGCTTTCTCATTGGTCCAAGATCTGATCAGTGGTTTTAGAGTTATCGTCAATACATTTGTGTGTGAGTGTTTAATACATTAAATTTGATCAAGGTTCCGAAGATAAAGCGGTAAAGTCGGTTTTTTTAAGCTTTACTTGCGTATAATTATTTACTTTGAGTAAAAAAAAGAACGTTATTTTCTGCTCACATTTAGTTCTCTTGAGTCTTTTCACTAAGTATTTGTGCTACATTGCCTCAACATTCACATGGACATGAGAGTAGTCGGGCGAATGGAACCTCAAAAGGAACCGAGGTCACTTTTGCCCAAATTTTTTTTTTGTTGATTAGGGCCAATCAAGAAATCTTTAATCGTGAGCTTCGGCGAGTCTTTTAATAGCACATAGCGACGAGTTTCACGTTTAGGATAGTAATGTTTTTATGAATGAAAATTTATTTTCGGCAATGTAGTAAAGTAAAAAATCGATGAAAGGTATAAAAAAATATGCATTTTACATATTTTTTTTATGTCCAATAGGCAAGCATTTGACTATAATCTCATCTGAGGGAAAGTGATGATGCGGCCGAAGATGTAGCAAACTTGCCTAGAAGGAAGCTAATCACTCTTGACATGAAGCCTCCCAGATTATACCGTTCGGGGAACAAAGACGAGGGCAATGACTTTCACTCCTTCGCAGTACGGATGATAAAAGTAGAAGCGAAACGCTTAGAGCGAACTGGGGGTATGTCAACCATATTACACATACCTATACGGTTTTATTTTTGTTTTTGGACCGCCATGTCAACAAAATGTCTACATTATATACGAGTTCGATGCCAGCATCTCACATCTGACAAATAGTGAATGTTATAGGAGAGAGCAATATTTTAACAAGAACAAATTGTCGATTACGAGACATCGATTTGTTTCGTCTCGTTGTCGCAGGCGCGACACGTAGCGATCATTAGAGCCCTTGAACAATGTTTTATTCTATCCTAAATGTGGGCCTCTAAGATTCGAGGGCGGGACTAAGCTATGACATATAATATATTATAACTACGATCTCATTGATAACAGTAACCTAAAATATATTTATTGACCGAAGCGTTCCGTTTCAGCTTGGACAAAAAGCTTTCGTATGTCCGGACCACAGCAGGACACTGTGCTCTCTTGAACAGGTCACATTTCTCAACCCATTCTAGTGAATTTATATGTTTTTTTTTAGGAATTCAGTTTTCGGCAACTTTTCTAACATTTTCAGACATTTCGACAAATGAAATAGAGCGTCTTCAGTTCACACAGCAGCTAGTTTATTTAAAGACGAGCAGCAGAATGATGATACGTCTATATCACACAGTGTTGAACGTTATAACAGTTCACTTTTGTAAAAAAGTTTTTTTTTTTATAATTTTGGCTTCGCAGTCTTGTGCATTTAGCCAGTGTCAAGTAATAATATATTTCAAGTGTATTTCATATCAAAAGTCCTAGTCAAAAATCAGAGTCAAAGTCAAGTAAAAATCACGTTTTTCAACTTTGTATGATTTGCCAACACTTATGCACGTTGACTAAGTATTAGCGGTTAATAATCCACCATTATTACACATTAACACTCGAAGAATCACAGGTTTTGGAAAATTATACAAAATCAACAACGCCATTTTTTCACTTTCGCGGCAACACCTCTTGTAACAAAGTTTGTTTATTAATTCGCAACCAGTTGTCGAGCTTATTTTTAAATCAATTTATTGTGCTAGCAGATACAACATCTTCCGGTAATCTGTTCCAACTGTGAACCCTCTGTTGCTCAAAAAATGGAAGGCAGTGCTTGCATTTGATGGTCCACGGCCGCTATTTCGTTTTTTTATACTAATACAAAACCCAACATATTATTATGACACTCACATTATACGTCACAATCGGTTTATTAGTTTGGACGCTGTGATGGAACAAACGAACATAAAAAAATCAAATGATAAAATCATAACCCTCTTTTTACTTTGCAGTAGTAGGGTAATTACAAAAAATATCATGCAAACCAAGTTCTATTATTCTTAGATCCAGCTTTAATATGAGATAAAATATTTATAAACCTAAGCTAGAAAACGCCGTAACAATGACTTGCTTTTCTTCATAGGAAAATGTCTAAAAATGTGGATATTAATGTAATTTATAAACTGCTCGCGTTTTCGTTCACAATAGATGATTGTGCACATCTGCAGGGGACTCGCGAACTTTCTCCTAACAAATTACTAGACCCGTGTTAGTCCAGCGATTACAAGACGCCGATTCATCAGCCGGCGTGTCGGACGACGCAGCACGTATTTCTCTCATCTATCCTACCCGTCGGAGGCCCGATCCGTCAACGCTATCGGGACTCGTGAATCAGCTTTCAGCGAACAGCAAAATTAATTTTAAGGAACACATAAAATTGTTACGCAATGACAGAAAAAGCAAGATACTAGCCAAAGATTTCAGCGAAAAATTACGGAAATCAATCAAAACTTTTCGTTTTAAATTATTAGAGAGAGAAGAATAGTGAAGTATCCGCGTTTCCGGCTTCACTCTCATGTTCCATCCGATGTATCTGTATTTTTAGAAGACCGATGAGAAGATACTAGTCGTTTATTTGTAGATATCACAACAGAGAGAAATCGGGATATTCAATCGATCGAGAAAACTATATAGAGTGGGATTTTTATTGTTCTTCGACAAAAGGAACGATTAATAACTTTACCTACCTTGAATGTACCGTGATTGTAAATCGTTAGGGCAACGGCGAAGCCTTTCACGTCATGGAAGTTCGTATAAAAAATAATATGCAAGACCTAAGAAAGCCTAGGTGTTTGTGGCTTATTTACGTTATGCCTGGGTTTCCGACAGCTGATACCAGACCATGACAATAGCAAAAGGTCATACGGGCCAGATATTATTTGCCAGAGCGAATTTTATTAATAAAGTTTAAAGTATCTTTCAGGTTAAACTTTGAGACGCTGAAGCGTAATCTGCATCCCAACTATTTTCAATCGCAAAATCGTGTTCAAATTTCATTGAACCAATTCAGTCTGCGGTCGAATCGTCGGGTTATTGCTTTTCGCTCTTGTATATTGTTTTCTTTGACTGAAAAGGAAATTTATCAGAAAAAATAATCTTGTATACGCAATATGTAAGAGGATAATGGCATAACAGGATATTCATATGTTTATCTATAAACGCTTGTTTTGGCGGTGCTGGTGATAAAATGAGTAGATACTATAATTACATTGTTAGGATATATTTAAATTGAATTCGATTTGAAATAGAAAAATAATCCCAAGAACTTGATTAAAGCCACCTCTTTGCCGTAACTAGGATGTTACTTTTATAAATTTATATACACTGAAGGTATTCTATAAGATACCTGTATACAATACCTACCTGTACACATTCAAAATTATAAGAGTATACAAGAAGAATACGGTTATTCATGTTAGTAAGACAAATACGATATTATAGTTTTTACTTCCTATATGTAGGTAGAGACACTAGACTATGGTCCAGCATAAGTTTAATAAAATATTCGGAAACCTGTTTCTAATCATCAAAGTTTTATAAAATATCAAGTCGACATTATAACACAAAGAGAAGAGTTTCTGGCAACGAAAACTCAGATATAAATATTTAACATCGATGATCAAAATAGACAATATAAGGCAATTTATAAACGCTATTGAGAACACGATTTTAAAAGAAGCATTCCGAAAACATATCACGCAAACAACGTATGTTACCTTCAAAACTAGAGAGCATTATTCACATAGCTACAACATTTTATAAATGTTTAAGCGCTGTTGTTTTAGTTAAAGTTACGTATACGTCAGCTGAATCTAAATTAGGGCTGTGCTGATTCTGCAGAAGCTCAAATATAGAGAGAATATATTTTTCATAGAAATACATGGAATGTGGGTGAGGCATTCGCGGCACGTATGGAGAGTGCGTATCACGCGCGGCCGAAAATGCGGATCAAATCAGGTGACGGACCGGTCTGATTACACAGTATGATTTATTTTTTAAGTGGGTAATATATGATACGAGATCCGTTTCTTCTTGCGCTTAAAAGGGACTATCTAGAGGGATAGATTTATGATGATGACATATTAAAATATTGATAAACATAGATTAAGAAGCGACACACACAATCTTAATACTAGATATAAGCATAAAATTATAGTGCGCGCATTTAGATTAAGCAAAACGAATAAATATTTTATGGCAAACGGGGTTTGATTTTACAACAAATTCTTAAAATTGTAAGTGAATTACCACTGTGAAAGTTCAAATCTGTTATAAAATAGGCATTCATTAAGAAAGCTTATTATATAACGAGGCAAACTGCACAAGCGCTTACTAGCGATAACATAATATAGATATACCTAGGTTAATATAATTAATTATGTATTAGTGTTAAGGAATGATTTAAACAAAAAAATGAATGAAAAAATGCGCCGCCGAATTTTTTGCCAGGTTCTACTTGAGATGGCAGTAAGGCATTAACTTTCATGAGTGGCTCTTTGTGGCCAATGTGAATTAACGATTTTGATTTTTCTGTTATATCTAATCGTAGTGAATGAACCATGACCGCTTGTGGAAAGAACTAAGAAGTGGCGTGAACACTGGTGGCAACATATCGAGTTCTCTGTGGCAGATTTTGAATAGATCACAGCAATGTTGTCAGGCCAGTGCTTGGATGGGTGACCGTTAAGTGTGATTTTCAACTAAGTGTTACCGTGCTTTCGTTTGTTACTCGTTATGCTAAGTCAGTTGCCTTCGAGTGGCCTAAAACTCATTAGGACTGTCCACTAGTTCATACGGCAAGCAAGTAAACATTACATCAAGACACCAATATTATAAATCCGAAAATGTGTCCGTAAGTGTGTGTATAAGTATGTATGTTCTTTTTGTTCCTACCCGTACCACCATCTCGAAATGGCACTATTGTAACGGCTAACCTCTAACTTGATCAGAGTCTTTCTTTTCATTTTCTTATGTCAAAAGTATGTATGTTGTCTCTTCACGCTGTAACGGCTAAACGATGTGCAAATATTTTTAATTTTTTTATCTGCCCTTGTGGGGCGTCGTTGTAAGGGCTTGACAAGTATATATATACGAAATCGGTTTAAAAAAAATCTATGTTGGAAAATAACTATTTGATAAGCCACCAAAGTCACTGTTTTTAGACTAATTTTGTCCCGGGGCCTTTCTCAAAAACGGCTTCACACTGAACGCTGAAACTTACGTGTAATATCCGTTATATCCCGTACTTGAACAACAAATACAGAAATCAAACAATTATAATATAGAAAAACAGTTATTAGGAATTAACCTCAAAACCTTTTTTCTATAGGGCAAAAAGTAGGCGCGAGATCTCAGTTAGGCGCGAACGACTAGTATCTTTATTGCTCAAATAAACACTTTTTTTTCTTTTATTGCTTAGCTTCTTATGTGAAGTTTTGAGATATCGCGATTAGTCAGCGAATTTTTAAATTTCGTCTTTAATAAGTATAAAAATTAAGGAAGTACAATATCGTGTTTAATGACGTTAAAAAAGTAACTACGTAGATTTTACCTAAGAAATTTACTAGGTTGTGAACAAAATGACAATATTGTTTTTGTACAGAATTTCACTATTATACATCTAAAATAGCCTTCATAACTGAGAGATTTGCATCAATCTTCTTCAGTGTCGCGACTTTCTAAATATATTACCGTTCTCAAATGACTGATAAGATGTCAAACAGGCAAAATAGGAATTTACGAAATTTTAGTAGGTCAGTTTGCATTAACATTTATGAGATCGTTTACTTTGTCTATGAACTAAGCCTTCATTTTGCATGTGCGGCTATTGAAAGTGTTTTGCATACACTAAAAATATAACATCAAATGTAAAACAGGAGTTTCGCCGCGAAGTATTTTGTATAGTTTTTGAAACCCTGCAGTTCTTCGTGTGTTAATGTGTAATAATGGTGGATTATTAACCGTTAATACTTAGTAAATGTGCGTAAGTGTAGGCAAATTATACCAAGTTGAAAAACGTGATTCTCGCTTTCGTTCCAAAACTCCAATACAAGTTCTAGTAAACTTTCTACCACTTTACTAGGGCATGACTTGACTATGACTGGACCTTGACTCTTATATTACTTGACTTTGACTGTGACTTGTGACTAGTCACAAAAGTGCTAGCACTTTTAATATGAAATACACTTGACATACTTGTTTTATTACTTGACACTGGCTAAATGCACAAGATTGCGAAGCCTAAATTAGAAGAAAAAAAAGTAAAACGAAACACAATTTACGGCTAAATTGAGATAATGATGCATTATCTAAAGCATTTTCAAAGAAGACACGTTCGGATTATTCGGTAAATTAATCGCACATAATTGGTCAGTTAATTCAAAACTGTGGTTTAAACGACAAGGCACATAATTTATTGAGTTCCAATATGTCATCTATATAAAAGAGACATTTTCTAAATTACTAGACGAACTGGTGAATTTCGTAGCAACTAAAATTGATTTGATTGCTCCCAGACATCCCAGACAGAACGAATTACCAATTTCGTTTCAAATACCATTTTTTTACTGTTTCATTGGATTTTCCTAATTTCCTTTTTTCCTAAACCGATCCAGTATATTGAGAACAAAGCAAAATAATAATATTCAGATCGGTCGATCCATTTTCGAGATTTTGCGAGACTAAAAGCATTTGATTTATATATTATAACTAGCCGTGCCCCGCGGCTTCGCCCGCTATTATCAAGTTAAAAAGTAGCCTATGTGATAATCCTAGGTATAATCTATGTACATTCCAAATTTCATCCAAATCTGTTCAGCCATTAAAGCGTGAAGAGGGAACAAACATACTTACACACAAACTTTCGGATTTATAATATTAGTAGGATATTTGTTAACTTGGGTGGTACAACACTTCGTCCACTTGTCCGTCAGTCCGTCTGTCTGTCAGACGTATTATTATTAGAGTTAATGAGCATCCAAACCTAACAAGAGACTAACACCAAATTTTCAGGTGTAATATCTGAGAATTTGGTGTTAGTATGGTATGCTATGGTAAAGTAAAGCGATGGCTCAAAGCCAATAATAGCAATTAAAATTATATAAATAAAAAATATTAAGAAGATACCCCTGACCCCATACACGTAAGTCACCACTTAGGTGCCTTGCCCTTGTGGGGTATCGTTGAAAAAACCTTTGGAAGTTACAGTAGAGTACGAAACCGTTTTGAAAAAAATCTACGTTGGTAAATAACTATTTGGTAGGACACTAAATTCACTGATTTTAGACCTTTTTTAAATGCCCCATAGCATTTGACCAGAATCTCACCTGATCGAAAGTGATGATGCGGCCGAAGATGTAGCATGCTAGCCTAGAAGGTACCTATTCACTATTATTTGTCCCGAAATCTATCTAAAAACTGCTACATATAAAGCTGAAACTTATAAGCAATATTTTTCTTGATGCAGATATATTTGGTAAATATTACAAAAAACCACAGTTGATAATATAAGAGGAAATCGAAGTATTTCTTATTAACTCGGAACAAATTAGAAGAGAACTATAAACTGAAAGAGTCCTTGAGAAGGTGACAAAAGACACTGAAGTAATATTAAGTATTTGAATATACATTTTGTTACACCTGCTTACACAAAAATGCGTCAATAACATGTGTTTGACCGCCATCTCACCATAACTCAAATGATAAGTATACGATAGGTATATTGTCGGTTGTCGTCTGTTATCGTCTGCATGATAACCTTTTCTAATTCTCAAATTGAGAAACAGAACTGTTTATTGTTAATAATTGGTTCAGCACTTTGTCCGTCCATTCGTCCGTTTGTCTGTCAGAGGCATTTAGCGTCTAAACTATACAAGCGAATAACTTTAAATGTAATGATAAAATATAAAGCCAAAAATGGCAATAAAATTATAAAAATGAAAATATTAAGGGGCTACTAGTAAGTAGGGTACAATATTTTTTCTTCTGCCCGTGCGGGGTATTGCCTAAAAGAACATTGCAAGTTTTTTTTTTTTTGCCTTTGTAGAAGAGTTTTTTTTCAATCTTTAAACATAAACGTAAAAGATTTTGCACTCACAGCCCCACACTAAGTTCGATAAATTGTGTAGTGCCGTGCCGTAATTGTGTAGTTCGATAAATTGTGGGTGCCGGAAACATTCACATCACAGACACAATCACAACCAGAACCAGAAACACAAATTTTCTTAGGGGAGATAACTTGTGTCGGGAATCGAACCCGATACCCCTGCTCAGAAGGCGAACGTGCGCCCAACTAAGCTAACGGGCAGTACAAATTTGGCAGTTAAAATTCTATCTTGGAATATAACAATTTGGAAGAACATCAAAGTCACTGTTTTTAGACCTAAATGGTCTCCTAGGTGTACTTATATGCAGCCGTTTTTTAAGATAGACATCTCAAAAAACTTCTACATATTTGGTGCTGAAGCTTGCTCATAATATCCGTTATAAAATCGATCTTATACGTCTGTATAAGATCGATTTTTAATTTGAATGTGTAATAAGCAGTCTTGCTTATACAGCCTAACTGTATAGTCTATCCTATTCCAGGCTGTAAACTATCACCAAATGCGATCTAAATATGTCCAGAAGTTGCGTTGTAGAGACAAACAAACAAAACAAATGCTATATAAAACATAATCTTTTATAAAGTATTATTTAAGTTAAATGGGGGTACACTTTGCATATTGTATAATCAATTAAGAATACTTTCTAAATTTAAATGTTACATTGTTTCTAGACTTCGCTTTCAATTACTGTGAAGTAGTTCCCACTGACTATAATGCTGTCATTGTTTTTCATTCGCCACTTTTTATTGTAACCCATATGTATGTATATAAATAAGAAAGTTACTTTAATTTAAAAAAAACATCCAATATTATAAAATTATGCGGAGTATGCTTTAGAAAAGTTTGCCACGACTTATATTTATAGCAACTTATAGCTGGAAATATAATTAAATGTTTATATATAAATATAATTCTTCTGTACGTGAGTATGTGACTGAGCCGGGACCTAAACGGCTGGACCGCATAAGATGTTTGTTTTGCGTGCGGATAGGTGGATCCAAGAATAGTTTAATTCTAAATTCGAACTGATAAATAATGTTTTTTAATTATTATTTATAAATTTATATATTCATAAATTTATATTATATTCTAGAACTCTGAATCAAAACCAGTCCAGCCGTTGGGCAGCTGCGATGCCACAGATAGACAAACATATACCTACACACTGCAAACTTATAACACCCTTCTTTTTCGTCACGCGTTAAAAATAATTTGCTATTGTCCACTACTTCGTCCACGTAAAAGAAAATAATTATAGATATTCATACAGTAATGTTCCCACATTACTGTATGAATATCTATAATTATTTTCTTTGCACTCCTCTACACTACAAAAGGACCTCTGGCTATGTAATTCAAGTTAGACAAAAATAGAGTAAGACTGCTTTTAATCTAATAGTATAAGAATCTTTGTCCTGACTTACTGATTCACGAACTGACTGAATTAGAGACAACGCACAGCCTAAGCCGCTGGTCGTAGAGATTTGAAATTTGGACGGTACATTTGTCTTAGTACGTAGAGGTGTACTAATAAAGGATAATTGGAAATTCTACCCCTAAGAGGGTTAAATGGGGTAAAAATTTTTGTATGAAAGTTCTTTGTTTTTGATCTTATAGTGATGAAAAGTGGTATTTGAGTAGTTGATTTAAAATAAAAAATATATACTAATTAAGGGTCTATTAATGGGGGATGAAAGTTTATGTCGAAAGTTCTTTATTTATGAAGTTTTACTGATGGAAATTAGTAATTTTAAATTAACTAAATAAATAATGAATCACATCGTCACTTACCATCAGGTGAGATAGTGGTCAAACACTAGCCTGTAACAAATAAAAAAAAAAAAACTACTCATTTAAAATAAAAAAAAAGATGTTATTAATATTTTGGCCAGGGTGCATTTCGGTGGTGAAATGGGAAATTAAAGTTCATATGGGAACATTTGGTGTTGCAGTTAAAGCGATGTAAATTATATCTGAGTAGTAAAATGAAACGTTATTTTTATTAGTAAGTAATTACAATAAATTATATGTAGCTAACTAAATAACTTAATTAATGCGGGTGAAGCCGCGTGACACGGCTAGTCGGCCTATAATTATAATATATTGGCAGCCCGGGTACGTCAGTTAGTGTAAAATATTCGTGATATCTATTATTTAAGTAGTTTTCAATGAACTAACCATTATAGGTACTATTGAGGCAATTCGAGCCATAAATCAGAATTGTGAATTGTGTCTTACTTTATTCTGAAGGCTATGGAATAATTTGCAGAGCATGATAATTAGAAACAATAAACCACTTCATAAGATTAAGAGTTAATAAAATTTAAGATTACAATTCTTGATTAAGCCAGTGACACAGTTTATTAATAGTTAACAATGACTAGATCCTAAAGTAGGTACTAAAAGTACGTAAGTACAATATACTATTGAAACTAAAGTCGAACTACACTAACTAAAGTTGAACTGAAAGTCGCGAGTGAATAGGTATCTTTTGGGCAAACTTGCTCCATCGTCGACCACATCGTCGCTTGCCAGCAGGTGGGATGGTAGTCAAAAGTTTGCCTATTATGAATAAAAAAAAAAAAAATATTTTCGCAGTTTTGAAAAAAGCCAAAAACTGAATAAAAAAAACTTGATAATTATCGAACCTGCCAACAAAATTTCACGAGAATCGGTTAAGTAATGCGACCTGAAGAGAAGAACAACATACAGACAGAATATCTATATATCACAGAAATCTGGACACATACTATACTGGATATATACTAAAGCAATTTTGCCCAAGCTGAAACGGAGATGCTCGGTCTTATTAACGAAAAGTGTAAAATGAAAAAAGTAAGCTCACTTTTTATGCAGTCAGGTGTTTTGTTTTTTTAGTAAACTGACTTTTAGTTCTTTATAGCTTACAATTGTTATATTATTACGTCATTAAAAGTATCTGTATAAAATTCAACTAACATCAACGTTCCATAGCATTAATTTGCTACGATATTTAAAATTATAATAAGGTGACAGTGAAGGTTGAGAGACGCATAAAATATATTATATTATTTTGACATTTTGTACTTTTAGCAGTTGTATTCTATGGTTAAGTCCATTTTTATATGTGTGTTACCTCATAACTTCGTTCCACGAGAACCGATTTTAAATTTTTTTTTTGTTTAAAAGACGTTGCTTTCCAATTGGTCCTATTTAAATTTGATCAAGATCTGATCTGATCAAAGTTCCGAAAATAAAGCGGTGAAGTCGGTTTTTTAAAGCTTTGTTTGCGTTTAATTATATCACATAATTACCTAACATGATAAAAAATATGGTAGCGTATGAAGTAGTGAACTGGTGTAGGTAGACTAAGGTAAATATATTTAATTAATTATTTATTATCATTTAAATTAGAGAGTCATTTAAACGAATGCATGAATTAATAGTTAAGCTAAGGTATTATCGTAACAAATTAAGTTCTTTTAATTAATTTAAAACAGAATTCGATTACAACTGCAAATAACAATTCAAATGTGATCCTCTTATATTATTTTTCCTTCATTACATTTACAGTGTGTCCATTAAAACCATTAACTTTAGTCTAATTGACTTTATAACTTTAAGTTATACCTACATTATAAAAACCGGCCAAGTGAGAGTCAGAATCGCGCACGAAGGGTTCCGTACCATAATCTATAAAAACGGCAAAAACTCACGTTTGTTGTATGGGAGCCCCCTTAAATATTTATTTTATTCTGTTTTTTAGTATTTGTTGTTATAGCGGCAACAGAAATACATAATCTGTGAAAATGTCAATTGTCTAACTATCACGGTTATAACATGAGATACAGCCTGGTGACAGACGGACGGACAGCGGAGTCTTAGTAATAGGCTCCCGTTTTACCCTTTGGGTACGGAACCCTAAAACGACGATATTTATAAAATAACAAATATTTCGACATATTTTAAAAGCAAAAGTAATGAATATAATTAAATTTAAACATTTATTAACTTAACTTTATGCCAAAGTTTGCCTCAGCATAAAAGTCGTGCGTGTAAATTTAAATACAAATATTAATATTAATATGAATAAAAATAAATAAATAAAAAATAATATAACATACAATATATAGTGAAAAATTAAAAAAGGAAAAAACACACGTCCCCTTAAGACGTTAATAATAAAGAAAGGATAATTTCGTCGCTTCAGGCAGGGCTTGAGTAGCTCAGCGGTTAGAGCAATAGGGCATAACACCCTGTGGTCGCGGATTCAATCCCAGGATCAAGCGATATTTATTTCTTTCTAAATTTATTACTATAGTTCTGCTTACCATGGCTAATGCTATGTAAATAAAAAAAATATACAATATACATTCAGAAAGGCAATGCCGCCAGCATGATGGGAATCGTTTTTTTTTTTTATTCCAGTTAGGCAAACTTTTGACCACTATCTCAACTGATGGTAAGCGACGGTGTGGTAGACGATGGCGCAAGCTTGCCTAGAAGATACCTATTAGTGGGTATGGACATTAAGTAATATATACAGGTATATAATATAATATATTTTATAAATAAGGCATAGTATGGGTTTTCTATATTTTTCACGCTATACATACATATAAGTATCTCTTAATTTTAAGTATGACTGTTTGTTGTGCGCTTTTTCCCTTTTTAAGCAACGACTGTATTTGGATGTAAACGGCTCGTAATTTACTGGACATGAGAGAACATTTAGGAAAACCTATCGAGAATCGTAAAGGTGCGAAGCAGCGGCGAATTGCTGGTCTAATATTTAAATACAAAAAGTTGGTTTACATGAAACAAACCATTTAGTTAATGTCGCTTGCTCTCTCCTGGGATTTTATCCGTGTTAACTAGTATCAAAAGCGAATTTCTTACTCTAGGGCCTAGACTGTTTATCAACCAAACTCTGTATGTATAATTGTGTAGTATGAACTACGGTATTAGAATATAATTAAAAAATAAAATAAAGAAAAAGTTATTTTACTTAAAAATATTATAAACGTTTATCATCGAGTATTTTGTAAGATAAATAATAAATTATTATGAATAGATAAAAATTTTAAAAAATTGCATTTAAAATTATAAAACATTTTTTGGATGAAAGAGTTGAGAATTATTAAGTATGGAAATATACAAATCTATTTTATATCTCAATTTATATTATTATTTTTATTTTTTTATGATAGATAGGCAAGCATTTGACCACTATCTCACCTGATGGAAAGTGAAGATGCGGCCGAAGATGTGACATGCTCGCCTAGAATATACCTATTCACTCTAGACTTGAAGACAACCAGATTGTAAAAAGTAAAAATATATTATAAAAAATATTGCCTTTACAAGTGTTTAGATACAGGCACTTATAAAGTACCTATATCACTTATAAAGTAACTGTTACTCAGGCTCTCTTACGCATGTTACAGATAAAATATTGTTATAATTCTGAATGAAACAACAAAAACCTACAACATGCTGTAAGTGAAAGGAATATTGTTAAAGGTTACTTAAGTAACTTAACTTATATTACCAGTTCCTTTAATGCTAATAACCTACTTATAAGTAAGTCAAAGTTTATCTACCGACTTCACAAAAAAAGAGGAGGTACTCAAGTCGACTGTATTTCATAACTTCGTTCCACGTGAACCTATTTTGTTTTTTTTTTGTTTGAACGATGTTGCTATCTAATTAGTCCCATTTAAATTTGATCAAGATTTGGTCAGTAGTTATTAAAATATCGTCAATAATGGGTGTTAAGTACATCTAATCTGATTAAAATTCTGAAGGTACAACGGCGAAGTTGGTTTTTTTTTAAGCTTTGCTCGTGTTTAATTATTTTTAGCTTTTTATTTTACAACTACAATAACTAAGCAAAACAACTTGCTAGTTCTTAATTGAAAACATTAAATGACATTTTCAACTTTTTCTTTGAACTGCCCGTTGGCTTAGTTGGGTGGCGTTCGCCTTCTAAGGGGTATCGGGTTCGATTCCCGGCGAGAACACAAGTTTTCTCCCCTTGGAAAATTAGTGTTTCTGGTTCTGGTTGTGATTGTGTGTGTGATGTGAATGTTTCCGGCACCTACGACACGAGTCATCGAACTTAGTGTGGGGCTATGAGTGCGAAAGCGTTTATGTTGTTTAACATTGTCATTTGTTAATCTACTATAAATGGTGGTAGAGATTTTTTGTGTTCGCCTGGCTAGCTACCCTCTATAGAAATACAGTCGTTTTTTACCACACTCAAGTAGAGAATACCGTCGACAAGTTTTTAAATTGTGTTCCGGCAACGATCCTCGACTACATAGACGTTTACCTACCAACATACATGTGAGATACACGTGTGAGTGGTCTAACGGTAGCTTATCAGATATAAATAGTGACATTACATTTGAGTTTAAAAAATATTTTACTTATGTTTAACAAATCGAAAGTTTTCCTAATTACATATTATAATTATAATATAAACTACATTTTACGCTCTGTTAAGGCAACAAACGCATTCACTTTTACAGGCCCACACTAAGTTAAAAGACATATATTGTGCCGGAAACATTTACATATCATACACACAATCACACCTAGTACCTGCTAGAAGCACATGTCCTAAGTGAACTTGAGTTCTGATATAATTTAAATTTGAATAATTGAGTATTTTTGTCTGTTTGTATGACTGAAACTCATATTGGCTCTGATGGTAGATTTATTTACAAATAAAATTAACTGTCACATTTATTTACGTTCAGTATTTCTAACTCTTTAGACATATAATAATATATAAATAAGGAAAATAAACTGTCAAATCTCTTACCGTTTCAAACCCTATAACATCACATTCACATTTAACGATGTAAACATTGCTTCGAGAATAATTTATAAAAACGGCTAAACACGTGCGCGTGCGCCACCAGCGTTCGCACTGAAAGTACTAAACCAACATACAGTACAAGTACTACACACGTCGCGTCGCGTAAACTGTAACTGATGATGACGTCTGTCATATTATATATACAGTATCAACTATAATACTTTAGAGAACGTAGTAAAGTGTGGTAGTAGGTAAACTCCGCTAAGGCACAAATGTCAGTGTCTCCGGGAAGAGCTATAAAGCAAGAATAGAAGGACACCAGTGGCGTTCAGCGAGATCCTGGAGCCTTTAAATATCTCCTATCTATCACTGAGGCTGGCCACGGATGGAATTTCAGTGAGTGAAGATGTTACATAACTCGGTCACTCTCCAAAAGTAGCGGAGTATCTTTAAAAGATTTCCCCCGTCAACAAACAAAAGGTTAACTCAGGGAACATCGTAAGAAAATTTCACGATACTTCAATGATAGTAAACCCAGACACTGAAACTGTCCAAACAAGAGAAAAAATTATAACTTTTATTGACTTGCATGTCTGCAAATCAGCATGCCGCTGATTTTCATCGACTCTGATATTATTAAAGAGAGTTTCTTTGTTTGTAAAAAGTAATCGTAGGTACTACTGATTCAATTATTATTAATAAAACTTTCACAATTTTACTTACATATAAACTCCTGCCTATGAGTGATATAGATTACCCAGGTGATCATAGTGCAATAGACCTATATATACAGCGTCGTAAAGTAATTCGTCACTTTATCGAAGTACGCTGACTCAACAGTTTGACATAAGTCAATATAGTCAGCGATAGCATATATTATATTTCAAATTTGTTTTTTTGCCGCGAAAGTGAAAAAATGGCGTATGTGATTTTTTAGAATTATCCATAACCTGTGATTCTTCGAGTGTTAATGTGTAATCTGTTGAATTATTAACCGTTAATAATTCACCAAACGTATATTAGTGTAGGCAAATCATACAAAGTTGAAAAACGTGATTTTCGCCTTGGCTTCAAAACACCAATAAAAGTTCTAGCAAAGTTTCTACTACTTTACTACAGCATGACTTGACTATGACTGGACCTTGACTCTTTTACGTGACTATTAATATAAAATTTATACTTGAAATATATTATAACTTGACACTGGCTAAATGCACAAGATTGGGCAGCCAAAATCAGGATAAACTTTTCTTTCTCAAAAATCTGAAAGAAAAGCGGACTGTTCATTTGGCTGTTTGAGGCACTAAATATTATTTGAAATATTGAATGGCTCGTTGATCAATTAATCGTCTTATGTATATTATGTAAATACAATTACGCCATATACTGTATAATAATATGCAGTATTGCATTGAACTATTATTATTATATTTTTGAATTATTATATTGAATAAATAGTCTACAAGACGTTAGACGAATCTTAGCGTGGATCCTGGTGACGTTCTGTATCACAGATTTGGAACAGTTCGTAATTTACATAATCCGACACATTATGCGTATAAGATAGTAACCTACTATCTTATACGCATAATGTCTAAGTCTAACTCTAAGTCTACCTACATTTTGAGCCGACTTAGATAAGGCGGTCTACTGTCTCGAGTGTACTGAATATTTTTTAGCCTTTAGTAAATTGTTTACCCCGGACGAGGCCGGGCGGGTTTTCCAGTCATTCATATTTATGAACTATAATACACCACATATAACCACTAAATAAATAAACTTTGGGATTACGCTCTACGTTTGTGAGAACTAAGATCGCATAAAAAAAGACAATCTTAGGTTTCTTATTTACAATAACATCTCTGGCGATATAAAAGAGGTAAAGTTTGTTTGTTTGTAAGAGGTAATCTCTGAAACTACTGATACGATTCTGAAAATTCTTACACTTATAGATAGCTATACTACACTATCCTTGAATGTCAAAGGGTATGTTTTGTTGGTATAAAAGTTAGTTTTCAGTTCGAAATAATAATATTCGTAAGCCAAGTAGAGTTTGAGTAAATTCCATTTAAGAATTTATGGTTAAATTAACAATCTGAGTAATAATAAACAATTTACCTTAATTCAGTAATAGGTAGGATTAATACTTTTTAATAGTAGTTTTCCTCAATACATTAATTAAACCATAATCACCAGGTGAAGTGAGTTACTGAAGTGGTTTAAAAAACTTTTTGGATTGGGAGTTCAATAGGATGTAAGACAATTGTAAGAATATAATTATTTATTTATGGGCGCGCCTTGTAAGGTTGTTGGCTAAGCTACAATTAAATGGACATGCCAAGGCCTAATGACATTTGACACCTTTGAATTAACAGAGAAGAATAATTTATTAACAGAGGAGATACAATAAAAAAAAAATTACCACAGAAAAGCCTAAAATAAAAATTTTATTGAATTAAAAAATATTCATTGATCGACCGAAGCGAGATCTCTAAGTTGACTTGGGTGGTTAAGCACTTTGTTTGTCCATCCGTCAGTCCGTCTGTCAAAGTTATCTAGCCTCGAAACCATACAAACGAATAACTTCAAATTCTCAGGTAATATGTAAAGCTATGGCCCAAATCCATAAATAACACTTAAAATGATATTAAGGAAAATATAAAGGGGGCACCCATACACGTAAGTGCCCAAGTGGGGTGTCGTTAAAAATAACTCTGCAAGTAGTGTACAAAACAGTTATCTATATATTAGAAAATAAAAAATGGGAGGACATTAAAGACACTGTCCTTAGAAATATTTTGTCCCGGGTACTATGTTAAAAATAGGTACACATATAACGCAGCCACTTACATATAATATCCGTAATATTCTCTAAATTAAACAAGAAATACAGAAATCTAACATTTTTTATAAAGAAAAAAGTAATAAGCAATTAACCTCAAAAGCTTTTCTCTTTTAAAAGTAGATGCGAGCTCTCTGTTCGGGTCGAACGACTGCGAAATAAACGATAATATGTTATGTCCTTTTTTTAACACGTTCGACAAAATATAAATGTTTATAAATTATAACCAGCGTCCCGCGGTTTCAACTTTGGTAACTACCTATATACCTATTTTTAAAAATACAGCTCAATCGGGTCCGTAGTTTTGGCGTGAATGAGAAACAAACCTTTAAGCTTTCGCATTTTAGTTTAAATATACTAGAAAATTATACACTTTCACACTCACAGCACATCCAGAACCAAAAACACAAATTTCCCTTGGGAAAAAACATGCGTCTCCACCGGGAATTGAACCCGATACCCGCTACTTAAGAGGCGATCACGCACCCAACTAGGCTAACGGGCAGTTCAATATATAGGTTCCGGAATTTTACAGTACCAAACCGCGGCAGGCAAATCTTCAAATATATTTCTTTGGAGTTAACTTACTATCTACTATGTACTATGACAAGGTACCTAGCTTAAACTGGCACTGCTCACTGAACGATGAACGATAACTACCAATTGTTAATTTGATACAATTGCATCACGATTTGCGATAAAGAATTTCGTTTGCGTTTTTTGTAGCCTTCACTTCGGATATCGCTATTTTTTATGATAAGGTGTTGTTTTTGAGGAATGTAGAATAAGTCGACGTGATTGCGCACGTAAAAGCTAAATTATTGAAGGCGTTTCTTTAGTTTACTTTGTTTAAAAGGTAGTTTTTTTAGGAGGATTTTTTTATAAATGTGGGTGTAAGTATGTGTATTAGGTAATTATATACCTGTATGCATACTGTAGAACATGTATGTAGTACATATATATACATATATATCATAAGTTCAGGGGACCCAAAGGGTGAAGTTAATTAAATTTAAACAATCAAACACTACACAATAATCACATCACCACAGAATAAATAAGAGTACTAGAAAATCACATTACAAATCTGTTAGTAACTCTGTTTGTTTGTTACCAATTCACTGATAAACTGCTAGAGTGATCTTTATAGCCAAATTTACCAAATCTGGCATGTTCATGGCAGATTCAATTTTGGAGATTGAAATAAACATTATAATTTAAACTGTCATAATGAAGATACAGTAACACAATTTTTCCTTGGGGTGAAAACTTGTGATCCTGCCAGGAATCGAACCCGATACACCTGCTTAGAAGGCGAACATGCACCCAACTAAACCAATGGGCAGTTCATACGTACAGGACATATTGCATAAAGGAATATATAAATACTATAAGTTTAGGTCAAAATTAAATTACCTATTAGTCTTAAGGCTAGATCGTAATTCCAATGGTGTTCCAAACGTAATTGGTACATATTATAAGAAAAAAAAAAAAAAAAAAAAAAATATGCACTTTTTTAAATTCAAGATAGGCAAACTTTTGATATTTTTTTTATCTTTTGTAGGTATAGTATATATATATATATATATATATATGTACAACGTTTTATGTACTCATGCACAACACAATATAAGTTGTGATTGTTATGAATCATATCTTAGTACTTATACTTAAGTACCTACTAGAAATAAAATAATTTCTCTGTAGTAGCATTATCGTCAAACAAAAATTAGTTAAATATAAATGAAGGAATCATTTTGAATAAACAAAATCTCACTAATACTATAATTCTGAAAGTTTGTGCGTGGGTATGGAATGTGAATAGCTTATACCCAGCATTAAACAACTACTTTGGGACTGCTACTAACAAATATGTTCAATTGTTCATAAATATGTAAAACTAGTTGCACCCCAAGGTGTTGAATGTGGTTAAACAGTTCATATTTTTTATTTAAGTAATTATTTGGGTCAGGAAACTTTTTTTTCATACAAACCATATTCTGACAATTACGAATACAATTAATAAAAAAATATAGTTTTTTACCGTAAAGTAGAATCATTAGCTACATGTGCAACTTTAGTTGTTCATACCTACTATGTCTGTAGATATAAATAGCTTTATTTCTGTGAATAAACTATTATTATTATAATATCAATCAGCCAAATCGGTCAAACCATTTTCGATTTTTTGATTTCTATGTATATATGAACTGCCCATTAGCTTAGTTGAAAGCAAGTCGGCCTTCTAAGCACTGGTATCGGGTTCGATACCAGTGCTTAGAAAGCGAACACAAGTTTTCTCCCCAAGGAAAATTTGTGTTTCTGGTTCTGGTGGTGATTGTGTATGTGTGATGTGAATGTTTCCGGCACCCACGACAAAAGTCATCGAACTTAGTGTGGGGCTGTGAGTGTGAAAGCGTTTATATTTATATTGTACTGTCTAAATCACTATTATCATGTTACTATCTAAAATAAGATTAGAGGATCAAGGTGAAATTGACATTACAGATATTCTTATGAGCTTCCCTCTAGGCCTAAAATAGCTCCCGGAACACATCTAATACATTTAAACGAGCAATTCTTGTGTGCACTTTCTGCTCGCATTGACTATTTAAACTATCCTGTCATTTAGGTTTTGGAGTAGGCAAGATTAATAATAGTACCTGGATGAACGAGCTTAGCTTGATTTATTTGGTAAATGACTTTTTCTAAAAATTAAACCTAGCTAGATTGACTTATCGAGACGAAATACCTTGCATACAAAATTTCATTAAAATCGTTAGAGCCGTTTCTGAGATTCAGACTATATATATATATATATAATAAAGTAGCCGTACCCTGCGGCTTCGCCCACTATTATCAAGTTAAGTAGCCTATGTGTTAATCCTAGGTATAATCTATGTACATTCCAAATTTCATCCAAATCCATTCAGCCGTTAAAGTGTGAAGAGGGAACAAACATACTTACACACAAACTTTCGGATTTATAATATTAGTAGGATATCCACAGACCACAATCATACCTGATGGAAAGTTAAGACGCAGCCAATGTTGTTACATGATTATCTAGAAGATACCATTTCACTCTAATGTACTTTGTTATTTAAAAGTATTTTTTTTATATGTGCTAACTTTTACAAATCAACATTTTATATTGTGATGGCAATAAAAATGTATAATAGACTAGCCATGCCCCACAGCTTCAACCTATTATCAAGTTAAAAAGTAGCCTATGTGTTAATCCTAGGTATAAGTTATGTTCACAAATTTCATCCAAATCCGTTCAGCCATTAAAGGGTGAAGAACACACATACTTACACACAAAATTTCAGATTTATAATATTAGTAGGATATGAAATTTGTGTATTTGTCAAGTCTAATGAAACTTAATTTTTTTTTTTAATATAATGTATGCATGCATATACCTACCGCAAATATATAATAGTATGTTTTATAATTCTGCATTTGTGATAGCCATAAAAATTTATAATAGATTACCACTGGAACTGAAAATGCTAAATGGAATACAATTCAAACATAAATTGAAGTCATGACTTATTCCTAAAGTTTATTTCTAAGCCTTAAGCAGTTTTTTAACTAATAATCTTTAATATAATTTTTTATACTTCTTGTTTTAAAGTTTTTAAATTTATATGCACTTTGTTGCTATAGTTACTAAATTGTTTTTATATGTTTACATACTAATATGTTTTATTACATGTATCATAAAATATTGTATGCTCGAAATGGGCAAGGTGTTGAAACTGTATATAATACGGCATATTGAAGATCTTTTGTTAACATTTTAAGCATTTATAATATATTCTGATTCTGAGAAATCGCCTATCTGGTTTCTAAGGCTTATTTAACATATAACCTAACCTGATGTTGGTGTCCAGTGGCGGTTACCGTTCTTCGAGCTTTCGCGTTATTAATTTGTGGCTATAATGTACGGGTCCCAGTTGCGCCCTCTTTAGAGCCGACTCGAGTGTAAACTTGCACTAAACATATAGGTATCGAGTTAGTTTTCAGTATTTTTTCTTGAAAAAACGTGTGCTTAATGCGATAGACTGGAACATTTTTAAATAGAATAGGAAAGACTCCCGCATGGATTTGAGACGTTTAAAAATCGGTTTCATTCACAGTTTGATACAATAGTCACTCACCGGTACGCATGAAATCCCGCGAGCGACATAAAAAAGCTATAGATTATTATTTACGGATTTTTATCACCATTTTCAGTTATTTTTCAAGTAATTTTAATTTAATAAAATCGAATTTAAACTTGAAAATCCTACATCAACAAAATTCACAGACACATCAACAAAATAAACTTCAACTTCAACTTCGAAATCGTTAATCGTGGTGACAATTTGACAAATGACAATCTGTCAAAGGCTACATTCCAGAATTCGTTAGTAACGATCGCAACACTCACGAAGTCGATTCGCTCTTATGTATATAGGTGTGATCATTCCGTAAATTGTGTTTGTCTATCCGAGGCCCTGTTAAAGTCGCAACGAGACGCGCGGCGTGATCCGCGGTAGTTGGGAACACTATAATGCCTACCTACAGTTAATGCAATATCTTCAGGCCCCATTTCATGTCTCTTTTGCCTACGTATAATTATTATAATATAGAGCTAAGATTTTGTACATATCCTTGTACTAAATTCAAGCTCTCTAGGTTTATGGGAAGTAGGTATACTAGTTCTGTTATAATGATCTATAAGTTCCCTGTGGGTAGGTAAGTGTCAAATTAGGAAGCTGAATCGTAGATCTCTTAAAACTAAATTGTTACCTTTAAATTCTTTGGCCTTCATAATTACAGATAACTTACCCTAGCGATATTTTCAATGCTTTAATCGTCCCTATAGTGCCAAGATACATTTACAGAAACGGTTTCAGAAAGGGGATGGTATGTTGCGGCCACGGAATTAAAAACATGTTGTTTTTAAATCCGTGGTTGCTGCAGTGCTTACTTTGCGCTCCACTTGGCGGGGGTACCGTGCCTCCAGTTAAGCTAATATAAGCAAGCGATCGCTGTTACGTAATGTAACTAAAAATACATAAGGCTACCAAGTGTTAGCTTGGCGTTTATATCAGGCGTTATAACTATACCTACTAAAGCAATGAGTAGACTAAATAAAATGCAGGTAAGTATTTGATTTTTTTCATTTTTGGGATGGTTCCGCTAGATACCAACTTGAGGCACTAGAGACCATTGAGTGAAGAGCCAAGATAACTCCTAAATACCTATTCCATAAGGAATATCTCCTCAGGAACACCAAGCGGACAGAATGTGGTGGATATTCCTTAAAGGCGTACAAACTTTTTGTTTCCATGTAGATTATGCGCACTGCGAGGAAGTAGAAATCCTTGCCAGAGTCTGTGCTCCCAAATAACCACTTTCCATCAGGTAAGATTGTGGTAAAATACTTGCCTATTTCGCATAAAAAAAAAGTTAGTCTATAAAACTGTAACACTATGTAGGTATAGTGTAACCAATCTTTAGTCAGTGTGGAACATAACGTATGATGGCCTATACCATGGATGCACCAGTAGGTAGTAAGTTGTTGATGTGAGTTTTATTCCTAGGCTCCTAGCGCACTGTGCATCCTACATACGCTTAATTTACGTGACTTAGGTAACAGGTATAACCACTTTAACTAAATAGCTGTTAAACAGGAACAAATTGAATAACTAGTCAAGGACAATTATTTTAATGAAAAGGAAAAAAACAGGAAGCCCGAAGCTTTGGGGAATGCTCCGTTTTAATGAATTCTAAAATTAATTTGTCTCCTAAGAATCGTAGTATCGCGTGCGCCCTTCCGCTTCCGGCTTCTGCAAAATAAAATAAAAAACTATTGTATAAATACATTCGAACTATGTTACTCACTAAATTACATAAACATACCTACATAAACGCGTTTACACTCACAGCCCCACACTAAGTTCGATGACTTATGTCGTGGGCGCCGGAAACATTCCCATCACACACACACATTCATACCCAGAACCAGCAACACAAGTTTCCCTTGGGGAGAATACTTGTTTTACCATCAGGATTCGAACCTGGTACCCGCTGCTTAGAAGACGGATGCACACCTAACTAAGCGAACGGGCAGTTCAAATGCTAGAAAATGTTATAGCAATGTATGGGGCTGTGAGTTTGAAAGCGATAGAACTGTATTAGCGATAGAAGGAGCAACGTCGGCGTGAATGGCTAAATGGTGTGGAAAGGCGATGCTGCAGTTTTACTAAACGCCACTTCCGATGTTATGCTCTTATCACTTCCACCCATGGACCTTGCATAGGTAACTCTTGCGCTTTGCCGGACGATCAATTAAAGCAAGCCACGGGTCAGGGGTCTCATATAGCCCCAGGGGCTGTGCCGGGGCTTATGGCATGACGACCCAGTTGGCGCAGAGGACAGATGTCCGCCCTCTGCGCCGTGAGTCCTGGGTTCGATTCCCGGAGGGACACAAATTCCTTCTCAAGGGATATTTGTGCTTCTGGTTCTGGGTGTATTGTGTGTGTGATGTGAATATTTCCGGCACCCACGATACAAGTCTTTGAACTTAGTGTGGGACTGTGAGTGTGAATGCGTTTGTTTGTTTGTTATTATTATTGATCGAGCGGAGCGAGATCTCTAAGTTGACCAGGGTCGTTCAGCACTTTGTCCGTCCGTCCGTCCGTCTGTCTCATCTGTCCGTCTGTAGGCATCTAGCGCCTAAAACATAAAAGTGATTGACTTAAAATTCTCATAGAAGATGAAAAATACGGCCCAAATCCAGAAATGACATTTAAAATTATATAAATGAAAATATTAAGGGGGCTCCCATACATGTAAGTGGGGGACAAAATATAATTCGTTTTATCTATCCTTGTGGGGTATCGTCGAAAATGGCTTACCGAGTAAAGTACGAAACCAGTTTAAAGGAATTCTATGTTGGAAAATAACGATTTGGTAAGTCACCAAAGTCACTGTTTTTAGACCTATTTTGTCCCGGGTCTATGATCCGTTGGGAAGTACCCTCAAAAACGGTTTTACACTGAACGCTGAAACTTACGTATAATGTCCGTTATATCCTGTACTTGAACAACAAATATAGAAATCAAACAATTATTATATAGAAAAAAACTTATTGAGGTTACTTACCTCAAAAGTTTTTCTCTATGAGGCAAAATGTAGGCGCGAGATCTAAGTTCGGCGCGAACGACTAGTTATAACATGGTTCGATTTCAACAACGATTCAACGTTTAATCTCCCAAATAAACGACCGATATGTCCAGGAGTCTGGTGAACTCTGACTTTAGGTAAATAAAGTATGTAAATAAATAAGTTACATACATAATGTATTAAATCAGTTGTGACACGTGAAGATAAATCACAGAGCAGGCGTTTTGCACATAACTCTTGGGCTTCGGACTACTTGACATTAGCAAGGTCTTGTCCCCTTTTAGGCATGAAGATGTTAAAGCATATCTGGAAGTACCTTTCTGCATATAGTACGCCTTAATTATTGTGAAATGAGTCAATGTAACATGTGCCGACATACAGAGCCTCTTGCGGAAACATTTTGGCTAGGTTATGACGCAAAAGTTTATTTTTTTTTTTTTTTTTTTTTATTTGTGACAGGCTAGTGTTTGACCACTATCTCACCTGATGGTAAGTGACGATGTGATCGAAGCTGGTAAACACACTAGACCTGGAATACGCAGGCTCTCAAGGATAACTGCCGGAACACCGTATTTGGCTTGGCGGCAGACTTTCAACTTGATGGTGGTAAGCTACTTTGGTAGCAAGCCAGGCAAACAAAGTAAAAAAATGGCGTTGTTATTTTCCGAAACTTTACTTTTCATGTGCGATTGGCAAGCGTTTGACCACTATCTCACCTGATAGAAAGCGAAGATGCAGCCGAAGATGTAGCATTCTAGCCTAGAAGATACCTTTTCACTCTGAATTAAAGACTCCCAGATTGTACTATTCGGGGAACAAAGACGCAGGTAATGAGTTCCACTCCTTTGAAGTACGGATGACAAACGTAGAAGCGAAATGCTTCGAGTAAACTGGGGGTAAATCAACCATAAATTTTAATGGATGACGTTTGTCAGTTTGTGTTATTAAATGGTAAAACGGGCATGGTAAACTTGGTTTCTACGAGTGTTCATGTGTAATGATGGTGGGTTATTAATTATAATTAAATATAAATTATTATAGTTTGGGAACGTGAACAAGTGTAGGCAAATAATATATATTAGAAAACTCGCTCTAAAACTCCAATAGGAAATCTAGTAAAGTTTGTACCACTTTACTTAGGCATAAATAATAACTTGACTATGACTCTTTTCTCAACGCCATTTTTTCAGTTTTTGTAACTGAAGCTTCCTGGGCAACCGTTTAATACAGAATAATTCTTGAAAAATATGGAAAAGCAAGCAATATACATTTTAGTAAATAATGTACTAAATATGATATTTAAACATAGAACTAATAAATAAATAGATACCAGTATCTAAGTTATAAGATATGTTCTCAGATTTTATATCAAAGACATTTCCAGATAATCCGATTCTCCGTCGATCCCTACCAGTCCACTCGAGATTGCGCCGAGAGGTTATCAGTGGGCCTAATTTAATTCATTATGCCCATGCCCGCCTATTGGACCCTTCTGGAAGCCGAAATGTCCATATGCAAAATTCTTTAACCGGGCATAATAAAGCGATCCGTTTCGCCCTTTAATTCTCGCCTTTGAATTAATAAAGGGAAAGTTTCTTATGAAACGTTGAAGGGGATGGTCCCTAATGGTTATCTATGACCGATATCAAATGTTTGTTTGTGCCTCGTGACCTTCTGGAGACGTTTTTTTACCCGACCGCGCGACGCAATGGAGGGTAATGTGTTTATCAGTCTATGTATGTTTGTTCCTTTGTGGAGTTTTAGAGAATAAACGTGTGGGCTGGCTTAAAATCTTACGCCAATCGATTTGCTGATACGTCGATGAGAGTGTCACGACGGACATGATAGTAATCAAAATTAACATAATTATAAACCCTTTCATACACTGCCCCACACTAAGTTCAATGACTTGTGTCGTGGGTGCCGAAAACATTCACATAACACATACCTACAAACACAACCAGAACCAGAAACACAAATTTTCCTTGGGGAGATAACGTGTGTTCCCGATGAGATTCGAACCCGATACCCCTGATGAGAAGGCGAATACCAACCCAACTAAGCCGGGCAGTTGAACAGGGAGAAGGCGATACGTTAACATACTGTCAAAATCAAACAATATCGCATGCAACAGCAAATAACAATAATGACATAACTACATAGAACTAAGCAACGAAGCGTGGACTTGTCTTGAACTGAGGTCATAATAATTAGCATATAAATAGAACTCAGGTTATAGAAATAATTCATAGAGTTACTAGATAGACCGGTTATGGGCAAGTCGCTATCAATATCTAATAATTTTGTGCTTTTTACAGCACACTAAAATGCTGCTAATCTTAGTATGATTTATTGATTAAATGTTATGTCTAGTTCGTGTTATTACCTCATCATTTCTGATCAGTTTCAAATTGAACGTCAGTATCATGATTACGGCTTACTATATAGTTTGTTTTATTCACGATAGGCAATCATTTGACCACTATCTCACCTGACTGAAAGTGACGATGTGGTCGAAGATTGATCAGGCTTGCCTAGAAGATACCTGTTCACTCGAGATTTAAAGACTTCTAGATTGTACTTATCGGGAAACACAGACTCGGGCAAAGAGTTCCATTCCTTAGCAGTACGTATAATAAATGTGGAAGCAAAACGCTTCGTACGCACTTTTGCAATTTCAACAGTAATCAACACATAAACATAAACCGATGTCGCGTGGCTGATGCTGTGGCGTCTGGTTGTCCGATGGTATAAAAGAGGATGGGCATTTAGATCGTGCAATTCCGTGGCACACCCTCCGAAATACATCCTATAAAAGCCCGATAGACTTGCGACCCTGCGACGATGTTCAGGCTTTGAAGCTTCGCATCAGTCAGTTCTTTGCAGTTTATTAGTTGCTTAGCTCTGCGTTCAATAGTCTCAAGTGCCTCAAGCTGGTACTTCACAGAACCATCCCAAAGATGACAACAGTACTCCATACACGATCGGACCTGTGATTGGTACAAGTTCAGCAACTGTGCTGGTGTGAAATACTGTCTTACCTTGGCAAGAATTACAAGCTTTTTTGCGGCCATTGGGCTTTCGAGTCGATATAGGTATATTATATATATATATATACGTGCCGAAATTGAGTTATGTTCAACAAAATGCTGTTTTTGTGTAAAGTAATTTATTATGTCTTTAGGAGCGGATAATTTGTAAGGAATAATAAAAATATGATTGAGTTCTATTAAACTTATAACTTTGTTTTATATAAGTTTTAACTATAGATAAAGTTATAAGTATAATAGAAATTAACATAATGAAACACAAGAATTATTCTACGCCTGAGACGGACAGACTGTTGAAATTCTTCGTTACACTTCATGATCTTTGTACACAGTTTTTTTTAATCTGTGACAGGTAAAAATTTGACCACTATCTCATCTGATGTTCAGTGACGATGCGGTCGACGATGAAGCACGTTTGCCTAGAAAATACCTATTCACTCTCGACTTGAAGACTCTAAGATTGTACTTATCTGGGAACACAAACTCTGGCAAGGAGTACCACTCCTTTGCAGCGCGCATAATGAACGTGGAAATAAAAACGCTTCGTGCGCATTTGACGAATATCCATTATACATCGGTGTCGCAATGCAGTCTGTCTGGTGGTTCTATGATGGAATGGGGATGGAGGAATTTTTTTTTTTTTTTTTTTTTTGTGACAGGCTTGTGTTTGACCACTATCTCACCTGATGGTAAGTGACGATGTGATCGAAGCTGGTAAACACACTAGACCTGGAATACGCAGGCTCTCAAGGATAACTGCCGGAACACCGTATTTGGCTTGGCGGCAGACTTTCAACTTGATGGTGGTAAGCTACTTTGGTAGCAAGCCAGGCGAGTAACTCACAAAATGCTCTACCACCTCTCAAATGTCACCTGATTAGCACCACCCGGGGACCACGTGTAGGGAGTCAGACTTAAGGGGTATCCTCCTACGGACGTGGGTGACTCAGCCCCCAAAATTAGATCGTGTAATTCTATAAGCACACTCTCCGAAATGTACAATACAGTTTTATACAATAAAAAATATTCTATTCTAACCAACTACTTGATTTTTTTATTTAACTAGTATTTTATTTAAGTGCTTTACTGAGCAGGTCGCTCGCCAAATGGTTAGCACCACGCTTGCTCATAACAGTTCAGTGTCACCCTGATTTTTTTAATTAATCATTAATCAATAATCATGGTCAAAATTCTGCGTAGCAAAGCACTGATATTTAAGATGTTAAATCTCTGGATGCACTGTTATCACTGATTAATTAAATAAGTACTAATCATTAACTACAAAACAAAGCTATAGCAATGTATGTTTATATTTTTTTAATGTGTCATAATTTTACACCAATATTAAATTGATTGTATGAAAAATAATTAAAACGGAAGCAAAGCTTTTTAAAAACCGAGTTCACCGCTTTAACTTCGGAACCCTTGATCAGATTAAATGAATTAAATACGCATCATGAGGATAATTCAAAATAGTCAGATCTTGATCAAATTTAAATGGGTAGGTACACAAGGAAAGCACCAGCTCTCAAATAAAAAAATCATCAAAATCGGTTCACCTAGAAAGAAGTTATGAGGTGACACATATTAAAAAAAATATACAGTCGAAATGGGAACCTCTTCGCTTTTTTTGAAGTCAGTTAAAAATAGTTTATACCCGGAAGTCTAATTTAACGAAATCCTGTTTATTGGTTTGAGCGATGTGAGGAGATTTTATACGATTATATATAAATACGCTTTCACAATCACAGCCCCACACTAAGTTCGATGACTTGTGTAGCGGGTGCTGGAAACATTCACACTCAGAAATAGATAACACAAAATTTCCGTTGAGAAGAAAACGTGTGTTTTGACCGGAAAATCAATCCCGATACCCAAGCCGACCGCGCTCTGTATATATATTTCCTATACTCTGCTAAAAACATAACATTATCTTTGCAATCGAATCACTTAGACGCACAAAAGAACGTTATTATATGATCTGCTTACATTACCTAGCACTCATTAGAATATATTTAAAGTTTTCAACTCACCTTCCTCATCCTCCCAATTTTGCAATCTCGGCATCCGAATAATCCGTGAACATATTTATAGACGAGATGGACCCGCCCTTTATGTTATTATTCGCTATAATCTCCTTCAGATTCTTCACAAAGTTAGCATAATGCTCATCATAATCAGCCTCAGATTTATACTGCCTGTTGTAATCCTTTATGAACTTCTCAAAAAGATCTCTCGCTTCATTTATATCATATTTCGGCGCAGCTTCGTAATCTTCGACTGGTTCATTATTGGACCTTCCTTCTACATCGTAGTCGTCGTAGACGTCTTCTTCATCGTATTTAACTCCTTGAACAACGTTGATTAATAATATAGTTGTAACTATAGCGACGAGTTTCTTCATTTTTGTACGCGTGGGATTCAGACTATGGTAGAGTAGCGTCTGAGATATTTTGTTTATCTTTATGGCATGTATGTATGACCTCGGAAACCAGTTTCTATAGTCAAGCAGATGAGTTTTTGCATTCTAATGGATTGAGAAATCTGTAATTATTTGTTATATTATATAGTATCCAATTAGGTACAAAAACTGATGAGTTTTTTAGATTTAGTTTTATTTTCAAGGTAATTCTTTTGTTACATAAGTTACCTACATAAAGTTAATTGGGCGCTAAGTCGCTAATCTTGTTTCTACATCATCAATATTTATTTATAGAAGTGTTTGTTTATTAATCTTTGAATTAGTAGATGTAGTAAGCAACCAGAGAGCACCCAAAGTTATTCTACATTAATGTTATAATGCATGTGGTTATATAAATTATTTATTAGATGCTCATTAAGTATGTTTCACAATTATTAATTTAAATAAATAGATCAATAAACAAGTTTCATACTTGTTACACGTGTACAATAATACTTTTAATACTACCTATATATTACATACGTACCTTACAATATTTTTTTTCAGGATTCACCGTAGTCCCACATGAAAAAGGTAGGAACTGTGATATACCTAATGTTCTATAAGCTATAAATCACCATCTGTCAAAATAAAATTCAATTAAAATAATTTGCATTTATAAATATTGAAATGTTCCAGTATTATACGTATATATTCAGTATTGTACGGTCTGACTCCATCATCAAATCAGCATCATAATCAAGTAACACATCTGCAAAGTTTCAAATAGCTATACGACAGTTAGAAGTAGGTTAGTAGAGGGCTGAGTCACCCACGTCCGTAGGAGGATACCCCTTAAGTCTGACTCCCTACACGTGGTCCTCGGGTGGTGCTAATCAGGTAACATTTGAGAGGTGGTAGAGCATTTTGTGAGTTGCTCGCCTGGCTTGCTACCAAAGTAGCTTACCACCATCAAATTGAAAGTCTGCCGCCAAGCCAAATACGGTGTTCCGGCAGTTATCCTTGAGAGCCTGCGTATTCCAGGTCTAGTGTGCATACCAGCTTCGATCACATCGTCACTTACCATCAGGTGAGATAGTGGTCAAACACTAGCCTGTCACAAATAAAAAAAAAAAAAAAAAAAGTAACACATCTGCAAAGTTTCAAATAGATATACGACAGTTAGAAGTAGGTTAAAATCGCCTATGATTCGTTTACTAAGCTGTGTAAAAAGAAGAAAATAGTTTATATCGAAGTTTATTGTCTCCACGGGATACCGATCCTAGCCATTTGTTGCCTCAAATGCAATCCCGGCTAGAGATAAGGAGTCAAACGCAGGTTTCTCAGCGTCTACAGTCTGTAGGCACGTAGCAAAGCCTCGGAGTTAGTGTGGACTCGCCACAGTTGGCTCGGCCTTATCAGGCAACAAAATGGCTACCCGGTATCATGAGAAAGGGTGGAAAAGTATAGCTTACACTCGCGTGATAATAAGGAAAATGCATAACTTGTAAATTTATGTTGTTAATCGATTGTTGACGTTAAACATTGCTGAAAATTAAATTAAATTCATAATCGTCTAAACCATCTTTTACCTTGTAATTATAACTTAAATATTTATGTTGTAAAACTAGGTCTTGGAATAAATAAATGTAATTCATAAAAAGATACAATTTCATGTCAAAATAAACAATTGAAAATGCGAGCAGGTTTGAGTAAATTTAAACGCGGCCATTTTGATGATATTTCTGTGAAATTCACGATCCAATAATGGCTGCCGTAAATGAATATATTGATATAAAAAATCAGGGCACTGGCGTCACGTTCATCCAATAGCGTGCGTTTTGCTATTTTGAATATCCCATGCATTTTTATAATTTGTAAGAAAACAATAATATATGTGTAATTTTCTATTGCTATGAAGATTAAAAATATCCTTGAGAGCCTGCGTATTCCAGGTCTAGTGTGTTTACCAGCTTCGATCACATCGTCACTTACCATCAGGTGAGATAGTGGTCAAACACTAGCCTGTCACAAATAAAAAAAAAAAAAAAAAAAAAAAAAAAAAATATAATACTTAACCTATATTTAAATCTCATGCATATATTCTGGGATAAATATTTTGTATACATTTTTCTAAAATATTTGTAAAATTTTGGAGAAATGATTCTCTAGGCTCTGTAAGTAGTTTACCCTGGTGAAATATCGGAGAACGCCCGTTACAACGTGCCAGAAAAATGCATCTCACACACACTCACAACCAGAACCATAAACACATTTTTTTCTTGGGGAGAATTACTGCCTGGAATCGACCCCCCACGATCGTGTGACACCATCATGTGTTATCATTTTTATCATAAAACTTACGTAGGTGGAGATTTTGTATAATTTTCCAAACCTGTGATTTCTTGATTGTTAATGTGTAATAATGGTGGATTATTAACCGACGTGCATAAGTGTAGGCAAATCAAACAAAGTTGAAAAAAGTGATTTTCGCTCCAAAACTCCAATAGAAGTTCTAGTAAAGGTTTTACCACTTTACTAGGGCATGACTTTGACTGGACATTGACTGTTAAACTTGACAAATACCTATATATAGAAATGCACAAGATTGCGAAGCCAATATTAAAAGAAAAAAAACTTACGTAGGTATCCCAAAAGTGGCAAGTGTACATTGTGCTTTAAAATTTTCAGCTGAAGACTTGAAGTAGATAGGAAGATAACGTTCTAACGAACATTTTACTCAGTTTATTACAAGGTGGTACGTTTTATCACAAAACGACGTAATGACCCTGGCTTTGATGTTTTCAGACCAAGTTTTTAGCCCCGCCTAGGGCTTTTCGGGTAAACTACTTTTAGGTATTACGGTCACAAACTTAATTACGACACAGCTTTTGATCTTAACGAATGGGATTTAAAATGGAATGAGTCCTTTTTGAAGTAAATTAGGTTTCTTTGAAATGGGGCTGTTTTCACCGTCAATAAGTAGAACAAAAAACTATGACCAGTCCCAGATAAATTTATTGCTAAAAAAAAAGGTATACAAATTAACTTAAAATAAATTACTAAGTTGAAATTTGCCGTAAGTGTGTAGAATAGTTTTAACATTGAGTCTCAAACTAAGATCGAGGCCTGTATCTTGAGACTCGGGTGTGAGTTAACTGATAAAAGTTCGGTTACTAAAGGTGTTTAGTTTTCCTGCATATTAGTTTGTGGTTGGCAATAAAAAGAAGGATGCATTGTTTGTGAACATTATTTATGATAAAATAATTGTGTGGTAAGATTAAATCTTTGTTTAGGTGAGAGAATTACTGAGATTAAGTTTGTGTGTGTATGTGTGTGAGAAAGAGTATGTGTGAGAGTGTGTGTGCATGTGCGTGTGTGCGTAAGTGTGCAGGCTTGTGTGTATATACGTGTTTGCGTGGGTTAAAAGTAGTGTTTGGGAACTATATGAGGTTTTTGGTATTGTCGTATGACAATTTAAGAAGCCATTCTTTGGCAGTCTTTTTTACCGACTTCCAAAAAAGGAGGAACACAAGTCGATTGTATATTTTTTTAAGCTATTGCATAGCTTCTTTCGCGGGCCTTGAGCGTGGAGACCGAATACAGAAATTCCGTAACGAAAATAACCTAACACCCCCCACTCCGACCGGCACAGCGGTGATACTTTTTAGTTTTGCCATCTATCGATGAATAGCAGAACTTTTAATGACTTTTTTGAAATATCACGCTCAGCAACTCATCTTTAGTTCAGCAACTCGCCTCTAGGTGGCAGGAAAAAAAATACTGCATAAATAAAATAAATAAATAATTATAATTGCATAAGTTGATAAAAAATGCTATGCAATAGCTTTACCGCGGCAGTCCCCGAGTGCCACACGTCTTTTTTTTTATTTGTTACCTCATAACTTCTCTCCACGTGAGCCGATTTCGAATTTTTTTTTTTTAGTTTGAAAGATTTTGCTTTCTAGTTGGTCCCATTAAAATTTGATTGATGATTCTTTTTTTATTTGAAAGCTGGTGCTTTTTATTTAGTCCCATTTAAATTAGATCAAGGTCTGATCTCTAGTTTTTGAGTTATAGTCAATAATGCGTGTTTATACATTAAATCTGATCAAGGTTCCGATGATAAAGCGGTGAAGTCGATTTTTTTAAGCTTTGCTTGCGTTTAATTACTACAGCCATAAAAGGGGAGATTTTTAATGTTGCATTAAAGAGACTTTACTGTAGGTTTTTATATGGCAATATGCTGGGGATCGTCTTGCCATCAGAGAAGTAGCTTGTGGCTGTGGTATTCTGAAAGTTCTTCTTGCCATATTTTTATTGAAATCTGTACGAGATTTGAGTTTTTTGTGGGTTTTAAGAGTGGCATCGAGTATGAAAAGCTGAGGGGTGCGCAAAATTCATAATACAGAGAATCAGTTGAGTAACGAAAAGGCTTCTGTAATGATACTTTGTAATGGAAAAAAAAATTTTTTTCAAACTATTGAACTTTTAAAGGGAAAAAAATCTATAGATTTTTTTCCTAAGTGGGATTTCGATATACTACGACTCATAAAACTAAAACACTTTCACAGTCACAGTTCCGACTTAGTTCGAAGTCTTATATCGCAGGTCCGATAAACGTTTACATCATCATAATTTAACACTGTACGCAATTATTACCATCACAAAAACTACAATTTCAACAAGAACCAAAGGGATTGACGCAATTAGTAGGTACGATTTGTTTTCACTTTCACAAAAGAAATTTGCTGGTAAACTGGCAGGAAATGCATTGTGCTTTTTTATATTGGCTCTGCAAACTATGAGCATTTAGCATGTGTCAACAAATTTATAATAATCTCCTACCTATGTAGTTCATAAAACTAGTTCTTGCCACAGTCAGAGTTATGCTTCAGTTTTAGTCAAATCATGCCAGTAAAGGTATACTTGAACTTTACTAAAACTTCTATTAAAGTTAGTAAACAAACAAACAAACGCATTCACACTCACTGTTCATGAGTAAGTTTATGAATTGCCTTCCTGAAGTAGCCTACATGAACTAGCATCGGTTTAAAATCCAGCATTATTCGTAAGAATCATTCGTTTTAGAAAATTATACAAAATAACAATGCAATTTTTTCACTTCCGCGGCAAAAACGCAATTTTGTTTATATATTTTTTGGTTTTAAGCAGGATAATAATAAATTGAAATTTTAATTCAATAATGCGTGTTTAATATATTTCATCTGATCAAGGTTCCGAAGATAAAGCAGTGAAGTCGGTTTTTATTAAGCTTTGCTTGCGTTTAATTATTTCCTGCTACTCTCAACCTTTAGATATCCAGAACTTAAGCATAGTATCGTTTTCAAAATTAAGTCAAGCATAGATACGAATTTTCGAAAAAAGAGGCAATTGGGCCGTATACTACCTACTTCAAAACTTATTTATAGCTATGTTTATATTTTTATGTCTTAGATACATAGGTTTTTAATTTATTTCCTGTGTGTAACACCCGTGACGAGTGCAATGTAGGTATTTATTTGCCACGACCACTCGGATGTTATTATTTACTTATGTTTATTTCCATTTACTAACCTTTATTCTCTTTGAATCAAGTAATTAATTATGTTTAACTTCATCATTCTATTTCACAATAGCATCAAGTTTTCAAATGCCTCCTAAACAAGTTTAATAAGCAAAAAACGCAACACGTATCACGTTTTCAATTAACTTTTTGTAAAGTTTGTTAGATCTATGTCGTATAACTAAAATATATATTTTCCATATCTTAATATCGACTCAAGGAGCTAATTTATGAGGCTTTTTGCTTGGTTAAAATGATAAAACCTCTTATTAAAATACCATGGATATAATAGCTTAGATGCCTGAAATAACAACTTTTTACTAATACTTTCAGTGTGACTTTGCCCGCATTCACACTCAAATCCCCACACCAAGTACAAAGACTTGTCTCGGGGGTGTCGAAAATGTTCAGATCAAATTAGAACAAGAAACACAAAATAAAAATATGCCCTTTTGGGGGAAAGCTTAAAAGGCAGACGCACTAACAAGTACTCCAGCGAGTAGTTATAGATGTGTCAGATATCCCTACTATAATATTATAAATGCAAAAGTAACTCTGTCTGTCTGTCTGTTACGCTTTGACGCCTTAACCACTGAACCGAGTTTAATAAAATTAGGTACAGAGATAGACTAGAGCTTAGGAAAGGACATAGGCTACTTGTCATCCTGGAATTCCTGCGGGTCCGGGACTTACGTGGGTAAGACCGCGGGACGCAGCTAGTCTATTTATATATCTTGAAGGCAGAGAAGGATCGACGATCAACACCTCAAGAGACTATCGCTAAATGGTTCGATCAAGGGTCAGACTCAGAAGGTATCCTGGACACGGCATGCATTGTCAGGTGATTCCTCACTTTGTAACACTGACGTACCGGTAGCTTGGGCCCCAATACCGATAGGCTTGATACCTTAAAAGATATATCCTCAGACAGAGTTTAAGTTCCTTGGTATTTGGGACGATGTATACAATCATGTGACTGCCTTGCACGTGACTTAGATGTTATATATACTTTATGCATAAAGATGTAAGTAATATATTCTGTTTAGAACATAACTCCAAAATGTAACTCAACTTCCTACTTAGCCACATAGTGAAATGAGACGTTCTGGCTTTTAGCTTTCGTCTCCGGAGGGCCGTTGTGCTACTCTCTGGCACAAAGAGGGGCAACTTTCCCCGTCCGTCAGGCCTTTCGTCCACAACGTTGGGTTGTACTAAATTATTTAATGTGCAAGCACATTAGCAAGTTTATGTTGTGAATTTATTTTATGTCGTAAAGTTTGACACCTAATTAATATTCATGGAGAGAAGACCTGACATTTCCCCAAAATGAATTGTTGATTATAAAATAATCGTATCCTACTAATATTATAAATCCGAAAGTTTGTGTGTAAGTATGTTTGTTCCCTCTTCACGCTTTAATGGCTGAACGGATTTAGATGAAATTTGGAATGTACAAAGATTATACATAGGATTAACACATAGGCTACTTTTTAACTTGATAATAGCAGGCGAAGCTGCGGGGCACGGCGACTTATAAAATAATTTTCCGTAGTGTTCACTGCTTTCATTTATAGTATTGCATTTAATATATTAATATGATTATATAAATAATATCACAAAAACTAATTTGATTAAAAAGATCTACATTAAAAAAATAGTTTTCTGTACAGTGGATCAAAAAACATTATATTTTGTTGATCAATAAATTTATTGATTGAGGGTTTTTCTTGTTGAAGTTTCAAAATTTCTGCATATTGAAGATAAAAAATTTCCAACGTATAAACAAATACAATTAATTATCATTTTTTTCCGACTTCCCAAAAAAGGAGGAGGTACTCAAGTCGACTGTATTTTTTTTTCTTTTTTTTTTTTTTTAATGTTTATTACCTCATAAATTCTCTCCACGTGAGCCGATTTCAAAATTTTTTTTTAGTTTGAAAGATGTTGCTTTTTTTTGGTCCCATTTAAATTTGATCAAGATCTGATCAGTAGTTCTTGAAATATCGTCAATAATGCCTATTTTGCGACGAATAATGCGTACTTAGACGATATTCTCGTTTACCCGACTTCAAAAGTTACCTCATAACTTCTTTCGTTGTGAGCCGATTTTGATGATTCTTTTTTTAGTTGAAAGCTGGTGCTTTTTGTGTAGTTCCATTGAAATTTGATCACGGTCTGATCTCTAGTTTTTTGAGTTATAGCCAATAATGCGTTTTTATACATTACATTTGAACAAGGTTCCGATGATAAGTCGGTTTTTTAAGCTTTGCTTGCGTTTAATTATTATAAAAATATTTTTCAATTTCTAATTATTTGTTACTCTATCAAAGCCTTCGTGAGAATCAGATAATAAAATTATTATTATTCTAAATGAAAAATGACGTGAGTGATAGCCGTATTTTTAATAATATTAAATATATTTGTTGTTAAACTTATATGAGCTAAGGTAGGTAAGAGTAGTCACGTCACATTAGCTTGAAATTGAATATGGAAACTTTTTATTGACTTATCCATGCGAGTGAGGGACCGAATCGTTAAAAGTATTCCGATTTCAGGATAAATAAACTTAAACGTGGAATGGAAGAATACTATTTATTTCTTCACGATTAGGTTACAAGTGGTAATACCTAAGAAAACAAGTTGTAAGGCCTGAATTTAACATAATTTTGCAACTTGTCACTTCAAATATATTATCTGTACAAAAAAAAAATACATCTAAATAAAATAAATCCAATCGTATTGCCTAAAAACATTTACATAAAGGCTGCGCCACACAGAAGGCATTTGGTTCGAGCAGACGGGAGTCAACCGTGCCCGCGTCCCAGCACACCATCTGTGCATCCGTTCAAACCAGGTGCTCGAAAGATTTCTGCTTACCTTGACATAATCCACGACTTATATTATTTTGTAACGTCTAAACACCTACTAATTAATATTCCCCATACGTATGAGACGTATTTATAGACACTTTAACATTTTCTCGTGCTATTCAACTTACTCGTCGATTTTAAAGATGTAATCAAATGTAATTCGGGAAGATATCATAAATATAAGTTCTGATATTCATACACGCCTAATAGTCGCGTAATTTAAGAACTCCTCGTCTAGTTCGAGTTTGACAGATAAACGCCTTCAAATGTTTTATAGCAATTAACATTATATAAATTGATCCTTTCCCCTATAGTTCGTTTGACGGCAAAAGCAGAAACAGTAAACATGATGTCGTCATAGAGAAGGTCCGTTCAAAAGAATTCCGAGAAGTGTGTTCTAATGTGAAAAAGGTATCTGGCCTGAAAATTCTCTCGTCAATAATAAAACACTTTCTAGAAGTTTATACCTACGCATAAATCCCAGAAGCTGAGTTTAAAATTTATCATCCACTGGTCGGCTTAAGTGCGGCCGTATACTTATAATAGGCCGTTAGGGAAATAACACGAAACATCTGCGCCGGCAACCGCCTAGTTACCCGCTAGACGCCAATTTTTTGCACGTGAAAGTGTTGACTGGAGTAAATAATACACAGAGTGTCACAAGTCTCATTTCTTTTTATTTCGGGGTCACCCTTGAACCGAATAAATTGCGAGCAATTTTCGGGGTCGTTTACCACGCTCCGGGTTGCCAATGATACGGCTCTCAAAGTCCTCGTTCGGCACATCCGTATATATCTTCACCTACGTAATAAAAGTACAAATTGCGATATCGGCGTTTGTTTGCGCTGGGTCTTATTTATGGCGGCTGTAAATGCATGTGGATGGTTTTGATAATGATTCCGGGTCGTGGCAGGTTCGTAACTTAGGCTAATATTGTTATATATTAGGGCTCGGGAGATTGGGTTGTAGGCTCGGGTGTAGATTTGTTGAATAATAGACTTGTAGTTTCAAGTTAGTGGGCTTTAGTCATTGTGGGCGTTGTCATTGATGGCTTGGGTTCGTACTTTGGAATAGGAATAGAGAATATGCATGTTTTCTATGCTTTTCATAGATTGTTTACGATTATGAATAATGAATTTGGATACATTGCAGAAAATGAAATATCATTCACAAAAACTTTATACATATCAAAATAAATATTTTAAAACGCTAGCAGGTTCAAGACATTTTAGACTTGGCTATTTTATTGTTCTTTCAGGGACGTCCACAACCCCATAGACTTCTTATAGCTGCCGTAAAAGAAAGTTGACCAGTCATCGATCATCAAATCATCAAAAATAAAAAATCTGACGTAACTCAATCAACGCATTCAATCAAGCATGCACCGGAAATGAAAGATATACAAAAAATCTCCTCCTACAATTAATCTCCAAACTCTTTGATTACGAAACCACTTACAGAACCTACGACTTCAAGGACGTCATTATCACCACAGACAAGAAGAAATACCATTCCATGTGATAATTCCGCCCTTAAAAACACCATTGCTTCAATTTATTTAGATTGTTTTGTTCTCTGCGGACCCACTATCAAGCTGACACAACAGACATAAAATCCTCCACCGATTTGCGTCTCTGTAAGCCTCATTAGCCAACTCGGTTAGCTGCAGCTAATTCGCAAGAGGTTGGTCGCCGAGCCTTTTAGCTCCTTATTTGTGTTTTCGTCCTCTCTGTTATGTCTCGGATAGGACAGAATCGTCTCTTGGCTTGTTTTTGTCAAGAGTCACGTACGTTACGGTTGCTTAATCATGAATGACACGCTTTCGTATTCAGCCAGCTCCCACCACCTAACGAGGGCGCGAGATAAGTTTACAAACGTCGTAATCTGGAATTCCCGAAGGCTGATCCACAGCGTTGATTATCCAGGATTTGAAATTAACATATTACGAATGTTCCCTGTTGGTGGAATTGTAAAGTGGCGTACACAAAGCGTGAGGTGCCTGTCGCGACGTCTTAATCATTTGGCTGGGTTGGTTTGGCGAATTTGTTTATGTTGATAAATGTCTAGGATTACCTATCTAATGGTACTAAAAGTAGGAAGACAATCATGTGTCGAGCTCTTAGAACGTGGACCGCATGATTTAGGTACAACGCACAAAAAAGAACAGGATTTCAAATAGTGGGCGTAGATCTACTATTTTTATGAATTGCTAGAAGATAAAACAAAATCAGAAAGGGGCAAGCAGCGAACAGTGCCACATAATTTGCTTCAGTCACAATCGGCCTAGCGTTTGTTTCTCACTAAAAGTATGAATAATTACAAAAAAAAAATGCCTCTAACATTGCCTCAGCTTTGACAAGATTTACAAATAGCTCTTAAATAAAATACAAATTGTATGGCTATTCCATGCCAGGTACCTATATATACATCATAAGTTTCGTTTCTTTAACACGAAACTTATCATGTATCATACTATGTACGAGTTCCAGCCCAGCAAAATACTAGTGCACTAAAGATACAACATTTTACTTACTTATCAAATCAAATCAAACATATATTTAATGTCTATAAGTACAAATACTTACAATCAAAAAATATAGACATAATTTTAATATCGACGGTTCTAAAATTGGGCAATATGATTTGCCTACACTGCACGTTTACTAAGTTTTAACGGTTAATAAATGTTAATGTGTAATAATGGTGGACCATTATTACACATTAACACTCGAAGAATCACAGGTTTTGGCAAATTATACAAAAGCAACAACGCCATTTTTTTACTTTCGCGATGTACTTAAATAGAGGCGGATTACACGATTAATAATTTATTAAAAAACCTATGACATTGTACACAAAACATGTGACTTTAATAGGTATAAGCTAATGGCAGGTATACGCTAATGTTATCTTACATTTTTCTAATAATGCATTTTACTATCCAGCCATAACATTTGTAGCATTTATTACCGCATGAACAATTTCCGGAAATAGTGTTATATAACGTCGGAAATGGTGTACTTCGTAACAATAACTTTTACGCTTACATATCTGTCATTTTCATTTCTTCATTACTTAAGTTCGTAAAAAGATGCTGCCGCTACACGCAAACATTTTCACATAAACCATCCTCGTAAACGCAAGCGAAAATACAGCAAATAAGCGGTAAAAATAGCACGTGTGTTGAGGCCCTAAAGCGAAAAACTGTCACTCTGCATAAAAGCTGAACAGTATCAGAGCTTACGAGATTTTAAGCGATACCGATTACATGATTTTGGTAAACCTCATATGGCGTCATTTAAAGATAAGTAATTTTTGCCGAAGATTCCTCGGATTTCTAAAATCGAATAGTTATTAACTTTTTATTGTAGCTCACAAAACATGTAATTGCTGATCTTTGATTAACTGTTTTTTTACTTCATTATCTATGAAACAAATGTATAGAAAAATAATAGTTTGAAAACCGTTTGCTACATTACATCTTCGGCTACATCATCGCTTTCCATCAGGTGAGATTGTAGTAAAATGCTTGCCTATCGTGCATAAATATATATATATATATATATATATATATGGAAATTTGTTAAAACATTACACATCATAATAATATCCAAAACTACTCCACCTGGGTAACTGACGTCTACGTTTAGTCTGTACATGTTTGTTTGAATAGCGGATCGAGCTCTGACGTCGTCTACGGCACGTAAACAAAGGGACGTCTTCAATGCATGCTACGTTTATATAAGGGAAACGCGTTCAGGTTATAGTTCTAATTTGCGGTTGTGGTGAACCGGAAAGTTGCTTTCTTATCTTCCTGCTTTCATTTGACGTTTGCTTAGAATAAAAGCAGCGCTGAAACAGACAGTTTTGTTTGTATCGCGTGAGTGCCGCGGCTTGTGATAATGCTCTTCGTAATATCCAATCCAACTGATAAGGCCTAAAATTATTTTTTCTGGTCATGATCAAAATAACAGACAACATTTCACCTAGCAATAATAATTATGTCTTACTTCTTTACAAATGTGTTACTGTAAAAGCCAACTAAAAACATAATAATTAAACGCAAGTAAAGCTTAAAAAAACTTCTCACTACTCTTCTTATTTTGGTTTCGGCTGGATCGGTTTCGATAAAATTTACATGGGGCCACCTCTGAAGTATAAACAACCAAACAAAAAAAAAAACATCACATCGATTCATAATTGGCGGAGATATCGCGTAACATACATACAAAAAAAAGAAACATACTGTCGAGAGTTGAGAACCTCCTTTTTAGAAGTCGGTAGAAAATCATATAATAAACTAGCTAACTAATCCTATGTAAAGTTATACAATCAATAGCTGCTTCTCACGGATCGTCCTTAATATGTCACCATAAGCTGGTCATATGCTTGAGAGCCTGTCATTCTAGGCCTAGCGGTTTTACCATCCTTGACAGCACTATCACTTACCATTAGGAGAAAAGTTTGTGTGAGTGAGCGAATGTTTGTTACCACGTATCTCCGTAACGAATGAACCGATTTTGATTAAATTTAGAATATATATAGTTCAAGTTCCGGAATAACACATACGCTAATCTAATTCTCAAATAAAATAAATTGACCCTTAAGTGTGCTAAATAGGGTGAAAAAGTTTGTATGAAAATTTTACTTGCTTTGATTCACTCAAAACTCCGTACAAATAAACATTTAAGTAAATAATGAAACACGTATATTTTGTTTTTTTTAAACTACCTCTAGGGTGTGTTCAAGGAAGTTCTAAAGTTTGTATGGAAAATTTTATTTTTGCTTCGATTTACTCAACTCGGTACAAATAAACTTAAAAATAAATATTGAAACACGATTATTTTATTTTTTCGAAACGACCCCTAGGCTGTGTTGTGTGCAGTAGAGTTCTAAACTTCGTATTAATTTTTTTATTTCTTGGTTAGATTCCTTCAAAACTCAGTTTAAAACATTAAAGTAAATGACGAAACACGTATCCCTAGGGCGTGTGCAAGTTAGTTCTAAAGTTTGTATGGAAAATGTTATTTCTTGCTTCGATTTACTCAAACCTCGGTACAAATAAACGGCCTACTAGATTTAGATTATAGACGAGACTGCGAATTCAAACCATTAATCTATCAATCAAAAATTATAAACCCTGAAAAAGTTCAACCACAACTTTTAACTCACGTGGGCGAAGCCGCGGGGCACAGCTATTAAATAATATTATAATGATAAGATTACAAAAGGGGTATAAAACAAATAGCACTCAAGAATTTTGTAAACCGCTTGCCGAAGGAAAAGTGCCCAGAATACGGGCTACGTTTCAACGTTGAATAGCGAAATAATAATAATCGTAATCTGCATTATATAATTATAAATATTTTATATTAATATGTTTTATTTAACTTATTTGTTTGTTATAAATATTTTTAATATGTGTATATTATAAGTATTCCTGTATGTATTACAGTTACTTTTATTGTAAGTTGATTATATGTTGTAGGTATTATTGATTTTATTTATTTAAATGTATAATTGTATAAATATTTGTAAATGTGCTGAGGCAAATCTATTTCGGCATGCTTAATGATAAGTTGATTAGTGTTTCAATATAATATGTTATATTTTCACTACATGTCGAAATACATAATTTTTCTTTCTTTGTCTTTCTTACAAGCAGTTTCCATTGCTGATCTTAAATAAATGAAAAACGTGTCGCACCCGTAGTCTAAACAGTATTTTAAATGAAATAATCGATGCTAATGACACCCTCTAACAAAATGGGCCCAGAGGAATTCTAAAACATCTTATTTATTCCTGGCACTGTCTAACTTTTGTTCAAGTCTCATCCCAGAGATAAATCTACAAAATGGGCTCTTAATAAAATTACTTACCTAAAGAATATTGTAGGTACATATTTGGCAGGCGTCTTCTCTATAACGAGTGAAATTCTTGTGTCTCGCATTTTCTTTGGCAAAGCAAATAATCCCTGTCTGTAGTAAAGACGAAGGTTAAATTGAAAGCAAAATTGTGTAGCCATTGTTGGGCGAGTAATTCGAGTCGTGGGCAAATGAATCATTAGTCCTAAACTAATATTAACCTGTGTTATATACACAAAGAGTTTTGGGCGTACCTCTGACGGTATCAGATAGTGTTCCTACCTATTGGTGTAACGCCAATTGGGCCCTTGTTTTCGAGGAAATGTTCTTTAATTTTCTAATGGATCGGTGCAAAGGGACTTCGCGGGGAACTTTGAACAGATATTTACATAACAAAGAAAAGGGGTGAGATCCCTGGCCCTGGGAACTTATTCACGTCAGGCGCTCGGATTTTGTAAAGGATTTGTCGGTCAATTTCACATCCCTACGTTTTTGTTGAAGTAAATTTTGCGCACAATCAAGACATTCAGATTTAGTGGTGTGTTTATATACGTTGTTTAATAAACCGCCGAAAGAGCGTTTCGCAGCGGGGAACTTTATCAGGAAATGTTTATTATTTGAGGGAACGTGTTGGATTTATCAAATTCAACTTTTATGTGGTGGAAAATATGTTGGGTGAGATATAGGTTAAGTTTTGTGCGCTGTGCTACTGCCGTAAAAATCTTTAAATTAGTCGAAGGTATCATAAAAAATAAGATACCTTCGACTACTTTTGTGTTGTAGGCTAGCGTTTCATCATGATTTTTTGGGTAAATGATTATGTGAATGAATGTTTTATTTTGTTTATTTGGCACAATAAACAAAATAAAATAGATGCAACAAAACAGCTAACAAATAAAAATAAAAATGTACTTATATCTTTTTGTGAGAGAAAGCCCGAGTTTTAGCAGAACTAAATGGGCTATTGTAGATAATGATGAAAGGATAACGATCGATATAATTAAAACGCTAATTCTAAGTTTTGCTAAATGAGTATAAATAACCTGTTCAGATTAAACCCCTCATTTTGTTTTGATATCTAAGTAATAGGTAATAGGCTAGAAGCTTGAAAAACTGTTTAGTCCGTTATTTACATTATCAAAAATAATGGACACGATTTATTCTCATTATCAATTAAACAAAAAATTATGAAGATTGTGCGTTGAAATTCCGCGTGACAGTACACTTTCTACTGAGGCGTGACGTCACGAGCCCCCACTTCCGAACTTGGACGCTCTTTATCTTTGTCAATTTCAATTGATTTATTAAAAAAAAACGTGTCCAATATTTTTTGATAATCTAACTAATGGACTATTTTTTTTTACCCAGGCATCATCCCTATTCATTGCAGCTTAAGGTAAAAGTTAAACCATTTAAGATAAAAATAGATAGCGCACTGCGCAGTTCCTACAATAATACATAACATTTTATTGAACTTTGTTGTGTCATATCACAGGGGACCTCGGGATAGGGAATCTCTTGACGACGATAACGGAAGTCGCAAAAATACTGTGAAACAAACAAAAGGGGCGATGAGGGTAATTCTAATTCCACCACACAGATAAGCTTAGGAAGCGTCTCAATTTTGCTATTTTCCCACATTAGGACGCAATGGTTCGGAATACGACATCTCATGTTTCTTAATACGCATTGTACTTATAGCTATTTAATTTTATCTGTTTGCATATCATTTTAATTAATCGCTTTTCATAGTCGTGTTTTGTAATATCTTGAAGTTCTTTTTATTGATGTTGATATCAAGATTTGATATTTAATTTGTTTTTCTTGCAGAATTAGCACCCCTTTGTGAGAATTATGCATTTATAGTATTTCTATCGGCTTGCCGACCCATAATACGACCTTTCGATAAAAATCTGACTAGCAAGATATTATGAAAATATTTCTATTATTAAGTATATCATACTTATTTACATTTTTAGATATACCCGGATCTTTGTTAAGCATTAGTGTAACATCATATTTATTTTATTTTTTAGATCTGTAACGACGTGATCGCCAACGTTAAAACGTCTTTTGGTATAGTATTTACGTTTATAATATCATCTGGCGTGTCCAAACATAAGTCAGACATATTTTATCTACGTTAGAAGCAGGACGCTATTTGAATGCGTTGTATTGTATATATACATTATGGACGAGTTTTTATAAAAAGCAATTTTAATTAAAGCTTTTAATTTAATATTGACATCATGAATTAAACATGCATGTACAAGAGATTTGTAAATTTGAATCCTGCGGTGGTGCAATAAAAACTATATTACTTTCTCCGCCTTCTCGTCGGCCATTAGTAGTTTTATAACCTCTGTAAACTTCAAGATGGGTTTTATGTTAAATTAGATTCAATTAATTTATTTTCCAGTGCTCTAATGATTTTTTTTCTGATATAAAGCTACGACGCTAAAATGGAGCCGTTTTCAAAAGTTGTAAGCAGAAAACTTGCAAAATAAAGCTTCCTGTTAAAGGTAACCAACAAATATAACCGGTTAAAGTGGGGACGACTCGCAAACCAAAAGTAAGACGACATATTTTTTTAACTTTAGAAGATTAATAGTAATGTCCATAGTCTCCGTGATACCTCTAGGAATATACAAGTAAATAATACTGCAGTTAACGACTTTCGTTTTTTCGTAGTTTCCAATTGACGAGATCAAAAAGTTTTTTATTCTATATATATATGTCACTAACTGGCCATGATTGAAAATCGAATTATGTCCGGTTGACGAAATAACTAACATTATAAAATGTAAGTTTCACTAAGTAAGAAAATTGTGTCAAGATCCGAGTGATCAATCGATACTTTGCCGATTTATTGAACATTTTGCTATATATTAATAAGGGGGTTAGTGTTCAAGAAAACGGGGAAAAACAGCTGGACGAAATTTAATAATCCAGATCCTGAAATTCCTAGATCGAAATCGGTTCCGAAACTTCGGTTTCGTAAACGACCGAAGGGACATAAAATGTACTTCTATTATGATAGAAGCCGCGGGGTATTGTTTATCAAAAATAGTTTTATGTTGTTTGTTTGCATCAAATTTTCTTACGGGGGTTTTAACGCAAATGTAAAAAAGTGGCGTTGTAAATGTTGTATTATTTTCCAAAATTTGTGATGTTAATGTGGTTTAAATGTTGGATTATCATCTGTTCGTGAATATGCACGAGTGTAGGCTAATCATATAAAGTTATAAAACATGATTTTCACTTTTGCTCTGTAACGCGAATAGAAGTTCAAATATATAAGTAATAATATACATTTTCTACCACTTTACTGGGACACGACTTTACTATGACTGAAATACTTCTTTTACTTGACTTTGACTATGACCGATTGGTAATTATGACTAGTCGTTCGCGCCGAACTGAGATCTCGCCCCTACATTTTGCCTAATAGAGAAAAACTTCTGAAGTTCCTTGCTTATATTTTTATTTGTTTATAATAATTATTTGATTTCTGTATTTGTTGTTTAAGTACAGGATATAACGGATAAAATACGTCATTTTCAGCGTTCAGTTTGAAGCTGTTTTTGAGATAGACCCTGGGACAAAATAGATCTAAAACAGTGACTTTGGTGGCCTACCAAATCGTTATTTTCCAACATAGATTTTTATCGTACTCTACTTGTTAAGTCCTTTTCAACGATTCCCCACAAGGGTAGATAAACCCCAGCTCCCCACTTACATGTATGGGGGCCCCCTTAATATTTTCTTTTATATAATTTTAAATATCATTTCTGGCTTTGGGTCGTAGTTTTACATATTCTATGAGAATTTGAAGGCATTCGCTTATATGCTTTAGACGCTAGATGTCTTTGACAGACGGATGGACGGACGGACAGAGTGCTGAACAACCCAAGTCAGCTAAGAGATCTTGCTTCGCTCGATCAATTAGTTTTATGAAATACTTAATGAACATGAAAATAAGATTGCGGAGCAAAATAAAAAAAACAGGGTGTGTCGTAAAGACACATGATAGAAGTGAGTCTTTCATCACTGTGCTTACCCCCACCACTTTTTGTCACGCAAGAAGGTTGCGGATCAGAATTTCAAAGACCTCCCATTAAAAGTTTCACTTTAAAAAGAAACATGCAACGTTTTCTGCTTTCTATGATATTGGAAACAAAACTTCCTTAATGGCGCACGTATCCCAAGAATCTATACTTTGACGGAATATATAATTGTGATAATGAGGCAAGTTCTCAGAAACTCACGCTGAATAAGGCACGTAATTCTTATAACGTGAATAATACTTTACAAAGTTTCTACGTTCCCCTATCGTCCTATGTAAGAGTACTGCTTCATATAAGTAGAACTACGAAGATACATATGCAGTTCGCAGGAGATAGAAACTGTCAAAATTACATTCCATACTCGACCAAGTACCAAGTTGAAAATGCCTGTGGCGTGACGTAATAATCGGTGGCAGTAACCTAACTACATTGAAAAAAAAATTATTTTAGGGAAGAGATTGCATGAGATTTAAATAGGTCAAGAATTTTTTTTAATCTTTATAGTTACAGAATTACACATTTAAGATTATTTTTTCAATGATTTTCATCAGTTTTTTTAATAAATAAAAAGTAAAAAAAATGCATAGGAAATTTTGTTACAAAACGCACGCTATTAGCTATACTGATTCGTGACGTAAGTTCACGCATTTTGATGTTTATGATTGGTCAATATTCTTTTACAGCGGTAAAATCGTGGTAACAACATGAATTTATTAATGATAATTCTAGTAAAATGTGTGTGTTGTTTATCTGTTTAACGCCTTAACTTGAATACTTTTTAAAAATACTGGTATTTCGACTTTTGGAAATGAAGCAACAATGCACAGGTAGTTAATTATGAAACTACGACTCCTGATTGTACCTAATCCGTGCTGTTTTAAGCAAAACCTGTCCCCTTTAGCTGCAAGTAGAAAAAAATCTTGTTTAATTTAGCATGTCGTCACAGAATAAATAATATAGCACAAGATATATATAGTGTTTGCCATTGCCATTGTTTCTTACCTTAAAGTGAATTTTTGTCCGTGTGATAAGCATGCTAGGCTCAAGATGGAAATTCGAAAGATTGGCTCTCAAGGATTTGCGTAGCATAGTCACTATTGTGTGCGTAGCATAGGGACTAGCATAGTCACTATTTACCCGAATACCAAGAAAGGGTTATGTATTTCGCGGGTATCTTATATGTACATTTTTAAACTTATTTATTACTTCGTATCTTCCAAACGGCTGGGTGGATTTCTATAGATAAGGTATTAAACCCAAATGTCAATAAAAATACATAGAAGGTTTAAATTTTTGGCAGTCGAGTTTTATGTTTTTTAGTACATTGAGATGTTTACGCTCTTTGTTTACGTTATGTAACGTGTCTATAGCCATACCGAATTGAGCTACTGTACGTTTTAAATATTGTGTCCCCAAAAGGGATGACGCCGCGAAGTTCGCTGATATGATAACATTTTCATATCCACTTCTCACTTTGTACATTTCTTTAATGTATTCAGGATTGTTTCGCTACTTACGCCGGCGTTTTCGATGTTTGCTTTGAGTTTCTTTGGGTTCACATAATCTACGAGGTATTGTTTTGTTTCAAAACATTTAAGAAACATGTAATTAAATAAAAATAAAGATTAATCTTCGTACAGGTTTATTGCACTTTATTAAACTGCCCGTTGGTTAATTGGGTACGCGATAGCCTTCTAAGGAGCGGGTATCGAGTACACAAGTTCTCCCCAAGGGAAATTTGTGTTTCTGATTCTAGGTGTGATGTGAATATTACCGGCACCCACGACACAAGTCATCGAACTTAGGTGGGGATGTGAGTGTGAAATCGTTTATGTTTATTTTAATATATAATTTTTAAGTAAGGTGTAAGCAGAAATCCGATTATGCAAAACAAAGTGCATCTGTGTCGGCATCTTTAACTTGTAAAGCTTAGAACGTCGCTGTTGTATCGCTCTGGAAAGTTTAAATAGCGTTGGAACTCTGAAGAGCTTCAATTTTGTTGGCAAGAAAATAATTCTGGTTAAAACCTAGTGCTCTGAGCGAGTACTTTTAGACAGGGAGACGTTTTGGCTACATCGTCCTTAAACAAAGTATTATCATTATGGTTTAATGGGCGTATTTTTATTTTCTTGTACTAAATATGAAACCTCAGTTTCATACTATTTGAATATTTTTTTATAGTCATTAATATATCTATTATCTGAATATTAATATGATTTTTAGGTAAAAACCATATCTTTTAAAATAAAACGTCTTTTAATGCGCCAGAACTGATAAAATGCTCCATTGAGTTACGAAACATTAATAGATTTTTCATAAATTAAATAGGCCAGTAGTTATGAAATAATATTTATTTGGAACATATTCAGTCATTTCTACACTTATCTATTAAAATGTAAACCTTTAAACACAACATAAGCAATAATAATCTATAAATACTCTCCTTTGAGTTACAGTTTGGTCATAGACCTACATTTTTGTTTGCTAACAACATATTTTAGGATAAATTAGCCAATAAAATCTTAGAAAATTTAAAAGAAAAAACATACATATTTATTTATTTGGTATTAATGGCACGTTAATTGAGGAACTTAATGAAATATCTTTAATTTATTATCACTAGATTTGGTAGACATCACTCAATAGAATTACGAAATAACTAAATGGAACGAGTAAAGCTTTACATATATTAATATATGTTGTTCTGGTTGGATTCTTTTGCAAAGTCCGCCTGGGCCAGTACCACACCATTGTTAGACATTGAACTGCCAAGCGGTAGTGTGCAAACATTACTGTGTTTTGGATTGAAGGGCAATGATTCCAGTGAAGTTACAGGGCTTTAAGAAATTTAACGTCTAATATGTTAAGGTGACAAGCGCAGTGATTTGCCGCGTAATATTTTGATCTATATATATATAAGTTCTTAACTCTAGGTAGCACTGAAATATTACGGGCATGTGTGACGCTTACCATCAGGCGAGCGACTTGCTAGTCTCGTCACTCAATAAAATAAAAAAAGACGTGTGGCACTCGGGGACTGCCGCGGTAAAGCTATTGCATAGCATTTTTATCAACTTATGCAATTATAATTATTTATGCAGTATTTTTTTTCCTGCCACCTAGAGGCGAGTTGCTGAACTAAAGAGACAAGCGTGATTATTTCATAAAAGTCATTAAAAGTTCTGCTATTCATCGATAGATGGCAAAACTAAAAAGTATCACCGCTGTGCCGGTCGGAGTGGGGGGGTGTTAGGTTATTTTCGTTACGGAATTTCTGGATTCTGTCTCCACGCCCAAGGCCCGCGATAGAAGCTATTCAATAGCTTAAAAATGTACTCATTTTTTTTGTTATTTTATTGCAATGGTCAGCATTGCCATTTAGCGTGGAAATGCTGACAGCGCGTACCTTTTGCACTGGATACAGTCAGAGTCGGGTTATTTGATTAAAATGTTTGACTGTAATTTTAAGATTTCATTATTTTATATTCTACTAGTTGACCCGGCGAACTTCATACCGCCAATTGTCTATGGTCAAATATTCAGAAACATCTCCTGTTTGACAGGTACGAACAGTTTGTATGGGAAAATAAAATACTACTTTTTACTAATTTTATTGCAATTTCTTTCTATTTTTCTCACCTTTTAAACCTTCCCTGAACTTCCACAAATATTTCAAGATCAAAATTAGCCAAATCGGTCCAGCCATTCTCGAGTTTTAGCGAGACTAACGAACAGCAATTCATTTTTATATATAAGAATTTTTAATAATTAAATATTTTTGAGGTTCATTTTATATGTAACATATGTACAACTAGCCGTTTCCCACGGCTTTACCCGCGTTGATCAATTTAAAAAGTAGGTAGTTCATTATAGACACAAGCTATGTACATTCTAAATTTCATCCAAATCTGTTCAGCCGTTACAGCATGAAGATAAAACAAATATACTTCGCACATTTACACAATTAAAGATTTATAATATTAGTATGACATAAAGGAGTAATAAATATAAAAAAAAACTTTGAATTATTTATGTTTGTCCTGAATGTTTCTACTATTTCTTAGTTATGGTAAACCTTAGGCTAAACTGTATTTTGTAACGTATGTACTAAATATTATAAACAATAAGCTAAAACTAGTTTTTTACGTCTGCCTCTAATATTGTAGGTACTCGTGCTTACACAAAACTTTGGATTTCTGGAACCACTCTTCTTGCACAATGATGCTAATAAGCGGCTGATCAGTACATAAATCATCCAAGTACAAAAACCGTATAGAAGCCGCCTTGACGGGACTAGTGAGAAATCCATCTTCTTAGTTGATGGTGTTTATAACTCTCCGGCCTAGGAGTTTTTAATCCCATCCCTTGACTGAGAAGGAAATATGAGATTATGTAAATCTCCCGATATATACCTGCCAACTGAAGTTCCTCCCTTATCCACCACTAAGAGATGCAGGTAATAAAGCTACACTAGGGCGAAAATTTTACCTAAACCAAGACCTAGCGATTTTTTGTCTTGAAATGGTTTTTCCTTATTTTAGAAAGATATAATAAACACGGGATTGATCAAAAAATATTTCGAGATTAAATTTATCGATAATAATAATAATAATAATAATAAATCTTTATTCACAAAAATAAAATAGCAATTTACATAGTACATAAAGAAAAACTTAAAATTAAGTAAAATTATAAATTATGGCATAGTTTGAGGGCAGTGGTTAAACCTTTAATTATGCCGATAAATGACAGCTTTCACACTATACGTTATTTTCAGAGTGATTACACTGTCCTTGCTGGGAATTTTGGTTGGCGGATGAAAGGCGGACAGAGCGCGCGTATTTATACAGTGGCAACAGAAGCGGCCGAGGCGGTAACGGGAGCGCGTAGAGGGCGCGCGTACAGGGCTCACAGCGGGTGCGGGCGGGTGCGCGCCTTGGGCGCTTTGTATATCGCCACGCTGAATGTACAAAGAGCCTAAAGTAACTCGTCTTAGACGCTGTTATAATTGAATGTAGTTTCAGAAATGTTCTTGCTACAGAGATAGAGCTCAGAGCAACGCTCCCAATGAAAACTTTCGAGTAAAGTTATTTCAGCCCAAAGTTTCGAAGTTAATTCTACTATTACATCTAAGTTTCATTTAGCAATGAAAATATTTCATTCGGATATTTGCTGTAAAACGGGTTTTTGAAAGTAAGACATACTCTTTCAGGAATTATAGTTATTGGCCTCTTGATTTACATCCAAATTAGTAGATTCATAACATCATACTGTTATGATAGTAGTCTGGCTGGTCTAGGCTGGATTTTTGTCGTTGTTTGTGTGTTATTTTGATTTGATGTTCTCAATAAAATCAGCTTTTTAACATACAAAATTTGTAAATGTTATGTAATAATCGAAACGCAAGCAAAGCTTAAAAACTGACTTCATAGCTTATATTTTAGTTTTTGTTAATTTTCTCAAATACGCTTTATCAATATCGATAAAATTTATACTATGGCTCCTGACCTCTGACCTCTGAAGTATGATCTTCCAAATAACATCGAAATCGATTCATAATTAGCGGAATAATCGCGTTACATGCATACAAAAAAAATATACAGTCAAATTGAGAACCTCGTTTTTTGAAGTCGGTTGAAAATACCTAAGCATAAACGATATAATAGCCAATTTAGAAATGTAATTTTATGATTATATGGATTATTTTTCTCATATTTATTTGAATAGATTACATTGTCAATTCCCAGATTCATATTATGAAAAATAGTATGAAAACTATATGCTGCTCAAATGTGAAATAATATATTATATTTATTCTTACTAGATATCTTTCTTATCGGCTCAAAAAGTTCGTGTGACATTATATAAGTAGAATATAGTGTTGAAACAAGCGAACAGCAGATAAAAGAGAACCAATAACATTAACAACGATTATTAATAAAAAAAAAAATAGTTATAATATTATTCAAACTGACTACTGCGAAAATGTAGGGAAACTGATCCTCTATGCTGTCTTCTTTATCAAAAAAAGTGTGCCAAACTATAAATAAATATTTACGTCGAAAGTTACTACACTACCTACAGGTTTCTTTCAGATCTCGCCTCATAGCTCGTAAAAAGGATGTAAAATACTTGTACACGATTCCACCGACCGAATGGAGCAAAAAATACTATTTAATGTACCTAGATTCCAGAGAGTCAGTACGGCCGTGAGATAAAACACCACGTAGAGCTTATCAAGCCGGCTTAACCTTCGGGCGGAAGCTCGAAACGCAGAAATTTTGACAAATTACAGCCGAGGATTACTCCAAGGGAATATGAAGAAACGGGGGAAGCTGTGCTATTCCGCAAATTACCGTCTTGTGACAAATGCCGCTCTGGATGACCCGCAATATTTCCGACTCACAGCTAAATCTGGTTAATGTTCCCCAACACATGTACCGCGTAATAACATTCATATCAAAGTGATAACTTCTACGTCAGCTCCAAGTTTTCTTACCCTTCCCTTTCAGAATAATTATTCCCCACCTAAGGCGCAAATTCCTGAGGCTTAATTTAGGAATCGTAAGGACTAATTAGACACGCGCTTGCGGCACCTTTGTGTACAATTTTGTACCTACTATGTGCGGTAATATATGTATTCCAAGCTTGTCATGTAAATTAGATTTGCCAATTAATGAGCGTATTAAGGAACAAAAGTACGGTAAACAAGATAAGTGAATTGTTTAAAGGAAAATTTGAATTAAGAAGTAAATTAATCTAATGAAGTTACGCAATTTCCAATTTCATATGAGATGGCTAATATACTAGATACTAAATAACCTATTCGTAAGAATGTTTAGTCGAGGATGGTAGGCACGTTATGCCATGAATACAAATACAAAAACTATGAAAATTAGAACTATCGTGAGTACTACACATAATAATGTTGTATACGACTTGAAACAACTCAAAAATGTCAACTTACTGTGTATTCGACTAGTTTCGGACAAATCTGTTGTCCTTCATCAGGATGAGTCAGACGCGCGATACGCAGAGGCGAGCGGCTCGGGCCTCGGCGCGTGACAACAAATTTTCCGAAACTAGTTGACTACAATGTAAGTTGTAATTTTTAACGTGTTTCAAGCCTACAACACAAATTAAATACAAAAACTCATAAGTTTTTTAGTTTAACATTCGCATAGTATACGTATTTAAGATTACAAGCACTCAAAGCCTCACACTAAGTTAAATTAATTATATCGTTGGTGCCGGCAACATTCAAATCACACACATAGTCACACCCAGAATCATAAACACAAATTTCCCGTCGGGAGATAAATTATGTTCCCGCTGGAGATCGAACTTAGTAGCTGTTTAAAAAGCAAAAGCGCACCCATCTAAGCCAGAGGGTAATCATTTCATTACGACATTACTAAGTGCTTGCTTTAATCGTAATAATTATACACCACATTGGCCATCAGTTAGGACTATCCTATTTAAGTATTTGTGTGAATTTAATTATGTAAGTTGTAAGCATCTGCTGAAAACATATCATGAAACAGTGCAAAATGCTCGTAAAACCGAAACAAATATTACGCCGTATTCTCTACACAAGCGAGTCTTGTCAATTTATTTTGTTGTATAATAAAACTGGGATTTCATGTTATCATCTAGAAAGAAGCAGACGCGTTACACATACCGAAAAAGTGATAAATATTTTATGTCATAATTCATCGGAGCTATAAAAAGGGTAAGCGAAGACACCAAGCGTCGAGGTTGGAATGACTTTGCTTCGCTCGCAGGGGAGAGATGGTATATTTACCGAGGAGGGAGACAATGTTGATACCCGTTTTAATCTGGAGCATAAAGATAAAATTGTATTTTGCAGACACTATCTCACGAACTTGGCTCGGCTCGGACAGGACTTTAAGGCACCTACTTGAGGAAATTATTCCCAGCGACAAATCAAAACATTTTGCGAAAATAGTATTTGAGAATATTACGCAAGTTTTTAAGATTCATAACGTATGCAAATTTGTCATAACAAATATTCGTTCATTTGTTAGTGGGGTAATTACCTTCTCATAGCTGCTATAACTAATAATGAAAGAGTTTACATAAATTTATCTTAATTATCTCTTTATTCCCGTTCCAAGTCAAGATAGCACAAAATTACATGCAAGCTGTCTTCCTAGAGGAGTATATGTAAAGAAAGGTGTTTTTCTGTTATGCGTGATCAAGATGTTATGTGTTAAGTTATAAGATTTTGCAGGAGTTTTTTTTTATTGACCCTCTGGCTGACGTCAACTCTCTTTGGAAATTATCATTTGAGCTTTTTTTTTGCTCGATAGGCAAGCATTTGATTTCAATCTCGAAAGCGAGTTTCTTGCCAGGTTCTTCTAGATATGGCTGTATTTTTGCGAATCTGGGAGTAGATTCATTAACTTCATGAGTGCCTCTTTGGAGCCCATGTGAATAAACGATTTTGATTTTGATGATGTAGCCGAAGATGTAGCATGCTTGCCTAGAAGATACCTATTCAATCTTGACTTGAAGACTCTCAGACTATGCTTATCATCGCCAATGAGTCTTTTTGGTCGCCGGTAAGTATATTTTTCTTTATGCTAGATAGAGAAACATTTAACTGTCATCTCACCTGATAGATAACGACGATGCGGGCGAAGAGGTAGCATGCGTGATCAATTTATATTTGGAAGATTATGGTCCCCTAACATATACACCCACTCAACATACAGATAAACAATTAATACTTTATTCATTCTCACAGTTTTTTCCCACTTTTAATAACGTTATTGTATCACACACACAATTTAATCCAGAAACAATTGTCCCTTGGGAAGAAAGCTAGTGTTTTCACCGGGAATCGAACTTGATACTCGCCCGCTCCATCGTAAGAAGACGCGGAACTAACTTTGCCACGGGGAAATTGATATTGTCTTGGGCAGCTGCATAAAATTACTAAGTTAATATTTGTAATTTTCAAGCCTTTTTTGTATCATTACTTAACCTAACATTATCTTACCACAAAATCAAAAACACTCCATTACAAACTTCAAAGCTATGTCTAAAATCAAAAGCATTTCATTATAAACTTCAAAGCTATCTCTCAGCACATAACTGATAAAGTCTCATTCAACTGATAAATTCAGTTCAAAAACGAGTTCATAAACAATAGAACAATCATGGTAATGGTCACAATTTCATGATATCACCATTAATTCTGGTGGTATAATTGGAAAAGTTTGACCACAGAGGCGAATTCTCAGAACGAAGGGCCCTGAAGAACTATAAAATCGCGTTTAATGGCACTCGACGACATCTCGATGCCATTACACTGAAATACGATATAATTGAGTGTCTCACAGAAGTGAGACTTAAGAACCGTAATTTCAGGAGATACATTTGAAATTGATATAATAATAGATGCCTTGCTGACAATTTTTATTTTGTGGTGGAAAGCTAGATGTTGGTACAATTCCGTTTCTATTATTATTATGCTCTTTTCGAATGTTAAGTACAGCGTTAAATAAATAGATATATACAGTTACACCCCATGTGTAATTTTTCACAGTATGTGTGTAAGAATGTGGTACGGACGAAGCAATTACAGGTAATCAATTTGACGTTATTTTGTTGGTTTAATTAAAGTATAACGCCGGTTGAATAACACCATTTACATTTTCGCAGACTCAGTCGTAATTTTCGTACTTAAATATTGTTTTAATAAAATGGTTGTCATTCGTAGACGTGAAGTAGGTCTTGTGTCAGGGGAAAACTTTATCTACAACAACTAACAAGGGGAAAATGTACTTCTTAGGTTACCGCATCATTAAGGTAGGATTCCGATTTCGGCAACATGCAGCAATGCTGTTGCGCTGTTCGTGGTCAAAATTCATCTTTTCGTTGCCGATTTACCTGTTCACTTGTACTGTCGCTGCGGGCGACGGACGCGTCACTACTAGTATGTCGTGGCGACGGCTACCGCTGCATTGCTGCCGCGGCATTGTTGCGTAGCTCGGATTGTAATCTACATATAAACCTATAGATAATATGTGGCGACCAGTAGTGCTGCGGCAGCACTGCTGCATGCATGGAATCATACCTTTACAAATTGTTTATACTATACAGTCGGTTCAGGCGTCTCTGCCTTAAAATGCATGTAAGTATCTGCGATAATCTGCTCTATTACTATATTTTACCTTTTGTGATGCTGCAAGAGTATCTAATCAAGTAGCATGTAAATTTATAATTAATCTATGATTATGTATATTATTGAAGACACTCATGTCCCATACTCTACATTCTTACTGAATAACTAATCGATATAAAGATACCTACCTCCCAACGCCGTCTCAGGTGATTAGTATCTCACTCAAAATGGTCGTAGTAAATCTACGTAGCCGCAGCAGGAATCTGTAGTTACCAGGCCTTTTGTCACTTGTCCGCAAAGTCCGCAGCCTCTTGTCTCTAGACAATAAGAGATTCGTTTATCACGATCACTTGAAAGCTGAAAGCTTCTACTGTCCTATGAGAGTTGAGTTAAGAAATGGTTACAGATTTAATTTTATTTGGTGCTAAAGCTGTAACAACTGAAAAGGAGGTATTAGTTTTTAATGACTTTTATGTTTATTTGTATAACGATTCGAGTACTCTCGAAATGTAATGCAAATGAACACTTATTTTGTTAGCGTTGGTATTTTGTATTTTTAATTTAGTGTACCTAAATATATAGTGTAAGTGAACAACTCACCAGTTTAATTGGAGTAAAATAATTGATGTTAAATACCTAAAAAAATTCGAAGATATAAGTAAAATACATTTAATAATTTTCAAAATGCCTCTTAGCTTAGTTGGGTGCGCGTTCGTCTTCTAAGCAGGGGGTATCGAATTTGTTTCCCAGTGGGAACACAAGTTTTCTCCCCAAGGAAAATTTGTCTCCGGTTCATGTAATGATGTGTTATAAAGCGTTTATATTATCTTCTCACAACTCTATTTTAGTTAATACCACTCTAAAATTACGTTATTAGAGTTGAATATTACTTTTTTTATCATCAAACAGCTAGATTGTGTCCTACATATCTACTCTTTAATGAGATCTTGTTGACGCAGTTGAGAAGGCTTACTATCCATTGCACTGAATACTCGCGTGTTCAGTGGATACTTAACCTTTTCAGCTAGCCCTGCAGCTTTGTAATTGTCCTATTGATTATACCCATATTGATACTTGCTCGTTGGCAAGTTTTTGTTTGACATGCCGCGCGTCATCGAAGCACTGTTTTCCTTGAGTGTGGGTTTTGTGAAATTAATGTATTTGCTGTAATAGAAGTCATCGAAAGGGCTGTGAAAGCATTTTAACCATAGATCTATAACAACTATATTTATGCGATAAACACCTATGAATTACTAATAATTACTAGTATCTCAGGCGAGATAGTGGTCAAATGCTTGCCTATTCAAAATAAAAAAAATTATAACTTTTAAACATTCGTGATACAAACAGATGTTTTGGTAATACCTTGCTTGTACCCTACATTATAGGGTGAATGTTTTTAGTTTCTAAGTTTAGAAAAATTGTGTTTCTTGTTCTGTCTGTGATTGTGTGTGTGATGTGAATGTTTCCGGCACCCACTACACAAGTCATCGAACTTAGTGTGGGATATGAGTGTGAAAGCGTTTTACGTTTAGTATTATGACTTACTGTACACGTAATGCCTATTAATAAATAAATATCTTGAAACTTAATCGCGCTAATATATGAGTCATCATGTGGCTACGATTTTGAGATCATCGAGACTAAGGTCTCGATGACTTGCAGATAACTTGGGTCTTTGCTGTATAGATGTAAATAATTTTAGTTTAGTTTTAGGAAATATAGGCAATTGGCCAGTTGATTAAAAAAAAACAGAGCACTTTTTCACATGTTTAGCATCTTTACCCAAAAAGATGATACTTGCATGTAGATTTTAAATCCATGGCTCTATAATAAAATATATATATATATATAAAGCCGCTAGCCAACCCTATCACAAAAGCATGTGCGAAATTCGTTAATCAGCAGAGGAGCTTTGCGCGCGCCAATCAGCGGCGCGCACCTTTCAACGAATTGTGTTTTACTGACGCTCGCGGAATCCGCTTTGAGCTTCATTGTGGCCATGGTACATAGATAGCTCTTTTGTAAAAATTGGAACAGACTTTTTTGAAACATGATATACGAAGCGCCCTTACTATCGTCATAAGGAAAAAAGACGTAAGAATATTTTTGTCATAATCGAGTTATACACTGAAATGTCTTTGCTATTTATTTAGTATATGTTATGACTTGTAGCTGATTCGTCTAAATTAAAAGTAAGATTTAGTAGGTTGCGTTTGAATTTTTTAATTTTTTTAATGCTTAATAGACAAACATTTGACCACCATCTCACCTGATAAAAAGTGATGATGCGGCCGAAGATGTGACATGTTTATCTAGAAGATACCTATTCACGACTTGACTTTAAGACTCCCAAATTATAAGTACCCCTCGGGGAACAAAGACCCAGGTAATGAGTTCCACTCCTTTGCCGTACGGACGATGAACGTAGAAGCGAAACGCTTCGAGCGAACTGGAGGTATGTCAACGATAAATGGATGACGTTTGACAGTTTGTCTCGTTGTTAGATAGTAAATAAATAGAAAAATAATAATTGATGTTTCTATTTTCCTGATTCCGATAATGTATATATTGTGACAAAAATGCAGTTGCGTCTTTTTTCACTATGATGGCAGTATACAAAACGGCAACGCAGGGGAGGAGTCGCGGGCGCGCGCCTCGGACCCGCGCTTGGGGCGCTTCGTAAATCGAGGTCCCATACACGCCATATATACCTTCACAGCGCTGGGGGCGCGCGCCTCAGGTGCTTTGTATATCATGTCCCTTTCTGTTATTATATGGCTTCACATTAATATTACTACAGAAAATAGTCTCTTTTTTAAATGACTTCAAAAAAGGATAGAGGTTCTCAATTATACCGGTAATGTATTAAAGCTAGTGCTTTCAAATGAAATTATATTTTATTTTTATTCTGACCAGTAGTTTTTCAAGTTAACCTCAATAATTCATTAAATCTGATCTGAAGATAAAACGGTGAAGATGTTTTTTTTAAGCTTTGAGTTTAAATTATGGTAGAAAAAGGACTCTTTTGCCGAGTCCAGAATCCCTTCCTTTCTTTATTTTAGGATGTACCACACTATTACCATTCAACCGCTCGCAGATAGTGTCATAGTGTGTAAACATTACTGTATTTTGTATTGACACTGAAATCACTCAAAAAGTTATAAATAAGTACGCAATATTGAAAAATCTTACATTTTATACGACGAGAATCAAATTAAAAAAGCTTTAAAATACCATTTCATATATACCTAATATACATATTGATATTAGAGTTCAAAGTAAAAACACATTTTTGCTATTATTACCAAGCCTAGCTACAAAGCAAAAAACATACTGTAAAATTTTAACATCCCCGACATATGCAGAACACCATTGTCATGAAACAATGAACCCTAACACTATATGTAATAAAAGATACATTATCGCGAAAACAGCATATGAACCGCATAATGAAATGGACCATCGTATATTATTAAAAACTTGTTATAATCACACGATTATTACCTACTGTTATGGGAACTACACAATCACAAGTACTGGTTGAGAAGGTGTCCAAACTACTGCATGGAATATTATAGAATCATTTTAAATTTTTATATGAATTTTATGACTTGTATTATATTGATTGATGATAATGGTATTAATAGAGAAAAATAAGAAGACAACAAAATATGAATTAGATTGTTTGTGTTGCCTACATTATATGTTAATTATTGTATTTAATTATTTGACTGTACCTATTTATTAATAATTTATTAATTCTTGTTTGGGTTTATTTTTAATTTTAATTTTACGAAAATGTTTGCATGCCTAATCGGTAAGAATGTATATGGAACCTAACTTGACACCTTTAATTTACCTACATTCTGATAAATAAAACAATTTTGAATTTGAAATTTGAATTAAAAAAAGATCATAAAATATCTGGGTTCAGTTCTTAAACGAATTTGTAGAATATAACTATCTAGTTGTAGTTATTTTTGGTTAGTTTTAATTTAGTTTTTAGTTTAATTTATTATTATTAAAGTAAAAGCTAGTATTGATATCAATAAAAGCATAGTGAAAATATATAGAAATATATATTTCTACTATGATAAAAGACAATTTTCAAGCGACTTCGAAAAGGAGTTTCTCAATTCGACTGTATGTTTCTTTTTTGTGTAGGTATGTATGATACGCGATATCTCCGCCAATTATAAATCAATTTTGATGGTTTTTTTTTTTGTTTGGTAGATTATATTTCGAAATGGTCCCATATAATTTTTATCGAAATCGATCTAGCCAAAACCAAAATATAAGCGTTGAAGTCGGTTTTTTAAGCTTTGCTTGCATTTAATTATGTTTCTAAAAATTATTTGCTATGAACGGGGTAAATTGTAAAATACCACGAAGCTCCCAGACCCTGAGCGCGATTCTTGTTCTGCGCTTAGGTCATTTAGTTCTACGACTTTCTTTTGAATGCTATATTTTTCGTGGTAATTTGTGATTTTATTCGGTTATGGGTGGGACTGCAGTGTGTGATTTAAATGTAGCCAGCACCAACGCTACATGTTTTTGAATTTTGTGAGGGCTATGAGTGTGGATGTGTTTATTTTCTTTGTTGTTGTGGAATATATTTTGCCAAAAACCTTATTAAATTAAAATGTTGTGGTAACCAAATGACCGCATAAATAATTTTGATACAGACACGAGTGGCCCATTTGTGGTGTTGCCATGTCTGTCAAGTACATGTAACCACAGGTCATTTGGTACTAGCTCTGCCACGCGGCATTGTTTGCGTTAAATGTAGCTTATGTCGTATACTTTCTCAAGTCTATTTTCTATGGACGGTAAGCCAACAATTATATGACCAAGATACCCAAGATGTTCCCCTTACAGAGACACATTGTAATAAACACAAACAGACATGCTTTTGGCTTTACATTCAAGCTAGCTTTGCCCCGTGGCTTCGCCCGCGTTTATCAAGTTAAAAAGTAGGCTATGTAAATTTATCCAAATCCGTTCAGTCTTTACAGCGTTGAAGAAAATCAAGCATACTTACATAAACAAACAACAAACTAACGCATTTACACTCACAGCCCCACACTTAGTTCAAAGACTTGTATCGTGGGTGCCGGAAACATTCACATCACACACATATTACACCCAGAACCAGAAGAACAAATATCCCTTGGGAAGGAATTTGTGCTCCTGCCGGGAATCGAACCCAGGACCCACGGCGCAGAGGGCGGGCACCTGTCCACTGCGCCAACTGGGTTGTCAACATATTTACAAACTTACACACAAACTTTCGGATTTATAATATTAGTGTAATTTTTTGCCAAAGATTAGTCAATACTAAAAATATCGATTTACTTATATGATTTAATACCAACTATTAAATGAAGTATACAAAATATCTCTTGCAATTTTATCCATCTACTCCATTGATTCATATAAAATAATATCGCTAATAAAAACAACGTCAGATAGCCAATATACATCCATAAACATAAAACGCCTACTACATACAAAATTCATACATCTTAACATATACGTTTATAAGCAACGAGTATTTTGTAGCCAATTCCAATATATTATAGGAAAAATACGACCATAAAACAAAAGTGTAGTAAAACTCTATCTAATGGAGTAAGTCTAATCCGATTCAGGCCATTCAAGGGGACAAATATATTGGGCGATCTTATCCGAGGCGAAAACTGGCGAACTTTAACACCTAGAGATTGACAAACGGCTCTGATGACAGAGATGTGCCGTTTTGTGGGGATGTTATGGATTTGGAGACAACTTGTTTCTTGTAAACTCAAAGACTCAACAAGCGTTGATTACAATTAGTTGAAACTTTATTATGTAAGCTTTTGTGACTTATCTTTCAATTTTATATACTTCCACTTCTACCCTAAGGGACTTGATATACACTGTACGCGCGCCTCGGGCGCTTTGAATATTTTGTTACACTAGAGCCTATAGAAAACGTCGGCACCCCAGGGGGAAGAGTTGCTGGCTGGCGGCCGCCGCTCGGTCGCGCGCCCTGGCATCTTTGTAGGGTAATTCCGGGGGAGATGGCCATACGGGAGAGATGGCCAATAGAAAAAAGTTCAAGTTAGAATTGACGGATGGCGCTAATTTTAATTCAGTTCGCTTTGCTTCGGCACGTGCAATAAGTGTCAGTGGATTTTTATTTTAAAAAAATATGGAAAGGTGAGTAATTTGACTTTATTTTTACATGACGTGTTCGATCTAAGTTAAGGGATTGACATATTAAGTGGTCACAAAAACGTTTTAAAAGATTTGTCCGTTTTCGTGATTTCTTTGTAAAGTAAAAACCTTGCACGTTTTCTAACCTCAAAATTACAGACAAAATCTACACGTTGCATTAATTACCTAGCGTGGCCATCTCCCCCGGACAGTCGGGAAAGATGGCCATAGTATTTACGGGAGAGGTAGCCATAAAAGTTGATGTCCTATTTAAATTTTATTTTTTATCCTATGTATTTTCTACAGATGCCTAACCAATACCTACGGAATGTGGCTGCTGGTCGAGGTGCCTGGAGCGAACAAGACTTGAAGAAGGCTATGGAAGAAGTACAAAATCGAGGATTGTCGGTCTATAGGGCCTCTATTATCTATGATGTCCCAAGGAAAACACTAGAAAGAAGATTAAAACAAAACAACTACACTAAGGGTCCCATGGGACCATCGTCAACCTTTGGTGCAGACAACGAAAAAAGACTGAGCAAACATATAAAGGACATGCAGTCTGGAAGTGAAACTGAAGAGAGAGAGAAAGATAACTGCAGAGGTTGTGGTGATAATTATTTTACGACACAACTAGTCGAAGACTGGATTAGTATTTGCATGCTCTGGGTGCATGAAAATTGCACAGAATTTGAAGATATGTGCTCATACTGCGGCAATGACAAAAAAAAGCAGTTAAAAGATCTCAAGGGCAAAGGAAAACAAGAGAAAAGTGCTGGCCATCTCTCCCCGACCACTATGGCCATCACTCCCGGACACCCCGGGAGAGATGGCCAGTCCTAGTTTTTTTTTAAGATTTAAAATTGTTATTTTTTTTCTTCTTTAAACTGATTTATCGTTAATGTTTGATTAAAGTGATAATTACAGCTTTATTTTCTATTTAATCTAAAGTTTTATTCATAATAATTCCTTCAAACTAGACTCTCAATGTTACTAGGGCCATCTCCCCCGGAATTACCCTATATCAAGGTTCCTTAGGGACTTAATTGATAAAGTGCTCGAGGGACACATGCAAAGCGCGCGCCTCTCACGCGTCCGAGGCGCGCGCCCTGCACGCGCGTCTCGGGCGTTTCGTATATTGTTCCTGCTTCACCTTTTTTCCACCTTACATTTAGAAGAACGGCGTCGCGTCACCCATTTATGGTTGAAATACCATTCATTTCCACGAAACGTTTCGCGTCTTCGTTCATTTATAGAACAGCAAAAGAATGGAATGCTTTGCCGTCGTATGTGTTTCCCGACAGGTACAATTCGGGTGTGTTCAAAAGTAAAGTGAATAGGTATTTACTAAGCAAGCGTGCTCCAACTTAGACAACATCGTCACTTTCCATCAGGTATGATTGTGGTCAAAGGTTTGCAGAGTCAGTAAAAAAAAAACTATATTTTATTACACTAAAGCCAACTTTTGTTTAAAAACGTCGTCGGCAGCGCGAGGGGAAGAGTCGCGGGCGCGTCGTAAGAGTCCGCTCGCCCGCCCCTCAGCAGCATTTTTGTTTCTTTCTCTAAATGTAGGTATTAGGCGTTAGAAATTGTCAATACATTAGAAACCACAACTTAGAGCAGAGGAGGAAGATATGCTTTATTAATAATATTATTATATGAAATTTTTTAATAATAATAAGTCATAAATATGTATTATTGTTGGTATAATGCTTGTGTATGAATTTGTTATTAGTGTTAATTGTTACCTCTTTTCCTGTAGAAATTAAAATTATAATTAAAAGAAGTAAAAAAGTAAAGTAAATTGTTTATTTCATTAATTATTGTACATTTTACAAGTTGCTGCCCTAGTTACCAAACTGGGTGTGAGTAACACCCGTGTCTTGGTAATTAGTTCCTTCCTAAGGTGAACATTATATTTAGTACTTCTATTGCATGTGCTTCAGTCTCAAGTCATTGATTTCCACCTGTAACTTTATCTCAAGTAGGTAATATCCTTACAATGCACATCTGGGTAGTTATATTTCCCCGCATTTCTTCTTCAAACTTTCTGATTGCGTTAGTTCTAGATGAGAGCAGAATATTAAAAGATAAAATTTATTATATTCCCAAGGCCTATGTAGGCTATTGTAGTATTATATTTAACAACCCAGTTGGCGCAGTGGGCCGTTGTCTGCCTTTTGCTCCGTGGATTCTGGGTTCGATTCCTGGAAGGAGCTCATTTTTGCTTCTCAAGGGCCATTTATGCTTGTGGTTATGGATGTGATGTAGGTAAAGGTTTCCGGCATTCGCATTACAAATCTTTGAACTTAGTGTGGGCTGTGAGTGTGAATGCGTTTGTTTATGTTTATTTTGTATTTACAGGGAACGGGGTTTTGAAGTATGTATTTAATATTCCTTTTATTTGAAGATGGCGGCCAAACATCGGCAAAATCGAGGTCCAAAAGATTCGGCTCAGAATCAATATCGAAGGGTGTTTAGAGTGCTGATCACGAATCTGCGACCGAAAATAAAGCTGCAATAGGAATCACACTAACATTATAAGCCGAAAGCATGTGTGTGAGTGTAAGAATGTACCTAAGTTTGTTTCTTTTCTCTTCACGCTGTAACGACTAAATGAATTTGAATTGAGGCCGCGGGGAACGGCTAGTAGTATCATGTATAAAAGCAATAAATGGTGTGCTTTTATTACCAATTATAATATGTGATTCAACCTAGGTGTGATTATCTGTGTGTGATGTAAATAATTCCGACACCCTCTATACCTCACACACACAAATCATATTCAGTACCAGAAACACAAATAGTCCTTACTGAAACTTGTTTCCAGCAGGAATCGAACTCGAAACCCGCCCCGCTGCTTAAAAGCCAGACGCAAAACCAACTACGCCAACGGCTAGTTCAAAACTATTAGTTACTAGCCGTGCCCCGCAGCGTCACTCGCGTTGATCAAGATAAAATTTAAAAAAGCCTATGTGTTAATCCTATTATAGGCATAAGCTGTACATGTACATTTAAAAACCGTTCAGCCGTTGCATTAGCAATAAATTATCAATTTTTATTGTATTTATGGTTCACTATTTTGGCGATAAAGGCTTACAATAAAAGATAGATATATGCTGTCGCGGGCTTTTTAGTAGGACTATTTAAAATAAACATTTCCGTTATCCTATTAATATTATAAATCCGAAAGTTTGTGTGTAAGTATGTTTGTTCCCTCTTCACGCTTTAATGGTTGAACGGAATTGGATAAAATTTGGAATGTACATAGCTTATTCCTTAGGATTAACATATAGGTTACTTTTTAACTTGATAATAGCGGGCGAAGCCGCGGGGCATGGCTAGTAAGATTTTTTTTTAATTTGTATTTATGGTTCACTATTTTGGCGATAATGACTTACAATAAAATATAGATATATGCTATCGCGGGCTTTATTGTAGGACTATTTAAGATAAACATTTCCATTATACATAATATACATGTAACTAACTCTAACGGTTTTTGCGAGCACGCCAGAGTAGCTCGCATATGGCAGATGTTTTTCCTACTTACTTGACACTTATGGTTATATTTTGGACAATTCACACAATATATTTGAAAATGATAGCTTATGTGTTATTCTGATGTATAAGGTATATTATTGTAAAGTTTCGTTAAAATCCATTCAGTAGTTTTTGCGTGAAAGACTAACAAACATCCATACATACAAACTTTCGCGTTCATAATTTTCATATTATATCATCATATTATATTAAGGATATAATAACGGTACTTATATTGATGATAAAGAGCAGCTGTGTCTGATGAAGTTTTCAGACATTATTTGCGCACAACTCGATTATAAACCAATATTCGTTAAATAAATGTTTAGAGAGCCAACATTTCATCAAAACCGAACATGATGAAGCGTATTTAATCAGAAGGTGAGCTGGCTACATCCGCTTAGGGCCCCTAACAGACTGGAATAAGGTTCAAAATTGTCAATTGGATGATTTAACGAAAAGTACGGCACGGACGGTGGAAATTAAATACAAGGAGACAAGCAGTAGGATAGCTTCATGCAACAAATTTAAGTGCATACTATTTGTTTTTAATTTTAGCTGTAGCCCGCGTTAATAAGTTTAATAGACTTTTTCAAATATTCTATGAATTAATCCTCACGATAAAGTACATTTTAAATTTCATCCAAATCCGTTCAAACGTTGAAGCGAGAAGAGGGAAGAAACACAGACGCACACACACAAACTTTCGAATTATTATTATGATTGACATTGAGATAGTATGATATGAAAATAAAATAAAAGGTAAGTTTATTTTGCATTATTACACATTGTAGCTATAATCATACTAATAATATAAATCCGAAAGTTAGCATGTTTGTTTTCACGCTGTAACGGCTTAACCAAAGAGCTTAACATATTTGGGTGAATTCCGAATGTATCTTATATCCAGAATTAACATAGACTTTTGAACTTAATTAAAAGAAGAAGCCGTTTTGACTATTTTGTAGAAGCCGTTTGACTATTTTGTACATTAAATATAGATGATATTCATATGAATATATCACGTTGAAGGCGCGTTATGAGAACTATTTATGAAAGCATCTCTGTCAATGCCATAAATGCTTAATTTTTTAAGCATGCTTGTGTGAGAAAATGTATAACCCCAAATATATCTAAAACGGTTTACCCCAATTTTATTAAATGTTAGTACCAATAGGTGCTTTATGTAATAGGTACTTTAGCTTGATCAAGGAAATGGATCTGGAAGTGTTTGAAGCCCTATTTTGAAATTTGATATATATCCAACTTATTTTATAAATGCGAAAGTTTGTGTGTGTGTGAAATTTTGTTACCATGCACGTAACTAATACACCGATTTTAATGAAATTTTTAGTGTAGACAACTAAGGTTCCGAAATAACACATATGCTACTTTTTAACTTAATAAACGCGGATGAAGCCACGGGGCACGACTAGTATATAGTACTAAAATCATCAGTATCAGAGCATTAGTCAATCAGACCTTATTCGTATCCACAACTCAACTAATGAAAACATGAAATAAAAGTTACAGAGATAAGCTACGGACATCATTCTGTATGAAAACCGGGTTATAGGTACAGCAACGTCAGTATTGGCAACAATTTTGATGAAGACTGAATTTCTTTGTACAACGCCATCGCCACTAGCTTGTGTAGGCTACTCTTGTCAACAGTGTAAACAAACCTGATTTCGATAGGCTCTTTATTTGCAGATAAATGTTACGTAAAAACCGGAATCCGATTTTATCAACCTAAAGTAGGTTGATAAAATCGGATTCCGGTTTTTACGTAACATTGACAAAAGAAAGGTAAGTACCAGATCTCATCATTATTTTCTCGTGGATATTTTACTGAGTTGTGAAGTTCTTAATGAGTATGTAGTAGAGTAGGAACTCAAATAACGTATTAAACGTGCTTACTATCCTCGACTACATCATCAATATCACTTGTCAAACATGATAGTCTTAACCCTTCCAAAGCTTTGCAATGGAACCCAACTTAAAGTGGTGTCGCTTTGATATAATACTCTAGAAGCCGAAATTCTTACGGGCTGTAAAGCTGGTGAAGTAGTTTTCATACCACGCGTACCCATTCCCAACAATTTCCCATTACAATTTAAACGCTTGCAGCTCCCCATGAGCGTATGTTTTGCTATGACCATTAACAAGTCGCAAGTTCAGACACAAGCCGCCCAGTGTCGATCTCAGGACGAACTGTTTCTTACACGGACACCTATGTTATGTGGCTTGCTCACGGGTCACTAGCTCAGATCAATTGTTTATAATGGTTCCTGGGTAGAACATCAAATGATGTGTAAAAAACAAATAAGTTTTTGTTGTTTAATTTTGTATAACAAGAAACAAAAGTATAAAAACTAAAACCTGCATACACAAGCCCTATAACTGAAAAAAAAAAAATGTTTCACGACTTTGACGCGATATATCTCGCAAACGGTACGCTTGACAAAAATATGATGTACCCCGACCATTACCTTAACACCTCTGTTCAAATAATATGGAGGAATATAATAAATGTGAAAGTCTAGATGGATGTTTGTTGCTCAATCACGTCAAAAATACTGTATGGATTTGGTTGAACCGTGTTAATACATGAGATGGGACTTTTTACCTACTACGCGGACGAAGTCGCGGGTAGAAGCTAGTCACAGATAAAATTAAACATTAATAATCGTTTTTTCATACTTTAACGAGCCGTGCCTTGCGGCTTCGCCTGCGTTTAAGTTAAAATGTATAACCTATTTGTTAAACCCAGGTATAAGCCATGTACATTCAAAATTTCATCTAAATCCGTTCAGCGGTTACAGTAATGAGAAAACAAACATACGTCTACACACTATTGTACCAAGGCGAGCTTAACCCATCATAGAGTTTTCTTCCGGCAAACCCTTTAAGTAGGATATAATTTATAGGAGCGAGTAGGTACATAGAAATATGATAACAATATAAGATACTAATAATATGAAAAAAAATTACATTTAAATTATATTAATTTTATAATAATAGACAAAATTTAAAATATAAATAGATAAATATAAATAATGTAAGTGTAATTTATATTATTTATTTTTTATGACCAAGAAGAAATTTAATCCGCTGCATACATTGTTACATAAGCGTGAAGGTACGCTTGTTTTCTGTCCATTATGTTAAGCTAAAGAAGTTCTCGGTCCTAAAAAAACATGACATTTAAAATGTAAACGTGAATCAGTATCCCGGATACCCGGGAGTTTTCCCAAAGTTCGCCGGATGAGGGATGACGTTTCGATCACTTCTGGGATAGAGTGTTTGTGTGAGATAATGTGTTAATATTGTTTGTAAAATGTGAAACAAACAAATGGGTTAGGAAATGGATAACGAGGGTTGTTCTTAAGTTAACATTACGCTTTGAACCAGAAACTTAATTAGGGGAACGTTCATTTTTACCTTACTATGACGATAACAAATATAAGTTTATGATTTAGCACCGCTTCAGCCGTTTATAGAACAGGAGTTTTGGAACTGGTTCCGTACGAGGCTTTTAATTTACTTGTATGTAGCACCATATGTATGTGTATGAATGTATCTGTTATGCTCGTCTATTCCCACTCAGTGTCCAAACTAACAAACCGATTGTAACATATAGGGTATCGTTAAATTTGAATCAATTTGACGGACGTAAAGGGCTATTATCATAATAAAACAAAATAACGCCCGAAGTATACAAATAAGTTTAGACAAAATGAACAATCAAATACCGTCTTAGATATCAATTAAATTTAAAACTATATCGCAGTTGTGGTTATAAAGAATAACGTAGAATAAATTATTAGTTTTCATTTTGAAAGGAGCCACTTAGCAGTACTTTACTAGTCGGGATTTAGTTTTTGAACTTTCATCTTGTTGATATTATATGAATTAGAGCTATGGATGTTTTTTGGTAATTCGTTATTCGCATCGCTATTCAACGTGGAGACGAAGCCAGTATTCTGGGCACTTTTCCTTCGGCAAGCGGTTTACAACATTTTTGAGTGCTATTTTTAAACCCCTTTTTAATCTTATCTGACATTATTATTATTATTAAAGGAACTATTGATGATCCATTACATTTTTCATGTGATTCATAAAATCATATTTTTTATTTAACTTTGTTAGTAATTTTTGCTTGTTGTAATGAACTAACTTTTATTAAAATCTGTTCCCTTGTTACATCGAGATATAAACAAACATATTTTTTTTTGCATTTATGATTTAGTAAAGATTTCATACAGTGGTAAAAGTTAAAAAGAAAATTATCCTGCGTAAAGGTTCTAAAAATATGGTAATCATTTTATGTGTATCATGACAATTACTGTTATATATGCGGCTACCTGTTGCCGAAGCCAGATTAATTTTAGCACGAAATTGTATCGGGTAGAAATGACCGGAAAAGAACCCAATATAAAATACCAACTTTCGAAATATAAGTGCACATAGAAACTAAGCCATATCACTAGAAACCGATCAATTGAAACTATGAAAACCGAGGGTACACCGATCCTTAGTACCTATATAACTATATATTACAGTGCATAAGTACGACTTTTTTCTAAAAGAACCTCTTTAGAACAGACTTTTCAATATGTACAAGGTTAAAGGCTACATTACGCTATCAAGTCTCAAAAGAGCAGTACGAGTCTAATAGAAAGCCTCGGTTCGACATTCGATAGGTACCTAATTGAAAAGTTCAACCTTTTCACGTAGAGGCATTTACCTCTGCCCTTAGGGGTAAAAAGGCTTTTAAAAAGTTTGGGACACTTTCTAATTATAACTTTTAAGTTAACATCTTAACTTTTTCTTTTGCTAGCAGAAAGGTTGATTTATATGTTCATTTTCGTTTTGTTTCTGTTTTCGACTATTTAACTTTAAGAGACTTTTTTAATTTAATAGGCCACTTAGGGAACCGAGTCATTTTTAATATGGCTCGTTGGCTTAATGGAATTTTAAGAATATTTTGTGTTGATTATAGCTTTATCTAAGCAGTAATCTTTTTGCAAACAAACGACTACGAGAAAGTCTTAAATACTTGTGTATCCAGGGTGACATAAACCTTTAAATAAACAAACAAACAAACGCATTCACACTCACAGCCCCACACTAAGTTCAAAGATCTTCTTGTATCGTGGGTGCCGGAAACTTTCACATCACACACACATTACACCCAGAACCAGAAGCACAAATATCCCTTGGGAAGGAATTTGTGTTCCTGCTGGGAATCGAACCCAGGACCCACGGCGCAGAGGGCACCTGTCCACTGCGCCAACTGGGTCGCCAAGTTAGTATTGATTTTTACTGAGTAAAAATCTAGTAGATTTTTATTAATTATAATGATTTTTTTATTCAGCTTAGCAATCGGATGACCTACCAAACAAGACTTTTTCAGTAAAGATAACGGTTATCAATTAAGAAGACAATTAGAGCGTTCGAAAATATATGCAACAAAAAAGTTGCCTATACTCATCATACCTCTGATCACAGCGCACGTCTGCGTAAATTTCAAACAAACTAACATTAGTAATTTACAACTTAACCTTCGAAAATAAGTACCTAGAGACTGAGACATGCAAATAAATAAAGTTGCCCTTCAAAGTTTAAATTAGTTTCCTGAACTTTCAGAAGCATGCATCATTCTGCAGCGCTCTAACTACTTTTATTTATCTAACTCGCAAAGCTAACTTTATTCGCGGATAGAATTTAGGATGATGTTGATGTTTGATACTTTTGCATTGCATAAGTAATGTAGCGAGAAGATACAATATCGTACATCAAGTAGCATGCATTTTGAACTGTTCGTTGGCGTCGTTGGTATTGCGTCTGCCTTCTAGTCAACGGGTATTGGTTTCGATTCTCGGTGGTATACAAGTTTTCCCACTTATTTGTGTTTCTGGTCCTGAGTGTGATTGTATGTGTGATGTTAATGTTTCCGGCTCCCATGGATACAAGTGTTATGTGTGGGTGCTGTGAGTGTAAAGGCGTTTATCTTTTCGATTGAGTGAACGCGAAGCGTCTTTGTTGCCGGCTGTCTGGAATTTCGTAAAACTCAAAAAGATCAATTCAAGTAAAAAATCCTCAAAGGATGTCGTAAAATTTTGTGAGCATGTTCAATAATTATATAAGTATTTTTCAATTTAGTTTTTGGAACTTTTTCAAAATGTCGGAGATATGTGATGAAAACAAAAACAAAACATATTTCACTCATATATTACGATTATAAAACTGTACAGCGTAGGTGTGATGATTACAGTCAGGCCAACAACTTGTTAGTCCCCCCCTATAGCGAGCAATTGGTTTCGTACTACGGAAATCACAATCTGCGCATCCGCCGTAACACGTACCGCTCGCTACAAATACATAAATCTAGAACGCAGTGTAATATTGTATGATTTAATATTATCAACTCAACAAATGGAGGCATGCCGATAAATACGATACAAAAATGTATACAATCAAAAAAGAGATATATTAGTTGTTCTCCTCCAATTGAGATCTCGCAGGTACATTTTAAAAATTAAAAACTTTAGGTTAATTGCTTATGATAATACAATATACACTACAATACAAAACACATTATTGCACCAAATAAAATAACATAAAAAAGAATTATATTATTTATATCTAAGTACAATGGGCGGACTTATCGTTATAAGCGATCTCTTCCAATCAAACTTTGGATGGAAAAAGAGAAAAACAATATAAGAACATAGGTCGGTGTTGTGATTAACTAAATGTATTTATAATAATATATATTTATACATATAACAAATAAATATATAAATACATAATACAATAACATAACATACTTAAAAAACAATTCTGAATAAATAATAGGTTAAATAATTGTTTGATTTTTGTATAAGTTGTTTAATAAGAGAATATAGAGGATCTTATATGCAAGTTTCAACTTTTAAAATGTAGCTGTTTTAGAGATAGACCGCGGGAAAAGTCAGTGACTCTGCTACCAAATTATTATTTTCGAATATAGTTTTTTTTTTAAACAGTTTCGTACACTACTTGCAAAGTAATTTTCAAGGATACTAAATAAAAAATAATTTACTATTATATAACCCTAAAAAATTAAGATATTAGGGGGCTCCCATGTATATAAATACATGGGAGCCCCCTAATATCTTAATTTATATAATTTTTATTGTTGTTTTCGGCTCTGGACCACAGCTATACGTACTCTCTGAAAATTTGATGTTATTCGCTTGTATAGTTTAGACGCTAAATGACAGACCGACAGACAGACAAACACGGTGCTTAATCACCAAAGGCTACTTAGAGATCTCGCTTCGCTCAATCAAATTTATCCGTATTTATAAAGATTATCAGTAATTTATAAACATTCGCGATTCACGCAAGGTCCTTTGTACTTATTAGCCAAAAACATAATCTCCTCTATTCTAACAAAAGAAACGATATATAATGGCCTCGATTCTGATGTCACAGACTAAATTAAATTTTAACTATTTCTGTCTTTTACAAAATAGGAACACAATACAGAGATAGCATACTGCTGTGCTGTCAAGTTAGTCAGAACTTAGATGTCTATGCAAGCTTAGTCGAGTATGTGTTGTATTGGTCTTGACTAAAAACAAGCGCCTTTCTGCTTCTGCTGTTCATATTTTAATTGATAAACTAACGTGACAGCACTAAAATGCATGCTATCTCTGTCTTGTGTTTTATTTTGTAAGAGACAGGGATAGTTTAAAATTAATTTAGTGAGTGTACATCAGAATCGAGGCCAATATATCACAAATTAAGCTTTTATATCTGGATTAAATTATAGGTATTTCGATGATCTGATACACAAAGATTTTAATTGCTTGTACTACTCTGCGATCATTGTAATACTTATCATTGTCCATAAGATTCAGAGGTCTATTAGATTTGTAATAGCGTTTTTTTATAGAATTGAAACAAAGCGTTGTTTTCGTATTTTCTACAGACTTCACAAAAAGGAGGAGGTACTCAAGTTGACCGTTTTGTTTTTAAATGTAGGTATGTTTCCTCATAAGTTATTTCCACGTGAACCGATTTTGAATATTTTTTTTGTTTGAAATATGTTGCTTTCCCATTGGTCCCATTTAAATTTGATAAATATCAGATCAGTCGTTTTTGAAATATCCTACTAATATTATAAATCAGAAAGTTTGTGTGTAAGTGTGTGTGTAAGTATGTGTGTTCCCTCTTCACGCTTTAACGGCTGAACGGATTAGGATGAAATTTGGAATGTACATAGATTATACCTAGGATTAACACATAGGCTACTTTTTACTTTGAATAATGATTATAATAGCGGGCGAAGCCGCGGGGCACGGCTAGTCGTCAATAATGCGTGTTTAGTACATCTAATTTGATCAAAGTTCCGTAGATAAAGCGGTGAAGTCGGTTTTTTAAAGCTTTGCTTGCGTTTAATTATATTCCGACAATAATGCGCGAGTGGAAGTTGGTTAACATTATTATAATGAATATCTCTGACGATAATTACAGCTATCGTATTACTAATAACTTAAACGCTAAAAAGCAAAGCTTAGTAAACTGACTTTACCGTTTTATCTTTGGATCCCTTGATCAGATTGAATGCATTACATAGGCATTATTGAGGATTACTGAAAAACTACTAGTCAAATCTTGGTCAGATTTAAATGGGACTACATGGGAAGCACCAGCTATCAAATAAAAAAAATAATCATCAGAATCGGTTCAACACAAAAAAAACAGTACACTACTGATCAGATCTTGATCAAATTTAATTGGGAAGCAACATCAGTTTAAACTAAAAAAATAATTTCGAAATCGGTTCACGTGGAAAGAAGCTATGAGGTAACACACACTAAAAAAAAATACAGTCAACTTGAGTACCTCCTCCTTTTTTGTGAAGTCGGTATATAAATTATTCTTAACTCTTAAATCTATGTTGCCGCAAATAGAGCGCAGAATTTTACTAAAATAATTCTTGCTAATTTGAGCATACAAAACTCGTAACTCGTAATCTGAATAACAATTAATAACATGTACATGTAAAGTACACATACAACACGAAAGTTTCGGCGCCGATAGAACTCTGTCTAAAATTAACTGCTTTTTATCTATTGCTACAACCACGGTTTATTATAATGACAGAGTCTTTTCTCAGATAATAGTGAATAAACATGTGATTTGAATATGTTATTCTCAGCAACCCCTTTCATTTACCCATATTGTAATATTAAAAACTTGTCCGCCATTTTGGGTGTTCCGCCATATTGGATTTAAAATGGCGTTACAAAGCTAACCATGCATAGTCATCCAAACTTAACGTAAATACAAAATTTCAGCTCAATCGGTTAAAGATATCTACTACAAAATTGAGTTGCAAGATTCCACCCGAACAAACATGGTTACATACATTGCAAGTTAAATAAAAGCTTGTAAAATAACTTACAAAACATTTTTTCCTTATGGCTGTGTGTGTGTGTTAGTTAGTAATCACTTAACTTATACATAACTAAGTTATAGTTTTAACCTGATCCTATTTGTAATAATATGAATTATACTTAATTATTATTTGTTTTGCTTAATCTAAATGCATAATCCCCTTTAAATAAAACGGTAAACTCTTCATCTGAATGTAATATTACTTATTACTTAATAAATCCCACATTTTCCAACACACAGACAGAATAAGATTATCAGTTTCTTTAAAAGTTTCAGAGAGAATCGAGTGAACCACATATTGGTGTATTATTAAAATCTATAAAGTTCTTCCTGATTCAGTAGTTGATTTTGGATACTGTTTCTAAAGTATATTCTTCAGACCTAACTGTCCTTCAGAAGGGCATGTTCACATTGCGCCCGCCACAATGTTGCGTTAACGAGTCCGTTTAAACTTTGCTTAGAAGTCTGTATCTGTTTACTTAGATAAGACCTCGGTGAGCCTATTTTGTCTTGGATAATTTTGGTTATTTAGCTTCAATTTTCAAGTTGGATTTGTTACAAATTCCAACCCTAAATTGAGATTTAATATTGTTTAGCTTAATAAATTGCCTTTAAGGTGGTAGAGCATTAAGTCTTGCTCGCCAGCCGCCCTGTACCAAATTTCAGTAAGTTTACAGCTCAAAGTAAAAAAATCTATCACCAAGTTTTAAGTGGTGTTCCGGCAGCTGTTCTTCTGAGGCCTAGCGTATTTATCCATCCTCTACCTCACTACTTACCAATAGATAAGATAAAGATTTAAAGCTTTTCCGTCAAGGTATAAAAGCACATTTTATATGGACATGATACCTACTATACGACAATGATAAGATTATATATCCAGTGACATACCTATACGTGCTGTAGTATACAACGAATGTAGAATGAAAACAAAAAATTACGACTAACTCCTAACTTTAGATTATAATAAAACAGTAAAATGTATTACGTACGACACATAAATAACATCATACAAACACAGATATAAACACACACGAACATACACAAAAACTCACACTCATACGATAAGTGCGCTCGCATACATACAGTAAATAATATTCATATAAATAATCTTAATTGAAGTATTGGTGTAACTTGTTTATATTTGTTTATTAAATCAGGAAACTTAAGACATGCATCATAAGGTGAAAGAGGTTACAAGAAAGAGAGAAATTGACGTTCTATTGATGTTTAGAATTGTTAGGTATTAGTGGGTAGTAGCATACAAAATTACCCTCGTGCGCTCATTAAACATCAGTGTCATACCGCTCGCTTGTTTCATTACGCCAAATTCTACTGGCGACGAGTAAAAAAATCGATTTCGCGTAAATATAACAATGCCGTACGGAAAAATAGACAGTTTCGATCTTTCCTCGCGTAAGTGGACTACATACGTCAATCGTGTCAAGCAGTTTATCTTGTTAAACGAAATTAAAGATGCGTTGCACGTGGCCACGCTCATTACCGTAGTGGGTGAACCTACTTATGATCTCATGTGTGATTTGTGTGCGCCGGATAAACCTGAGGATAAATCGTTTACCGAACTGGTCACCATCGTCCAGAATCACCTCGAACCCAGGCGATCGGATATCGCGGAACGGCATATCTTTCGCTTACGGCGTCAGCAGCCCGGCGAAGAGTTGAGTTTGTACCTGCAGCATCTCAAGCATTTAGCGAGTACGTGCAATTTCGGCGAAAAATTAGAAGAGAATCTGAGAGATCAGTTCGTTTCTGGTCTCGCTAGCGACGAGATGCGCAGTCGCCTTTTTGCGGAGAAAGACTTGGACTACAAACGAGCGGTGGACCTCGCGCTGGCGCTAGAGGCTGCGGAGCGGCACGCAGAGGCGAGCGCCCGGGCGGCGCCGCGCCGGGCGCAAGCGGGCCGCCAGGGGCCGCCGCGGCTACGTCGGCCGTGCACAGGATTGGCGCCGCGGCGCCGGCGCGAGCGTCGGCGGCGGGCCAGGTTCGTGGCCAGCAACGGAATTGCTGGAGATGCGGGCGTCAGCACACACCGGATATGTGTCGCTATAGGCGTTACAACTGTGATGAGTGTGGGGCTAAGGGCCATCTCAGGGCAATGTGCAAAAATGTGCGTAACAGTAGTGGAAATAATCGCGGTTCATCTATAGGTAATGTGCATCGGAAAAACCAATTCTATATAGAAATGGATTCGGAGAGTGAAGACAGCGATTTCTATAACATCTTGGTGGATGGACAGGACGATAAACCGTATGTATTGAACATTTGTGTTAATAATATTCCGATAAACTTTGAAATCGATACTGGTAGTAAAATTTCTGCAATTAACGAAAGTGATTACGAATTGTACTTTAAAAACTGTCAATTATCTAAAAGTAACTTGAAACTTAAAGCTTATACTGGTACCAAAATCTTGCCGATAGGTTATATCAGTGTTTCGGCGTCTTATCTAAGCGGGGGCGTGAAGCGCGAGGCGTGCGGCCTTCCTTTGTTTGTGATTCCCGGCGGCGGGCCACCACTGCTCGGTCGTAGTTGGTTACGTCATTTAAATCTGAAAAACATCGTTATACAAGTAAACAGAATAGACGCCCATGTCACTGATAAAACCGATCGAATAATGTCCTCTCTCAAACAAGAATTTCCAGATGTGTTTGCAAGCGGTCTAGGAACCTGTAATAAGATGTTTTCATTGAAGCTTCAAGACACCGAACCGGTATTTCATAAGGCTCGTAATCTACCGTTAGCACTTAAAGCGCCTGTAGAAAAAGAGTTAGAGCGTTTAATTAATGAGGGCACTATTGTGAAAGTAGAAAATTCGGAATATGGTACGCCAATAGTGGCTGTCGTAAAGAAATGCGGAGGTATTCGAATTTGCGGTGATTATAAAGTGACAATAAATCCAAAATTGAAACGCGAACCGTATCCGTTACCACGCATCGAGGAACTTTATTCTGCGTTAAGGGGATCCCAAATATTTACAAAAATTGATTTAGCTCATGCGTACGAACAGATAATTTTAACTCCAGAATCCCGGCCTTGCACAACAATAAGTACGCACGTTGGCTCATTCGAATATATCCGTAGTCCTTATGGAATATGTACCATTCCTGAAAAGTTTCAAAAAATGATGGAAGAGGTGCTTAGAGGCGTTCCTATGACCGCTGTATATTTCGATGACGCATGTATAGGGGGCATTTCGGTGGAAGACAACATAAAAAATGTTCGAGAGGTCTTAAGGCGCTTACAGGCGGTAGGACTTAGAATTAAATTAGAAAAATGTGAGTTTTTCAAGCCCGCGGTTTGTTATTTAGGCCATATTATCGATAAGGAGGGTTTGCATCCCGATGAAAGAAAGGTAAAAGCAATTTTACATGCACCACGTGAAATTAAAATCGTTTTTAGGGCTTGTCAATTATTATGGCAAATTTATTCCACAATTAAGTGAGAGATTGCACCCACTGTATAATTTATTAAAAGTTAAAGTGCATTGGAAGTGGAACGATGATTGTGAAGAAGCTTTTATCTCGACTAAAGCAATGTTGGCCGGTGATCAGTGTCTAGCTCATTACGATCCAACTCTGCCTCTTGTTCTCAGTGTAGACAGCTCTTCGTTCGGTCTCGGTTCGGTACTGGCTCATAGGTATCCTGACGGTTCCGAGAAACCAGTGTGCTATGCGTCGCGCACACTAAATGAAGCGGAAAAGTCATATAGTCAGCTGGATAAGGAGGCGTTGGCGATTTTTTTCGGAGTAGTCAAAAATCACCAATATTTATTCGGTAGATCGTTCATCATTCGCACCGATCATAAGCCTTTGTCATATATCTTCGGAGATAAGGTTGGTATTCCCCAAACTGCCGCTAGCCGGCTACAGCGATACGCTGCTCGTCTTGCTGCCTATGACTTTTCCGTGGAATGGGTAAGCTCAGCGCAGAACGGTCCGGCTGATTGTTTGTCGCGTTTACCATTACCGCGGTCAACGTGCGATACCGCGTCATACTGTGATGATGCCGTGTCGTTTTTGATGTTTTTGGAAAATGAGTTCCCAATTAATCATAAGGATATAGCCGATGCGACTAAAGTCGATCCTATATTGCGCGTTATTTACAAATATATTTTATTTGGTTGGCCGGATCGTACCGACGTCGAGCAAGAAAGGGGTTATTTTAATCGAAAAGATAATCTGTTTGTTGAGCACGGCTGTATAGTCTATAATTATCGTATCGTGATTCCGCCAAAGTTTAGACAATACATATTACGAGAATTGCACGAAGGTCATCTAGGGATCGTAAAAATGAAAAACATTGCACGGAACTATGTATACTGGCCAGGCTTGGATGCCGAGATCGAGCAGCTGTGTAGGTCATGCGAGGCTTGCCGCCAGCAGCGCGACGCGCCTCCACACGCGCCCCTCACTCCGTGGCAGTTCCCCTCGCGCCCCTGGCAACGGCTGCATGTTGACTTCGCCGAGTACAAAGGAAAGCATTATCTCGTTGTGATCGATGCCCATACCAAATGGATTGAAGTCGTCCAAATGAATAGTACGACTGCTAAATTCGTGATTGGAGTATTTAGAGAATTATTTGCTCGTTTCGGCTTGCCGCTACAGATTGTTTCCGATAATGGACCCCCCTTTAACTCGCAAGAATTAAAGACTTACTTTTGTAGAAATGCAATCGTTCACTCGCTAACCAGTCCTTATAGGCCAAAAGGCAACGGCGCCGCGGAAAACGCTGTGCGAACAGTAAAGAATTGCATTAAAAAAGCGTACTCGGAGGGTTCCGACGTGACGCAAACTATAAGCAAGATGCTCTTTCAATACAGAAATTGCGAACACGCTACCACCGGAGTAGCCCCGGCAGTGGCTCTTTTGGGGCGGCGACTCCGAGGCCGCTTGGACGTGCTGCGGCCGAGCACTGAGGAGCGCGTGCGAGATAAACAGCGGCAACAAGTGGAGCGCGCTGGCGGCACGCCGCGCCTGGTGTCCCCCGGCGACACTGTATTTGTTCGCGAATATAGTAAAATTAAAGACAAATGGGTGGAAGGGCAAGTAAAGGATCGTGTAGGACCCAATTCATTTTCGGTGAGTTTGCCCAATGCTATTGTTCGTCGGCACATTGACCAAATGCAAATAAATGTACCAAAATCCGCTAATAAGCGATATTCATTGTCTTGTACAAGTCAGTCTGTAACCGACGCTAAGAGCACGCCTGTAAAAACCGATTTCCCTGATGGTCCTGTTGGGACGACGAGCGACGTCACTAGTAGCCCCCAGGCTCGTCAGCCAGCCGGCCGCGCCTCTGCCGGGCTGCCAGCTGAGACTACTGACGCCGCCGGCGCGCCGTCCGCCGGTAAACGCGACGATGAAGAGTTACAGATGAGTCGTTCGTCAACTGCATCTAAGGTTGACTTTCAAATGCGTCTGCGTCCTCGTCGCAACAGACCCCAGAATAATTTAGTTAAATTTTTATATAGTTACCTACGTATATTGTATTGTTATGTGTTTGCTTTCTTACGTGTTGTTATTTTAGATAAGGAGGTGTTAGGTATTAGTGGGTAGTAGCATACAAAATTACCCTCGTGCGCTCATTAAACATCAGTGTCATACCGCTCGCTTGTTTCATTACGCCAAATTCTACTAGAATGATATAATTAACATAATGTATTATTCCGATTCAATTTGACGTTATTATTTTTATGTGTATTTATAGTAGTTTTCAGAAATGCATTCAGACTCGTTCAGTTCACAGGCATTTAAAAAATTATCAAATATTTAAAATCACCGATTTATCTTGTACAAGACTTTGATTTAGGTTTAAGGTAAAACTTTAGGAGAAGAAACTTTATGGTAAAACTTTATGGTCGTTCTGTAACCAAAAAGGAAAGTTTTCTTAGCTACGCACTGTTAGTAAAAACTGTATTATTGTTTTTGTTTTAAATTAATATATTTTCATGCTAAATAGAGAATCATTGACTACCACCGCACCTGATAGAAAGTGAAGATGTGGCCGAAGATGTTTGCCTAGAAGATACATATTCACTCAAGAAAACTCCCAGGTTATCCGTTCAGGAAACAAAGACGCGGGCAGTGAGTTCTACTCCTTCGCCGTATGGATGATACACTTAGACGCGAAGCGCTGAGAGCAAACTGGAGGTATATCAACCATAAATGGGTGATGTTCAAGTAGGTCTTGTTTAGATGATAAAACGGGGATGGGGGAGGTACAACAGTTATTATTAGTGAAATTATTCATAGCGAATCTTAATCTAGCTCTTACTTTGGCAGAATTTGTTTGATATATATTTAATATCATTGCAGAAATGTAATGTGTTTCATTATTAAATTCTTTTTGAGTTTGATGTCCTTCAAAACAAGCTGCAGCAAATCGGTATAACAAAAATATATAACAAAATCATAAACGATTTCACACTCACAGCCCCACATTGAGTTCGATGACTTGTGTCGTGGGTGCCGGAAACATTCACATCACACTCACAAACACAACCAGAAACACAAGTTTGTCTTGAGAAGAAAACTTGTGGTCCACTAAGCCTACGGGCAGTTGAATTTATGTTATTACTTATTTCTGAATCCTTATTGACCACTCAATTTCCTACCCTTCTGTTCACTTTATATTACCGCAAATTGCTAAGAAAACTGATAAAAACAATTGTTATATAGTAAAAGGAAGTTCCACTTGAGCGGTAACGAAAGAGAATCGCCCGCACTGCGTTAAGATAAAACGTAGTCAGGTAAAAAGGGTAAACAAAAGGTTTTTCCCGCATTATAAGGGTGATGCTCCACTGATTCGACTTGCGAATGATCCATGGACAGACTTCACAATTGGAACGAGTTTTTTTTAACTAGAAAAAAAATCATTTTTCAATCGACTTAAAAGAAAATAGATTTTCAATTTGACTGTATATATATATATATATATATATATGTGTGTCTTACGCGATATATCCGCAAATTGCGAATCAATTTTGATACTATTTTTTTGTTTGGTAGATTATAAGTACTTCAGAGGTGATCCATATAAATTTTATCGAAATCGATCAAGCTAAAACCAAAATATAAGCGTTGAAGTCGGTTTTTTAAAGCTTTGCTTGCGTTTAATATTTTTAAGCTTTTCACCCAACTTAAAATAACTCAAGGCTCAGATTGAACTTTTTTTAATCAATATTGGCAATCTTTTGACCTCCATCCCACCTGATGGTAAGAGACTATGTGGTCGACGATGAAATAAGCTTGTCTAGAAGATACCTATTCACTCGCGAATGAAGAATTCCATATTGTACTAATTAGGAAACACCGATTTAGGCAAGGAGTTCTATTCCTTTGCAGTTCGCACAATGAATGAGGAAGCCAAACGATTCGTCCGCATTTGTGGAACGTCTTCAGACAGCAGACCACTTTGGAGACCATTTATATTATTAAGATTAAGATTCAATTAACTGTGAAATGAATGAACAACCGACTTTGAAAAAGGAGGTTCTCAATTCGTCTGTATGTTTTTTTTTGTATGTTTGTTATGCGATATCTTTGACAATTATGAATCGATTTTGATTAATTTTTAAATAAAATTTATCGAAATCGGTCAAGCCAAAACCGAAGTATAAGCGATGAAGGTTTTTTTTAAGCTTGGCTTTGGGTTTCAATTATTATCACGATTTTTAAATTATATTCTCTAGGTCTATTCTTAAATGCCAGCATGTCATATTATTATGAATTGAACTCCTTTTGCGCGATACAAAATTTTCGCGAATAGTATAGTATATATATCTGCTTGTACTCCTCTAGTTAGTTTAGCTCTTTGTTCTTACGTCGCGGCGATGGAACATCAACATCATAGATATATTCCATCATTCCATGTCCTTTGATTGTAGTCTCCTATGAGCCAGAAGGTTTATAATATAAGTAGGTGGCTAGCATACAGATAATACGAATTAATTTTCTTTATATCAGGAGAAGTACTACCAAAAAATTTGTTTATATCGTAAAAAAATAAATAAATAATTTGAACTAAAGTAAAAACTCTAAGTAGTAACGTATTACTGGAGTTTTAAAAATCCTAAGGTACTGATAAATACTGGATACAAATTTTTAGAAAAAATTACCTAAATCTATTTTATATTAATAGCTTTAAACACTAAATGATGTATTTCTAATTGTATATTTGTTAGAAACTGAATACATTATAGTTATTTTTATTAACATTTAAATAAGATAACAGTAGGTAATAACTAGCTGACTCACCCGGCGTCGTCGCCCGGGTAAACAAAAGCATGTACATTAACGCTTTCATGCTCACAGCCCCACACTAAAAGTACTATGACTTGTGTCGTGGGGCCGTAAACATCCAAGATTCACAAGATGCTCAAAACCAGAAACACAAACCCGTGGGGAAAAAGCTTGTGTTCCCACCGGGAATCAAACACTGTGCTTCAAAGGCAAACGCCCACCTAACTACGCCAACGGGCAGTTCAAAGTTCAATGACAAGTTATAGTCGACAAAACAAGAAAAAAAACAGTTGAATTATATCCTCCTTTTTATGTAAGTCGGTTCAAAACGTAGAAGATTGCCGGGTGACGTAGTAGCTGTTACTAATTCTGTGATCCATTGTTTTTACCCCTTAAATACATTTTACGATTTCTGCTAGACTATAGGTTTAAATTATAATATATATATACAGTAAAGGGCAAATTGTATCTACATGAACTATGTACCCAAGACGATGAAACTTTTTTTTTGTAAGAATTAATATTGAATGCCTCATAAAGCCAACAAAACAGAAGCCGCTATTTTTTCTGATTTTTGACAAAGAAAAGTATTTTTTCTGAGCTAAATATAAATTATATATACAGTAGTAAATACACATTGTATTCATCTCTGTCTCTGTTTAGTCAGCGTACGTCGATAAAACGGCCAGCTAGCAAATTTTTCACTAAATTGTCTTAAGAATATTATTATTTCGAACTGATAACTAACTTTTCTCTCAACAAAATATAGCCTTTGACACTCAGGGATAGTGTAGCTATTTACTAGTTATAGAATTTTCAGAATCGGAGCAGTAGTTTTAGAGATTACCTTTTATATACAAACAAACAAACTTTACCTCTTTATAATATTAGTATAGATTCGAATTAAAACAAAATACAGAGGAATATCTCGTAGCAAAGATAATATTTTTTTCTCGCTTGCTCTCCGAAAATGCAGTCGATTTTGGCGCGAGCCATTGTTTGTTCGACAGCAGCACTTAGCTTAGTTCTAAGCTGTAGTTATGCATAATCTACGATACAACGAGTTTACAGAGCAAGAAGTTTATTCTCTGCGTACAATATTAAATTTTCGCTAGATATCTATTTGTTATTCTACACTTTTTGTAGAGTAACTACAGCGTAGCTAGTTTAAGAGTCACAATTTTTTTGCCTTTGCGATATGTGAATTCAAGAATACATATTTCATGTGTGTAATAGTTAACACATCTTCTTCTTCTTATAATATGTTATAAGAAGAAGATGTGATCAGTGTTTCCTAATAAGTACAATATGGGAGTCTTCAAGTCGCGAGTGAATAGGTGAATAGGCAAGCGTGTTCCATCGTCGACCACGCTTACCTTACTTAGGTGAGATAGTGGTCAAACGCTTATAATATGAATAAATATATATATATATAATAAATATATATATATATTATATATATATATTTGTAAAAATCTCATCTGGGTGTTGTGGTCGAACTCCTCCGAAACTGCTCGACCGATTTTATTGTTTTTTTTTGTATGTTGTCACCCCCTAATTTTTTTATCATGATTTAGTGTGGTATTAAAGTACTAGGCGACCATAAACGTGAAAGAGGCAAAACAATTTTTCTAAACGTGACGTTGCAACGCATGCCGGGTACGGCTAATAACTTAATTATATCTAGTCTTAGCCACCAGCCACATTGTCAAGACAAGGAAAAGGGCCAATGTCTAGGCATGGTTAAGTCTTGTCTAGTAAAATAGTATAAATTTGAATGTTGTTACATATTAAATATGTTGTTCATCATCACTTTCCTTTAGGTGAGATAGAGGTCAAATGCTTGCCTATTCCACATAAAAAATAAAAAAAATCATCAAGTTAACATTAACAACATTATCATATTTTTTCTACCGACTTCACGAAAAAGGAGGAGGTACCTACTCAAGTCGACTGTATTTTATTTTAATATGACAATAAAAAAATACAAGCTCCGTGTCCGAGCCCTTAGCCAAATAAGTAAATATTTCAATGCCAACGTACAAACAATATAATTGGTTAATTATGATGGTCCAATAAGTTAACAATTTGCACACCGTGCTTTTATAATTATAATTAGCAAAAACACATTAAATAATTTTCCAATAAGCGCTGCTGAACGTCAAAATTGTTTAATCAAATAAAATATTTAGCAATCCTCGTATTTTTTAGTCAAATAAGATTGATATTGTAAAATTCCATTTATTTGCTACGTGTAATTTTTTGGATATGATTTATTGGGTTTGCATATTTAAACAATAAAGTAACATACGTTTCGGTTGATTTTTTATTGTGAAAATTTGCTATGGTAATTATTAATCTAAGTTCAAGTTTTCTATATTAGTGTCTAACTGAGCGTATGTGATTGTGTGAGTATGTATGAAACGTATTGTATCTGTGATGGCTGGATTTATTCGGATGAGATTTGCGATGCAGGTACATTTTTTAGTCCTTGTCTCTATTCTACAAATAAATATATATATAGATTATATACTTTGCGATAGAAGTCTTTAAATTACTAGATAACCTTATTTGGTGAAAAGCGATGATGCGGCTGTAATGATGCATAATGATGAAAATGTAAATGCATGACTTGATTTTTTTTTTCTCTAGTCTTGAGGACTCTCAGGTCTTTATCTAGTCTAGTCTTGAAGACTCTTCAGGTTCTTATGTTATAATGAGTGCAGAATTAAATAAATATACGTCCACTGTCAAGTAATGAGAGCCATTCAAAAACAGTTGCAGACAGACGTTATGTATATAATACTTGATCAGCAAAGGTTCCAAGTTCATTTTTGATTTCAACGTTACATTATCTCAAGTTACATAGGTAATAGGTGAATACTACATGTTACAAGATTTACTCATTAGGTACATGATTTAGAAATATTTTATGGCATGGATGGCATAGCAGCCTTTTTTATTAAAAATAGATGCAACTTGTGTATGCCATACATAATTCAGATAGCCGCAGAGTCTGTGATTGACATCGCATCGAGGTCGTTTTGGCGGTAGGTATAACCTTAGATGTATTCTTTTGAGCAGGATCTGAGAAACGATATCTCTCTTCTCTGCTGTCTTTTATAAATGCCTATAATATGCCTTAATGTTAAAAAGAGACGAAGACGCCAAGCAAGTGAGAAGTGTAACTATTTGTTTTTTTATGGGATTTTTAATTTAAAGTTATATAATCTATACTACCCGAATATATAAACATAATATGATATATTTAAGCGTTGTAAACAGTTAATCCATATCATCGAGATAGGAAACAAACCTACGGTATGTATCTATATTTGTTTTAATAGTTATAAAATAAAAGCCTAGAGCAGGTTTTAACCCTTTCTTTCTGCGTTTAGATATTAATTAATGTCTGCGTATGTCTGTACACTCTCCAAAATATATAGGAAATTTGTGTTTCTGGTTCTGGGTGTCATGTGTGTGTGATGTGAATGTTTTTGGCACCTACGACACAAGTCATCGAACGGAGTATTAAAGCGTTTATTTTGAAAGTACCGATGTTTTATCATCCATTACTACTTAAATTTACTATCCATGCACGAACACAACCATTCTTGAAAAAAGTCCTCTTTTCCTCTTTTCCCCGCGCTCGTCTAACATGGCGCAACCTAAATGAGAAGCTTCGCGAAAAAATCAACAATGAAATAAATAATTGTTTATCCGCGTCCGCGGTGTTTCAAATCAACTGACTGTGAGAATTTGACAATAACCTCATATGAAAGTGGAGTGAAAGTATCGAAGGACTAAATTAACCAACACGACTGGTCTCCTTCCACCAGCCTCCACGTAAGTTTCTATCGTTTTTTACTACAGAGACCTCGCTCTGCTCTGTGTCAATAATTTCACATTACAGAATATTTTTACATTTGAACCAATTTAGTTAAATATGTGTCAGGTAAAATATGTCAGTTAGTAATTCTGTTATTCTAAATATAGTGAAAATTTATCTCTATTTTGTTGATCCATCCCAAAAATGAGTACAGTTAAATTTCCATACAAGAACAGACATTTGCTACCCGGTAATAAAAAGTTAGTAACTGCCCTGACAGAAAATAAAAATAAAAAATAATTGTCTGATTAAAATACATTGCTGAAATCACAGAAACGAAATCCATTTACCTCTAATAAACACATTTGTACGTTACCCTTTTTATCCCTATTCATTCGATCTGTCGCTCCGAGCATTCGCCAGTACAGCAAAATTGACCCGTTGATGGAATTGCTACAAAAAACAAGGTTTCCTGCCGGGTGTTGCTTTAAATTTCAATTTTAAGCCCTATGCCCATGCCCGATAAGGGGATTTTAATCCACCCGAGTCGTTTTTGCGATATTAGCCAGGGCTGCCTCAGGCGACGACGTCTCCGGCTTCTCTCTCAATTTGAATAATCGATTTGACGGACTACGTTAAAAATAATTGATCATTCGTCGTTACTTAGTTCTGTAACGTGTATCAATTTACTTTATTCCGAACTTTGTAATTCTAAACGACCTCGCATATACACACGAAGAAAGAAATTGGGCAACTAGACTGCTAGTTCTCAAAAACATATTTTCTAGTCAAAATTAAAGTTACTACGTACAGGATTAACACACAGGCTACTTAATATACGCGAGTAATTTAAATATTCAAATTGTTTTTACACACTCTTTCGTTTAAATAATAATATGTTTTTTTTTACCTAAAACGTTATAAAAACATGAATAACACAAAACGAAGTCTCTCGTGACCACAGCCGGTGCAACCCTGCCGAAATGTCGAGGTTAGTCAAAATAGTGCTATTTTGAAAATAAAAACGCGTAAAGACCCGGTTTTTTCATAAAAATACGATTGAAGTTCGCGAAAGTTTAAAAAATTCCATAAATAACGTATATCTTACCCACGACTACAATTTATTATGCAAAAACTCATAAATATTCTGCAGTCACGAGTACTTGAAAAAAATGTTTTGTTTTATCTCTTCACCAAATTCTCCGTGCAATTGTTTGACGGCCCATCTCTCTTGTAACTTATGAAGGGGTTTAGGGCGTCAAGCTTATACTTACAGGGTTCGTGTACGGCTTATTTGCTGGTTCGACTCACCGCGCTTATTACAAATGGCTGGAGTAATTTAGAGGCAGCCCTGACTCGCATCTGTTCAGTATGGCGTAAAAACGCGCGCGCTCTGTGCCACGCTACGGCTACGTTGTTACGAAGCAAAGTATTGATAGATACAGTTACAGATGTTTATTTTTTTTATTTTCCATAGGCTAGCCTTTGAACCCTATCTCACCTGATAGAAAACGAAGATGTGGCCGAAGATGCATGCTTATGTGATAGGACACCATCATATCATCGTTTGTCGTCAGGAATCAAACAATAAACTTTTGAACACTTATATTCTTCTCTTAATTCGCACACCCTTTCGGTTCGAGCTCCCGATCACACTGACCTGCTTCTTACAGCTCCACCATCTGCTCGTTGACATCAACCAATCACAACCCGGGTACCTACCCGCTACTTTTTAAATTCCCGTCTATGATTGGCTGGCATCATTGGCCGATAGTGGCGCTATGTGTAATCCAGATTCAGATTGCAAATTAACAAACCCTAACACTTGCGTAAAAGATACCTATTCACTCTTGACTTAAAAACTCTCAGATTATAACCGTTCGGGGAACTAAGACGCGGGTAATGAGTGCCACTTTATTTTCAGTATTACCTAAAGTAAAGCTGGATATTTGTTCAGCTGTCATTTGACAGCCATGACTCATTTGTACAATACGGCGTAAGAAACGCTCGCGCGCTATGTGATACGTTGTATCTGTAAAGTTAATAATTGTAACGGAAAAAGAAATGAGAACACCGAGTGTCCAGCTAAGAATAACTTTATTCCACTACCCTACTTGTTAATCACAAATCATTAATATTATTAATTCAAACGATTTTGAATTGATCAAATAATTAACGTTAAATATCAAGAAAAACAAATGCACACAAAGTACGAGTGTTTTTCTTTTAAAAAAATATTATATGGTTGATAATAGCGGGCGAAGCCGCGAGGCACGAAATGCGTTAAATTATTTTTTTGGTTTTCATTTAACTTCTCAAAACTATTTCTATATTTATTTGATTGTGCTTATTATTGATCGAGAGAAGCGAGATCTCTGAGTTGACTTGGGTCATTCAGCACTTTGTCCGTCCATCCGTCCGTACATCCGTCCGACCATCCCTTCGTTTGTCAGAAGCATCTAGCGTCATCATCTGAACCATACAAGCGAATAACTTCAAATTCTCAGAGAATATGTAAAGCTATGGCCTCAGGCCATAAATGACATTTAAAATGATATAAATGAAAATGTTTAGGGGCAACTATACACGTAAGGGGAGGAAAATATTTTTTATATTTCTATCAACCGTTTTGGGGTATCGTTGAAAAGAGCTCTGCAAGGAAAGTACCAAATAAAAAAATCTATGTTGGAAAATAACAATTTGGTAGGCCACCAAAGTCACTGTTTTTAGACCTATTTTATCCTGGAGTCATCTCATAGCATCTGAAATTTACGTATAATATTCGTTGAATCCTGTACTTGAACAACAAATACAGAAATTAAACAATTATTTTCAAGAAAAAATATTGTTACTCAAAAGATTTTCTCTATTAGGCAAAATATAGGCGCGAGATCTCAGTTCGGCGCGAACGACTATTGTAATCCTCGTTTTGTGATCGTCAGCATGAAATTGATTCTGGCTTTGGCAGGTTATAAACAAAATGAGTCAAGCTTGTTCACTGTCTCGCACTGCCTAGGATTACGATGTCAATGTAAACAAGATCAGTAGAAATATTTTTCATGCTAGTCGTCGCAAATGGCAGCCGCTCCATCATCTCGCCCCATCTTCGTTTCTCATGCAGACATTTATTTTATTTCATTGTTTAGATGTTTTCACTTTGGGTATTCGTATTTGGTGTTATTGGAATAATGCGATTGTTTTGTGAAATTTTGAAAAAAATATATACCATACCTAGTTTATGTACTTAGATATTTACATAATTTAAACTTAGGTACTACTATGTTCATTTGATATTATATATTTATAAGATTAGCTTTATATTTCAAAAGAAAATTTTTATGATGATATTATGTTGAGAGTTATGTATCCAACGCACGTGCTAGTGGTGCACAAATCCAATCACAAAGGGAGGCAATGGTTGAGCGTCTAAACTTGTCCTTAAAAGCAGTCTCCGATTGGGGCGATGCTAACCTGGTAAAGTTTAACGCTTCCAAAACACAGGCGTGTTTATTTTCCGCTAAAAGGAGTCTTTTCGATCAGACTCCAACTTTTCGAGATGTATCCATACCAGTAACTGACCATCTTGAGTTACTTGGTATGTCGTTAACCTCAAAACTCAATTTTGGGTCTTACATTGAGACAAAAGCCCAACTAGCCGCCAAAAAGCTGGGAATCCTTGCAAAGGTGAGACGGTACTTCACTCCGGAACAATTGCTCGACTTGTACCAAGCGCAGGTGCGTTCATGTATGGAGTATTGTTCTCATCTTTGGGACGGTTCAGCTAAACACCAACTTGAGGCTCTTGAAATCATTGAGCGTAGAGCCAAGAGACTTATCAACAGCGACCAGTCGACTGATGCAAAACTTCAGAGCTTGGGGCATCGTCGCATGGTGGCGAGTCTCTCGGTTTTTTATCGGATACATTTCGGAGAGTGTGCAACGGAATTACACAACCTAATTCCCCCATCCCCATTCTATCATCGGACATCGAGACAGACTCTTAAGCGACACCGCTACATGGTTGATATTCCACAAATGCGAACGAAACGTTTTGCCTCCACATTCATTATGCGAACTGCAAGAGAATGGAATTCCTTACCTGAGTCTGTGTTCCCTGATAAATACAATATGGGAGTCTTTAAGTCGCGAGTGAATAGGCATCTTCTAGGCAAACGTGCTCCATCGTCGACCGCATCGTCACTTACCATCAGGTGAGATGTCGGTCAAACATTTGCCTATCTTAAAAAAAAAAAAAAATGTAACAATCAAAAATTTTCTGGGCAGCATTGCTCTGGGCAAAATTGTTTAGTAAAAATAATTTTTGGCAACAAGTCTCATTTATTAATCTTGTACCTTAGTTATTGCCTACGTATAACCTGATAATGAAACTTTTTGTAAGACTTCTCTGTTAGCATAACCGTGTTCCTGGTTTTAAGTGTGTTGCTGTGATTGCGTGTGTGTTGTGTATGTGTGTGTGCGTCTGTGTGTGTGATGTGTGATGTAAAATATTTCCGATACCCGCTATACGTGACTTTGCACTTAGGGATGTGTCAATGTGAATGAATTGTTTTGTTTTGCTTAGAGCCGAAGACCATAACACAATATAATAATATTATCATCATCATCATCATCATCTCAGCTGCAAGAAGTCCACCGCTGGATATAGGCCTCCCCCAACGATCTCCAAAAAGAACGGTTGTTAGCGGCCTGCATCCATCGTCTTCCTGCGACCTTCACTATGTCGTCCGTCCACCTTGTGGGCGGTCTTCCGACACCGCGCTTGCCTATAATAATATTATGTTAGTATATAAAAGCATTAACGTATTTTTTTACTTCTTTGTTCATGAAAAGGTAGAGTATTTACAATAGCACATTTCCACGAAATTATACTTCATTTTGGCTATTTTACAAGCCAAAACTTAGGCGCGAGATTCCAAGCAATTAACCTCAATAGATTTCTCTAGAAAAGATTTTTGAGGTAAATTGCTTATATATTTATATCTCGACAATAATATTTTTGCATTTGTTGTTTAATAAGAGGATATAACGGTTATTATACATAAGTTTCAGTATTAACTGTGTGTCCGTTTTTGAGACATACCCCGTGATAAAATATAGGCCACCAAAGTCACTGTTTTAAGAAATAATTGCTTTTTTTACAACAAAGTTTTTTTTTAAAAACGGTTTCGTTCTCTACTTAAGCTCATTTCAACGAACAGGCAAACAATACTTTTGCCCCCACTTACATATATAGGCCGTGTATGCCCCTTAATTTTTCATTAATATCATTTACTTGCCATTTTTGGCTGTCGGCCATAACTTTACATATTCTCTAAGAATTTGAAGTTATTTACATGTATTCTTTAGACGCTAAATGCCTCTGACAGACGGACGGACGGATGGACGGACGGACTTTTTTTATGCAGTACCTATTCACTCTACACTTGAAGACACCCAGAATGTACCGTTCAGGGAACAAAGACGCAGGCAATGAGTTCCACTCCGTCACTGTACGGATGATAAACCATAAATAGATGACGTTTGATAGTTTGTTTTGTTGTTAGACGGTAATAATGAAACGCAAGCAAAGCTTGCGTTTAATTATTACGCATTATTGACGATATTTCTAGAACTACTGATCAGATCTCGATCAAATTTAGGTAAACGGGACCCATCGAGATAGGAAACAAACCTACGATTACTTTAGCTACAACATCCTTGACGGGACCAATTGGAAAGCAACATCCTGCAAACATAAAAAAAACAAAACGGTCGACTTGAGTACCTTCTCCTTTTTACCGACTTCCCAAAAAGGAGGAGGTACTCAAGTCGACTGTATTTTTTTTTTATGTGTGTTACCTCATAACTTCTCTCCACGTAAGCCGATTTCAAACATTTTTTTTTAGTTTGAAAGATGTTACTTTTTAATTGGTCCCATTTAAATTTGATCAAGATAGTAGTTTTTTAAATATCGTCAATAATGCCTATTTTGTACGCCTACTTTGACGATGTTCTCGTTTACCCGACTTCAAAAGTTACCTCATAACTTCTTTCCTTGTGAGCTAATTTTGATGATTATTTTTTTATTTGAAAGCTGGTGTTTTTCTTGTGGTCCCAGTGAAATTTGATCAAGTTCTGATTTCTATTTCTAGTTTTTGAGTTATTGTCAATAATGCATGTGCAATACATTAAATCTGATCAACGTCCCGAATATAAAGCGGTGAAGTCGGTTTTTTTAAGCTTTGCTTGTGTTTAATTATTTGTGAAGTCGGTAGAAAAGATTGCTCTGTTTCATAAATGTTTGATCTCGTTTGCTCTGTTTCTCAAACAGATGTTTTTATCTGCAATCAAATCAATGCGTTTATAATTATTTAGAAATCAAAGCAACTGATTTAATTTATTTCCATATTATCGTAAACACAATAGAACTATACAAAATGAACAGCGGGCAGAAAACAAACTATGTCGTAATTAAACGAGCTCACAAGAGCACTAAGTAATCAATATAAAATATAGATTGTTGGAAAATTCATTACAGCATTGCGGGACTTCGTTTTTGTATCGTCAGAACATTTTGCTCGGGTGAAGTTAGTCACCCAGAACATTGGAAGCAGTGAACACATTTCAAATTATGTTTAACTCGCTAACTGCCTGGGTTCACCCGGGTCTACGAAGGCCTAGATGGACAAACTCAAACGTAGTTCCTTCAAGAAGAAAATCTGTAACCCGGATACTTGCCGTAGGTATATCGTGCCTGCCAATAAAAACCATCAACCGATCACCAATAGCTGAGATAGTGGTCAAACGCCAATCAGAAATAAAATAAAGAAAAACAAAATAATGTAAGTCATGGACCTACATAACATTCAGTCACAGTCAAAACCTGAAAACCAAACAGTTTTTTTTCCAAAACTCAGCTACACCTAAGGTAGAAGAAGAAATTCCAGAATCTTCGATTATAAATACAATAGATACATAGTATATAATCTATTTTAAAAGCGGCATCACACCATCTTTTTATTTATGTACTTTTGGTGATGAACGATAAAGTCGGAATTATCGGATCTACTTATATCCACAATCTAGAAACTGTAGTTTGCGCGGGACCAAGTATTATTATATCGGGGAAACCTTAAATTGCTAGAACATAGAAATCAATCTATGTTTTACAAAGTTTATTTATTTACTATAGAAAAAAAAAGGTTAGGTACTTGATAAAAACTTTTTTAAAGACAAGCTTTTAAAAGTCCGCCATATTGGATTTAATGTGACGTCACTTTATTTTTCGAGTTATTCTCAGCAAGCCCTTTCATTTGATACCCATATTGTAGTAGTGCATTAGAAATTACTTGTCCGCCATGTTGGATTTAGAATAACGTCACACAGCTAACCATACATTGTTATCTAAGCTAAACGTGAATACAAAATTTCAACTCAATCGGTTGAAGATATCTGCTTCAAAATTGAGTTGCACGATTCCATCCGGACAATCATACATACATTGCAAGTTAAAATTAAAAACTTGTAATAAAAAACGTAAAAACTATGTTCATTGTGGTTCTAAATTTAAAATAATAAAAAATATTTATTTCAGATCAACAACAAATTACATACTTTTTGCATTAAAATAATATTATTATTTTTATTACGATTTACGTCCTACTATCACATGAAACCAGTGTTTCTAGATGAGATACTCAAGCTTAGCTTTCTGTATATTATATCCTCGCCACACCTCACAATCTACTGAGGACAGAAACGGTTTTAATTCAGTCGTTAATAGTATCTCTTTGGTAATAATTTCTCAATCTGTCGACTTTGGATATATAATAAATTTTGTATTATAGCTCGACTGTTTTTTTATGTCTGATAAGTACCTAAGCGTTTGACCGCTATCTCACCTGATGGAAAGTGATGTAGCATGCTTTTCTAGAAGATACCTATTCACACTAGAAGAAGACTCCCAAGTTGTTCTTGACTTGTGTACTGTTCGAGGAACAAAGACGCGAACATTTAATTCTTTTTTCAGATACTCTGGAATATCCACAAAAATACACATACAACGTAATACAAAGCAATAGTCAAACCACATCGTGCGTCGATATCCAATCGAGTCCGGTAAACGACATCGACACCAGTCGGTCCCGCGAGCCCTAAAAAACAACCTCAACCGCACATCAACCCCTTTCTCATTCCTTTTTTATTCTCTGGCTGACCACCAATTTTCCAATGACAATTTGTCCAATCCAAACGCTCCCAAAGTGGAAACAAACAGAAATATTTATAATTCACATTCGATATTCCAACAAGCAATTTGTTTAAAACCCGACTCAATCGAAAGGAAAAACTCGAGCGTTTTGATAATAATAATTTTACCGAAAATTCAATTTTCTCGTTGCCCTGCGCTGTTCAATTTCAGCATTGCTTTATTTATTCTCATAATAAGCGGCCTCAGCGATAGGCTGTGTAAGCCTATCTTGTAATGATTAGCGGAGCGTGAGCTTGATAAAAAAATATTGTATTGTTAAAGAATTTCGAGAGCTTTAAGTCAATACGGCATATTAACGGTTTTCTGGATAATATTGTGAATAAAAATTCTAATTTTCATCACAAGATTATTATTTATCAAGTATTTCTATATCTTCGGTAAAACTAAAAGATTTAAGTTTACGTACGTAGGGAAGAAAATATATAATGCCAGCCGTGCCCCGCGGCTTCTCCAGATATTATCAAGTTAAAAAGTAGCCTATGTGTTAATTCTAGGTATAATCTATATACATTCTAAATTTCATTTAAATCCGTTCAGCCGTTAAAGCGTGATGAGGGAACAAACATATTTATACACTTACACACAAACTTTCGGATTTATAATATTAAGTAGGAAGTAGGATATCTACTAAAGGGTAAAAATGTGATCCTAATACTATAATCCTGCTGTCTGTCTCTCCCCGTCTTAATTTCTTGAACCCTAATAGTTATATAGCAGGTTGAGTTAAATTTCCACAGAACATTGTGTTATTAGAGCGGATAAATTGTAGCATATATAAACATTAACAATATATATAGGTTAGGATATCCATTCAGATAAAGTATAAACAACATATAATCAAAGAAACATTTAGTAGAATTGCAAACCTCCTTTTTTGGGTGCCACCTAAAAAAATTGTCACATTATATAGAAATTAATGAAATAGTGTGCTTTTTAACCCGTTTAAAAAAAGGAGGAGGTTCTTTTTTGTATGTATGCTATGCGATCATTCCGCCAATTATGAAACTTTTTTGAGAAAATTAATAAAAATCAAAATTAAAGCGGTGAAGTCGGTTTATTTAAGCTTTGCTTGCGTTTAATTATCATTATTTAGTGCACATAATATAATAATATGCATAGAGGTACTAAACTCTCAGTGCGCGATACATACTCGTACATTTTAAACCAACTTCAAAAAAGGAGGTTCTCAATTCGACTGTAAGTTTTTTTTTGTTTTTATTTTACGCGATGTCTCCGCCAATTATGAATCGATTTTGACTATTTTTTTTGTTTGGTAGAGTGTACTTCCGAGGTGGTCCCATATAAATTTTATCGAAATCGGTCAAGCCAAAACCGAAATATAAGCGATGAAGTCGGTTTATTAAGGTTTGCTTGCGTTTTAATTATCAATCTAACGAAGCCTTTCAACAAACCTTGAACAAGCCAAATATTTTATGCGCGTTTAAGTACGCTGGCCACAGCCTACGAGTATATCAAGAAGGTGGACACTAAACTTATTTAAAATTCAAATTACCGTCTTCAAAGTTTTTATCCAGAGCTACCGTAACTTACGCATGTGCTCATAACACCGTTAAAAATACTTCATATTACCATTTTTATTAGAAAATGTACTCGCAGCAAGGGACACCGCGAATAAATTGTGAGACATTCACGAGGGCATTTGTCAACCTTAGACCCTCGACACTTGTGAAATTGTGCTCATATTGTAAGGGCTAATCCTCGACGAGAATTCATCAGCCCCCAGCGTAGGCCCTTATCGTACCCTCACCCTCAGCATATATACGTATTATTTTTTTGTCACACTATTACTTCGCACCGAAGCCATGGCTTTATAGAGATACTCTATTCTCTCTACCTAGTTTATTACATAGGAACTTAATTTCTTTATTGTTCTGTTAGAAACAAAACAACCTATGATTATATATTTTTATAAAATTTTGTGTTTTTATATTTGACTACCAAGAAAAAGTTATGTTTTTCGCGCGTTTCTTGCATGTATATTTGTAAATTTCTTTAATAGGTACCTCATCTTCTAAACGGCTGCATGGATTTTAACAGTTAAGGTATCGTTATATTCTTCTTAAAAAAACAAGTGTCCTTTGATAGGTGTTAAGAAAAAAACGAAATTGAAAAATAGTAATACGTTAATAAAAAAACAGCCATACCTATCGAGTAGAGTATCAAAATGAAGAAAATTAAAAAGAGATTACATAATACATAAAAAGTAGTATCACATTTTTCGCAGTCTAGACTTATTAGATTTTTTAACAAATGTATTTAGCAAAATTTCCTTAAATGTGTCATGTAATTTTGTAAATGGTGGTAGATGTTCAAAACGTTATTCTACAGTGCGTGATTATAGGACTCCATGCAAATGAAATAAACAATATTTTTTATTCCCCACTCTTTTCTCATTTAACATTTGTGATTTCGGCGAATGAATCGAGTAAACCAAAAACATTTATAAGACAGTTGTATAATTAATTACAAAATAATTTAACAGTAATTATTGAAAGTAAGAAACATAAAAAAGAGTAAATATATATATTTTTTTAATTATACACACACATAACTCTGTATAATAATTATCAGTAGTAAGGTGACATTCTCAAAATGGTGGCAGTATTGCGACGTTGTGTGAAATGAAATCATCACGTATTTTTTTATCTCTTCATAGACCAGCAATTGATCTCTACTTGAACCATCAGGTGGTTATTTTAGAAAAATTGTTGTGTTAAAATTTTGAAATAAATGGAAATACAATTTAATTCATTGACACAAAAGGCATCTAAGTGGAAGTGCACTTTTTCGTAGATTTCTTGCAAGAATTTACAAATACGTCAAATTTCCCTCGTACCACTCACAAAAGTCAGTCAAAAGCACCTTCGATCGAGAGACAGCGTGGTATCTTGCCATACTACAAAGGAGTCACAAACGAAATGGAGGCAAAGGATATATTTCACGTGGTCTTAGATGGTCTAGTGAAATTGGACCTGTGTCGGTGATCCAAAGACGTTGTTCGATTTACGCTCCGAGCGATATTTTACAAGTTTTTAATATACGAGGTGATCAAGTAAATCATAAACTGATTTTTGTGTGTTCTGAGAATAAAACATCATGCGCTTTCATTTTTACCGACTTCCCAAAAAAGGAGGAGGTACTCAAGTCGACAGTATTTTTTTTATTTTTTATTTTTTATGTGTGTTACCTCATTACTTCTCTCCACGTGAGCTGATTCAAAATTTTTTTTTTAGTTTGAAACGTGTTGCTTTCTAATTGGTCCCATTTAAATTTGATCAAGATCTGATCTGTAGTTCTTGAAATATCGTCAATAATGTCTATTTTGTGACGAGTCTTGCGTACTTTGACGATGTTCTCGTTTACCCGACTTCAAAAGTTACTTAACTTCTTTCGTTGTGAGCCGATTTTGATGATTCTTTTTTTATTTGAAAGCTGGTGGATCAAGGTTCAGATGATAAAGGTGAAGTCGGTTTTTTTAAGCTTTGCTTGCGTTTAATTATATAGCACTCAAATCTACAGTCGGAACTGTTATAAATCTCTAATAACACTTTAATTTATGAAGTAAGTTGCAGTCAACACCAATGTGCTAGTTGGATATGGTATTTAAAATTCCTCTGAGATTTAGTTTTGCACACGTTTCACTTTTAGTGGTTAAACCTTTCCAGGCTTTTCGTTGGACTAGCTTTGCGGCCTCATAAAAACTTATCAAAGGCCCGGGTTTTAGCCTCAGAGTTAATGAGCCGGTGTTACAGTGATAATACGGGGTTATACCGGGTGTTAATGTTAGAGTGGCGGGCAATTAAACTTTGCTTTAGATTTGAAAAACTAATTAGGTTTTCCTTTGAAAAATTAACTATGGTAAAGTAAATCATTTTTATATAAGATATATAAGAGGTAGAATGTTAGGATATTCGGATTTATAACTTGTAAAAAATCATTATTAGGAAAAGTTTTATACATGTTATATGAACTGCCCGTTGGTTTAGTTGGATTCGGGGCATTCGGGGCGTCAAGTTCGATTGCCGGCGGGAACACAAGTTTTCTCCCTACGGAAATTGTGTTTTTGGTGTGAATGTTTTCGGCACCCACGACTCAAGTCATCGAACTTAGTGTGGGGCTGTGAAAGCTTTTATATTTACGTTTATAAATACAGGGTGTTGTTGTTGAATTAAGGACATATACGATGAAGCACGCTGGCGCTAGTGTGAAACATAGTTGTCAAAAATAATTAGCTACACCCCTCCATTATCTGGGCTAATTAAAGGGTTTAACGCTTGACTCGTACACTAAGATATGAAGTTAAATTAATAACTCCCTAAATAACCTACATTTGATCTAAGAAATTAAATTTACGTAATCATATTTTAGTGTTACTACCCATATATCCACATTCCCCATATATCCACATACCTATAAACATGTTATTTTCCATATTGCAAGGCTTTGAATTAAAAATTTGGTTAGGTTAGGAAAAGGAAGAAAAGCGAGATAATTAAACTAATTTTAATTTAATAGAGCCTGTCTAGTTTTTATTTGTAACTGAAAGATGTTGCATTTTGAAAATAGTGAGGGACAGTGAAATGTATTGGTTAAACAGATACGAGTATGTTGGGTATTGTTAAATATAAAAAATAAAGAAAATACAGCGTCTTACACAACGAAATTAGTAGTAAAATTAAACATGCACAAAATCGCACTAAATATAAAAACAGCAGACTTTACACATATACTTCTTTCCTTAGATGCTGAAAGAGCAGTGGATATGCTAGTAGATAGGCTAATAGAAATAATAAAAATAAACACACGTACTTTCAAAATGCCCCATAACCAACAAATCATTAAGCCTTGGATCAGCCCTGGCATGCTTCGCTGTATCCGCACACGAGACAGAATGCACATGAAATTAAAAGAAAACCCCAATAATAACGTACTCAAATTAACATACAAAAGGTATAGAAATTACTGCATTCGTTTACTGAAAAAATTAAAAGACAACTACAACAAAACAGAATTAGACAAAAATAAAAATAATATAAGAAAAACATGGCAAATCATCAACCGAATAACGTGTAGAGAAAAGCTAAAAACGAATGATAACTCTCTACTAAAAAATAAAAATGATCCCATGTACGCCATAAACGATATTAACAACTATTTTGCAAACGTGGGATCAAACCTAGCAAAACAAATCATAAACACCTCAGATGTGAGTATCGATAGGACGCTTGTTAAAGTTAACCAAAACCTTCCCTCTCAAACAAACTCAATAGGGATTTTAAGTACTGACGAAAGGGAGGTCTTTGACTTAATCCGTGGATTAAAAAATGAATGCACAGTAGGGCATGACGGCATCTCTACCAAAATAATCAAACATTCAGCAGCAACTCTCGTGCCATTAGTTACCCATGTCTGCAATCAGTGTTTATTGAGCGGGCAGTTTCCGAAGAGTTTTAAAAAGTCGATAATTACACCAATTCACAAGTCAGGTATCAAAGACAGCGTATGCAATTACAGACCAATATCGATTCTTCCGGTACTTTCAAAAATTTTGGAAAAAATAATAAACAGGAGACTGATTGATTATTTCGAAAAATATAGAACACTATCACCCAACCAATTTGGCTTCAGAAAAGGTAAATCAACGGAAGAGGCTGTATCTTGTTTAACAGATTTTATAGTTGAACAAATGGATTGTAAAAAGAAGGTAATTGGTGTATTTTTGGATCTAGCTAAGGCCTTTGATACTGTCTCTGTTCCCATCCTTGTGAAGAAACTGGAACTGATGGGTATTCGAGATACAGCTCTCAAACTACTAGAGAACTATTTAAAAAATAGAACCCAAAAAACTAAAATAGGTAGTGTTTTAAGCGAAGATGCCGTAATTGAATACGGAATCCCACAGGGAAGTGTTCTGGGACCTACTTTATTTCTGTCCTATGTAAATGACCTCTGTAATATGTCCATTACAAATGGAAGGATATTCTCATATGCAGACGATACCGCTTTGATCTTCGTAGGTGATAGTTGGGAAGAAGTTAGTAAGCATGCGGAATTAGGACTTAAACAGGTTACACAGTGGCTAAGGGATAATTTACTAACACTAAATGTAGACAAAACAAAATACATGGCGTTCACTAATGCCCGCGGCAGAAAACCAACCGTAGATATCAAAATACACTCCAACTGTAGATTAGTAAATAACAACTGTCATTGTTTTGGGCTGCAACAAGTACAAAATATAAAATATTTGGGAGTTATAATAGATGAACGGTTAACATGGAAGCCACATATTGATTCGCTGAGTGGAAGAGTTCGCAAATTAATTTACGTATTCAAAAATTTAAGAGAAGTAACAGATCGCAATCTCCTTTTTAATATTTATAATGCATTGTGTAAGCCACTACTAACCTATTGTAATACAGCTTGGGGAGGAGCTTGTGGGTCTTATATGATGAATCTAGAGCGCGCACAGAGGGCTGTGCTAAAAGTCGCAATAAGAAAACCATACAGGTTCCCCACAACCCAACTATACCAAGAGTGTAAGGTACTCTCCGTGCGCCAATTGTACGTTTCTGCATTGGTGACCAGTCAACATAAGTTAGCAAAACATATGGAAAGCAAAACTATAGTAAAAAGGAGGAAAGATAGAGTATTTTATAGGCCCAAACTTAATTCAAGCCTAGCTCAAAGACATAGGATATTTCTAGGCCCTTACCTATATAATAAAACAAACCTCGTAATAAATAACTTTATTGCCTTAAATAGGTATCATTCAAAAAAAGCCATAATAAGCTGGCTTGCTAAACTAAATTATCAGGACACAGAACAATTGCTAAAGGTGATTAGATAAAATAAACAAATACGTACATAAAATTCAACACACCGCCATAAACACCCACATATAATCACACACACACACACACACACACACACTCTCTCTTACAAACAGATATACATAGTATGCCATAATATGCCACGCAGATAGAGGTTATATTCTGAAAACCATTTACTAGTTCCCCTTGGAAGAAAACAGCTACCTACAGCACAAGCAGCGATGCTTAGTGTAGGTTCTGTGCTTACATAAATAAAATGTATCATTATTTTTTTTTTTGTATGCATTACCTCTCACTCAACGAGATGTTTTAATTTATGTGTATTGTACATGTTTTCTGAATAAATGATTATTATTATTATTATTATTTATAAAAAAAATATTTTCGTATTAAATATCACAAAGAAGTAGGTATCTATGAATTATTTTTGTTATGCTTTTAAAACTGTAAGACTACCAAAAGAAGTAAGGTAAGTAAGTTAACTAGAAAAACCTGTTAATGTACCTTTTTTCTGGTTAGATTTACAAAACCCTCTTATTAATTTAAGTGAAACTCTAAGTACGAGACGTTAATTGTGATTGCTCCTAACTATAGCTGTCACAAATAGCAAAATAATTTAAGAAATAGCAACGAGATATTTATCTCAGTGCACCCTGTATAAAACCAATACATGAATACTCTCATTGAGTAGAATGTATGCTCAAGTCAATGAGCATTTTTTTCTGTTAAAAGAATTTTGTGCAAATTTATGAAATGTGCACTACAACCCTATTATGATTAAGAGCACTTTAGCATATTTACAAAGTCAAAAGTACGCGCCCCTTGTAAAATGTAAGGTGAAAGGTTTACTTAATATTTATTATAGCAGCGTGACTAGCTTGAAATTTTACTTATCATTTACTTAACATAACTCAGAGGATTATGTACGTCATAAGCTTATGCACAGCGATGTTCTTTTATTATTGTATCTTATATTTTATGATTATAGACGACCCAGTTAGTGCAGTGGGCAGGTCTTTGCCCTCTACGCTAAGGATTCTGGGTTCGGTTCTCGGTTGATGCACAATTTTCCTTTCCAAGGGATTCGAAATTTAAGCTTTTGCTTCTGGGTGTGATTGTGATGTGTGTGATATGTGTGATATAAATTATTTTGGCACTTACTATATGTATAGTCTTTGAACTTACTGTAGGGCTGTGAGGTTAAATAGGCTTCTTTGTTTGTATATTCTATGTTTTTTTTTATATAAAAATAATTCTACGGACCAGCCCTGATGTCTTTAAAAATATATAATTTACTAGCCATGACCGCGGTTTCGCCCGCATTAATCAAGTAAAAAAATAGCATATGTGTTAATACTGGGTATAAACACTATGCTTTCCAAATTTCATTCAAACCGTTATTCGTTCCGTTACAGCGTGAAGAAAAAACAAACATACTCACACACACTTTACACACAAACTCTCGCATAAATGCGAATATATGCAATGTATATATGTATGCAATCACACCCATATATTATAAATTTATAATATATGGGTGTGATTGCATACTTGAGTACTAATATATCTCCAACATGAACCATACAGCTTTACTCGTGCCAAAAATCGTGATAAAATGAAAGAAAAACGTTGAAAATGGCAATGTCACGTCCAGCGGCACCCAGATGATCACATGGCGAAGCTTGCCCTAGACCAGGGGTCGGCAACCTGCGGCTCCCGGGCCATATGCGGCTCTTTGGATGTCAAGCTGCGGCTCTTTAGTTCCGTACGCTAATATTATTATTTATTTAAAAAAAAAACATTTATGAAAACGTTCTGAATCGATTAACGAGGATTAGGCGCCATTTCTATCGAGCCATTAACAAGCCTCTAAAGGTAGCAAAAAGTACATTTATACAGTTGAATCAAGTAAATGATGGGATGATAAGGTAGGTATAACGCGTGCATAGCTTTCTCTATACGATACTCATAGAACAGTAAGTATTATTGTTGGCAAGAAAAAAAATTGTGGCTCTTTAAAACTTTGAAATTTTGTAAATAGTAATTTTCGACTCAAAAGGTTGCCGACCCCTGCCCTAGACATAACTGAAAATATGTTCGTGAAAGACCACGTGCTGCTTGGTAGACGACGGTGGAGAAAGATCTAAATGGAGCTCAACTAGACGCCGATACAGCACAAAATCGTGCTCAATGGAAAAGATATACAAGGGAGGCCGACCCTAAAGTAAATGGGACACATGGTCTAAGAAACAAGAAGAATTGAATATCCAACATGTTCTTAGTTAAATGACGTAACGACGTATCATCCTTGAAGAAAAAAAGATGTTCCCGTATTTAATCTAAAAGTTAAAATAAAAAAACCCCTTTCACAAAATGATAAAGTACTTAATAGCTTAATAGGAACACACAAAGCAATGCCAAAGTTTCATGCCGGCACTAACTTTTGCTGAATAAAATTATTACACCATTCTTTTTCGCTAACTACACTTTTATAGTTCTTAAACATAATTATTGCTTCATAAAAATGTAGTTATTCAGACTATTTCATGATGATAAATGGAGGAACATTCTTTTAGAGCATTTTGAAAATACAGTAATGAAACTATGCTATATACTGAATACATGTTGAGTTATTCACCTGTTGATCACTGTTCATATTATATTATCTTCTTATATATAATAATCTCATGTAAGCTCGATGACTTGTGGTAACTTAGGTCTTTCCTGTATAGATGTATATAATATTATTTTTGTTTTAGGAAAGAGGCCCGTACTTAGCTCTGTAAATATGTAAGAAAAAAAAAAGCGAAAATAAAATGTCATGTCACGTTGTTTGTGGTCGAACTCCTCTGAAACGGCTCGAACGATTTTATTGTTTTTATTTTGTATATTTGGTAGGTATACTCATGCATAGGTCAAAAAGTATTTTTTATCCGTGTTTTCAGCCGAGCAAAGCTCGGTCATCCGGGTACTTATATTGATTCACTATAGCTGTGTTTTAGCTAACTATGTATTTTGTAATGTTTAATGATGATGAATGTTTGTTAATATTAAGATATAACGCCATTTTTTCACCAACGCGGCAAAACTCTATCTGGTACCTATGCTTAACTTCTAAGAAAGAAAATCTTAAGACGCATTTGGTTCGAACAGATCGGCGTGCGGAGTCACGGGCACAGCTCTACGGGATCTGACCGCACCCGCATCCCCGCACTCCATCCAGGTTCGTCCTGAGGCGAATCAGTGTAAGACTAGACGCAGTAGACGAAAATATATAAGACTGTTCAAATGTTTTCCTTAAAAAAAAGCAGTGAATCATAGTTCTAATAAAACTTTTTCTCGAGAAAAGCAAAGTAAGTACAACCACAAATCAACGCCTTTACAAAATACCAATGTCTGATTTGAATATACACGTGTTCAAACCCTGTTTCCTAAACTTAGGTTAGAAAAGAAATGTAAGTGGGTAGACTTACATGATTGTTCTTGGAATACCAATACCTTTGAAGGTAGATAACATCGATTTCTTTTATTTTTCTTTACCAGAAGAGAGTGTTTAATCCTATATCAGTATATAGTAAATGAGAAGCAGTTTTATTTGTAGCTAGTTTTGGTGAGCTGGAGTTAGTTGCCAGTTGGTATTACCAACGTTAGGTATATGGATAGTTTGACAATTAAATTATTTCTGGAGCCTTCTCAACTAATAGAGCCCATATTATACAGCAGATACAAAGTAAAAGAACAGAAGGGGTTTACTTCCAAAAATGATAGTTTTCAGTCAAAAAATATATTTTGCCTTCTTAAGATTAATTTTTAAATGAATTCCAACATAAAACTAGAAAAAAAACTGTTCTTCTAAAAACGACAAAAAAACACATTGTTAATTTCAGATCTTCATCAAATCATGTCTTAAGTTGGATGATTATTAAGTAGAAAGTATAGCTCATTTCTAATTGTAGCTCTTTCTAACTAATTAATTTAGTATTTTCATCAACAATAACATAAAACGAAATTAAAACTAACATAATACGATTCAGGTCGAGATATTCAATAGGCTTCCACTAAATCGTACAGGCACTCTATCTTCGACGAGACTTGAAGTCCTCAGATAACGAGCAAAGTTTATAGCAAGGATCTTGTAAATGATCATTCTTCGGGACTGTAATCTCTAATTCAAGTTCCCATTTTAAGGGACCCCATAAATGGTTAAAAGTCCGCGGTAAGCATTTTCCTTTGTAACATTCTCAGTGGTTTTATAATAGCTGTTTTGTTCGTATTGCCCTTTGGCTGATTTGGTTGAGCATTCGCCTAAGCAGGGGAACACAAGTTTTCTCTCCAAGGAAAATTTGTGTTTCAGGTTGTGATTGTATGTATCGAACTTAGTGTGGGGTTGTGAGTGTGAAAGCGTTTTTTAACCCCCGCTCAAAAGAGGGGTGTTATAGCCAAAACCAAAATATAAGCGGACAAATTGGTTTTTTAATCTTTGCTTGCATTTAATTATATTATAATGTAACCTTACTTATCTTCCTTCAAGTACTGTTAGCAAAAAAAATATGAATGCAAAATAAATAATAATACACATATTTATGCGCTTTTAAGACCATATTATCACCAGCTATGTTGGTTCGCATCGTTACCTTCTTCGTGCTATTATATGATTTAATCAGTGCGTGAAGAGGGCTCTCGCTCGAGCTTAGAAAACTGTTCTCATGTTCCATTTTTGAGCTTATATTACTTTATAAATAGGCTTTGTGCTTGAAAGGATTCTCTCTCAAAAGCTTTTCATCATATTGAAAACTAACTCATTCTGTCAAAGTCATACGTGTCTTATGTCCCATTATTCTAAAACTAAATTGAAACTTTACACATGTATGCATTAAAAGAGCTCAAAGTTATTGCCTCTATGATTGCATCGGTAATACATTAAGCCAAATAAGTACTATATAAAGCACTCTAATAAACTTTTGAAATATAATTAAATGAGGTTTAAGACTTCATGAACCCAGTGGCTTAACAACAAACGGCTTAAAGATACTAGTCGTTCGCGCCGAACTGAGATCTCGCGCCTACAAATTGCCTCATAGAGAAAATCTTTTGAGGTTACTGCTTATAACTTTTTTTCTATATAATAATTTATCTTCTGCATTTTTTGTTCAAAAACAGGATATAACGAATATTATACGTAAGTTTCAGCATTCAGTGTGAAGCCGATTTTTAAATAGACCCCGGGACAAAATAGGTCTAAAAACAGTGAATTTGATGGCCTACCAAATCGTTATTTTCCAACATAGATTTTTTAAAGACGGTTTCGTACTCTACTTGTTAAGCCCTTTTCAACGTTTCCCCACAAGAGTAAATAAAAAAATTTAAAATATTTTACCCATATAATATATATATGCTCCCCACTTACCTACATGTATGAGAGCCTCTTAATATTTTTTTTCATATATATAATTTTAAATGTAATTTCTGGCTTTGGGCCGTAGTTTTACATATTCTATGAGAATTTTAAGTCATTCGCTTATATGGTTTAGACGTTAGATGCCTCTGACAGATGGACGGACAGACGGACGGAAAAAGTGCTGAACGACCCAAGTCAACTTAGAGATCTCGCTTCGCTCGTTCAATAACCACACTACCACTACCGAGGATTCCAAATTTTCGCCATACGCTGCTCTACGGTAGTAGCCGCGCGGCGCCAACTCCATTCTGTGCTACAGGAAGATGAGACAAAGCCTAAAGTCTATACAAGTTTCTTCTTACACTAAAAATCGTTCCATCTTCCATGTAGTCCCCTGATTCTAGAAGACAGAAAAACAGTAAAAGACTCGACTAAATTACCCTTTTTGATTTAGTTATTTACTTTTTTCCATCTTTATGACTGAAGAAAGTAACATTCGTACAACACAGGAAATCCTAGTATAGGATTCAGGAATCAGAGAATCGCCAATTTATATTATGTTCAGATACACAAACGTTCGAAGTTATATATTTTTTAAAATTCACAAAGATAAAATTCGTAAAATTTTATGAAATTAGAGTTATTTACTTATTCATCCTTACTTTAAATTTCAAATACTTCCTTATTACCATAGCATGAAGGTGAAGTTTGTGATGAGTTAAATAATAATGGCATTGGCGCTGGATAACGGAAGTCCGGAAGTTATAATTGGAGATACTGATTGTATTAGTTTACTTAGTTACACCGATTATTTGCAAAACTTTGATAATTAACTCCAGTCTCTGAATACAGATAGAATATTATTTTTCCTTAGATTTGATAAAAATCATTGTATATTTTTGATCTTTGTGATAGTCTGAATTCGTGAGTAGATTAGATCTGCCTATGGTGTGTATTCTTTATTTCTCTCAAGTTAATGTTGTATCTCTGACATTGACAACACGTCTTTTTTATGAAAATCTATCCTATATTTGGTACTTATACAATGATATAATTATTTTTACTTCAAATTTTTTTTTTTGCTGTGTGAGGAGAATTATATAGTCCTTATAATATAGTCCTGAAGTAGGTATTTATATCAAACAGTTTTAGATATAATTGAATTTGGCAAGGAATACAAAATAAGAAATGTGCTCTTTAAACTCAATTTAAATACTGTTATAACTCTGTTTAAAATGATTACCTATCGAATAAAAGTCTTCTCAAAGAATTTTCAGGGTATTTTCAAGGTGACGGGTCTTCAGGTACATGAAAAGGGCCGGACGACCAGCCCATTAACTGGTCACTACTCACCGTGACCGTCTAAACTGCACTCGAGCGTTTTCGCAAACTTAAGAGCCTCTATATATACGACTGAGAAACTTGAGATGCTTTATACAGGGCGAGTTTTAAAAGCGCGATCTTATGAACGCACGTGAATATGTTGGGGAACATCATCGGAAAGAATCCTGACCTACGTTTCGATTCTCCTCACTTGTCTGTTGAATTTGTAGTGCATAGTACAAACATCACTATTGATAAATATCTGGTTGAAAATAAGGCGTCGTCAGTCTTTTCTATAATTTTAACAACCGTAAATAAGAATTAAGTTAAATAATTATTTGTAATATGAAATAGAAAAGCACGATGTCTCCAGAATTGTTTAATATGCAATACTCGCTATTTTCTTAGTTGGTGTTTGAGGTATACCTAACCGCATAGTAAACTTATTTGGCATCTGAGGAAACGATTCATTTTGTATTTTTGTGTTTATAATAACTTTCTTTATCTCTGTTAGGCCTTTATCCACTGTCTCATATAAGTGATGATGTGGTCGAAACATGTTAGACCTATAATTACTGGATCTACAAGCAAGGCAAGGATAGCTGTCGGTACATATTTTTTTAGTGAATAAGGCAACATATTTTGCTACTTGAGGGTGATGAACTACGACTGTAGGTGACCACAAGGAAATGCCCAATCATGGATCAATACAATTTTACACCGTAAGCTCAAGCCCGTCGTAGGATTCAAAACAGTGGCCCCCGATTAGAAGGCGGTGCCGACGAAGGATCCATCGCGGATGGGACCGATTAAAAAAAAAAATTCAGTATCAATTACCGCTACGTGTAAAGCCTCTCAAGTGGTAATGTCTGTGAAGACGAAATTCTCTATTTGAGGGTAAGTATATGTGAATTTAATGGCTTGTTTTCAGACTTTGCAAGTTGGTCAATTCAAATGAATGAGATAGTTGGCAGAAGTAAAATAATCAAACTTTTTGTTTTCCTAAGCGGTAGTGTTTGATAACATGTAGTCGGTAGAGTTGCCTTTCTAATCGGAATAAAAATTTTTATATTATAAATCTGAAAGAATTTGGAATGAAATTTGAAAAAGGTATAGATAGAATATATAAATGGGTATATATGATTTACTTGTCTACTTATTATTATGAACAATGGAGCCGCGGGGAACAGGTAGTTGTATTATATAATTTAAAGAGAAAAATAGCATCCAATGTAACGAGCATTTACCTACTATAGTTATATACAACATATGATTATATTTCCATTTGCGTAACTTTATTCGCTCTGAATATTCTATCATAAAGCATCAGTTAACGAAAGACGAGAGCACCTCACAGTTGAACAAGTTACATTCGATGTTACGTAACATTTATATCCATTTATTTGTCGATAACCCCCTACAATCAGCCAGCACTGCGACGGATCGAAACGAATGGATACATTTCTATTGCCTTTGAGATATTTCATTGGCTTTTACAAATGCGGATGCCTCTGTGTCACTCGGATCGGATACTCTAACTGAATTGGCATCCATATCCGAGAACCCCTCTTTTGTCGCGATGAAATTATTTAATCCAGAGCGATTTTCACCCGGATGATATTCCCGCTCCTTCAAAAGCAGTTTTCAACATCGATTTAACAAACGCCTTAATTTGTCCCAAAAGGACGCTTGATTAAATAATGAGAGGGCCCGACGTACAAAGTAGTTCCTTCATGAGCAAGCAAACTTAAGGTCTTGTGGGCGGGCTAGGTCCGTCAAATTCAACGGAGCGACACAGAAAGGGTCGACCGACCAAACCCTTGAGCGTGTTATCGCAGTAATTATAATATCCCATAAGAAATATCAATATTCAGCAGTTTTTACGACAGTCAGACATTATGTTATGTTATATTCGGCTTAAAACACGAAAATTAACTGATATTCGAGACATTAACTGATATTCGAGAATTAACTATTGGATTAAAATTTCACGCGCAAATGCCGCTGTAACGCAATTTTATGGTGATATCCAATCAATTTAAACAACCGTTTGAATCGTTGCGAGATGATTCGTGTGACGGGAAGACATTTAGTGGTTGTAACAGCAATTTATTTTTTATATGTAATATTCCCGATGAAAGGCCAAGGGCTCCGAGGAAAATACATTTATGATTTGCGCGACGGGCCGAACTTATACTCTAATTTTGTGATGAAATATAACAGGACTTTTTCTAGTGATGTGGAATATCAGGAAAGATATCAAAATTTCCTCCAAACTTTGAAAAGAATAAATCTGATAAATGCGCGTCCGGATTCAACGAAAGTTGGACCGAATGAGTACGCAGACTTATCCGTTGACGAGTGGATGAAGATCTCAAACAAACCGCAAGTCGAGATGAAAGTTGACCCCGAACTTGAAGCCGCTCTGAAGACAAAACAGGAACCCGATGCGAAAGCCTTTTATCATAGTATAGTTTCCATGACGATGACCTAAATAGTTGGTACCAAGAAAAATGCTACAAATCAAATTACATTTGTTTTCTTCGACGCTACTCTGAAAAATATAAAGCTCTTCAATTTTACCTGAACCAGCAGGAAGTGTCTAGAACAATGCATTCCTTAATGCTCCTTTAAAATATTACTAGTTTCCAAAGCTAGCTTGAAGACAAACTATGCTCTAAGTGCGGCTCTTTAGCGAGTAAGTCACTTTAGCAGCAAGCGAACTGCTCAATTCCTACCGAATTGTTCGGATTTCCGTTTGGAGAGGAGTTCCTCCCGAAGGGTTAAGCTAGTTTTGAACTTTATGTTTGTATTCAAGGCGGGTAAGTTGTCATAAATATTGGAGGCTCTGCTTGTCTAACTCGAACGAACTACATCAAATTGCTTTGTTGACGCTAAAGTTTAGTCAGTTCAATATCCTGTGTTAAACTGCGTTATTATAGACCCGCGGGATGGTTTACGGTAATAAGATTGTATGTTGCCAACTCAATTAGGGTAATTATTTTGTTTAGTGAATGGAATATTAATTTTCGCTTTGTAACAACATAATGTTTTCGCGACCACTAAAAATTATCTGTAAATTATTTTATATTCTAAATTAAACAAAAATAATGTTTTTATTTTGCCTTGGGGAGAAACTTGAGAAACTTGTACCCCACCGGGAATTGAACCCGATACCCACCGGTTAAAAGGCAGCGAGCAACCAACAAAGTAATCAAAAGTTCAATTTACTAAAAAAACGTCATAATACTAAACGGTGTAATCACAATAGATTTTTAGAATATGAGAGGACGAAATATGACTATTTTAAATCACTTTCGAATTTTAAAATGTAACTATTTTAAAATTCGAAAGTGATGGTGTGTGAAATTTTGCCCTAAATCCGATTATAGTTGGTAATAAGTTTAGTTTGTTTCCAGTTGTGTTTAGGGAAAAGGTTTTAGGATTGTTTTTTCTCTAGAGAATGTACATACCGTTTAGATGTTTGAATCGTGGAAAATTGGGAACGAGTTTTCCTGGAACTGATTCAAAACACTATTTCGCTTAGTTTTGTTTGATGTTAGCTATTTATGTAAAGTTATATCAGCGTAGGCACCTAAGTACAGCATGTTTTTATTGTAATTATTGATCTACCTCGCATTAATCTCATTTAAATTTGATCAAGATCTGATCAGTAGTTTTTGAGTTATAAATAATGCGTGTTTAATACATTAAATCTGATCAAGGTTCCGAAAATAAAGCGGTGAAGTTGGTTTTTTTAAGCTTTGCTTGCTATTAATTATTAATTCTAGGGATAGAATATTAGAACATACTGGGTGTGGTTGTGTGTGATGTGTGTGTTTCTGGCACACACGACACAAGTTATCGAATTTAGTGTGGGGCAGTTAGTGTGAAAGCGTGTATGTTATATTTATTTTATTTAAATATATTAAAATGTTTATTATTACAAATAAGAACTAAAACAGTTACATCAATCGTGTTTAAACTTTAAATTTTATAATTCCGATCACGTTCTCTCCACATAATAAATAACCTCATAACTTCGTGTATGTGATCCGCAATCAGCTTCCAAATATCTCTAAAGTCACGGAGAAGAGCGTGACACCTTCTCGACCAGCGCTGCAGAAATTTGCAATTTTTCCTCTCACAAAATCTATTCCGGTGAAAAATGCACCAGGGACCACCTCCCTCCTTTTGCTTCTTGAAGTCACGTACTAGAAATGTTGTAACTAAGTCGAGAAAATGAAATAACGTCATGTGCCTAGATATTTTAAGAAAGCATTAATTTTATGAAAGATCGATTGAACTAGTGTATCTTGATTACATTACATTAGAAACCTCACTGCTGATACTTGTATCAGGAGTAGCTATATGCTCATCATCGCTTACCATCAGGTGAGATAGTAGTCAAACGTTTGCCTATCCAGAATAAAAAATATATATCAGGCCAGGTAGTTCTACTGTACATTTTTTTAATAATAATAAACGAACGTCAGTTTTTGTTTCGATTGTCAGTTAATAATTCTACCGGCGCGTAACTATTTATCTGCTTTAATGTGTAATTTATTTTTACTTTCTTTACTTTTTATTTTGTACTATGTAGTATAAAAACGATGCCAACAAACTTCTGTCTGTGAAGTGGTTGTTTGGTGGTGAACTTGGGTGGTGGCGTGATGGTTAGATTGCTGAGGCATGTACCCCTAGACGAAGAGATGCGGGTTCAAAACCCGCTTCAAGCGATATTTTTCCATGCAAAAAACAACTTTTATTAGCCTAACAACAATAGAAACAAAAATGTAATTGTGTTTTTTTTTTCTAGTGGTAAGGATACCTGCTTGCCGGGCATGCTAACAGTTAAATATCTACTACAGTCGCAGTTTAAAAATCTAGAGTCAAGCATCAAGCTGAATTCTATGAGCTACTCTTGAAAGTACTACTCAATTTCAAGCCAAACGTGGTTACTATCCTCGGTCTGATCATCTTTTACTGTTGGTGATGTAGTGGTCAGTCTGTAGATCAGGTAAAATAAAATACAAAATAAAGAAACTGTTTTTTTAGAATTACTAGGCATAGTATAATGTGCCTACTTCTTTAGTCTAATAACGACATAGACACTGGCTCTCGCCGGCTATCGAGGAGATATACAACAGTAAGTACTGTAAAATGAAAGAGAACAAGCTATATAGTAAAAGTTAAACTACAATACCTAGTATGTGCAGCAAAAGTCTGCAAAGATGTAGGTTTTAGTAATAAAATCGCCATCCAAAACTTTTTCGTTTTTCATATAAAATAATATGTCAATGCGAAATTTTGTTAACATTTTAAGCATTGATTTTTAGAATAAGAACGCTTAATAATCGATATGATACAATCACACAATCGATAGATATAAAAGCCATTATGATTATGATTATTTCACAGCTGCATGACTTCGGTGCTAAGTTTTTCGAGGTGGCGTGCATTCGTTGTTAAGTGATTCGTATTAGTAAACTTACGGGGACGTGGTATTCGGTGTTACACTTTTCGAAGATGTGCAACTTACCCCTGTGGTTCGTAGTTCAAGTTTTTTTCAACCAAGTGTTTGTGAGGAAAATTGCTTATCTGTCAGGAACTGAACCGGGTACAAAAGACACACAGCTCCATACGTACAAATACTTGTATCGTGGATCCTGCAAAAATTTACATCACACACAGTTTTATTACACCCAGAACCAATGGCAGATTTGGAAAAGAAATTGGTGCCCTTAACCTAAATTAAACCTAAATATTCAGCATGGAGAGCAAAGACCCACTGCGTCATCTGAGTCGCAGTACTGTACCGACCTGATACAGAACTCCCATGTCATCAGAGCAGTCAAACTTCTGTATAGTTACAGAAAAACCAGTGGTACAACAGGAGTAATAGTTTAAGCAATAGTGTACGTTCAGCGACACGACATAAAATTGGACACGACAAAGCTTGGATAAAGCTTACCGAGTATAAATGGACACAGCGGGCCAAGCCAGGTGAATCCGAGGAAATCCTGTTTAAAAATTAACTTTACTTAGAGCAACTGTGTCTTCTTTTATGAAAATAAAGCTCGAGCGATCGCAATGTTTAATTAAAATCTGTGGAAATCTCGCATTCTATTTTTTAACACTGCACTTTGCGTGAGACTTTTGACCTAGGTATATATAATAATTTATAGGGTGAGGGGTTCGTTACTACTGATCCCCACGGGCAAAATTTTACACTTGCAATCTTGCCCATGGGGACCGGGTGCTTTGGAAAAATTTATAGATTTTTCTTAGATACTTATTGAGTCGGCACATGACCAATATGCTGGGTTATATTAGGGGCAGATGATTATTCTTGCTTTACAGTATGGTAACGCAGCAAGCATTTTGGACATTTTGCTTAAATATTTAAGCTCGTCTAAACCATCTTTAACCTTTTAATAACTTAAATATATATATTGCAGAGGTTTCAAATCGGTAGCTCATCAAAGAAAATAAAAAACGTATATGTTTTTTGTATGGCATGGCATGTTTTATATTATGTAACTGGTACTAATAATATATGTGTAACTATGTGTAAATATATTTAATAATGGTACGTAGGCTACGGCGCAGGCAGTTTAGTAGTAACTGCCTAGTAAACAATGGCACCTCGTATGCATAACTAAAATTTTTCATACTTATATAGCCTGATCGAAGGCTATAGTAGTAATACTTTGACCTCAATTTGAACATTAAAAAACAATCACTTTCAATCAAAACAAAAGCATATCGCTCATTAAATGAAAATGAATTTAATTAATTTCGGATCGGGAAATTTTACCGATAATCTCGCGCTGAACCATAAAACCGCTTTAAAGCCCGATTTCGACTCAATTCGTTTGCACCAAGTGTTACTAAAGTTCAGTGCTGTATGAATAAATGCGCTGATGTGAAACTTTTGGTTTTTTATGCCATTTATAGACGAGAGGAGCAAGTCGCTTGCCTGGTTATAAGCGTCACGCTGGCCAATTGGCTTGCCATTTGGTTGACACTTTTTAGAGAACAAAACAAAAGTAAAACAAATAAAACTTAAGTAAGTATAATATCATATTTATATTACTAAGCAGCTAACTTTATTTAATACAAAACAATATTAAAAATAAAAAATATATTTTAAAAAATCTAAATCAGTATATAAATGACGGAGTTCTGAGATAAAAAATAATTAGTAAAAACTAAATAAAATAGGAATTCAGCAAGTTGTTTAAATTTTTAAACATACATTACAGATTCTCTTGTATGCCTTACCAATAATTTTAAATATAATGTATGTTCCAAATATAGTTGTTATTGTTACTCATTTACGCGTCACTCGTAACGTTGTAATTATACATACAAAAATGCTAGATAGCGAATTATGTCAGACTACGCGATCACTGCAACTGGTTGTTTATAATTTCTTCAACGATAGCACAATTGATAAAATAATCATATCTACTGTCTATTTTGTTAATATTAATACTTATATTATGAGAACTACGGACACGTAGGCGTAGTTGGGTGCGCAGTCATCTTCTAACCAGCGGGTATCGGTTCGACTCCGCGACAGGAACACAAGTATTCTCCTCCAAGGGAAATTTGTATTTCTGGTTCTGGTTGTAATTGTGTGTGACGTGAATGTTTTCGACACCCACAACACAAGTCATCGAAATTAGTGTGCGGCCGTGAGTGTGAAAGCGTTCATGTAACGTTTATTACACGTAATGAAACATTTTTTTAGTTATTGACCGATCGTCCAATTAAAAATGATGCATAGTCGTTTCTGTGTAATATTTATGTTTAACCTCTATATGAGGCTCAGTAGAGTCATACAAAGAGGAATGCCTCCCGGTCCACATTAGCGGCGGTTTCCTGCAGCCTCGAATAAATGTGGGCAATTTGTGAGAGCGTTTATCACTTAAAGAAAAGTTCTGGCGACGTCTGAAACTGCCGTAATTTTGCGCCGAAATTCGAGGGTTAATCACGCCGGTCATACATCAACGCTTAATATAATACGTGCAACTTTTGGGTTTGATTCGCGATGTCCGATAGTTGGGTCTCGTTTTAATTTTGATGATGGGTTTGAAAGTTTAGGTTTTGAATAGATCGTGATTTCTATTCACGTTTGTTGTTTTACTTGCTGTGCCCCGCGTCCCACGATAATGGAGATAAAATGAAAACAAGCAAACGCATCCACGCTTATAGCCCCACACTAATTTCAAAGACTTGTATCGTGAGTGCCGGAAACATTTACTTCACGCACACAATCACACCCAAAATCAGAAGTACATAAATGTTCCTTCGGAAGGTAAATTGTGCTCTTGCCTGGAATTTAACTTAGGACTCACGGCGCAGAGGTGAGTGACTAGCCCAATGTGCCAGTTGCGTCGTCTGATACCTATTTTAGTAGGCCCTGCCCTATTTTAGTTTCTAACTGCATCTCTATACCAAATTGCATCTAAGCCCCTTCAGTTAAAAAGATACCTTGTTTAAAACATACTGTCATGCAAACACATAACTACTGACTTTTTTTATTAATATGTAATATGTACACGTAATATTATTTGTTTAAATATGTAATATATTGTATATATATTGACGACCCAGTTGGCGCAGTGGACAAGTGCCCGCCCTCTGCGCCGTGGGTCCTGGGTTCGATTCCCGGCAGGAGCACTAATTCCATCCCAAGGGATATTTGTGCTTCTGGTTCTGGGTGTAATTTGTGTGTGATGTGAATGTTTCCGGCACCCACGATACAAGTCTTTGAACTTAGTGTGGGGCTGTGAGTGTGAATGCGTTTGTTTGTTTGTTTGTTTGTTTGTATGTATTGTAAATATGTATATCTAAATATCTTTAATGTAGAATAAACATGTATATTATTTATATATATATCCTAAAATATTTATAATACATTCGGTTATTTTATTTCTGCCGCACACCCACCGTTTTTCTTTCACGGCCAGGATGGCTGGTAGAGAATGCTATTTGGCATTAGGCCATTCCCTGTACTCTGATTTGTGCAAAATGAATAAATAAATAAATAAATCGGAACAAAAATTACCTGTATAAAAAAAACTTGAACATCGTTGTGTCAACTTGTCTAAAATTCTGGCCACATTGCCACGTTGCATGGAAATACAAAAAATAATATAATAATAGGTTTGCAAAATATACTAGAGCATTTTGCCAAGATCAACGCATCGATATCTTTTTATGCGCCTGGTCCTTACAATTACAGCGTCCTAACCACCGGGGGCACATAATTATTAGTATAATACTATTTCCTTTCAATTGTCATTCCTCAAATCTAATCTTAAATTCAATTGGTCGAATCAAACGATTATCGTACAGAAACATTCACGAAAACAATTTTTCAAGCAGCACACTATTTATTCAGTTGGATTGGATTCTTCTGGAGAACCATTAGAATAACTTAAGATCTGAGATTGCAAGATGGATGAAGTAATGGAATTTACCAACGCAACTCGAACGTTAAACACTGCCGTTTCGCTGACGTTTATCGTATGAAAATTTACAATATGTTCCTTCGCAAAATCAATTTGCTTTGATATAGTGTTAGTCGGAAGCTCGTGTCGAGTCATCTGTGAAAAAAATCACGTATTACTGACGTAATAGACTTCGAACGGGTTCTATAATACCAGGATAAAATAAAATTGATTGTGTTGCTGTGTTTTCGAAAACATAATGGCGTTGCTGATACAAAGTAAAAAGGGTTTGTTATAGCATTTTTATCATTTGTTATAGTATATAGATGTGTGGTGGTGCTGTAGGAATGAAACATACATTATTTTAATGTTTCACATCAATTTATTTGTAGTATTTGACTTTTATTGCTAGCTCATTACACTTATATTTACCTATCACATTACTTTACACATCACATAAGATATTCTCAGTAATGGATACATTTCAAGTTATCTCTATATTTTTATCGTTTTTGGGTTCTACCCCAAAAGGTAAAAGGAACGCCTTAAGAATAACTTCGTTACTCGTCTGTAAATCCGTCTGTTCGTCTGTCTTTTTTTTTCTCAGGAACGCGTAGACCACCTTGTTAGTATTATTATTAAATACTAAGATGTACATGAAAATTTCCTTTGAGCTAAATATATTTTTTGTAATTTTTTTTAATAAAAAAATATATTTATATATATCAAATAACGGGCTAAATAGTTTCAATACTGGATTCCCGTGATAGACGAACTACAAGTTTATCAGATTTTTTTACTTATTTGTGGTTTAATCAGTTAGCTAATCTTAATACAACTTGACGATCTAACTTAATACGACTTGGTAGAAAAAAAGTTAAAGCCATGAAAATTTATAAACATGACTTTTTATTCTAATTGTTATGGTATAAACATATTGAAACCGAATTAATACGGGCTTATAGGACACATTACACTATGGATTAAGTCAACTACGCAGTCGATAAATAAGTTTCAATTTGAAAATATAGATGAGTAAAAACACACAAATGTTTCTTATGTGGGTATATAAGCAAAAAGAAAAAAGAAAGCAAAAATATACAAGACAAAGTTAACCACATAGAATTCTACAAAACTCTTCTCAGATATCCACAAATATAACTGGAAAAGGTCAGACAGCATATAGTACATAGTATAGACTAGTACATAGGTTTTTCCCCAGAACCAATTATAATAAAGGCCTTTGTAACGATATTCGGGTAATTAAATTGAATATTCATATGCGAACTAGACCCACGATATCACTACCGACACAAATTTAATTTTGGGCCGTTTGATCTAATATAATATTCGGGTGCTAACTTCGGATGCGTTAGGACCGAAATAATCTCCCCGTTTACCGTATAAGCTGTAAGATTAAAATTTGTTCTCATTAGGACGTGAAAGGCCACAGAGTATTAACAGTGTAAGTACAGCATATTGCAGAATGAAGCTGGAAACAATACATTTTCGCTTTTTACTCCAGCCTGTACTACTTGTGTGTTTTGTATAACTGCTAGTTTGCGTCTTCGCCGTCTAAGCAGGGGTATCGGGTTCGATTCTCGGCGGGAGCAGAAGTATTCTCCCCAAGGAAAATATGTGCTTCTGCTTCTGGTTGCGATTGTGTGTGATATAGATGTTTCCGGTACCCACGACAGAATTTTCAAACTTAGTGTAGGGCTGAGTGTGGAAGCGTTTATGTTTATGTTTTTCGGAATACAGAAAAACATGCGGAAATCAACTAAGCCTCATAGATAAATCACGCCACGTGATTGAACATATTTTCTGTGTGGTGAGAACAAAGTCTTTGAGCTTTGTGCTAGGCTGTGAGTATGGAAGCGTAACATATTACGCACCAACTCCATAGTACCATTTCATAGTATTGTCACCGAAGATATATACATAAGTACACCAAATTTGAGTTCAATCGAACATCGGGAAGTGGCTAATATAGCTTGCAAGATATGATTACAGACCGACAAATAGACAGACAACGGGACAGGTGAAACTAAATAAAAGTCTATAAAAATAAACACGCCTTCATCAGTGACACATTAAAAACACATTATTGAGTCCAAAATCCGAGGGTAACCTTCCTATTTAATAGTTCCACTTGTCACTTCGTAGCTCCATCATCAGGCACTAAACTTGTTACCAAGTTTAATGTTATGTATTGTTGTGATCGTCAAAATCAACCGCATCATGAGGTAAAGGTCAAGCGTCGAAACTTGTATTTAATTAAAATTCGTTTATTCATATAGGCCCTAAAGAGGCAGTCATGAAAGTTAATGGCTCTACTACCTGATTTGCAAAATTACAGCCATATCTAGAAGAACCTGGCAAAAATAATTAACAACGTAAATCACTTCTTTTACTATTACTTACTTTGGGTATTATCTTTCTCACTTAAGAAAGAAGATAATAATGATTATCAATCAAACGGTTATCGGAATGATGATTGCTTTTTGTATTCATTTGAAAAGTATGTCTCAATCACCACACATTAAAGTCATAGCTTTAGTTTATTTCACTGTATTTAAATTAAATTACGTTTGTTCAGAAATTTTTGACTCAAACAATGCTACTAAAATGTTTCAGTACTTTCAATGGAAGCATCGTACACATTACAAAAATAAGGAAGATATTGACCGCAGTTATTCAAATTTCGTAAACAATTTAAATACAGTTACCCGTTTAAACGAAAAGCTCAAAAGTGACGATAATAAGTTTGTTTTGAATAAATATGCTGATAAGGGTCCGGAAGAATTGAAAGATTTAAATGGAGAAAAAAATATGCCATGTAAGTTGATTATTTATAGTCAATTTATTAAAGAAAAAGTAATTTCGGTCAAACAATGGTTGTGCATTACATTACATATTTTGCACGTTATTTTTTCTTAATTTAAGAGCCGAGAAAGCAATACTAATTACAATATATAAAATTGATGTTGGTATTCACAGGGGTTAGTTACAATTGGATACGTTAATCTGCCCCCTGATTCAGAACGTTTCGGTATATTACCGAATGGATACGATTGGAGAACTTTCTCTTCAAAAATACATTTTATCGCACGATAACTAACCGAATCGTACGGTAACTGTTTATTTTTTAAATTTTTAGCGTGTCTAGATCGTGAAACTTAAAGTTTCTTTTCATTTTTTTGTCAACTGGAGTGACTCCATTTTACTACAAAAGAAACACAATGATCAAGTGCTAGTAAACTTAAAATGTTGTGCACACGGATAATCCTGGTGTATAACACATTTAATTTAAGATTAGTTCTAAGATAAGCCTTAGAGGCGATGAATCAGATTTACCATCACGCTCTCCCATAACTGAGGAAATTAGTACTAGTAAAACTCAGTTAATTATTGATACACACAGTCAACTAGAAATTTCATCAACACTATCAATGTAAACATCTGTTTACATGTATCTACATTGTTTCTGAATTATATATTATTTATGTAAGTATGTACGGAAAGGACTTAAGATTGTTAATGAAAACATTTATTTGTTCTTAGATGACTTAGTGAGAGACTCAGAAACATCTATACAAAATCAAAATGGAGACAAAATTTATAAAGAAGTCACCGCAGAAACATCTCTACGAAATCAAAATGAATATAAAATTAAAAAGGAAGACACACAACAATTATACGACATAGACAACGCTGCTGAACTTTATGAAGAATACAAGAAAGTATACCATAAAGAGACGCCAAAAAAAGAAAAGGACCGCTACTTGCGATATCTCAGATTCGTTAAAACTTTGATAGAGTTAAACAGAGATAACAAAAATGGAAAAAAAGTATTGTTAGATGACCAAGCCGATATCGTAAAGGAACCAAATGCGTTTGTTTATGAATAAATTATTAAATATAAGGAGAGGCAGTCTATTGCAGTTTATCTCGTGTCGAAAATATAGTTCAAACACGATCTTAACAAACAGTAAATGTATATAATCAAATTGTGAGTAATAAGGCAAAAATATCTATTTAAAGAAACTGTGAGCGTATTTTGCATGTAGCGTGCGTGTGGACGGAGCGAACGAGAGTGCGGGGACAGGGGATGGTTCCTCGGCCCGCGCAATCTAAAACTAGATTTTTTGTCCTGACATACTGATTCACTGACTGACTGACAACGCACAGCCTAAACCGCTGGTCGTAGAAGCTTGAATTTTAGAGGGTACGCTTGTCTTAGAACGTAGGGGTGTACTAAGAATGGATTTTTGGAAATTCGACCCCAAAGAGGGTTAAGTGGTAAATTCTTTGTTTTTGAACTTATAGCGATGAAAATTGGTAATTGAGTAGTTCAAATCAGAAAGTTTACTATGTGTAAAGAATATTGTTTTCTCATCACACTGTAACGGCTTAACTGCTTTGGCTGGAATTTGAATGGCACATAGCTTATACTCAGGATTAACACATAAACTATTTTTCAACTTAATTAACGCAGGCGAAGCCGCGGGGCACGGCTAGTTCGTTGTATATCGGATGCATTCGGAAACAAACCCGAGCGCTTATATAAAAATTACTGTTAATTACAATGTGGTATAATGGAACGAGAGGTATCGTTACTAAAAGAGTACTCATAAATAATATGAGAATTATACGGAAAGGATCTGAAATTTCGAGAAAACATAAGTTTTTAGCGTTAAGATCCTTTAAAAGGTACTCAGGAATAAGGCTTGCGAATCACATCAGTAAAAAAATCCACAAAGCTTCAATTGAAAGATTTTTTTAATATCTCTCATATGCTAGCATTTGGTCAATATCTTGCCTGATTGTAAGTTTGTGGTGATAACGCGCTAGGTCTAGAATGTCTAGCTTGCAATGTACCAGATAAATGCTACCAGAACATCATTTGTAGTATATATATATTATAAATTGTATAATATTTTCGCATATAAATTGGTAAGAGGCATTCAATTGAATGTCGTTTAAATTCCGACATTCAATTAGACGTCTAGACGGCTATTTGAATAAAGTAATATTGCATCTTGACCGGTTGGAACCTAGTCCTATAGATACGTCTTTTAGTATTATATACAGATATGCTTTAATATTATATACATTATAATACATAAAAACTATTTTGATTTTAAACTGATGTTTTGGCGATAGTCGCGCTGCCGTGGCACGCTCGCATTGCTTACTCAGTAACCGAACTGCTCTCGCTCGCTACGCTCATAGAAACACGGTCAACTGGCCAAAAGAAAACAAGATAAACCTATATATAGGAAACAAACCTACGATTTAGCTGCAAACTCCTTGGATAAACCACTACAAAAAAAATTTTTAATGTGTTTGAATTATAAACACGCTTTAATGTTTCATCATCATCATCATCTTCATCAGCCTATTATTGTCCACTGCTGGACAAAGGCCTCTCCTAATGAACGCCACTGAGCCCGATCTTCGGCTCTTCTCATCCAGTTTCTGCCGGCCTCCTTTCGCAGGTCGTCGCTCCACCTGGCCGACTGTTAATGCTTATTTCTCTCTTAAATCCTTTATAAAATATTTAACTTTTTTTGTCATTAAATTGCACACCTCGCTTTGTTTTAGAACACTTTCCACTTACTAAACTTAGCCCCGATAACAACACAATATATAGTGATGTATACATGTGATATTATAAATTACCCGCAATAGCAGAGTCCATTTCTCGAGGCACTCTGATATTAAAAGCGTTATTTTCAACGTTACACTTAAAAACTAGGTCACACAACACATGTTTAAGTAAAGCCGTCTTGAAATAGGAGATTTGCTCGAAATGTTAAGCACGTTGGAATCCGCAGCTGCCTCGCCAAGAATTATAGACCATCTCTTTGGAACTTTACTCAACGGAAACATGAAACAAACTGTATGCACTTGTAGTTTAATATTTATAGGTCTGTCTTTAGTAGTGGTAGGATTGTATTTGCAGAGTCTGCCTGGAGTAGTACCACACCATTGTCAGACATTCAACCGTCAATTAGTAGTGACCAAACATTACTGTATTTTGGATTGAAGGGCCTTATGTGTCCAGTGTTATTACAGGACTTAAAATAAATAAAAAAAAAATCATAAACGCATTCACACTCAAAGCTCCACACTTAGGTCAAAAACTTGTATCGTGGGTGCCGGAAACATTCACATCACACACACATTACACCCAGAACCAGAAGCACAAATATCGTATTATAATATCAAATTATATATTAGATTATATAATATACAACTATTATTATATAATATATAATAATAGTTTAGTAAGTGGAAAGTGCTCTAAAACAAAGCGGGGTGTGCGATATCACAATATACCTAGGGAAGGAATTTTTGCTCCTGCCGGGAATCGAACCCAGGACCCACGGCGCAGCGCAGAGGGCGGAGACCTGTCCTAGAGACATTTTGACCTAGAGATTTAAAATCAAATGTCCCAAGGTGGTAAACTCAGTGCTTGGCCGAGCAGGATTTTGACCTAGAGATTTAATATCAAATGTCCCAAGGTGGTAAGCTCAGTGCTTGGCCGAGCAGGATTTTGACCTAGAGATTTAATATCTAATGTCTCAGGGTGGCGAACGTAGTGCTTTGCCGTGCAGGATTTTGACCTAAGTTCAAAACTCTGGGTGGCACTGAACTGTAATGGGCAAACGTGACGTAAACCATCACGCGAGTAACTTGCTGGATTCGTCACCCAATCACCATAAGAAACGTTTTTTTTTGTCGATGAAATATTTCAGAACTTGGTTTCCCACATAATGACAAAGGGGAAAGCAGATGAGTTACTATTATTTAACTTTATAGTTTACCCTACCAGATCTTGTTACAATATGTCTTGGCTCTACATCACTGCATTAATAGTAAAGCTTAGTGACATTATTTAACTATCCTTAAATATCCTTTTGTTGTATCTTAATTTTTTAAAATTGCAAATCATTAATTTAAATGTAAGCAAAGCTTCAAAACACCGACTTCATCGTTTTATCTCCGAAGATCTTGTCAATTTTTTTGTAAATTTTTTGTACACCTCTTTAAAAGAAATATTTTTAAGCAACACAAAAAAACAACATACAAAAACCATACAGTCTAATTTAGAACCTCCTCTTTTTTTTAAACCGGAAAAAATAGCTGTCCTACTAGTATTTTTAAAGGTTAAAGGTTATAAGCAAACTAATTCCTAGGAATTTGGTTATAGCTGGAGATTTACGACTGCCATTTTCTTCGGTGTATAGTCACGAGAGAGAAATTTGATTTTTAAAAGGGTATTAAAGCGTTAACCGACTTTATTGTTGGCTATTTTCGACTAGAATTTTACGTCAAATTTATGATATGGGAAATTCAGTTTTCGCGCTTTTATATATAATCATTGTTTTAATTAACTTCTATGTTTCCGGACAGTTTCATTGACTTTATTTACGGGAGACTTTGCCATAATATCGTCATTTTATGAAAGAAATCATGGAAATACAATTTATTAAAAAAACATTTATGTTTGTATCTAAAAAACTGAACTGCTTGTTGGCTTAGTTGGGTGGCGTTCGCCTTCTAAGTAGGAGTATCGGGTTCGATTACCGGCTGGAACACAAGTTTTCTCCCCAAGGAAATTTGTGTTTCTGGTTCTAGTTGTGTTTGTGCGTGCGATATGTATGTTTCCGGCACCAACGACAAGTCATCGAACGTAGTGTGGGGCTGTGAGTGTGAAAGCGTTTATGTTTACGTTTACAAACTATTTTACCTGTAAAATGTGTCTATATTGTGAAACTAACTGTACACCAGTTATCGTTTAGACTTAACCTTGATATGTTCACTAGGAAACAGGATTATGAGATAATAATTATTTCCTTTTTTGCGATTAGCCGGATAAAATTTTTAACAAAGACGTTATATGGCATAAATTATTTCCTGTTGACTTGTTTATTATGTCCTGCATAAAATGTTACTTACCCCGATTTTCATTTGTTTTTCCCGCTCCCTTGTACCGATCTTTAATTAAGTGGCATAATGGTAAAACTGGGACTATATATATACGCATATTATGCGCCATTTGTTACATCACTGGTAACGTCGGTTCAACTGTCAAGTGGTCTGATTTTATTACTGCTAGTTTTGTTCATTTTAACCAGTTACAACTCCAAAATTCTATGAAACTGGGATTGTGTTTATTGCCATTTAATTGTCACCTGGATTATATATTTGGATCATTTCAATATTATCAGAATACAAGTGATTTGCAAGTTTACATTCCATTGGTTTCCACACCATTTTAACAAATTATTACCTAAGTAATTTCAATAATGGTGTAATTTATTAAACTTGTTCAAAATGCGATTAATGTAGAATCCGTTATTTATGTACTTTGAGCATTGTGCTTAGTGACAGTGTTTAATAACTTTCTTTTAAATTTGAAACCATAATAATTTTCTAAAATAGTGTAATCCTTCATTGTATGGATTTTTTTTCCTAATCCCACTATCAAAAAATAAGGGAGTATTAAAATACGAAAGACCTACGGTCTGTGAGTACTTATTTAAGTTTGTCTAAAACAAATGTATAATACGGGATCGGGAAGGCATGTACCTTATCCCTATATTTAGTTAGGAAATCTTAAACGTTATTCATTGTTCTTGACATTTAAATATGAGATAAAAATCTTCTTTACTAAAACAGACGTAATTTCTACGAAAGTACTAAATGGTTCTGCATGCCCAAATCAAACGAGCACATTTCCTTTGACTAGATCCCAGAAACGTCTCAAATTCCGTTCTATCCTAATATTTATTCATGAGTTTACAGCAGGTCAAATAGTCAGAACGTTATAAAGATTAATAGAACGGTTCCGGAGGGAGGCAGTAAAAACATCAAAAGTGGCGACCACCAAACTACCGCTATCGAACGCTCTCGATATCGGTTCGTTTAGTTCTTCCATAGACTAGAAAACTGTTGACAGTAACGTAAAACGTTTTGGTAGCCAATGTAGCACGGTTTGGTGGCAAATAAAACGGAACCGATTGTTGTCTTGTTAACTTATAATCGGCTCTGCTTTAGATAAAAACAAAAACAGAATAGAAGAAATAGAATAGAAGCGAAATGCCCTGAACTGTGATCTCGGAGAACATTATTTTTACATTTTGCCTACTAGAGAAAAAACTTGCGTTTAAGCCAGGAGTCTAACCCGACAGAAGGCGAACGCAAACTTATCTTCGCCAAAGGGCAGTTCGAATTTCTGTCTCAAATTTTGGCATGGAGGTTACGTATTTAACAATTAATGTAATACGCAAAGATTCATGGAAGTTCGATAATTTCACCAACATATTACGTCTTATTAAAATTTACTCAAAATAACCCTTAGAGTCATAACCCCAAGGTAGCTCGTGGACAGCAATACACCTATACGATATACGAACGCTTTGATGGCCACTAAAAACAACACTGCAAAAGGATCCTCGCTATCGATATCTCTAGTTACATTCGTTCATTCCTGGATTTTGGGGCTTTCCACGTCCCCGAGAGTTTGCTTTTTGCTTTTCAAACAAGGTTGGCTGGTTCGATCGCACGATACTTCTATCGTCTCGCAATACATTTTCAGAATACATGGATTCCAATAGCTTTACATTTCTTGCCGCTATAAAAACGAATATACTGTTTTACGATTATATGTTTCAGTTCCAACTTAAATTGAAGTGGAAACGGAGAATTTTCTCTGAAGTATTGGGCTCTAAAATGAGGCAATAAATTTTTTATTTGCTCTTCAGTTATCGTATAGCGAAGGCTAATCGTTTCATGAATGTTATTGAAGGTCGTGTTTGTGGCGATGTTTTTTATGCCAAGGAGAAAGCCACCCGTTTGATAGTAAGCTTCACACGTGCCTGTTAAAGTTCAGTGCAATCCTGTGCGGCAATGTACTGCGCTCGTCACCCAGTGATTTAAAATGTTTAAAAATATGTTTATGTCCTGTAATTTCACTGAATACCTAACCCTTCAATCTGAAATACAGTGCTGCACACTACTACTATGCAGATGCAGTAATTCATCTGTATTTCTCAATAGAGTACTGCGCCAGAAATATTCTGCAAAGAAATTCTACCTCTACAAAAATTTACATTTACAAAAACAATCAGGTTTTACGTTTACAACCCCTAACTATATTCAAAAATAGTATCGCGAGTGCTGAAAACATTCACATCAGACAAACAATTACACCCAGAACCAGAATCTAAAATTTTCCTTTATTGTGCTCGAGGCATTCGAGCCCGATACTCGCAGTGTGGTTGGCAAACGAGTCACCAACTACGCCAGTGAGCAGTCCTGTGTATTGTTTGTAAATTATATTAATATTATAGTTATTCAAAAGTTGTAAGCAACATATTCAAATTGTTAATATTCAACGTTATAAACCGATTATTGATTGACAAATAACCTACTAGAGTGCAAATACATTACATCAATTTTAAGCGCATTCACTCATGTGCACAAGAAACATTGTCTTGAAAGTATATTATTTAAATATGAGTGTGTTTTTATATTATTTAAACATTAAAAAACACATTATGTCTCACTAGCATTTCAATCAGAGACTTAAAGTTTTATTATATAAATAAGTATTTCTGTAATGGGGTATCTCTGTAACGTCTGAACGGATTTTATTAAATCTCGTATGTAGATAACCCCTTGGATGTTATACCCCTCCAGGTATATGACGTCATAAGCTGTTTTTCATCCAAGTTTTTGAAGGCGAAGCCGCGGGTCACCTATCACAGATTAGTATAGCTGTTACGTAGACAAGAATATGAACTACTATCTATTACTAGTACTGTAGTTTTGAGTAGTCTAGAGATAGGTTTTACGTCACCTCGTCTACCCTTCCTAAATTAGACGCCGACGTCACTAGAAGTGGTTACGTCAAGGGTTCACTGGCCACCGCACCCACCTTCTAGCCCTACTTTGTCTGATTGCTTGAGCTTGTTTGTATAGGTGTACACACCCGTTTGGGCAAATTAGGGCGACAGCACCATATACCCCTAATTTTACAATGCTAATTACTTTAAGTAGTAAACTTCGTATGGTTGAGTCATTAGAAGGTTTCAAAAGGAGTGTATCTTGATATTAATGTTACTGTTTGCGTATGTAACATGAATATGAAGATGCATACAGTGGAACAAAACAAAGTTTTAAAAACTAAAACTGACCTGAAAAAGCCCGAGTAGGTACTGTAAGTTAAAGTAGCTTTCTATTAATAATATAAACCTTATTAAAAATGTTTTACATGATACTTTATTCCCTCATGTGTTTTATACATTTGAAATGGTATTTTGGAGTTCTTTTATTTGGTACTCATGACTATGGTATTTGACTATTTTTTATCTCTACTTTATGGAGTGCTACATCCAACAATTTGTTTTTTTTTCCATAAAATTACCTAGCTGTGGCATCCGTAGAATAAAGAGAAATTCAACGATACCTTATTTGTAACAATCGGTTTGTTAGTTTGAAAATAACATACCTTCTTACAAATTTGATACATATACGTTCATACAGTGCTAGAATCACAACAATACTTTTTGCTACGCCGTAAAGAGGTTTTATACCTTTTTTTATATAGGCGTTATAAACCTATGGGCTTGCATCTCATATTTTTAATAATTATTGACGTGGTTGAGAGTGTTAAGCACGTTGGATCTAGAATAGGCTCTCAAGGATAGCTGTTGAAATACTTTTTGATGTGACTACTGATTTTCTACTTGAAGGTGGTAAAAGGATTGTAGCTGCTACTGTGTTGTGGCTACTTGCTAAATAAACACACTTATTTATTTATTTATAACAAAAAATGCCTACTGCACTTACAGTCATGACCAAAGCGTGCAGCAAGCCAGCAACAATTAGAGCTCGAATACAAAAACTTACAAAAAAAATTACACATTCATTATAAAATACTTTAGGCTTACAGCAAAACACGTCTAAGTCTGATTTTTGGGCAAGCAGGGCGTTGAGCAAAGAAATAGCATGGGACGTCGGAGCGAACTTCGAGGTAAGCGTGCGTTATTTAAGTGCATACATGAGCATGCGAGGGTTTAGTTACTACTAATTATTTTTCAAATCAACAAAAAACAATTGGAATATTAGTCATCTAAACCTTCTTCTATTTTGAAATGGATATCTGTTTACATTGAATAAACAACGTCCATAGAATATAAATGACGTACGACTTATAAATTGCCTTCGCTCTTTGTCGGCAGTTTGTCTTAAAAGTTCAAGAGAGGCCATTTTTTACGCATCCAAATATTGTTCGCAAGAAAAGGAAATATTGTACTTTGATAGTTTTAGAGCCACTCAGAGGTATTGGTTGGTTTTTTGTGGTCCAAAACTATTTTCTATTCTTCCGATATATTGGCGTAAAAGCCAAAATAGAAAATAGTTTTTCAATTAAGTAAGGATTTAATACTATATATATAATAATAATATCTATATATGTATAAAAATCTATTAACCACAAAAACTCGAGAACGGCTGAACCGATTTGCCCAATTTTTACCGACTTCAAAGAAGGAGGAGGTACTATGTTCGACTACATGTATTTTATTTTATTTTATGTATGTTCACCGATTGCTCCCCCATTTGTGAACCGATTTTCAAAATTCTTTTTTGTTTGGTAGATTATAGTTCAGAAGTGGTCCCTTATAAATTTTATCGAAATTGATCAAGCCAAAACCAAAATATAAGCGGTGAAGTCGGTTTTTTAAGCTTTGCTTATGAAAATAAAAACTATCGTGAGTACTACACATATTTTATGTTGTATACGGCTTGAAACACGTCGAAAATTTTGACTTACTTTGTAGTCGACTAGTTTCGGACAAATTTGTTGTCCTTCGACGTGTTTCAAGCCGTATACAACATACATTAAGCTTTGCTTATGTTTAAAGTATTTGATTTTGTTTATATAGCATTAACCATGCTAGACAGAACTATATTGATAAATTTAGAAAGGAAAAATTATCGCTTGAGGCGTGTTTAAATTATTGTTTTAGAAATATTTGTTGAAGTACAAGAAGGTGAGAAAATATAAAGAAATTGCAAGGAACGTAGTTAAAACGACTATTTTATTTCCCCATAGAAACTGTTCGTACCTGGACTAGACACAAAAATAATTTCTGAACGCACTATAAATATTTGACTACAGACATATGTTTGTTATCAAAGTCCATGCAACTTTTATTGGCGGTACCTACGAATTCAGGTCAGATAGTCTACTCGTATATACAAAAAAATCAATTGACGTTTAGTCTCACAAAAACTCGACAACGGCTCGTCCAACTTAGCCGATTCTTTTTTTATGTTGTTTTCGTTACTGTCAGGGCAAGGTTTTTATGCAAATTTTTTTTAATCCACCGGAAATTGCAACCGCGCGAAGCCGGGGCGGGTAGTAATAAATACAACCGCTTTTATACTCACAACCCCACATTAAATTAATCGGTTTATAAACGACAGAGTACTGAGGTAATAAACATAAAGAATACAACCATACCTCCTTTTTCTGAAGTCGTATTACATAACCTCAAAGTTAGTATTTTAGGACTCCGGTTGTCATGTACATTTGCCTAAGAAAGACCTCAGGTGCTCATTAAAGACTTGAAAATATCGTCACATAAAAAAACATTTTTTTTTTCAATCTATATCAGAATTGTTAATTCAGATTACCCCCCCATAGAGGCACTCATACAAATACAAATAACTTTATTGACATGTAAGTACATCGTTAATGTTGAATCCATAGGCTCCTGAACTAGTTAAAAACTGTGTTTCTGGAGCCAGTGGCTTCTCCCATAATTATGTTTTAAATTAGATTATGTCTAAAATACATTTTTTTACTATATTTATATTCATAAATAGGGAATATATACATATTTTTTTAATATTTATTAGTTATTTTTACGTTAATTCTTCTATACGTGTGTATGTGACTAAACTCCCCCTAAACGGCTGAACCGATTTTGATAAAATTTTGTGTATGTTCAGGTAGAATATTACATTTAATATCACAATAAATATTTGAAAATTGGAGCAGGTTTGAGCAATATTAAACGCGGCCATTTTGACGGTCTTGTGATAGCTACATCTAATCGTGGCAACCGTAAAAAATAAATTACCTTATGAAAGACACGTAAAAAAAGAAAAATACAGTTGAATCAAGTACCTCCTTCTTTTTTATGATGTCTATAGAAAATACATTACATCACTAACACTTTTAAGTTATCTTAACCAAGGTGTCTATATTTTACGTATCTTATTCAATAACATCAACTACCTATATTACACATAATAATATAAATGTAGCTATATCGAAAAATTATAAAAAAAAAACACAAGGAAAAAATATGTGCAGAATTGACAAGGGTATGACAGTCAAATTTCTGTAAAATAATCAAGTGACGTGACATCTTCAGGTTCTGCGCAAATTATCTTTTTGGAGGTTTTATGATATTTTTGCTTGTTCTAGTATCTTAGAAATTCGTACTGAAAAAAGTCACTCACAAAAATATTCACAGAAGATGTTTGATTATTCAGCGTAAAGGTTTTTTGATATGTAAACGAGCAATCGTTGTATATGCTAGTTCTCTGACGGTTTCAAAATTATGGGCATAATTATTGGCATTTAATTATGTACCTATATCCATTACCGAGTTATTATCACTGATTTTCATTCAACTCGATAAACAAGTCAATGTATAAAAAATTTTATAAACCCGTCTGCGGAAAATGTAAGTCCCTTTAAATTTCCATTATTTTGATACCCTACTCGATAGGTTTAGTTTTTTTTGTTAACGTATTTCGCGCCAAAAATCTGCCATCTTATTCCAACGAGGAATGTCCTCCATCAAATTCATAGAAAAAGAAATAATTTAGAATGTACCTATACGTTTTGCTACTCCAAATTACTTTCCTAAAACAGATGACATAAGTAGATCCGTAGGAAAACTTGTTTCTCGCCACCATTAATACAAATGAAGGTTTAATTTCCAACTTTCCACTTAACGAATTCACCTAAACAAACTCTATCTCATTTTATCAATTGTCAAAGTTTAAAAACTTAATCTACTTAAGAACCCTTAAAGGGGGAGTTCACAGTGCGCATGACGTAACTCCCAGCGGGAACAACCAAGGACATAGAGCGGGCAGACTTCGCGCTGGCAACATGCTCGTTCCACCCATTCAATAATGGATTACGAACGCGATCGGTTTCGTGCAACTGGCAACAATAAACTTTGAAAAAAGAAGAGTAAAAAAAGGGAACTGTTCGTTTTTTCTTGTTTTTTTTTCTGTGCGAAAATGGATTGTGTGTTGTGCGTCATAAAGTTCAACAGTGCAATTTAATTGGGATACAGCAGTGAATTAACGACATGTAAATGAGGAGTATTATGAGAACTGTAAAAATGAAGCTTCTAACGCTAATTGCGCTTTGTGGTGAGTGATGTAGCAAGTATTTACTAAAATAGAATCCGGTCTATCTGGCCAACACATAAACGGAAACGACATAAAGCCTTTTTTCGTGGAAAAGTGTTATCTATTTTTATTAGTAGGTACATAGTGTTTATTTATATTTTCATAGGTCTTAAACATATACTTATATGTAAACGCCGTCTAATTTTGTAACTCTAATTCTACAAAATTTATTTTGGAAAAGAAAATCATAGATTATGGTTGGATAATAATACAAGAACATAAATTATATTGGTATCATTCAGCCAAAGCTTCATCGTGTTATGTGAAATGGATTATAATTTTTTATTTTATTTATTTACGTAGTCACACTAGGGGTACGCGTATTTATGACCGATTCGATTCGTCTTAATGAGATATAGAGATTTTTGACTCTACACCCTTAAATGTTATATGTTAACAATCCAATTCATCAACTAGGCTGATTTTATGTACTAATTCTAATAACAAAGTACTTACTTTGTTATTAGAATTTGTACATAAAATCATAAAAACCAACTAAGTTACTTAACTTAGTCGGTTTTTATGACTAGTTTTTTTTCTTAGCTTCTCATGATCAAAATTACTAGATTGATTTTGATGAAATTTTATTGAATTTTACTTCATTTTTTATCATGAATGATAATGAAGTAAAACTCCAAGTTCTAATACGTGCATAAAACAAAGACCACTTTGCTAATCCATTGCCATTTTTGCAAAAAAAGATAACGTAACGAATAAAGTCCATATTTTTAATGCCCGGCCCCAGAGGAAGGTCTCGTAAACGTCGGATTTATCTCTGTTATATTTTTCTGTACAGGATAAATAAAAAATTCTTCGAATAAAAAAGTTAGGGGAGTGAGTAACTCATTTGCATGCACATCAAAACAAGCCATGTACAATATTATAGAGCAAAAAGAATAACAGGCTCCAACCGGGTCATTTTTGCTCGAACGGGTCGAATTAGATAAAATTTGTTCAACAAAACACGCTCTGTTATCATTCGAGCGAATATTTACCGATAGCCTGAGTATAACCTCGGTTCAATATGAATAATTAACAAACTGCAAAACATATGCCTTCAGACTCGTCTTAAATTCGAACACTTGTATCATAGTTGTCGTTTACACCATGTCTATGTAAACTTCCAGAACCAGAACCACACATGTTTCTTGGGAAGGAAGGTAACAAACATATATCACATAAGCAAGATGCACGCACTAACTAGGTCGACTTTTTTGGGAATTTTCTTGTAGTAGTAGGTTTAGCTAATACTAGTGCAACCTCAGTGCAGCACTTTAAGTGCCTTTATCCGGGTGTGATATCCAAAACTCGTGCGTAATACCTACCATCTTCGACCACATCATCAAATTCACCATCAGGTGACATCTAAACTCTATCATATCTGATATAACAAACTTATTTAAATTAAATACAAAATGAACAATACTAACATGCATATTATTATATTTAAATAGGCTCAAATTAATTCTTCTAAAATAATGACTAATTAATATAATTTATTTTTTTATTTATTTTTTAATTATGTATAGGCAAGCATTTGACCACTATCTCACCTGATGGAAAGTGATGATGCGGCCGAAGGTGTGACATGCTTGCCTGGAAGATACCTATTCACTCGAGACTTGAAGACTCCCAGAAAAAAAAGAAAAAAGACTTATTAAAGACTCAAGTGCCTACCCGAATACTTTTAAATAACTTGAGTATAATATTTGTCTGAATTACCAACTTCCATACAATTACAAATAAGGTACCTATTCTATTTATAAAGTTGGTATACCAACCATATTAAGAGTAACCATGGTTTTAAAATACACACTTTACGCTATGAGATTCACCAAAAAGCCGGCCAGATCCGCCCTAAGATAGCCTTATTGAGGACCGAAGTCATCGACATAGCTCCAAGGATTAGAAAGCTGAAGTGGGATTGGGACGGTCACATTTCTCGGAGGGTCCCACTACCGTTATCCGGCCGCCACAAAATAAGCGCCGCAAACAGTGAAAGTTCATTACATACAAGAGTACCAATTATGAATTAATCTATGTAACGATGAATTGCAATAATTAAACGCAAAGCATAAAAAAACCGACTTCACCGCTTTATCTTCGGAACCTTGATCAAATTCCATGTATTAAACACGCATTATTGATGATAACTCAAAAACTACTGATCTGACCAAATTTAAATGAGATTAATGGGAAAGAACCAGATTTCAAACAAAAAATAAATTTTCAATATCGTTTCCCATCGGGAAGAAAATAAGAGGTAACACATAAAATAAAACAGTCGAAATGAGTACCTCCTCATTTTTTATGAAGTCGGTAGAAAACTAGGTAGAAAACTAGGAAACCAAAGAAGAGGAAGAACGTAAAACAAACGCATTCACTCTCACAACCCCACAATGAGTTCAAAGACTTGTATCGTGGGTAACGGAAACATTTACATCACACACACAATCACACATATAACTAGAGGCACGGATATCTCTTGAGAAAGAAAATTTAGCTCTTGACGGGAATTGAGCCCAGGACCTAGGCGGAGTGGGCTAAAAGTTGCGACCTATGCCACCAGGTCATAAAAATGTCTCATCTGTGTAGATAACAAAATCAAAATCGTCTATTCACATGGCCCCCAAAGAGGCACTCATGAAAGTTAATGACAGCATAGTAAAGGGAGAGCTGTTCATTCGCATAATTGTACATGTCATAAAGTCATCGCATGTCGTAAAGTTATTCTGCATACACATTTTTTACTACGGATACAATTTGGTTAGGTTATGTTTGATGTTTTCTAAGCTTATAACAGTACGTATTCTTCATATTTAAGTCCTCCATGTACAGTCTAAGTGTGCAAAAAATAAGTAAATAAATATTAGGGCTAACGGCGAATATGGAAATAGAAATAGAAATCATTTATTGCTAAATATTCAAAACAATCATATTTGAAACCATCGTATTATATTATATTAATTGATTTATATTTAATAATAATACCAGCCGTATCCTGCGGCTTTGCCTGCATTTATCCGGTTAGTTTAAATAATTTGTATATACGCTTTTACACTTACAGCCCCAAACCAAGTTCGAAGATTCTTCGAGTGTTAAAGTGTAATAATGGTGGATTATTAACTGTTTATTGTTTGTGAGCATGTATAATTGTAGGCGAATCATACAAAATTGAAAAACTTGATTTTCGCTTTGCTCCAAATTGAATAGGAGTTTCAGTAAAGGTTCTAACACTTTACTGTGGGCATGACTTGCTTATGACTGAACCATGACTATTTTACTTGACTATGACTCAATCATACTTGAAAATTACTAATTATTTGTCACCAGTGTCCGCCAGCCAGCCATTTAGCCAGCTAAATGCACAAGATTGCGGAGCAAAAAGTAAAAAAAAATATGTTTAAAATAGATTTATCCAATTTGTTTATTTCTTACTTTGTCACTTACATACAAGTGAAAGTGAAAGGCGTGTAAAAAGGTACTTTTTTGTGACGGCCATACTACTAACAATGTTAGATGTGTCCTTAGACGGAGTTTATCTGACGTGAATTGGGTAAATGTAATGCTGATTTTGCCAAGAAAGGACATCCTTTACAAACATTAGTAAATGGAGGTTTTATGTACCTATGGGGTAACCTCTCTTTATACATAAAAAAACAGTCCTTTTTGACATTTTATACAATTATCTTGTACAAAATACGGTTATTAAGGTACAATCTATCTCAGTGTTTTGGTTTATCTATATACGGACCAATTGCCTACATCTAAAATCTTTTAACGAGGAATTCTTGTACATATATATAATCTGAATCTCGGAAACGGCTCCAACGACTTTCAAGAAATTTTGTAAAAAGGGGGTTTCGAGGGCGATAAATCTATCCAGCTAGGTTTCAAAAACGTCATTTTAACGAGCAAAGCTCGGTCATCCAGGTTTTTTTTTTATTCATGATAGGCAAACTTTTGACCACTATCTCACCTGATGGTAAGCGACGATGTGGTCGACGATGGAGCAAGCTTGGTACTTTCAAATTAAACTAAAATTAAACATCTATACAGTAAAGACCTAAGTTACCTACAAGACATCGAGCTTATAGGTAACTCAAGTACTCAAGCCCACTACCAGTGGGTAGCGATTCCATCATGATGGCAACATAGCCTCTTTGAATTGCAATGCTAATACGTTACGTAATACGTTGAGCCAAATAAATTAAGTAAATTTAGTAAAATTAACTATCACTTTACACTCACACTAAGTTCAAAGACTTGTATCGAAGATGCCAGAATCTACCACATCACACCCAGTATCACTTATTGAAAATAAAACTTGTTCTTCTCTCGGGAAGCTCCATCAGTATAGTAATTTAATTGTTACTTTTAATAAAAACTATATTGACTAAGTTTTTCATGAATCTTAATATACTTTGGTGATAAATCGTAATCAGCAATAACGAGCCACATTTTAGCTAATACCCTACCATAATTTTATTTTAAAAGGTCTAATTAGACCTTCGCAATAATATTTTTTACTCTTTATACAACTCATTAAACTACAGATATTTGCCCGTGGTACAAGTAATAGAGCCACATACGTTGTCATACAATAACAATCGTTTTCACACCCGCATTAAATTCAAAAACATCAAAGATCACCAATTACAAAGAGATATTTGACACTAAAGCATTATTATTTCAGGCGAAATGTCTTTAATTACAGCTACCACCACACTAAATATATTTTACCGACTTCCCAAAAAAGGAGGAGGTACTGAAGTCGACTGTATTTTTTTTCTGTGCGTTACCTCATAACATGTCTCCACGTGAGCCGTTTTCGACATTTTTTTTTAAGTTTCAACGTTGTTGCTTTCTAATTGGTCCCATTAAAATGTAATCAAGATCTGATCAGTAGTTCTTGAAATATCATCAGTAATGCCTATTTTGTGGACTACTTTGACGATGTTCTCGTTTAACCGACTTCAAAAGTTACCTCATAACTTCTTTCGTTGTGAGCTGATTCTGATGATTATTTTTTTATTCGAAAGCTAGTGCTTTTCATTTGGTCCCATTGAAATTTGATCAAGATCTGATCTCTAATTTTTGAGTTATGGTCAATAATGCGTGTTTAATACATTAAATCTGATCAAGGTTCCGAAGATAAAGCGGTGAAGTCGGTTTTTTAAACTTTGCTTGCGTTAAATTATTATACAAGTAGTGTCAGTTACTTACTTCTATTCTAATATAATACATGTATTACAAGAAGCCCTATCATTAATATCTAGCGATAGTAGTAGGCTCATAAACATACATATATGCACCAACAGTTTTTATACACCTTTTCGTGAGGGGAGGCCTCCCCTAAGTCATCATAATTATCTGCGCATCCCCCATCCCTTCAATAATGCGGTGTTATATTTATGATCATACGGACTATAAACGGCCTAAGTTTTAGTAGGGTACAGCAGATGACCGGCTTGGCCAGTGACGTCATAAATTTATGAAACTTAACGGTATTTTCTGTTTTTATGTATAGGTAATAAAAAATAAATTGTTACAGTAGAAATTAAAATTTGTATAGTTAGTGTTCTTATAAAATATGTAACAGATCGAATCTAACGCGTATACTTAGCCAAGCAAGAATTATAAAAAAAAAACAAATTCAATCATTTATTGCATTCTGCATAATGTGTATAGTTACATTGCAGGCCTTGTTGGACAAATCAACAGTTTAAAACAAAGAATCTCGTTTAGTATTCATCAATATTTACAAAGTTAATGTCAAATTTAAATGAGGGCAATTAATAATATTAATAATTTAAATAATAATTTTAAGTCATCAAATATCAGCTGTATTCATGTAAAACCGATGTGCGTTGTACGTGAATATAATTAATTTATGTATTATAATTTTTGCTTGGCATACTTTATGCGTTTAGCCATTGTCTACGAGTATTATAGTAATCAATATTTTTCAAGTTTTAATAGGAAGTTCATATAAATAGTCTTATTCATCAGTCAAGTAAAAAAATCAAGGTCTTGTTATAGTCAAGCCATGCCCTAATAAAGGGGTAAAAAAAGAAGGGTCGACCAAACTGATAAAGATAATTTAACAATTTTCTGCTAATTAAAACTTTTGAATAGTGAAATATCATTGGAACATTTCAACACAGAACAGTATAAATATAAATATATATTAGGAATAAATATACTTGATGTTATTGACATACCTACTGTTGATTTCATTATTTCTCCCACAATGTATTCGTTGTTTCTCCTGTAATCTTGGAAAAGTAGTTACGTTAACGCCATGTCTGCCAATTTGTGTCTAAATATATTCGGGTATACATACAAAAAAACATACAGTCGAATTGAGAACCACCTTTTTTTAAAGTCGGTTGAAAAAAGGAATATGCACTTAATAAATAAATAATAAGGAAGGAGAGAGTCTATTTGTCTAATACCTTTAAACGTATAAAATTATAATATTTTTGTCTTTTTTTTATATAATACTAGCTGCGCCCCGCGGTTTCACCCGCGTTGATAATGATGAAAAGTGATGATGATGATGATGATGAAAAATAGATGTTGGCCGATTCTCATAGATACCGGATAAGCACAAAAAATTTCATCAAAATCGGTCAAGCCGTTTCGGAGGAGTATGGCAACGAAAACTGTGACACGAGAATTTTATATATTAGAGATAAATAAAAATATATATAATGTGAAACTCAGAAACGTCTCCAAACGGTTTTCATGAAATATAGTATGCAGAGGGTTTCGGGGGCGATAAATCGATCTAGGTAGGACTCATATTTTGAAAACGTCATTTATCAACAAAAAATTCCGAGCAAAGCTCGGTCATCCAGGTACTACTAGTCATTAAAAGTAAAATAAAACAATTATGTGATTAAATCTTCATATTTTGCGATACACTGCCCGCTGGCGTAGTTGGCTGCGCGTCTGCCTTCAAGCAGCAGGCATCAGGTTTGATTCTTGGCGGAAACACAAGTTTTATCCACAAAGGCCTATTTGTGTTTCTAATTCCAATTGTGTGCGTGATGTAAATGTTTCCGGCACGATACAATTATTCGAACTTAGTTTGCATGTAGCGTAACTAACAAATCTGCGTCAAATATTTCAGTTGAAAATCCATTCATCCAGCAAATTTAATTTTACCTATCTCTAAAATATGGATGTGATCGAAAAAACATGTAGGTAGAGTAAAACACAATGCGAGATACAGTTGTTCGTGATACGTGTAGTTCTCTGAAACAATGGCATGTGAAATCTGACAATTGTCCACACATATTTCAGTTTGTTACAAGATAGAACGGCTATCGGAAAGCACTTTTGCGAATTTTCACATTGAAACTGACAAAACTGCGCCGTCGTTAAAAAACATCAAGTACCTTTATTTTACGGAAAGTTTGACAGATGTCCTAAAACAAATGAATTTCCTATGGTATAAATTATCAGTTCGATACCTGTCAATGAATTAGAACTTGTTCTTTGTGATAGTTCAACTAAAAGAACTTCGAAAAAGAACTTGCCTTTGATACAACTTATTGAACATTACATGCTTTACATGGCTTCTTGACTGCATAATTATGCTTAATTTTCGGCTAAATTATCGTTTGTGCTCAAATTGTGATCAAACGCTTACCTATCAAGCATAAAAAAAGTTAATGTCCTTTAAATGTTCAACTACAGTAAATGGGATTTGTCGTTTTACAACTAATAGGGCCACACGCTTGTGTACTCCTAAAAAACTGTAACTTAAGTACTAAAAGAAAAAGATTCAAAACTTTTTTCGCCAGAACTATATCTAATGTTCACGTATTTTCAGCCATTGTTGATAATATTGACGTGTTCAACTTCTCAACCAAAACTTCCCAGTCACATACATAACATACGCGTTTGTGTGAGTGTATCCACATGGTCTGAGCCTAGTCAAGTGAATAACGAGATAAAGTAGTGATGGTTGATTGAGAGCGAAAATATTCGTATTATACGACTAGCTTTTATGATGTACGAGTCTGATATGAAGGGTTGTTTTCCCCAAGTTGGATAATTTCGTGACATGCCCGGTTGGATATTACCTAATGCGAAGATTGAGATTACGTAAGCAATACAAATACTTAGCAGTATTTTTTTAAATGTTGGCTCCGCAATCTATGTGTATTTATCCATTGTAAGTAAATTATAACCAGACCCTTATTATTATTGTAAACGGACCCTTATTCGTTGAGCAGGGGCGCCACTTGAGCAAATAGATGTTATATCGCCGTAGACTATAAGCTCACAGATACGTATTTTATTTACGCATAACTTATACTTATTTATAAAGAGTAGGTGTGAATAATTATACAATACAATAATACAATACAATAATTCTTTATTGCACACCAAATAAAAGTAAAATTGTAGAACTTAAAATAATACAGTTATATGAGGTAGTACAATGGGCGGTCTTATCGCTTTAAGCGATTTCTGCCAGACAACCTTTGGATGGACAGAAAATGTGCAGGATGATTTGGGTTGGTGTGACGTTCTATACTAATATATAATAATTATCTATTTTTATTGTACACGTTGGTAAACAATAAATTCTATTCCTTCTTCTGTTACTGTCCATACAAAGATTGTCTTAAAGAGATCGCTTTAATGATAAAACCGCTAATTTTACTCCCATGATGAATATTAAATTGTATTTGCAATTTTTTTGTCATTCACAATAAAGTATTGTATTGTATTTATTAAATTCGCAATACTCGATCCTACTTGAAAGCAACGTATACCTAGCTCATTAATGCACTTTTATATATTAAAAAAACTTAAAACTTAACAAAAGAAGCTTCATAGACCAAACATAAAATTTGTATGCTTCATTTAACAAGCCCCGTCTCATAACGATGAAATAATTCAGCTTGTTCGCTAGCCCCTAACATTAAAACATAAACGGACCATTTGTCATGCTAACTTAATTATAATTGTAGCAATTGGATGAAACACAAAATTAATTGCGCAACTGACAGGCTTTTTCTTTACAGTCGCAAATTTTCCTCTTTTTGCTGCATTAGCGAAATTGCGGATTACTACAGAAGAGGGATAATCGAGAATATGCCGCTCGATTATCAAGCTTTTATCTACAGATTGCGATCCGATCCGGCGCAATCGTTGAATAGGTACATGTGATTTAGGACCTCAATTTGTAGAGAGTGGTCGCTCTTCGTATCGGCTCACTGATCTATGATAAATCGCTATGTCCCTGCCATCGCATCGATAGATTGGATCATTTGGATCAAATCTGTAAACTCTTTGAACAAAAGACTTACCCGGAATACAATTGAGATAAGACTAAGAATTGTCGATATAATTACAGAAGGCTTGATATTCTCATCCTTCCAAGAAACTGGAAACAACATCCGACCGACAACTTAACGCCTTAAATTAATTTTCATTCCGTCAATTGCTGTTGGAATTAAAATGAAGTTTGTCTTCTCGACAACGTGGGATGGCTGGCTTGCGGCCAGACATTACTTTATCTCAACTTTCTTTAGTTGCCTCATAAATATGGACTTCGTCGTTGTAATTCTGTCCCAATTACTCTAAGAAGCGTCAAACGAAAGATCTTCCTTTTCAAATATTTGTACATCTCGTTTTTGGTAAACAAACTTGAATTTCCGTGATTTATATGGCTGTAATTTCCCCAAACGCAATTAATCATAAGATCATTTTCGCATTCCCAAGAGACGGCTTTGTTTGCAAGAAGCGATGGGAAATGAACCACGTCTTTTATAGCTCGTAAGATTTAATTAATGTTGATTAAGAGCGATAATCAAAGATTCTCGTTTTATCCTTGAAAATAATATTTTTACATGGACACTGACTTCATCAACCTCGGTTTAGATCTAAAAATGTAAAATAAACAGGGTGTGTCATAAAAACGCGATAGAAGTGAAACTTTTATTTTCAGGGATACATTTTTAACTATTCATCCGTATTTACCCGCACCACTATTTGTTACACTAAAAGTTTGCGTATCAGAATGTCAAAGCCCCATAAAAGTTTCACTTCAAAAAGAAGAAAAATAAGTATTTTTAGATTAAGACGCATTTTAAATACTAATAAGTACGAGTACATAACTGGCACTATGGTTTTCATATCTTACACATGACATTGCACTATAAAAAATACTTAGAGTCATCAAAGCAGAATGTCTATGACATATACAGACATTCAACAAATTTGTGGTAGATTTCATATTTTATTATTAGGGACTTAATATACAGCGCTCGCCATGTACTGCCGTCATAAGGAAAAAAGATGTACCTGGTATTTTTGTCAAAATTTAGTTATATACATCAGATATGTCTTTGCTATTTAGTATAATATGTTATGACTTGTAGCAGAAACGCTATCCTATACGTTACAATAGGTTTAGTTGTTTGGACAAACGAACATACCTAAATATACACAAACATACAGTGCTAAAAACATACACCTCGTTTTTGCTTATATGCCGTCTGTAACATGTCTGTTACAGACGGGTAAAATTTAAAGAATAACCAAATGAGCAAAAAATTTTGTAAACCTGTTTGTTACAGTAACAGCTGACATGCTTACAACGTGTAATAACATATTTTATACATATTTATCTTTATGCAATATTATGATAATTATTAATCATTTTCAAGTTGCAATGGTGCAGTCGTTGAAAACACGCCTTCTAATCGTCGCGGTTTCGAATCCTACGACCAGCTTTAGCTTTCCGTGAAGGTATCCGTAACATCATTATGAATTCCATAATGGTAGGGTATTTTTTACCGACTTCAAAAAAAAAGGAGGTTCTCAATTCGACTAAATGTCTTTTTCTATGTATTTAACTTCCTCGTTACTTCATAACTTCTTTTTAGACAAACTGATTTTGATGTTTTTTTTTGTTTGAAAGTTGGTACTTCCTACGTGGATCAATTTAAATTTGATCAAGATCGGACCCGTACTTTTTGCCTCAATAATGCGTATTTAATTCATTTAATCTAATTAATGGTTCCGAAAATAAAGCGGTCGTTGTTCATCACCTTCATAAGAAAAGATAGCCGCCATTATCATTCAAAATTATGTATTGGGAGCTATATTTTTTATGCATACCAAGCTGTACTTTTAGAATCAATACGTGAAAACTTGTTAATGGTTTTTAGTTTTAATGCTTAGCTTATATCTATAGATACTTCTATCTTTAAATGTTTATTTTTGGAATTTAATAAAATATTAAAAATAGCTAGGCCATTCTAGGCCTAGCGTGTTTACCATCATCGACCACATGATCACTAACGGTCATAGTTAGGTAATAATATCTCGGAACTATTTCCATTTGCCTCGTCGTTTCGGCCAAGTTGCATTAGCCATAGTTTCGAGAAAACTAGAGTCTTGAGTTCGAAAGTTTAAACGTTACAATCACTACTATCTATTTGAACTACTATCGTAGTAATCCGTTAGTTAACAAAGCACAATATTTAGATGAAAACTTTTGTTTTGATAAACTAGTTAATTAAGGCAAAACCACCGCCAATTGCCTGTTCAGGCAGCAAATATTTGCTATTATTTACTGTACTTTGAACAATATTTGCACTGATACAAAGATTTTAAATTCAGTTGAAAGCGCATGTGGCAAATTTTTCTCAATAATAAAATTTACTAGCGCGGGAGAACGAGGTAAATGTATGCTTGTGGTTTGGTGATCCTGGTTTGCGATTCACAATGCGACAGTTGTCAGTATCAGTTGTGACGTCAGTTGCGGCACAGCCAATCATAACTACAGAATTGACGCTTAATAAAGCATGTTTTCATGTGGGGGAAAAGATAAAAGTAATGTATGAGAAGAGAAAAATATCCATTCAATGACAGAGAGTATCCGTGAACTCATGCTGCATAGGAAATTGTTAATTCTATTGGAGCGAAACATATAGGAAGCTGCGTCCCGCATTCCCCGGCTTGGCACACTTCCAGTCAGGGATTGTACTTTACTATCCCATCGTGGAAACATCGGGAAAGAAGGAATGTCATGTCCACTAAGCGTGCTGATAATAGGCTGTTAATCTTGACCAAGATCTCTCTAATTGGTTAGTGGTAATGTGGTTAAGCATCATAGTGAAACAGAACAGAAAAGAACAGGTCCAGCCAGTGGTAGGTAAAACGTGGCGATTACTTTATTTCTTTATTTAATAGTTTAGCACAAAACAGTGTACAAGGAATAGCTTAATGCTATGAAAAATTATCTACCAGCTTTCTTGGGCGTGTAAGAAAAGTGTTTGGGCGTGCAGCTAAAAGATACGCATACGAGTACATAAAAAAATAATGAGATTTTAGAATAAACTAGATCAAATAATTTGAAAAAAATAATAATATATATATTGAAATAAATATACTACTTACATATTATGTATGTATAACTAACACATAATCAGAATTTATAAGATTTAAATAAATAGAGTTAAATATTGCTATTCTTAAAGATAAATATTCTTTATGTAATGTCGATGACTAAGACTTTTAAAGATCAATTTACTTTGAGCCTTCTTTAAATGTTCTGGTAACATATTCCACAACCGTACACCAAAAGCAAATGAGTTAATGAATGCAGTGTTGTGGCTGGGGTGGCTAGAATTAAATTATGAGAGGAACGTTATTCCCGTTCGTGAGTCTCTGAAAGAAATTTAAATTTTTGGCGTAACTGAAGCAAACTTTATGTTTGATAGTAAGATTTAAACTGCGAGTAATGTGAGTTGTAACGTAGATCAAGTTTGTAGGATTTAAAATAAAACCCTGGAACTTTTACTATTATGAATATTTTTTATGATTCTGTCTGAATTGCCGTATTAGGCAGTTCTACATTGAACCAATTCGCTGAAACCGATTATTCTTACTGTGAATTCAAACAGCGCGCGAATCAAACGGTTGAGCGGACGTGAATGCTGGCCTAAATATTATGTGTCATGCGTTTTATGTACTAAACCGAAAATTCTATAAATCGTTATGCCATGGTCTCTGCCTAATGGCGTTATTATTCGTGCATATAGTTTAGGTAATATCTCGGTACTTTATCGTGCTAAAAAACTATTTCTTTTACCTAAACGTTTCGGCCAAGATGCATTGGCCATGGTCTCGAGAAGACTAGAGAATGCGGGTGTCAGCGTTGAAATGAGCGAATATTGTATCTAACTACCTTAAATATGTGTTCGAATTGCAAAAGTTATAATAAAATACCCTGTTTGTAATTCTTTTACTACACGGGATATATGTTTAAAAATATTTAAACACTGGAGCCTCGTTCGTTAAACGGCAAAGTTACCTAAAGCAGAAGAGGTCGGTTCAGGCGGCTAGGTGTTAAACGACTCTTGCTGCCTTTTTGTGAAATTCATTAAACTATTAAAAACAAATGAGTAGGTCAAAGTCTAGTTCATTAAAATAAACAACTTGGACAGAGCAGCGCAAACGGCGAAAATATGGAAACTTCGGCAGTGGTTACATATTTGAGCCGTTTTGGTGTTGAGACACTGGGTCCGCGGGGACCGGGAGCTCATTCTATTTTCAAAAATCTATCAGAGCACCTGGTTGAGGCGACGCGTGATAAAAATGCTGGCACTTATTTGGCTCAACGTATTATCATTGCAAATCAGAGAGGCAATGCCGCCAGCATGATGGGAACGCTACCCACTAGTAGTGGGCACTTGAGTTACCTATAAGCTCGGTACCTCGTGGGTAACTTAAGTGTTTGCTGTATATTTAGTTGTAGTTTAGTTTAGGATATATGGGCAATTGGCCCGTAGATATAGTCTGACATCACAGTTGTTTTTCGTTTTTTATTTTGCAAATAATTAATCATTAATGAACAATAGTAACATATATAACAAAGAATATAAACTTACTCTACTTTAATCATCGTTTACTTATGTTTAATAATTACGCTGGATGTGACTGAAAAGTACAGAAAATCTCGTCAGCAGTCGGTCGCTTAGCCAACTCTGTTAATTGCTTTTTGTTAATGAAGTTGGTGAAAAGTTAAAAGAGTGTTTTAAGGTGACGTTCTACGGAAATGCTTCATTAACTCAAGATCGAGTTTATGTAAGCACTTGACGTTCAATAAGATTTTACTTACCATTTTACTTCAACTAGTCCGTTTTCTTTCTATATAGGTATGACTAGCCTTACACAGTAACACATTTACACATAAACTTTCGGATTTATATTATAAGTGTAATATTTAACTACACGTTATAGTAGTTAATTCAAATTTACTGTAATGACTTATTAATAATATTACCATCCATATTACTACTCAGATACAATTTATATCACTTTAACTTCAATAATTAAACGCAAGCAAACCTAAAAAAAACCGACTTCGCCTCTTTATGTTCGGATCTTTGATCAGATTAGATGTACATAACACGCATTATTGACGATATTTCAAGAACTACTGGTCAGATCTTGATCAAATTTAAATGGGACCAATTGGAAAGCAACATCTTTCAAAGAAAAAAAAAATCAAAAACGTTGCACGTGGAACGAAGTTATGAGGTAACACACATTAAAAAAAATACAGTCGTCTTGAGTGAGGTACTCAAGACGACTGTATTTTTTTGTGAAATCGGTAGAAAATGGAATTTGCGGTCAATGCGGTCAAAGAAGATCGTGTTTCAGAAATCCAGTTTAGTTGGTAGTGTCCCGAACAATAGTATTAAACAAAAATTCTCAAAGAAGACTACTGAGCATTTCTATTGCGACTTCTTGGAGGCTTTCATTTTCGCTGTTGCGAATGGATTTCAATTGCCGCCCTCTTGAAAATTTCACCCTGTTTATATAACCTTATTCCAGCATTGTAGAGAGCTTCACTTCGTCATAATAACGTTGATGGTTGTGGATAGCAAGTACTTTATTGTACAAAAACCAACAATGATGGATCACGTCTGTATTATATCTTCATATATCGTAAGAGTATTTTCTCCTTTGATATTGCTCAGCACGTGTAAAAATTATTGTACTATTTATTTGGTGCTTCAACAAACTGGGAGTTCAAAGAAGTTGTATTTTGGCAGTAAGTATATAACTTTAGAAATAATAACTTATTTGTAATTATTTCTATAGATCCTAGTGAATAGTTTATATCAAGGGAAAATAGTAATAAAATTAACAATAAGTAGCGAGTAATCTTATACTTCAGTTACAAGTTACCACTATGAATAACTATTGAAATATTAATTTTAATTATTATGTTTGACTAATACTACTTTTTTGTAAATACATATAACTTAACTACCCTTACCAAATACAAAAAGCAAGTCACATGTCGACTATTTAATCTTCTTTAGGTTCTTCTCAAGATGGCTGTAATTTTGCGAATCTGGAAGTAGAGTCATTAACTTTCATGGGTGCCTCTTTGGGGCCCATATGAATAAACGATTTTGGTTTTTATTTTTAATCAAATTTTTTTCAGCTCCTTTTCCAAATAAGAATCAAAGGTAGGTACATATATACGATGCTAAAATTATAAACCCTTTTTTTTGTTTCGCCGTAGGCGGGTAATATGTGTCTTATCTTTCAACTTAGTATCAACTGGACATACTTGAGTCCACTTAGTGAAACTAGAAATTTGTAACGGTTATTTATAATTATTTCGCCATACCTTAACTTTTAGGTGTCCAAACAATGAAACATAATTTAAATGACTTTTTGATTCCACTAACCTAAATTCTATATGCAAATTAAAGTCACGGATCATCATTACCAGTCAGTCTGTGTTTTATACGGAATATTCTCTACGAACTTGAACTCTATTTTTTCCTTCCTAATTTGAATCTTGCCTAAAGCACATTGATGCTTCAGCAGATCGTATCCTCAGCCATTATCGTAATCATTATCATCACTCACAGGCTCAAACCGCTAACTGCTGAGTAAGCATACGCCTATATCTTTTCGACATTTGTACTCTCAGCGTGCCCTTGGACTGGGAGCTACTGGACTGCGTAAAAAAATATGTTCTCTCAAATCTCAATACAAGCTTTGTAAAAGCATTGACATAGTTTCACCACTATCTCAGCTGATAGTAAATGATGATGTGGTCAAGTATTGTAAACACGTGTAGTATGCCTAGAATGACTAGCTCTCAAGGATAGCTGCTAGAACATATTTTTTAGTGATTCAATATACTTTTTTATTTGATATGCACCATGACTGAATTTCGTCACAGGGTAAGAAGCCCGGTGAACAATAGAAAAAAACAAACTATAGATTAGCATCGCATTGTTTTTACTGTAATGGTATTGTATATAAGGAATAAATTATTTAAAAAGAGAGAAAAAGAGACAGATGAACAGAAATACTGAGTAATGTTATATCGGATTTAAAATATTAGTATAATTTTTTTTTGCTAGAATCCGTAACGATGTTTACTCAAACCGGTTCTCCCTTCTGTATTCCAACCTGTCGGGTTTTCGACAAAGCGTCTAAAAATCTCGCAGCATCGAATTTTCACACGGTTTTGCGTTAAAATTTGTGGGAATTGGGCCGCAGTTTTTTCAGCTTTTGCGCCGGGTTTTTACCTAGTACCAACAGTTTTAATTAGGGGTTATTATTTGGAATGGAAGTTGTTCAAACTCCTGTTAAAACGAGAACCCGGGTTTACGCGTATTAAATGACGAAAATGTAACTTTTTGGTAACGGTGTGGAGGACAAAAACGTGTGGATTTGTTAAAGATGAGTGATCTTTAGGGATTACTGGATTAAGATTTTTTTAAGCCTTAGTACACCACGTTTAAGTAAAAAAATCTATCGTCATCTATCCCTGAGAGCTAGTAGATCGTTGACCACAGTAGTCGTCACAAAACATCAGGTGAGATAGTAGTTAAACGCTTGCTTATCAGAGATAAAAAAAGCCACTTAAAAGTATCCTACATGGTTTAACAACTGTAATTGTACAACGACCAACAGCTTCAGTTGAAAAGACTTTTAGTTTTACTATAAAATTTTCTCTTAATTAATTTTTTGTGAGTTTGAGACTTTATAAATTATAAATGATTTGACTTGACTCACAAAGTCGAGTCTTGCGTCCTAGGTTTGAGAGTTCGGCAGATTTAAATGGCCGTATTAATTTAACTTGACTTGACTCCCGTCACGCTACTCTAACTGTCACGGTTCTTTATTTATTCACAAATTCTCAATTCACATTAGTATCGATAGTCCTAATTTTAGGTAGCCCTGATTGTTAACCACCACAACCATAATTAATAAGCTCAAAAAAAACCACGAAGACAATGGCAAAAAGTTTGCTTCGCTTTGTTCCCTTTATGACCCGTTTTAGTTTTCTAACTTAACCTTTGCGAGTCGGAACCAGGCCATATAAATACGAATGCAAAATAACTTTATGACGTGTAACATTATGCGAGTTAACGGTTACTATCGCCTATAAAATAGTGTTGCTGTATCTTGATATTCAAACGATATTTAAGTACGAACGTTCTATCGATAGGTCACTAACGACTGGTCGTTATCTAATCGATCCAAATTGCGCATCCCCAGGGTAAATTTACCCGCAAAATTCTTCAAGCTTCCTGTAACATCAATCCATATCCATCGAAAGCCCTTCGCGATCATCCCTCCCATTAAACAGGCCCGTAATTACTGGGCCTTTGTAAATTACTATACCTTACAGCATTTTTTTTAAAGGGACGATCGAATTTCTACTCTAAACCTTTGAAATAAGGGTTGTTTCTGAAAAAAGTGACGAGCGATCTCGTGTTGGTATTTTGTGTTTAGATTTGTTGTAGTAATTGAGATGTTTTGGTAGTAATTTGAGCTCTTAATACATTTTAATCTCCATTTTTTTAAGTAAAACTTTTTTAGAGCCGTTTTGCACTTTTTTGGGATGGGTAAAAAATTTTAAACTCGCGTCAGGACACGTGACCAGATCGGAAATTCGTAAGACGGAAGGAGAATAGACCGCTCTCTTAATAGTTAGTAATAGTTAATCAGTAATATCCCCCTCTCTTTCTACCGCGCGGCGAAAATGTATGCCTACTCTTGCTGTTTACAACGTTAATATTCAAGTTTTCACTTCTGCCGGCACTCCCGGGGTGCAACCCGTTGTTTTTTTTCTTACAGGCAAGCATTTTACCACTATCTGATATGTAGGGAAGTGATCAAGGGTTATAAACACGTATCATCTGAAATGTGACTGGCCCTTAAGGGTAGTTGCTGGAAAAACATTTATTTAAATGACCGTATTATAAAAACCATTACAATACTAATAATTAAAACTTCATATTATAATCAAATAAAAGCTAATGAGAGGCAATTTGTACATTTGAATAAAACAGGATAAGTGCGTGTCTGACTCGTCCACCACGGATCACGTACCAACACATAATAGCGTGAACCCAATTTCTCACATGGCCGGTTTTTATCAATTGTATTAAGTTTACATTAATTATAGTTCTTATAATAGTAAAAAAAACTTAAATAAAACATGGTCCCATTAATTGAACTTAACTAAGTATTATCGTATTAAGTAGTTTAGTTCAGCGAAACTTCGAAATCATAAAGTTCGCTATTATTATTACTTTATGTTTTATAGTTGTCAGAATTATCCCGTGTACTTTTTTTTATAAAAAAAATATTTGTATATACCTTTTTTTTTATTTAAGATAAGCAAACGTTTGACCGCCATCTCACCTGATGGTAAGTGACGATGCAGTCGACGATGGAGCACGTTTGTCCATACATGACCTCACCTGCGCTTGGTACAAGTCAAGCAATTGCTCCGGAGTGAAGTACCGTCTCACCCTTGCAAGGATTCCCAGCTTTTTGGCGGCTAGTTGGGCTTTCGTCTCAATGTAAGACCCAAAATTGAGTTTTGAGGTTAACGATATACCAAGTAACTCAAGATGGTCAGTTACTGGTATGGATACATCTCGAAAAGTTGGAGTCTGATCGAAAATACTCCTTTTTAGCGGAGAATAAACACGCCTGTGTTTTGGAAGCGTTAAACTTTACCAGGTAAGCATCGCCCCAATCGGATACATTTTTTTATAATCACTAGTTATGTATTAGATTAAACTAAAAGTACCGATATATATAATAATTTGTGTATATTTATTAGTATAAGATTTATGAACAGAATTATAAAATTTTCTACAATTAATTTTTATTTATCATCATACCTTCATTCTTTTCCCTCTCTATACCATTTTGATGCACACCTACAACCGTCTACCATGTATGTTTGGCTGGTAGAGAATGCCTTTAGCATTAAGTCCATATTTAAGCATTTTTGCAAAAATTTATAAATAGCGCGATCTTTGACCTCCTCCAAAGTATATCTTATAGCTCATCTGCTTATAGATACTAAAGCAAATCTGTTGCTTTGTCCAATTCAATCCAGTTAACAAAGAGCTTACAGACGTCCAGAGCCCCGTACTGCGTATTGTCATCTACTTGAGCTCGTTCACAATGACACGGAGTCACGCGAGAGGTCGTGGCACAGGAATTGTCAATTTCGCTTAATAGAACGATGATTGTACTAATAGGGTCCTGTTAAGGTGTGTCGAGTGAGTGTCAAATCGAATAGGACGTAATATCACAGAGGTAACATTGGGGACAAGTATATACGTTTTAACAAGAGTACTGGGCATAAAGACTATTTCAGACCTTTCAAATTGTAAATAGAACTTGCAACTTTAACTATGATCATATTGGTTTTTTTATGCTAGAAAGGCAATTTTGCTTAATATAACAATTATTGTACTAAAAGGGTCCTGTTAAGGTGCGTCGAGTGAGTGTCAAATCGAATGAGAATGATTATATACACGTTTTAACAAGAGTACTTGGCATTTAAGACTATAACAGACCTTTCAAATTGTAAATAGAACTTGCGACTTGTGCGAGGTAATGGTTGTAAACTTTTGCTTTAAAGGTGTCGATAGATGGAGCTTGACGAATATTTGCGGGTAGACTATTCCAGAGATGAATCGCTGTTATTGTAAAGGAGTCTGAATACGATGCAGTATTATGCTGGGGGATCTTTAATTTAAGATGTTGAGTGGAGCGCTGCAGTTGTCCAGTAGAAGAAAGAAAACTAAACCGTTGTTTGAGGTACTTCGGTGCACGTGGGTCAAAGAGAATATTGAAAAGTAAACAGAGAATATGAGAATTTCGACGGTGTCGTATATTCAGCCATTTCAGCTCTAGGCGAAATTGCGACACATGGTAGTATTTACGCAAATCGTAAATGTACCGGATACATACATTCAGTAGGCGATCCAGCTTGTTTAATTGCTCGTCGGTTCGTTTTAGATTTCTTTGTAAGTGCTCTATTTCAATGTACAATTAAAGAATTTATCTATTTCATACTATACTATTTTTCTATTTTATATATTTTATTGTTGCGATCTGTTTATATTAAAATTTGACAAACATTATCCTTTTTTTGGAGTTTTGTGGGTTTAAAACTTAAAATTATGCAATTGGGTTATCATTTAGGTTTTTAGGTTACAAGGGGATCAAAATATATAACATTTATAGATGAAACTAAAACTGAGAGAATAATTACACAGATTATTGGCACGTCCTGCCCATCTGGCACCCGTTCTCTGCTCGTTCGTCATTATTAACTATATTGCCCCTTGCAAATCAAATGTTACATCGAACAGAGTGGTTACTAAAGGAAGTTTCTCATTACGAGGGAATATGTACGGGACAGGTGAAGTGAGTTCAAAATAATAATGTATCTGTAATTTAAAAATGTGATTACATTTTTATTTAGGCTGGAAATGTTTGTATTTACTCCTTTAGATCACTCTGAAAACTAGGTACAGTGTGTGAAAACTTAAGTACTTAAAGTTCCATTTAACCATTTTCGTAAGGGCTCTAAACTCGGCTAGGCCTTTATCTTGGAAGCCTGAAACAGAAATCTTTCAACAGGTTAGATTGTCGGCCGCTTGAAGGCATCCGACATGGCTTAGCGACTAACAACCGGGACCGACAGACGTGTAACTGACTACACCTCAAACGAACAGATAGCTTACTTACTTTAGTAGATAGGATAAGCTCAAACCAGCACTATTTACCATCAAAAAACTACACAAAAGTACCGGACATAGACAAAGGTGGGAGACTGCACGCTGGCATAGTTGGTTAGCGTCCGTCTTCAAAACAGTGGATATCGGGTGCGATTCCCAATGGGAACACAAGTTTTCTTCCTAAGGAAAAATTGTGTTTCTTGTTCTGTGTGTGATTGCGTATGTGATGTGAGTTGCCGCATCCACGATACAAGTCCTCAAACGAATGTAAGTAAAAAGTGGAAGTAGGGTTGTGAGTGTGAAAACATTTAAAGTATCAACTTGACATGCGGATCTTCAATCACAATCTGTGCTTATAAAATATGTCAGTTATAATGACGCTTTCAGGATTTCCTGTGTAATTAATCATAAACGCTTTCACACTTTCAGCGCCACACTAAGTTCGATGACGGAAACATTCACATCACAGACAGAATCACACCCCGAACTAGAAACACAAATTTTCCTTCGGGAGAAAACTGGTTTTTCCACCAGGAATCGAACCCGGTACCCATTGCTTAAAAGGCGAACGCGCACCCAATTTAGCTAACGGGCAGTTCTATAAATAAATGTTATAGATAGTTGTTATATCTTTTTCGTATTTGCCGCAGTCTCAAGGACTTGATGAACCATTAATTCAAACCTTTGTGGAAGTACTCAAGTCGACTGTTTTTTGTTATACCTCATCACTTCTTTCCACGTGAACCGATTTTGTTTTTTTTTTGTTTGAATGATTTTGATTTCCCATTGGTCCCATTTAAATTTGATCAAGATCTGATTAGTAGTTCTTGAAATATCGTCAATAATGCGTGTTTAGTACATCTAATCTGATGAAAGTTCCGAAGATCAAGCGGTAAATTCGTTTTTTTTAAGTTTTGCTTTCGTTTAATTATTATTATTACAGTCTTACTCCTCCGTCGTAATGTGAATAGTGCTTTAGTACCTATAACTGTTCGATATAATGTTTGACCGCTCGACGCTCTATCGCCTATTGCGCCATTATGTAGATGAAATCATTCGTGTGCATTACTCCCGCACTAAATCGACTGTTAATATTGCCTATATTGGTGGTATATTATACAATAATCGATACTTACGTCCTGTACAATAGCCCATAGTTCTATTGTACAGGAAGTAAGTTTCATGTGGATTTTGGGAAATAGGATATTATTTTGTAGAAAATGTGCAAACTGTTCAAACATATAATATAAGCTGTCTTATATTTGGTGGAAACACAAGTATTCTCCCCAAAATAAGTGAGTGTTTCTGGTTCTGAGTGTGATTGTGTATGTGATAGAATGTTTTCAGCACCCACGACACAAGTGATCGAACTGTGTCGTGGGTGCCGTGTGACACTGTAAATGTAATAGCGTTTATGTTTGTATGTTTCCCGTAAAATATTATTTGCACTATTATATACAGAAGGATACCTACTTCTATAAACTTATATATCTATAGCGTATAATTATGATATAAAAACAAGTCCCAAGGAGGCACACCTAATCAGAGTTTCCTTTCATACATTTACTCATATGTATTCAAGACTGTATTCAAGTAAACACAAATAGTATTTTTTTTATATTAAGATGCTTAATATAATCTGCATATCATATGTATACATCTAATGTTTGAAAAATTTTTTTTTTATTTAATTAAAACGTTCCGTCGTGAACTCGCCTTATGTTGGGGATCGGATATCCCCGAAACTTAGGTCGCAAGAGTCGACCCTAAATCGTGAGTCGACCCTAACTCACAAACACTTTAACAATGAAACATTTAAGATTCATAAATTCATAATTAAAGAGACCTATTATATACCAGGACGTAGGCATATGCTTGCTTTGCTGTAAATGGAATATTAGCATCCGCGTATTGCCGGACAATAAACTGTTTGTAAGCGCTGACAATTTACGCTCCAAATGGCCGACAATTTTCAACAAAACGTCCCGGCTTATTATGAGTAAATCTCTTTGCTAGGTACATATCTTATCTACATAAATATAGTTCAATTATGATTGCTGTTTACATTGTTCTATTGCTATATATACATAGACCTAAAAGTTTCCTAAAAGCTTACTACAATCTACCAAGCTTTTAAGCTTATAAGTAGCTCAAGTGCTCAATCCTACTACCAATGGATAGCGTGCCTGTCATGCTGACGGCATTGCCTCTCTGAAATGTATTGTTATACGTCCAGCAAAATAAGTACCAACATTTTGATCATATTGAGTCGTATTACTATTTAATAGTACTTTACATTTTTGCATTCATCTAACATAGTAGTTGGTGTGGAAGCAGTTGTTTTTCTTTGTTTTAAAGTTATTGTTACGTTTCCAAAACTATTTATTCAATGAAACTTGCACAACATTTAGCTGTGAAAACATTTCACTGTTTTTGACTTTAGTCTTAATATTTTTACCCGACTACGATGAAGCATAAATAAGGTTTATGATTACAGCACACAGTATGTATTGGCATTATATGGACAAACCAACATATTTATGTTATGCTATGACAAACCAACATATGTACCTATGTTATGCTGTGATAAACCAACATATGTATGTTATGCTGTGACAAACCAACATAATATGTATGTTATGCTGTGACAAACCAACATATTATGTTTGTTATGCTGTGACAAACCAACATAATATGTATGTTATGCTGTGACAAACCAACATATTATGTTTGTTATGCTGTGACAAACCAACATATTATGTTTGTTATGCTGTGACAAACCAACATATTATGTTTGTTATGCTGTGAAGAACCAACATATGTATGTTATGCTGTGACAAACCAACATATGTATGTTATGCTGTGACAAACCAACATGTGTATGTTGGTTTATGAATTGAAACGAATTCAACGATACCGAATACTTTAAAATCGGTTGATTAGTTTGGACTATGTCAGGAACAAATGAAAATAAATACACACATACATAAAACGGTACCTACATAGTAACATACATACATACGGTGCTACAGTCGGGAATATATGAAACATCAAACAAGAAAGCTTCAGTGTGATTAATTGAGATTAGGATCTTGACTGCGCTTAGTACGACGTACTTTTAGTGTTATTTTCACTATGAATGTAGTATACTAACCGTGTTACGACTGCGCAGATAGCTTCGTCTAACTGAAGGCTGTCGGATGAATTAATGGTTCTAGCTGATTGCGACTATCACGCAAGGAATTGTTCCATCAAGTCCTTGAGACTGCGGCAAATACAAAAAATATATAACAAATATCTATAACATTTATTTATAGAAGTGCCTGTTAGCTAAGTTGGGTGCGCGTTCGCTTTTTAAGCAACGGGTACCGGGAAAAACAAGTTATCTCTCCAAGAAAAATTTGTGTTACTGGTTTTGTATGTGATTGTGTCTGTGATATGAATGTTTCCGTTATCCAACTTAGTGTGGGGCTGTGAGTGTGAAAGCGTTTATGTTTAATTACACAGGAAATCCTGAAAGTGTCATTATAACTGACATATTTTATACGCACAGATTGTGATTGAAGATCCCCGTGTCCCGTTGATCCTTTAAATGTTTTCACACTTACAACCCTACTTACACTTTACTCACAAACTTAGTTCGTGGATACGGGAACTCATCACTCACACACACAATCACACACGGCACAAGAAGCACACATTTCCTTTGGGGAGAAAACTTGTGTTCCCTCTGGGAATCGCACCCGACATTTGCTGTTCTGAAGACGGACGCTAACCAACTATGCCAGCATGCAGTTCAATTTCAGTCAACTCGGAAACTAGTGAATTGACTGTAAAGATTATAAGTTAAGTTATATAACTGGTAATTTATAAATGATACAGCTGAAATCACGATTTAGGGTCGACTCTTGCGACCTAGGTCCACGACGGAACTTAATTTTATAATGTGTCAAACTCACGAAAACTTTTATAATAAAATTAGATAACTGCTGCTGAGTATGCCACTTTTTAAATTCTACCTTTCCTTTCTATGGCGAATATCGTTTAAAACACCCATAAAATATATTTTATCTACCGCCGCACACTTTAAAATCTTTTAAAAAGTCAAAGGTTTTTCAGTTTTCCCTTCTATATGGAAAATTTAACTATGATTGCATTTCCTCTATATGAAATACTTTTATGAGCTGATTGGAACTTTGAATCGAATTTTTGCTGCATAATATTTTGCCAATAAAACTAACTTTTAAAACTGATTTCCCATTCGACCGAATCCCGAACCTAATCGACAACCGAATATTTTAAATAAAATAACTGACTAGGAGCATCATGGTTTGCACGCTTAGATAAGGATTTTGTTGCCCTATGCCATAACCTAACCGCAAGTTAACATTAGAAACATGAATTTAACAATAATAATACTTATGACATACACCGATGTGTAGAGAAGTAAACTACGATAACATGCCCCGCCCCTCAAAAATACAGTAGAGACTGCGCTAAGGAGTAGAGATTGCTAGCAATCGTTAAATGCTTGCTTACAGGGAAAACAATATGTAATACCGAGTCGAATGCAAGAACTTTAAGTGGTTCCTTTCCAGCTCAGATTCAGATTCAGATTGTTTATTGCCTCCATATATGTATATAGTACAAGATTTTACTTTACAAAAGGTACGTACAATGTCTCATATGGACCCTGTCGGGCGCAGCAACTTAAGGGAGAAGAGGACGCAATCTTAATTATATAATTTAAATATTATCTTTTAAATAGTAATATATTTAGTAGTATGCTTTCATTATTAAAAATTGTTTTCGTGCTATTTATTTCATTTGAAAGGTCTGCTGGTAGCTTATAATATATTCTTACAGCCATGGGCAATGTACTAGCAGAGTGCATCTGCAGTCGAGATGTAGGTTTTTACCGTGACGAAATGAAAATTAACTTTTTAACTTGTCGAGTTTTATATAATTCGGGACTATTACGTACGAATTTACAAATTTCAAAAATAAATATGCATGTCAAGGTTCAAAGAGCTTATAGTCTGAATGATATGACATTGTGCACAATTTCTAATGTTTTATAAAAAAATCTTAAAATGTTTATTTTAATTTATAACAATAAGCCATCGTTCACTTACGTAAACTCCGCAATAAGGCCTTCCTTGCGCCCTATGGGTTTTTAATCTTAAACATAATACATGTCAGCCGGTAGGACATCCAACCACCAAAGCCGGGCTCAACAGCAAGTGATGCTACAGCTTATTACTGAACCAGGATAAGGTGACAAACAAATTTATTCCCAATGAAAAGAACGGTTAACAAAAGTAACAGATAAGACAGGTTTCTGGTATTAAAAATGATTTCGAATCTTTTTGGATCGTAGATTCATATAAGATAAGAATTCATGTGGTTTCGACCACTCCCGTTGACAAAATGACAAAGTGATGATGCTTATCACAAAAAATGATTGTAATGACAACAGGGAATAAGCAAGAGATTTGAATATACTATAATTCAATTAATATTTTAACCATTAATGTTAATATTTTCAACGTTAATTTTGCGTTTCTAGGGCTACAAATTCAAATCAAAGTTACAAAATTATTTTCCTATTTCAATGTTCTTAATACGGGAATTTGATGATTATAAAGAAACTCGTGTCTTTAAATACAATACATTTGCTTCTATGAGTGGAACTCATTGCCTGCGTCTTTGTTCCCTGAACGGTACAATCTGGGTGTCTTCAAGTCTAGACTCACTCTATAGTGAATAGGTACCAGACAAGCATGTTTCATCTTCAGCCGCATCGTCACTTTCCATCAGGTGAGAGAGCGGTCAAATGCTTGCCTATCTTGCACAAAAAAAACCTAGGAAATTCAAAACAGCAAAATTTACGCTCTTGGCTAGTCTGAAGGTCAGCGTCCGCGTTTTTGATGTCAATGATTTGTCAGCTTTCCTTAACAGCAGTCTTCGAGTCGTGGATTCTGACGAAACAAAGAGATCGGCAAAACGGTCACGCTTAAAATTGATTGCGGTTTTAAATATTTATTTTGATGTGAGATGTCATGGTTATATTAACTGCATTTTTTTTTTTTTAGCAATGTATTAATATAAATGTGGTTGAAGATATTCATTTCTCAAAAGAATTGTAGCAATAATTCACTTACTGAGAAATTATACAAATTTTAATTCTAATTAAGTGCATGCCATAGTGAATCTTAAAATTACTGAGTACATACTTATTCTTATCTAAGTTTAATTATTAGTCCATATTATATTATTTATTTTAATAAAAATATAAGGTAGATTTGTGCAGCAAAAGAGCGCGTGCGAACAAATGCATAGAAAAAAAGGTATATGCCTGTAGTATGTACCTCTTTGTGTTTGGTATAGAGCATACTAATTATACTGAAAAGAATAACACACACATATCATACAGTTACTATGCAAAATTAAAGTGATAAATTGCGAGACCAAATGGGAATACATTAACATGACCCTAATTAGGTTAATATTGTAGCAAATTGTATTGAATTATCTAGGTGGGTAGGATAGTTGTCGCAAAATTAGTTTATCAGCTGAATCCCGTGGGATTTTGTGGGGGGAATGTAGCACGCAACGTTGCTGCAGTAGACTCCAGTACATGAGCCTTGAATAACAAATCTGAAAATTTTTGATCGAGCAAAGCGAGATCTCTCAGTTGATTTGGTTAATTCAGCAATTTGTCCGACCGTCTGTTGTCAGAGGCATTTTGTATCTAAACTACACAAGCAAATAACTTCAAATTCTCAAAATATAATAATATGTAAAGCTAAAGCTCAAAGCCAAAAATTTAAGGTTTTTTTAGATTTAATTTAAGCGGTACCAAGTACCAATATCAAGCAAGACATTACACTAAACATCTAGATAGTAATATTATTATACTCTACTGAGTATAATCATATTTTTACGCTGTTTTTTATATTATACATTATTATGTATAATATAAAAAACAGCGTAAAAATATAGCTATCTTTAGAACTTTTTGTGTTCTGATCATAAAACAAACACCTTTACTCCATTCGGCATAGCAAAAAGGATGGTTGTAATTTTAAGACCATATGTATAATAAATGTATACATGTTTAATCGTTTTCGTCAACAACTTCCATACTACTATACCGATTGTTACACATAGGGTATTATTTGTTTAAATTCTCCGGGTTTCCTAGCTTTTCTATTTAAAAAAAACTAAAAAGCGTTTCTCACACTCCGTAATATGAAAATAACAAAAACCACTGAAAAGAGTATTTAATTACATAACTTTAAAATGACCTTAAATATATGATATACCTACGAGTACACGGAAAAAAAAATTGGGATAAATAGACTACTGAAGTTCTCAGTAACATATTTTCTAGTCAAAATTACAGTTACTACATTATTTTTACAAAATAAGCTAGTTATTACTAAAACAATTTTGTAATTGTTACTAGATAATTATTATAGTTGTCCTATAGCACTACTAGAATGTTAGTAACAGCATCGATAAATTTTTCTCAGTGTATGTGAATAATAAAATGTTCTACGTCACGTAGAATCACAAGCCATACAATATTTCAAGAAGTAGAGAAAATTATATGCCTATTTAAGAACCCGTATACATTTTTATGTCTGTCTCGCTCGCACAATTCATTCTTTTTGAGAAATAAAAATTATGGAGCGAGTTATGGAAAATGTTGTCAATAACTTTACTAAATAATTATGTAACGGATACTTTAAATTATTTTCGTTTAAATACCTATTAATTAGACGAAGAAAGAGTGAAAAAAATATAAAATCAATTTGACATCGATTTTCTCCGCCAATCCAGAAGCTAAGAAAACGAATATCAGTTTATAAGATCCGTGATATTATTATTTAGGGATTAAATTGGCAACATTTACAATAACTCACACCGTCAGTTTTATATGTCAAAAATGTATACGGGTTCTTAAATTCTTCGTTAGACGTAAACTTTACATCTGTCAAGGCTTTATAGTGTAACTATAGTGGTCGACGCCTTTTCCGGGAAATTTGATCGCAACGTCGACATTAGCTAAGCTAAATGACGCCAGGTCTATATGGGGCAGTTAATTTAAGCAAATGTTACCATACATTTAAAATATGCATGCTATTAGACTCGGTGAGTGAGTATGAATAATTAGTATGAAACTTAATGATTGTTCAGTATAAAATAACCTTACACTAGTGTCTATTATTTTTATTATAGGATAGGTAGTTAAAATTTAATATATGCCTAGTCTACGAGTCTATATTTTATAAAACTAAATTAAAACTTTCGGCGTCTATTTATTGATCGAGCGAAGCGGGATCTCTATGTTGACTTGACTCATTCAGGTCTTATTTCGTCCGTCCGTCCGTCTGTCAGAGACATATAGCTTCTAAACCTCATAAGCAAATGACTTCAAATTCTCAAAGTATATGTAAAACTACGACCCAACGCCAGAAATGCAAATAAATTATATAAATGAAAATATTGAGGGGCCTCCCATACATTTAAGTGGGGAGCAAAATTTTTTTTAATCTACTCTTGTGGGGTATCGTTGAAAAGGCTTGAAAAGTAGAGTACAAAACCTGTTAAAAAATCTATGTTGGAAAATAACGATTTGACGGCCACTTACTTAAAAGTTACTGCTTCTAGACCTATTTTGTCCCGGGGTCTATCTCAATAACGGCTTCACACTGAACGCTTAAACTTACGTTTAAAATCCGTTATATCCTGTACTTGAACAAAAAATACAGAAATCAAACAATAATTTTTATAGAAAAAAAGTTATAAGCAAGTAACCTCAAATTTTTTTCTCTATGAGGCAAAATTTAGGCGCGAGATATCAGTTTGGCGCGAACGACTCTATATTTTATAAAACTAAATTAAAACTTTCGGCGTCTATTTATTTTATTCAAAGCATTATTCTAACTAATTAAACGGTTAAAATAATGAATATTCAAAGATGTTGAATTAGTTTACAACTTTAGATATTCGCAATGGGCGACGACTTGTCGGTTTTACTACAACAAAGAAAATTAGGCAAATTCGCCCCCAACTGGGAGGCAAAAAGGAAAACAATATATATAATATACATTCGCGTACGAGAATACAGCTATGATAGAAGCGGGACTATTTTGGTTCATAAGCTTTATTCAGGGAAATTAACGTCCGAGCATTTTAGAACAGTCAAATAAAACCTCAATGCGGTACCTTGCGGCACTTTGATATATAATATCTTGATGTTTTGTCATTAAATTTGATGACAAGCGTGAAATTTATTTATTAATCTTATCTTATCTTAATCAAAGATGTACAAATAGATTGGTGGATTCGCTAGGATTGTATTCGCCTTTTGTTGACTGAGCTTACAGCTCTTTTTATATAGACAAAAAAAATTTAAGTTAAGATGCGGCCGAAGATGTGGCATGCTTGCTTATAAGTTACTTATTCACTCTAGACTTGAAGACTCCCAGATTATACACTTCAGGAAACAAAAACGCGGGTAATGAGTTGGAGCGAATCGCTTCTTATAGTCGAAGGTTTCTTTATTTCCCTCCCAGTGAGAAGAGTTTGACTTGTAGCGTCCTATATACCACATAATATCACGACCTCTAGGAAACCAGGCTTTCCAGAGAACCTGGCTTGAATTTATATTTAAAACAGGTTATCAGCCTATATATTATCTGTAAGGTTCTATTTTAAAGTATGTTTCTGCTATAAATATATATAATTTTATATCTTTATAAATATTATCCACATTTTATTCCTCTATATAATTTGTTTAGCTTATTCTATTACGAATTAGTTTCATTAGGCACCATACAAAATTTATGACGTATTGCAAAAGCCCGAGAACATTAATTGAAATAAATTTTATAACAACCATTGACAAAATAAAGGCCCTTTCAACTACAAGAAAGCCCAAATGTATTATTATTATTCGACCGAATCGAGAGAATATTACAAAAATTACTTCCGGTGAAAGCATTCAAATTTCATTCCGACCCACAAACCAAAGTGCTGAAGTAAAAGTACAGTTAAATGGAGTGGAATTTCCGATGCACGAATTTTTATGGAAACACCACTAGAAAATTACAGCATCTAAGATGAAACGATGGATTGAAAGCTTATCGAATCTATATCTGAAACCTAGTCGGAGCAATTTATTTCGATAGTAGTACCGTTTTAATAACCCACCATTAATGCACATTCAAAGAGTCACAAGTTTTAGAAAATAATATTAAATCGATAACATATTCTATTCACACAGCCAAAACTAAACAATTTCCCTGAACAATTGCATGACTGTACTGATTGCGATGTTTGAATTTTCTGTGTTCGGACAAGAGGCAGAGAAACAAAATTATGTAACATTATAAACTTTTAGCAATAAAGATTTTTCTCAAGATATTGTCTGTACATTACAGTCATATATGCCTGATGCATGCCTGTATGTCGGGCAAAAGCTCTCGATAAAGCTAGATTTAATTTGTATTATAAGGGACATGACATACAAAACGGCAGCGCGGGGGGAGGAGACGGGGCTCTCTGCCGTTTGGCCGCGCGCCTTTGACAAGGTCCCATACGCGCCATACATTTTAGCTTCACAGCACCCGGGGCGCGCGCCTCGGGCGCTTTTATACCATGTCCCTTACTAAACGTTTTTTGAGCAGATTTACCTGCAGGAACCAAGATAAAATAAAACTATGACCTATTTCAGGTATTATACTATCTACCCCCCGAACATCCATTGAACCATTACTTAAATTATTTGAAACATGTTCACAGACATATACGAATTTGATTATGAGTGTAATACATACGGCTATTGTTAATTCTGTGTTATGAAATTTCAAATTAATTTTCAAATGTAATATTATTTATCTTCTTTGTTACGTATAAGATGTCAAGAATTAACTGGCATTGGCGTGCATGAGGCGCGACGCAGCAATGTCGTTCTTTGCAACAAATATTAATTATAGATTATATTAAATATCATCCACATTTTATTCCAATCTTATTAAATATGCATTCAGAATAAAGTCGTCGAACTAAATGAGCTAAGGGTTAGAATAAGACTCAGAGTCTGGTATTTATAACCCTGTATAAGTATAGCAGAGTACCTCTTAAATATGAAGATACCGTCTTACTTCTATTTAAAAAAAAGAATACCTCTTTATGATACTATAAACCAAATTTACTCTTAAAACATTTTGGTAATAAGATGTAAATACAGAATCATAATTTCCGACTTATTAATTTTCACGTTCTTTCTTTTACTAAGACTCTGATTACAGTGTTATATTATTTTAAAAATATACGAGGGAAAACAGCGTAACGTAGCTTATATTTTACTTAGAAGGCAGTTTATTGGTATGTAAGATTTTCTGAACAACATTTATTGTTCAGACTGTTTAATTTAGATTATGTTTTTTTTACATTATTTTGTGTCGAATTATCATAACAGTTGTTATTATATATATGTTGATATTATTATTATATACCCTTTGACCAAGTATATTTGATCGAAGTATACACTCGACTGTGTCAAAAATTAACTTTTGCTCTTTTTAGTTTATAAGAACTTTTATGTGTTGAAAACTTGAACACAGCTTTATTACAAGTATTGAAAATTTTAGCGAGAATAGCTGCTGTTAACTAACTTAAGAAAAAATGGTCATTCGTAATTAAAAATAATAATTTACCTTCAGAAACCAAGAATTTTATTCGAACACAAAATATTTATAATTATAGCGCTGAACAAAATAAAATTCTCTATCGCCAATGCACGCCAAACACGTGATAACTGATTTTATAAGACCGAAATATTATTATGTGCATAAATTTTGTATAGTGCTTTAATCCGTATGTGTCTGTTAATACAGTGCATAGATTTTGAGAGACAATGCTTCCCTAGGCTTTTGTCTTGCCCGAAGTGTTCAGGGAAATCTAGCTTCAACGCTCTACAAACAAATTAGGAACGTTGAGGTTGAAAGCTATTTCAACTAACAACCACAGAATTCTAGGAAATTTGTAGGTTTGATAAACAGATTGCAAGAGGTAAGACAATCATCTGCTAGTTCGGTGGAGAGTAGCAAAATCACCGAAGACGAATCGTTTTGGTTTTGGTTTTCGGGGGGCTGGTCAATAAGTAGAGTTTAATAGCTGACTTAGCGCTTTGGTGCTTAATTCGCTCTATTATATCTAAATAATATGACATGACAGTAACTAGGGCTCACTGGTCCATACGAGAAGCAAACAATGACGAGCACAATTGGAGATAAACTACTCTCTACTGTCCCTCATGACCAGTCTCTCGTGACCACGGCCGGTGCAACCCTGTCAAAACGTCGAGGTTTGTCAAAATAATGCTATTTTGAAATTAAAAGGGCGAAAAGACCCGGTTTTCTCATATAACCATGATTGAAGTTCACGGAAGTTAAAAAAAAAAACTACAAGCGCTTTCTGGCGGCTACAAAATGTAGGGAAAATCAGTAATTTAATTATCAGTAAAGATAAATAATATGAAAGGAGTGATGATCACAGTGGTACTAAATGGGGCGACCCATTAACGATTCCATTTTGTTTTTCATTTTCTCTGGTGACAAAAACTAGTAAGCATATCACCATAATAAGCATCTCGGTGCTTTCTTTGAGGGTAGTACTCGTTTACTACGACTATTCGTACTTTAAGAGCTAGGTACAAGAGAATGGCTTAGTATTAATACATTCTGAATAATTTTAATAATTTTCTTAGGCGAAGGCATATTGTAATTCAATCAGGTTAATTAGCAACGCGTAAAGTAGCAACGTTTGAGAGTAAATACTTTATGAGAAGAAAGGTTAAGGTTGTTTTGAAACTTTGATTAAAGCTGTAAATCTTAAGCGTTCGCTAGAAAAGCAATTATAATAGTGTCGAGCTCAATATAACTTTGTTTTCACTTGATACACTATTGAACTAAGTTGTTTTCCTTAAGTTACTACTTACAGGATTTTTTACCGTTTACTTCTTAGTTTTTAAAGAAGTAACTACACGGTATATTTATGCCGTAAGTAATAACTTTAGTAATTAGGAAAGTTTTAAAAAAAAATCGTGAATACATTTATATCGTAAATAATATGATTCTGAGTACAGAAAATGATTATTTTTTTTTGTTTTGACTAATGTATTCATGAATTGTATGTGGAAATAGAACTACTAAAAATATAAATATTTTTATACACCGTGCAATTGAAGTCAGTATTTTCCCTAAAAGTATCTACTCAGAACATGCTTTAAAATCGATCTGTACGATAAAATATAAATAATATTTTTATAAAAATATTTATAAATCATTTGGCCATAACCAGAAATGTGGCTTACACTCTACTGGTGGCGCGCGATATCAATGGACCACAACGTGTGCTACGTCCTAAAATAAGAATAATGAAAAAGTTTACTGTTAATTTAATGAAATACACAGTAAGTAGTTCATGTGTATATAAAATATGAAATCAGTCTTATTTAAGTACAGTCATTAAAATCAAAAACAAAAAACTTATTAATTTGCCTAATTACCGGTACTGTGTATACATTCACTTCAATACAGACTTGCGCGTTTTTGAAAATTTTCTTTAAATTAACGAAAGGTATTCGTGTCTCTTTTCATTTTATTAAAAATGCGCACAATTTTTCTTTTTAAATTTTCAACACTACGTGCTTCTTCGGTGTAAACAAGTCTTTGTTATTCGGCTGGGCGTACATTGCCTATGCGCTATGTTATCTTCACATATCGCACAAAAGCGCACCATATCACGCCAACAAAACTTTTTATTACAAATATGCGACATTTTTTAAGCAAAGCGCGTAACATAAGCTTGGGAACATGCGCTACGCGTTGCTCCTACGAAGGTTTTTGGCCGACTAACCTTGACCTAGATAATTTTTTCAATAGAAGTGCGCGGACGCTTGTCGCTCGCGCTAGTACCCGCTAATACTAGGCTCGGCCACTACACAATAGAAAGGGGCGGATCTGATTCCCTTACTCTCGTCTATAATTGTTTTACACTTGATCATTGCGGTTGCACAACGAACAAGAATTATCGACCGGTAATATTATTGCTTGCTTATGTCGTAGAGATATTGTAACTAGTTTGAATTTTGAACAGCTTAATAATGCCTAATATTATGTTTAATTGTTTATGTACTCATAATATTCATTGCAACAGATCCATTATATAGCATGGTCTGAGTACATACATTTCGGGAAGATACTGAATTAAATTGCACGGTGTATACAGATACAGAAAAGCTTTTATTAAATTTGTATTTAGTTGATTAAAGTGATCCCTATGTGAAACCCTGAAATAATTGTTATCATAATATTATTAGAATCTCATTGAAACTTCACAGGTATAAACCAAATAAAACCTGAACCGTGGCTAACCTGGTTTTAGCCAGCTATAACTAGATGCGGCCGGTTGTAGTTGGTTAATTCTGAATTTAGATGCGATGACGAGTGAAGCGATGAGGAGCGTTAGGTTACTGTTGATCACAATGTGAGCGTGGCAGCAAAAACAACCTATTAAGGTTTTATCCAGCTATACCTTGTTCTATCCGTGAATTAATAGGTTACATCTATAATTAACCACATTCTACCGACCGAACGTACTTGTAGCCGGCTGGTGTAGCTGTGCTATATATTCATGCAACGCTGTGCCGTAGGAAAATGTATCTTTTAAATAAGATATACAGTTAAAATTCTAATGAATTTCAGATTCAAGGATTAAGTAGATAATACATTTAAGTAATCCACGCTTTTCCACAATGGAATTCAGGTTCCATGGTATTAATGATTAAGATTGCATAAGATTTAGAATTAGATTAAGTTTTTCAAAAAAAGGGGTTCTCAATTCGACTGTAGGCTTTTTTTTGTATATATATATTATACTTCAGAGGTATTCCCATATACATTTTATCGAAATCGATCAAGCTGATACCATATAAGCGGTAAAGTCGTTTTTTTAAGCTTTGCTTGCGTTTAAATTATTTTAACAACGTGAATAATTAACGGCGGGAAATTGCGGTCGAGATATTTGCGCCCCAATAAAAACATTCATACGGGCTATATTTTTCATACATTATATTTCATTTCTAAACATTTTTTTATTATCGACTGTCAGGGAAGGGTTATATTTTCACGCGTATCAAGTATCAACGTGTGTATGTATATTTGTCAATTTCTTTAAAGCCTTGTATATTCCAGACGTTGAGGTATCGTTATCTTAAAAACCGAAGTGTCCTTAGATAAGTGTTTCAAAACAAACAAAATAGCGGATTTTTGCCGAGAAATAGTAATAATACGTTAACAAAAAAATAAAACCATAACTATCGAGTAGAGTATCAAAATAGAGAAAATTAAAAGGGAAAATTAAATTATATAAAACTAGCTGTGCCGGCGACCTTCGTTCCGCCTAACAGTCAATGAATGTGCATGTTTAGGAAGCCATACCCGGCATGCGTTAAAAAGCTGACTATATTATTACCTCCTTCATGTTTATGTTTGCCTAGTACTTTACTAAATCCAAATGACGTAGGATAAAATGATTTTTATATACCTATAAAAAAGTGACTTTCCTAAAAAGTATCTTATGCCCGTCTCCTGGTTCTAAGCTACCTTCCCACCAATTTTCAACCAAATCGGTTCAGCCGTCTTGAGGTATAAATAGTGTAACTAACGCGACTTTCTTTTATATATATAGAAGTAGATTCACACATTTCGCAGTCGGGATTTTTATTTTATTTTAAGTACATTGACTTATTCCTGTATTTGCTTTAAATTTCTATAACACATATTTAAACATTTAACGTTGTACATAAATAAGTTTCTATTGAATAATAATTGTTTCATTAAAGTATGAATAAAATTATAATTGATGAATAGCTGCTGTTTAATTTCATAGCTAGCTTAGTGAGTGGAAGATCGAGTAAGTAACAAAATAAAACGGCGTAAAGGGAGCCATTGTTAAAACAGGATGAACCGTAGCGAATTTACATATTTTCGTACCCTGTTGTATTATTTAATGTTTTCCGCCATGATCATTAACATTTCATAGCACTTAATGAATTTTTGGCACAGTCAAGGTCGTTAAATATTAAATATGATAATATAAGGAACTTTGAGAATAATAATTATATGAGGCATTTTATAAGGATAATATAAAACAATTTAGAAGTCGAAACGTTGCAAACTTTAGATTATACGACTGTAAGATTTTCGACAAATTAATATCACTGACTTATTTAATTACACACAATTAAATTAATGCGACTTCTAATCCACTACAACATACAAATTAAAAGCACTTTTATTAGATTCGCCCGTGTTCTATAAATAAAAAAATAAAGAATCTAGCAATAAGAGTTATTAACATTTATTAGAGCCACATTGGGGCTCGTGTGTTAACCAAAAAAAACATATAGTCGGATTGAGAACCTCCTTCTTTGTAGTCGATTGAAAATAAAACTAACTAAACCAATCCAGGTAGTCGATTCAAACCTACCATATTATTTGTACCTATAGATTATATATATAGTCACTTACCATCAAGTGATATATAGATCAAACGTTTGTCTACGCTGAATAAAAAATGAAGGTGCTTTTTAATTGAAATAACTATACAATATTATAATTCGTTATACCACCAAGCACTAAGACACTAATATTATAAATCCGAAAGTTTGTGTGTAAGTTTGTTTGTTTTCTCTTCACACTGAACTGAACTGATTTGGACGAAAATTGGAATATACATAGCTTAAACCTAGGATTAACACATTACTTTTTAAATTGATAAACGCGTCCAATACATTACACTTGGTGACGAGGGTACAGCGATGGGGCTGGCAGTTGTTAGGTGAAACTTAATGTCCAATAGTTAATACCTTTGGTAAACAATTTTCAGCTTTACTGAAATAAATGTGTTATTTTATTATTTGATTATTATTTCGAGGTGAAGTAAACGCGTTTTTATCGCTACACTATAACATATTTCTATGTATACTGTGTTTTATAGAGTCTGTATTGGGTTACAAAATATGATATCCTTGTCAACATTTAATTTAATTTAACATGATGGGAACGCTACCCACTGGTAGTGGGCTTGAGCACTTGAGTTACCTATGAGCTCGATGTCTTGTTGTAACTTAGTTCTTTCCTGTACATAGTTTTAGTTTAGTTTTAGGAAATATAGGCAATTGGCCCGTAGTTAGACATTTAAGTATAAATTGAATACTTCGAATAATAATAAATAACGGTATATATGATTACAAACAAACTAAAACAATATTATATACATACGTCTAATGTCAATTACAGTTATTTTTGTTTGCAATAATTATTAGCGTGGCGGGATGGTCGCTTACATTTCTTTTGGTCGCTAATGCTACATGGACTCTGAACGCTGAGCGCGGACTCGAAATACATGGTAGAAGATTATGTTTTTAACCGACTTCAAAAAAGGAGGAGGTTCTCAATTCGACTATATGTTGTTATTAATAAATAACTAAGTTGTTTGATGTAATCGAAGCCTAGTCTAACCATTTCGCTAAGTAATACAATAATGGTAAAAGATCCTATAGGTTTCGAGGTTACATTTTATCATTGCCTATCTAAATTTGCGTATATTTTTATCGAATTAAGGATACCTACACTTAATAATAGCGTGATAATTTAATGTCATGTATCAAAGCATATATATATAAGTAACACATACAATTATATAATGAGTTCATCGAATTGTTAACAATCATAAAAAAAAAAACTGTAATCAAATATTACAATATTGTACTTACTTATGTCTTTAGCTATGACATATAAAGCTATAATTTAGGTTCAGAAATTATAGGTAATTGGTTCGTAAACTAATCTTTAAATATAAAAGACGTCATAATACTCCACAATTATTAGTTACACCGTTCCATAGTTTTAAGCAGTTTAACTCAAGCCTAATTAGGTCAACAACTTATTTGTTCATAGCTGACCCTCTATCGTCTCGACTGTAGCTTTTAACGTAATTTCTCAAACAACATCAAAGTTCCTAACTCCAACCTCTGTCAGTAAACATTGTGAAAGCCTGGTACAACGGTTAAATTTTGACTATAGCTGTGGTAACATAAATAAACTGCATGTTTGCCGAGAGCGAGGCCTCCGGGACCCCAAATGTTTGCTTCCTGCGTTTAACACGTTTGCTTTAAACAAATTTTCATATGAATTGGGGTTGATGAGCTTTTTAATTAATTATCATTTCCTATTTGCTGTGATTATTTAATGGGGCCTATGGATAATTAAATAGAAGTAAGAAAGGCAGAACGTGATTCGTTGCAAGCAAACAGTGAGTTTTGCAGAGGATTATTTATTTAGGCACCGGGTCATCTGAGCCAGTGAATTTCCTACAACGCTATCTATTGTTTATTAGTATTGAAGTGAACAAAACAAAAAAAGATATTCAAATAGGTCGAGAGATATTTTAGAGTTTTTCCAAAACACACGACGACGGTTATTTTTATGTAGCGTATGTTTATTTAGATATAGATAGGATATTTTATTTAGGCTCCTCTAGATGTATTTTATAGTAATAGCGAATAACAAATCGTTATATACAGTTGCATTGTGTTAAACTTGTTTATTTTATTATTTTCCACTCAGAAAAAAAATCTAGTACTTCTAGTAATTTTCTATTGGAACAACTATGATTCAGGAAATAAAATAAGTATTTTAATTTTGTCTTTGATTACAAATAACTCTTTTAAGACTCAAATTATTTCGCAAACACAACTTGGTACATCCATAAGTCATAATCTATTTGTTTGCTTTCCGGTCATAAAATAATGATAAATCAACGAGCGACCAGAACAAGTAAAGTCTTGGATCACATAAACCTAAATAAACAAAAGCTGACAGATATAGTTAAACTTTCGTACAACATACGAGTATATTCGACCCAGTCAACAAAACTGTAGAGCCCTCTCGAAGCAAACCTGTCTTGGCAATTTCCTAATAGAGCCATCGACAAATTGGTACAAAAGTTCTGTGACAAAGTTCTATTTATCCGACGTTACAATTTTATCAATGACTAAGGAAACATTATTATTATTTTTATGGGATAAAAGTTGTTTGTTCAACAAGTAAATACTATTAACTTTTACTACAAATTCAAAAGAGTTGCAAATAGCTTACCTCGCGAGTAGAGCAGGTAATTTTTTAACCTTCAATTAAATAGTTACAATTATTATTTAAGAAAAATAAATAAAATATCAAACTCGACAAATCCCTTGAGCAAAGTAACACGCATTTTTCTCGAGGTAGACTGGCTTGTTGGATGCCATACCCAAGTGGTAGAAAGGGAATCGACAGTAAAACTCCCGGGAATAGAATAAAGTATGTTTGACAAACCCCAAAGGTGGCAAGGTTGAAATCAACAAGCGAAATGGTACGATTACTTGCAACTGCGTTTGAGTACGTTTAGAGTACTTCTCCTTTACTAAACAAAAAAAACTGCTAACAACAAGCAAGACTTGCGTGAGTTCCCATTGTAGTTTTACTGGGTCTCTCTCTCTAGTCTGGTACTGAGAGAAGAATGCATTGCAGTGCCACGTATACCGAGTTTTCTGTACACACAATATCACTTGGCTTAATTAATTATTTATGGTTATACTTTATAGCTTGCACTTTAATCATCACTCCAAGCTTGTATGTGTTACCGTTCTAATGATAGAGCAAAAACATAAATGTAGAAGCAAATAAGATGCTATTTCAAAATATACTCTTGAAAGTGTTCTCCTTTTACCAATTACGGTTCCAAAATAAAGATTTTAGGCTTAGAAATTGTTTAGTTTGCTGCACCTGTTTGAGATATTTACGGAATACTAAAAACAATGTGTTTATGTAACTTATGAAATTCCCGACTGTATTTATTCAAGTTTTTTTGGCATTTTTATATAGGTAAGGCTTATCCTTAGTTGTAGCTTATCAAACATATTTTATCTAGTACGTAGTGATTAGCAGTAGGAAATATGAAACAGTGGAATCGCATAGCCTAGTTTTGAAATAAAACAGAAAAGTTTACTTGAGAAGAAACTTACCAACTTATTTTATTTCTAAGCTTTCAAGGAAATGATGAAAAGCAGCAATCTTTTAACATTTCCAATTTGCTACAGCCCGATGAAAACTAGTTCTTCCTTCTTGTGAGTGAAAGTATATTTTTCTTTGCAGCAATAACATCAGCTCATGAAATTACGCAGCTAAAGGTGCCACTCTACGCGGACCCGAGACGAGCTGCGGAGCTCAGCTGCCACTTCCGAATGGATGACGAAAACTTGCATTCTGTCAAGTGGTATAGAGACGTGAATGAGATATTTAGATACAACCCTTCCGTAGAGGTAAGACAATACAAGTTTTTATTTAGTTTTGTTATTTTATTTAGTTACCCCGTTGTCTATCTGTCGGTCTGTAATCCAATCTTGCAAGCTAAATTACACCCACTTCCCGGTGTCCGGTTGGACTCAAATTTTGTATACATGTGTATCTTCGGTGACATTACAATGATATGGTACCGTGGAACTGGTCTGATGATGGAGACGGAAGATGCCTATAGGAACTTTTGAACGAAACAAGATAAGCCCATCGAATTTGGGATCATTTGATTCTTAATAAGTTCTTTGGTTATATAACTTTTTAGACCATTATATTTACAACTGTTAAAGCTTGATAAAAAAAATCAAGTATTATTTATAAGGTAATTATATAAGGGAATACATTTTCTTTTTATCAAACATCGATTTTTTGTGAGTATTTCCTAAACTCTATAACTTTTAATGGTTAACTTTACATGGGACCAAATTTTCAAATAACAAATCCATACGTATCTCAAAACGTACGCTGGAGACATTATGTGCTCCCACGAAATAGAAATAATCGCAGAAAAATACGCAATTTTATTTACTTGGATTACATATTTTTTTCCGGAAATTTTGTTTTATAAACCAAACCAATTTATATAAATTTCTAATGGACCAATCTGAAAGAAAAAGGATATTATATAAGTTAGAAACTGATAAATATATATTTTTTTTTTTAAATTTAACTTTTTAAATTTTTATTATCTGGACACGCTCATTATTACTACGTAACTTTAAACGTAGCGTAACTTTAAGATTCAAAAAAAATAAAAAAATTGCGACAATTATTTCTAAATTAACAACAAACAAAATATATATTAGGTAATCTGAATTTACTATACTTACTTATGTAACCAATTTTGTTAGATAATTTAAGGTAATGTTTTCGTTAATAGTCTTATTCAATAGATATTGTGTCCTGTGCTATGCCGTATTAATGCCCCCAAGCATCGATACGGCATAACACAGGAACACCTAATGTTAAAACTACCGTGAGTATTACACATTATGTAATGTTATATTCGGCTTAAAACACGAAAATTTTTGACTTACTTTGTAGTCAACTAGTTTCGGACAATTTAGTTGTCCTTCATCAGGATGTATCGCGCGTCTGACTCATCCTGATGAAGGACAACTAAATTGTCCGAAACTAGTTGACTACAAAGTAAGTCAAAAATTTTCGTGTTTTAAGCCGAATATAACATAACATAACAGGAACACCTAGATTGGGTATCAATGGTGACTAATCTGGATTATAAATCTCAAATAATATTGAATAATTGTCTAATAAGTTAATGTTAAGCATTCATTCATTTATTCAATTGCTAAGATGTTGTCTTAAAATCAAAAAAATCTAAAAAAAAAAGATCATTATTTTTACACTTTTCCTCCACAGCCTTCAATACGTCTATTCAATATAAGTGACGTAGCAGTTCAAGGCGGAGAATGTGGACCAGACTACTGTCTGGTGCGGGTGATGCCTCCTCTTATATCCACCAGGGCGGGATATACGTGCGAGGTCTCTACTGAGGGACCGAAGTTCTCAATCGCGAGGCAAACGAAACACATGGTTATAGTCGGTGAGCCTTAACCACATTAATTTAGCTTTAGCACTGCCCCTTGGATTAGTTGAGCGCCTTCTAAGCAATGATATTGGGTTCGATTCCCAGTTGAAACTAGTTTTTTCCTCAAGGGAAATTTGTGCTACTGGTTTTGGATGTGATTGTGTAAATGTTTTCGGCATCCCCGATATAAGACATCTAATTAAGTGTGGGGTTGTGAGTGTGAAAGTGTTTATTAAGCGTTTGGTTGGACACAAAAAATACTTTATATTAACTTTATTTTATAAAACATTTGCTAGCAACGCATATAAAAGGACAATCCAAAAGAGCAAAATCTCAAAATATTATTTTCTTATAAAGTTGAATCATAAAGTTAAGAACCCAGATAATTTGATAGACACATAATGGACAGGCTTTCAGTTTCAGATGAGATAATCTCTTTGCTACCATCGAAACCCTCCGTTTATTATAAAATATTTTTTTATTAATTTACATATATTTCCCATGTTGCAAATGAGCTATGTTATTTGAAGGCTCTTACTGGCAAACCAGTTTGGTGACAAAGGAACTATATTTGTTAGTCATTTCATAGAAAACTTATGTTTTACAGCTGAATTGCGTTCGGTAGTCAATTCAATTAATTTATTAATTGTCAAAATCGTTTATTCCCATGGGCCCCAAAGAGGCACTCATGAAAGTGAATGGTTCTACTGCCAGATTTGCAAAATAACAGCTATCTAGAGAAGAAACTGGCAAGAAAAATTATGTTGAGTAGGTACGTTCTAGAATTCACTAACAAGAAAATCCTTTAAAGAATCCAATATTCATTCAAGACTCATTCCAAAGACATCAATTGGGTGTCAAAGGTCCGATTACTGGAAAGAATAAAATGATCCATTCGCAGTTTTATCACTGTCCCTTTTATGCTTGTCATAAAAAATGTGATCCTATCTGAGTCGGTATCACACCGATGCCGTTCTAGTTTTGTAGGCGATTCCGATAAACGGGTGAGCGCTTATAGCAGAGCTGTGGCTACACAGCCGCAAGTTTTATCGGTTCAATTATCACAGTGAAGTCCGCTGCCACCGGCGCCAATGTGGCCCCGGCCTAACAATAGATATCGTAACTCGACAACTTCTGTTTAAACATTTTAATTAAGTTACCTATTCTCTGCATTGCAAAGTACTTTGTACGATTCTCATCGGAGGATTATCGTTGACGCGCTTAATTCTTTTTATTAATTATTATATTAACTATCTGGTTCGATAAGTAAACCTATAGAAAAAAATATCAGGTCTTTATTAACATGGGTGCTATTTTGTTTTATGAATGTATTATGTGAAGCGCTAATCAAAACCTTAATTCTTCTCCACCATAATTTGTCAAACAATTGAACTTATCAACTTTATTTTACTATTGTTTTCTTTAAAATTGAACCTATGGTTATTTTTATCTATGACGTTTGGCTAAGAATCTCTAGAAACTAGCAAAGAAAATTCATGTATTCAGGGTATTGTTCAGTCAGAGAGATGTTAAAAAACCATCCCCATTCTATTATCGGATATCGAGACCGACTCCTACACCACACCGCTATATGATAGACATTCCACAAATGCGGACGAAGCATTTCGCTTCCACATTCATAATGCGAACCGCAAAGGAATGGAACTCCTTACTTGAGTCAGTGTTTCCTGATAAATATAGCATGGAAGTCTTTAAGTCGCGATTGAAAATATGTCTTCTAAGCAAACCACATCGTCGCTTACCGTTAGGTGAGATAGTGTTCAAACGTTTGCCCATCTTGAATAAAAAAAAATTATAGATGTCAATTTAACTAACTTTTGCTTTTAGCTATCCCCAGCGCAGATCCAGTCATACTAAAGCCTGAAAAAGTGCTGAATCCGGGAGAATCGATGTTCCTGAACTGCTCGTCGGACTATTCGCTACCTCCCGCTGAAATCAATTGGTATCTGGATAATGAGTTACAGAAGGTTAGTGTGAAATTGAACAAGCAAAGTCTGCTCTTGGCATTCATTTGGCTAATTCAAATGCAATTTAATTGAATGTTGAATCAATCGCAAAGCGATGGCAGTGCAATTTGAGATTCATTATTAGATCTGCAGTCCATGTGCACTTTGTTCAGTGACGCTTAAAGCGGCTCCTCTCAGTAGCTACTTTAATATTGCTTTTCCCTCTACTTTATAAGGGGAGATTTTAATTCATTGTTATGAGAAACGACGTTGCGCTATTGCTCGATTCATATTTACAAACTGTAGTGGTTTTCTATTGTTAGAAAAAACTACGAATTGGTATTTTCAACGATGCATTTTCTCCTTTGTATTGTATTTTTTAAATAACAAGAGATCATTTTCTTACTAACTACCAAGTGCTTTATCCCTTCAATAATGTTTGCATTTGATCGTATCTCTAAGAAAGATTAAAACAATACATTATACATCACCTAATTCTAACTCAAGTCCAGTATTTATGTAAAGAACAGTTGTTGACAATTACTGTCAAGTGAATTATAATTTTAATAATTTATTACTTACATCGTTTGTATACTGGAAACGCTAGCCTATCAAAGATTTAAAAAACATGTTAAAATACCAAATTCTTGCTTGTGTCTTGTCATGTGTACAACTATCTTTATAACTATGATCTTTTCTTTGTGAGTACTGGATGATATAACTTAATCAAATGCTAGAGTATCGCAGATAAAAAACATTGTAAAGCACGTATTTCTTGCTTGAGTTTTGTCATGTATTTTATATGGCATCCCCAATATTATGTTCTTATATATTTATTTAACTAAGACAAATTGAAGACTACTCAATATACGATTACTTGGTCTCTAGGAGTCAATATAACCCAAATATTGTAAGACTAAACACACAGAAATCCACTCTGGAGATAGCCTTCGATTGTTTACCTCGCTATATAGTTTGAAAGAAATCCAATTCTCTAGAATTCGGTGCTCTATTTGATAGGATTGAGAATTTAGAAACGTTTTTGATGTTATTTCAAGTCTATTTCTAAAACTCAATCAATCAATTGTACACTCCTGCATAATATTTTTTCTGTAAATCACCAATATTTGTATAAGATGGACGCTTTTGCAAAGCCCGCCTGGGGCAGTATCATACCAATGCCGGACATTCAACCGCTAACTGTGTGCAAACATTATTGTATGTTTCCAGTGTAATTACAAGCCATATAGAGATTTCTCATCTAATATAAAATTTTGAACAGTTTAAGTTTAAAATTCTACATGGTCTGACCCTCCCCCCCCCCCCCTATTAATAGGTAATATGATGTTGCGAATGGTTTCAATTTGAAAAAGACAAAACTACTAAGAAATAAGGCTCATTTTTGCTTTATCAGCTCGCAACAAAGATACGTAATAAAGGGTCTGAAGTAGTCTGAACTGTAATGTGCATCAGGCAATTTTCTCCTCACGTCTCTCAATTTAAAAAAAAACTTTAGTTTATTTCTGTAACATATAATAAACCTACAATGTTTGATGGCAAGAGATGGGCCAAGAGATGGGGTAACATCTTAATTTAAAAAATACAAATCTTTTTATGAAAAAAATTGGTAGTCATACGAATTATCTTACTTTATTTACGTTCTGAAATCATCCTTTGTCGTAAACATAACATATTTATTTTTGTAATGGAAGATGCTATTACGAAGTAAAAAATTTATGCTCCAAAAGGCACTTACTGTAATATGTCATTAGTCTAATAATATAGCGCAAAAATGGGAAAAGACATCAATATTTGACATACAGAATCAAATCAGAATATCAACTTTTGCGACTTGTTTGGGTACTTTTTACACACATTAATAAATTAAAATTATCATATTATATTCTATTCGATTGATGTTTACCAAGTTTTTACTTTACTGTGTTTTTAGTGCCGACATAATATAATCATAAAGTGTGGTATATTTAATTATCAAGCTATTTTTTTCGCTCTTTTTGTGCATATTTATAGCATAATGTAAATAAATTGTAGCCGCAAAATGTATATATTATTATAATATTTATGTATGCAGGGCAAAACAATTTCCAAACGTTTAAAAAAATGACAACGGTAAAATTTGCAAAGTTATAAATATACTTTATCTGTTTACTATACCCTTATATGCACAACTTTAAACAAATTATTATTACCATATAAATAAATGAAATTAAAAAGACATTCTGTGTAACATATTAAACTTTTTTTTTAAGTAAGCTGTCTGAAAAGTATTTAAAAAAATGTTAAGTTTTATTAATTATGAACGTCGAGTTCGGTACAAAATGATCAAACAGTGACCGCATAAGCCCGATTTTTATAGCTTGGCAGAGTTTTAATGACTCATACTGATTATAACCATGTACTGCATACATTTTGAATAAAGCCAGCTTTTTGCCGAAGTTCGTAAACTACTAAATTGAACTTGACCTTCTGTTAATTAATCACGTTTTTACCTCTCTTCAACAGATTAGGGCTTTCTTCGATTCGTGATAGATAACATTCGTGTTAGTGGTAGGTACTCAAGATCTTGAGTGATACTAATCTATAGTTGATGATTGATCGACGTTTGGTTTAGGTTTTTATTAGTTATAAGTACAAATTCAGTGGGTTGATGAATTCAGTGGTTTACAGATTTTAAAAAATAAATTGCTGACATTATGTAATATATCAAACTATTGTATATTACTAATTGATCTTTACATTATTGTTATACTTTCTAAGGCGTCAAACACACAAAAACTTCAAAGATAAAAAATTGTCTTTTTTGTCTGATAGGCTAGCGTTTATCCACTATCACCAGTGATTTATAACATTTCATACCATCATTTTGTTTATTGATACTTAAAATTTTTGTAAATATGTTTTATAGTAACCTGACCTACTGGAAATAAATTATATATTTTTATAAAATGCTTAGTTGCTTATATATAGATTTTCGTTCACTTGAGTTGAGTTCACTATCTAAGTAGCGGCTATAGGGTTCGATCCAGTACATTTTTCCCCCAAAGGGCAATTTATCTTCCTGGTTCTATGTGATGTGAATGTATTCAGCATCCATAACACAACTCATCGAACTAAGTGTAGGTCTGTGAGTGTAAAATTATTTATGTTGTTTGTGTGTCGTCTGCAGTTTGTATTGTGTATGATTATAGTATGTGATACCGAGTTAAGAATTTGATAATTATTAAACTACGATACTACTACTAACTGCGACAAAAATATAGAAATTACAAGTTTCATTTTAGATTCACCTCTTCCGGTGTATGCCAGTCTGTCTGTTATCAAATATTGTAAATTACTCGTAATTTTGACCCACTCTCTGATTTCCGATTGAGCTGAAATTTTGCATGCATAAATAAATCGTATGACAGTGATGTAATATTATTTTCTTTACCTTGGAAGCTCTGTAATAAAAAAACGCAACCTCATAGTAGTTTAGGCTCATTTGATTTGTCTTGCCAAGTCCCCTGTTTCTTAACTTTTTAGTTCATTTTTATTAACAATTAATAAAAGGTTGATATTATATACATTTTTATGTATTTATTTTTATAAGGTTATGACAGTAATAAACTGTATTACGGTTATAATGAATACTAGACTTTTCAAGTAGCATCGCCTGCGTTGAACAAGATAAACAATACCCTTTTATTAATTCCTCAATATAAGCAATGCACATTCTTAATTTTATCCAAATCCGTTCAGCCATTGCAACGTGAAAACAAAATAAACATACATACACACTTACACATAAACTTTCGCACTTGTGATATTAGTGTGAAGTACGTACAATTGTAATGAAAGTTAGATCATTCTCTATTTCTAAATATAAGAGTATCTCAATGTTTTCACGCATCGTTGTAAAACATTTGACTAATTCCCGTGCCAAAATGCAGGTAACAAAACACCACTGCAGTTTTCAGTGTACGTTAGCGTTACCCACCCTTTGTGCTGCCACGTTTGCTTTGTTCGCCATTATGGTACCTCATTGTTAAGCGACTCTAAGCATCCAAGATACTCTTTAAATCTTCCCTAATGGCCTTTTAAAACGACCTATATATTTCCCAAAACGCTCCACTTCCAGCTGTGAACGTTAAAATGTTCATAATTAGAACTTTGTAAACAGAGGAATGCTCAACAATCGCCAAGACCGATGTTAATACATCTTGGAAAACAATGAAACTGTCTTGGCTCCTTTATTTGTGGTTCTTGAGGTCATAAAACAATTGTATTCTAAACGCGGTGGAAAGTGAAACCGTTTCTAATTGTTTGTTAAATACGATACGGGCATTAATTGGAGTGTTCAATGTTAATACCTACATAATACAGATTCTCTAATAAATGTAAGATTTGCGTCTGTACAAAATAAGTTGTCTTTGATTAACTTTCAATACGTTTGATGAAGCAAATTTACAATTATTGTGTCACTCTGTTGCCACATAGTGACACAATAATCAATAGGTAATGCTAAGGCATTACCTATTGATATGGCTATGGCTTATATAATATATTGCGTACGTACTCGACGTATTTCTCATTAATATGTATATATATAACAAACTTCTCAATTCTTTAAAAATCTAATCCCACTGTCTTCTACATTATCTCCGATGTCTATTATGAGTCCTACTAAATAATAAAATTAGATTTATTAGAAAAATTCCTCTCAAACGAATAAAAATAATCATCCAAATCAATTAGCGTACCATAAAGTTACGTACCTAAAAAAGCAGTGTTTTAAATACTTTGGAACCCCATTTTTTGGAAGTTGGTCAAAAGAATCAATTAAATTTGTAGATGCATCACATACATAGGTGGAAATAACAGCTCTGCGTATATATGTATATATATAGCAAAATGTAGCTATATAGCTACATATTATTCTTAATTTGCAATTTCAATCGAACCATACCAACTTTCACACACATACATGATCTCGCGTAGTTACACATGCATTTATTGTTTTTATATTATAGGCACCAGCTATATTTAAATAAATACTGTTAGGAGTCCTGGTTACAGGTCACCATACAGGTTTTTATCAACCTACTTCAGAGACAAGTACCTTTATATCTTAAACTCGGCATTCATAGTAATTTAGGAGAGAGAAATAACTATTTTATTTTTATTTTATATCTTATATATCATAATCAACGTATATTAAAGTTTGTTAGTTAGTTGTAATCCACCACGATGCCGTAGAATTAATTCATAAGAGCTAATTTACCAAGGTGAAATAAAAATTATAATAAGTAGACTGTTCGTCTATGCCCCGGTGAATTTAGTATATTAATTAAAGGATTTTGAAATCCGAAGAAAAAAAAAAAATGAGAATAATTACCTAATAAGTACCATAACTGAAATTCACCTTTATCAGATTACTACTGAAATGGGTTAAAGTAACCGAAAGTGTTTATTTTTGCCTTACAGCCTACACCAATTAGACCTTGAAGTTGCCGAAAAGTTGACATCACTTACAATCACTACCAGAACTAGAAACACAAAGTTTACTTGGGGGCCCGATGCTTGAAAGGCAGACGTGCAATCAATTACATTAGCGACTAAAACATTTCAATAATATCTAATATACTAGGTAATTTGTAAAATACTAGAAAACTTACAAACAGTAACTCTTGTTCTAACCGTTAGCTCATTTACTACTACGACTTTGTTCTGAAGGCTGTATTTTCCGTAATAATTAGGATGATGTATTCAATACAATCAATGATCCATAGTTGTTAAAACTATCGCAAAGAACAGCACCGCCACGTCCCGAAATATTACTAGCGCAAAAGCTAGTTGACATTTGACACCTTAGACTTAAAAGAGAAAAAAATATTATTTAAAAAAATGTATTTGAAAACTAAAAATACAAAATTGCTATAGCCGTACCAAGAAAAACGTTGATCTCTTTGATTGAAATTATGTCCCAATATGTTTCAGATATTTTATACAAATTACACTGTATATAAAACATCAGTCTGATTTTAAAATGTTCTACCCTCAACAGCCTGATGCTGTCTGGGAGCGCACTGAGCTCAGCCTTCCAGCAATGGGTGGCCTACAGCGCTCGTGGCGTGCCCTCAAAGTCCGAGTTCCACCAAACGCAAGCGGGTCGATGAGCGCGCGATGCGAGGCGATACTAACCGTGGAGCCGCCGGTGATACGAGATGTGACCACCATCATCACCATACATGCGAACACGCAGCTTTCTAAATACGTTTCTAATAATAATGCGTCTAATATAGGTGAGTTATTGAATTCTAAGAAATAATTATAATCACAGTCTTTGAATTTTGCAGCGTTCTATCAACTACAATTATTCTATCTTCTTGACGGGAAAATTGAGTGCTATTATTTTATAGAATTTTTTGCTCCTCAGCTTCGCTTTATTCGTTAATAAACTTTATTTCAAAGTAGTGCTGTTTAACAAGTCGCAGCGAAATGTTTAAAACTTCCTCATTATTAGATGCCTAGGCTGTTAATTAAATTCCGGCATTTAATTACTAAGCATGAGAAAGTTTATTAAGTTTGCTTAAGGTTCAAACTCTTGTGCGGTTAAAAGTTTGAAAACTAGAGCCCTTTGAAAACGGCTGAGTGAAAAACGCCGGAGTAATTTAAAGTTTATTTAATCGTAGGTTAACATTCTATTTAATCAAAGAAACACGCGGTTGGCTAGCCGCTGTCGCCGCTACCCGTAGCTCTTGCTATGTGTATACCAGTAACCTAACCGCTTCTCTTTGCTACGCACTTTATCGTAGCTCGATGCTACGAAGTGCGTAGGACCTAGTTCTACGTTTGTATTTGACCAAAACTGCGTCACAGAGTACCTATTTCACAGAAAAGTAAAATACAGAAATTTCATAATGCAAAGATTTTTTTTTAAATAGCTGCTTTAACTACGACGTAATGAAATGCAATTCAGCTCGTACCTACCTAAAATGTATACTCACATCTTTTTCTATCGCCTGTTTTTATTTCTCCTGACGAAAGGCATTGGGATCGCCAATGTACTTGTGGCTGCTCACTTATACTATCAAGAGCGCTGAACCTGCCAATGCAATGCCATTGAGTGGGATTTAACTATTTACTTGCAAATTACTTGACTACTGTGCTTGAACTAAACTTCATTCTAACATTAATTTATCTAACACTTTTGTTCCAGGTACAAAATTAGCAAAACATGTTGTGTTGTTAGTTATTTTATTGACTGTGAACGAAATATCAAGGTTTATGAGCTTATGAGGGTGTGAAATGGTGATATTAGGATAAGATAGATATGAGCATGTAAAGTACCTATATTATAAGTAAATTGTATTGAAATAATGTATTTAGATAAAAATGCACACATTTGTTAAAGGACTAGAGCATATAATTAAGGAAAAAAATTAAAACGTTGAAAGTTGATATTTTCAAATATGTATATAAAAGATTAGCTTAATGTATATAATAAAATTTATATTTTAAAGTTACAATAAAAAACTTTTAATGTCAGTATGAATACAATAAATTCCAAACTGAATTGGTGGAAAAATAAACAAACTCTTTTTATAATTATGTACGACACACTATTAATGCCCTTGATGAAAAGTGACGATGCGGCTGAGGGTTCAGCTTGCAAGAAAGAAAAACTTCTCCAAAGATTGCAACGAAGTGTTAAATTGTCAGGAACTCCAATCTAAGTGTTTAATGATTAAAAATATTGAACTAAATTTGTTTATTATAAGAAAATATATATTTTGCCTATATGTTATGCTCTAGTCTAATTTCAAATAATTAAAGGAAGCCCTAGCCTAGACTTTTGTGTATAAAATATCAAAGATATTTTTTGCATATAGATAGAGAATAAATGTAACACTGACGAAATAGAAAAGTAATTATTTAATTGTTTATTTTTATCAAAAAATGTCTTTCGAGCTACAAGTATTTATGCACTTGAATAAAACATTTTTTAATGTATTTAAACGTTTAGAGTAAAGCAATTTAAAATATTTGCGATCAAATTAAGAAGAAGTCGTTTAATTCAATGAATAATAATCGCAGAATACTAGCAAATCATTATTTATTATAATTTTTATTATATCACTATTATATAAAAAAATATATTCTAATCCGAATATTTTACGTATACTTGTACAAAAGTGATTTTATTGCTTTTTTAGTTTTTGAGAAACAGCTAGTTATAAAATTAGTAATTATAATATTTTCTGATTATATCGGAATATTTCTTTATTTAACATAAACATACTTGTGGCCCGTCTAGACAACTATACTTAGTGTAAAAATGCAGTAAAACGATAAAAATATATTAAAAATATAAAAATGTATATAACTCAAAAACTTACATCATGTTATTTTTGTTACGATAAAAAATTATTTTGAAATAGTTTATTTGGAAATTTGTATAAGTGAATTTATTTACAAAACAGACTGATCTTTTTTTTGAGATTGCAGTTTACGATTAAAATTTTTAAAAATGTGACGATTTATTAAAAGTACACAAGTACATTGTTATGTATTTTATGCCCATGTTTCATAATCTTCCAACTTTACTGTATAATATGTTGTTTATTTGGACCTACGTTTTTTATATGTAAGCAAAAGTGTAGCAAACATTCAACTAACAACGATTGATAAATTTTAGAAATCTGTAAAGACTTTATCGTCCAATGGTCGTCTTCTATCTCCACAACAGCCACTAAATACGCAGACAGATATATATCTAATACCTTTAAACGAGCAACTCTTGTATATATGTATACTAGCCGTGCACCGCGGCTTCGCCCGCTATTATCATGTTAAAAAGTAGCCTATGTGTTAATCCTAGGTATAATCTATGTACATTCCAAATGTCATCCAAATCCGTTCCGCCGTTAAAGCGTGAAGAGGGAACAAACATACTTACACTTTCACACTAACTTTCGGATTTATAATATTAGTAGAATATATATAATCTGAATCTCGGAAACGGCTCCAACGTTTTTCGTGAAATTTAGTATGTAGTGCATTTCGGGGGCGGTAAATCGTTCTAGCTAGGTTTCACTTTTAGAAAACGTCTTTTACCAAAAAAAAACACCGGACAAAGCTCTGTCATCGAGGTACTAAATAACCCAATTGCGAAAAATTACTTTTTTATTTATCAATTTTTTGTTAACAAGCTATTTAATTTTATTCTTTTCGTTAATCATATCTTAATCATACTAATATTAAAAATCCTAAAGTTTGTGTGTAATTATGTTTGTTTCCTCTTCACGCTTTAACGTAAATTTGGAATGTACATAGCTAATACCTAGGATTAACACAATTGATCCACGTGAGCGAAGCCGCGAGGCACGCCTAGTAAGATATATAAGAACTTTATCACAGCTTTATTATAAGTATTAAACATTTTTGTGAGAATGGTTGCTTTAAATCGTTACAGATCCTAAATGACATAATAAAATAAAAGCAAAAATATTAAAATAAACCTAAAATTTTAAATACCTATTCATTGATAACCCACTAAACACAGTTTATTGACTTTGATTTTCTTATCTTTCGCAATATGGCAATTGGCTGTCGCCATATTGAATTAATATTACTGTAATGTCTTTAGAAACACTTGCAAGATTAAGACAAATCGATTATTGTTAGAATCATCAAAATGGGCTTACGTTTTGGGTCAATGGAATGCCATGAAGGAACAAACATACATTACCTTCCATGGCGTCACACAGTTGGGTAAAAGAGATGTTATATAGCATCATTCTTGTTTGAGCGTTTAGAATCAAATTTTGAGTTAGTTAACTCAGAATTCACCCACGTCCGTAGGAGGATACCCCTTAAGTCTGACTCCCTACACGTGGTCCCCGGGTGGTGCTAATCAGGTGACATTTGAGAGGTGGTAGAGCATTTTGTGAGTTGCTCGCCTGGCTTGCTACCAAAGTAGCTTACCACCATCAAGTTGAAAGTCTGCCACCAAGCCAAATACGGTGTTCCGGCAGTTATCCTTGAGAGCCTGCGTATTCCAGGTCTAGTGTGTTTGCCAGCTTCGATCACATCGTCACTTACCATCAGGTGAGATAGTGATCAAACTGTCACAAATAAAAAAAAAAAAAAAAATTGATTGATTGCGCAATGTATATTAAGTAGTAGTGGACGGAGAGGAATAGCAGTGACAGGTTTTTTTTATACTCAATAGGTGAACGATTGTATGTCGTGAAAGGGATCTAGTATGCTGCGAGTACTTCTTTCTAATACACAATGTACGCGGCAACCACTCTGTGAATCCTTTGAATGCTTAGAAGTTGATCACTTATCTTGCCATCAGGTGAAATATTTAAACACCAGCATATCAAAAAAAATAAAACAGTTGGTATCGAAATCATTATGGCGGTGCCTTAAAATGGTTTATTTGTTTTGTTTCTGCCCTTTTAATGCTGGAATTAGCGGGACGCGTTGTCAATGTCTAGAATAACATTTGATTCGGCTTCATTCTGAAGCCTCCTTAAAAGAGTCTGTGAGTTTTTATCTAATCATAGTCTAAAGTAAATAGGTATCTTCTTCTAGGCAAGAATGTTGCATCTCCGGCTGCATTTTCATGGTGATCTTCGTGATGATCGTTCCATTAGGTGATTATAGTGATCAAATTCTTGCTTATACGGTATAAAAAAAATCTTCTTGAAAAATATATCCATCAACTAAAGTACTACACTAGTTATAACATTAGCTTTGCACTGTACAATAAAAATCTCGAACCATGAGGTCTGAGCCTTGTTTTTTTCTATTGTCATCATATATCAACAATGAAGTAAGTTACAAGATTGTGAAACTCGGGCTCTAAATTGATGTATAAATATTGTTAATGGTATTAAATAAGTTAGCATTAACCTATGGCTGTGTTTCACTTAAGGTAATGTCAATTCTTTGCACGATCATCTTTTAATATAAATTGTACAGAACACGTTAATATTGATTTTGTCATTTTTTATCGTACAATTATTGTAAATTTCAAATTGGATGGGATACGTAATAAAGTTATAAAAAATAAAGTGTTTGTTTTTCTTCAAAAAAATAATAGCTTAGCAAAAAATAATAGCACAGATAATAGCTTATTTTTAATAACTACAAAATACTGCAGAACACTGGCGTTCTATCTAAAGTTTTGAACACAAAATAAAGCATGTTATATAACATTTTTCTCAAATATATTCATGAATATGTACGGGGCCCTAATAGAGCAAAACCCCAACTCGCACTTAGTTGGGTTTTCTTTAAATTTGTTGAAGAAATAATAATAAATATATTCTGCAACGGAATTAATTGGTCTACGTATGTACATAAGCCCCTGCTTAAAAAAACTGCATTGTAAACCGACATTTGAGTGTGGTCGATTATTTTATGGGGTGCATGGAATTGTCATGAAACTATAACGTCCAAATAATATTTCAAACGAAATTGCTTGCCTATATCCAATTTGGGTCCTACTTCGCAAAAATTGAGGATAGTTGCATCTGAAAACTCTTTGTATAAAAATTTGTATTATCTACCACCGTTGATCAGTTGTGTCAAATCGTCCGAGCTAAGCGCTCCCGCAGCTGCTCATTTATGGAGGAAACCCAGCATTTGGATCCTAGAACCGAACCATAATTTTATTGTGCGTCGTACGTGCTTTAAATTATCGACAATCTACACAAAGAAGCCACGGCGGTTCCAGGTGATCCCAGACTAAGCCGATCTTGCTGCCCTCGACAGGCTCGACAGGTACCTGAAGGTTGGTGGAGTGCGTTTTTCTCTTTTTAATTGCTAGGATCTATAAAGCTCTTACTTGACTATTTGTTTACCTCATACAGTGAATCTAAGGAAAACTTTCCAAGATTGAGCGTGTATCTAGTATGTTTTATTATAACAATATGTTTTTGAAATAGTATTTTTATTATTCGTGTTTGATCATTTTTATTAATCTTTGCTACAATCGGTTTATTATTTTGGACAATATAATGAGCAAATAAATATATACAGTGCTAAAATCAAAACTTTTATTTTGCTTCACTGCTGTTGGTTTGTAAAAAATCCGAAATAGACCGAAACGAATGCATTTTATTTATGCTCCCGATTATTATTATTATTTACAAATGAACACTTAATAAAATAAATTAACTTTGTGGTTGAAATTTGAAATTTTTGAAATGACGCCTTATTCAGTTAATTTTCTTTAATAAATTGAGTAAACAGTTTTATATTTTAATTTTCTAGACACGTAAACAATCTGCGGCCTTACGAACGTGCCAAATTGGGTAAATGAATGCGAAGTACACAGTTCACGGATGTTTGTGTGCGCATAAAAAAACCAATATCTGGCTTTTTTCCAGCCTAGCGGCTTGACAATGGCCATAAAAAGCACATTAGTACTGCAATTTCTCGCTATAAAAAGATGTCGTGAGTAGATACTACATTCAAATGTATGCAAAGTCTTGTTCATTTATAATAAGTTCAATTATGTACCAAAGGGTAGCTAACATAAGGCTTAATACCAATTGGATACAACGATCACGTGTGCCTCGTAAAAAAAAATGTCGTTTAAAATTTCCAACTCCACCATTGGGATTCACGTGTGTCCAGATCCTTGAGTCCAATTGATACTAATATTTTAGTTAGCTGCCTACTCTTCTTTATTTCGTCAACAGGATACTAAAAGTGTGTCTGGACACAGTATCTGGATAGTAAAACTTTTTAGTACAATCCTTAACTGCATGTATATTCAAAATGATTTTATCATATTAATTGATATAAAACGTGTGTGCATTTGTGATTTAATGAAACCAAAACAAATATTGAATGATTCTGATAAGAGCAATTATGTTGTTCTTTTAAGCCGCTATAGTTTGCTATTGATTTTTATATTATATATTATTTTTTCATGCCACCCCTTACCCCTGACATCGCGTAGAAAAAAATTCAGCAACCATAAAACTCATACCATAAAAATCAGCATCCAATTTAATTTTGCGTTGCACATCGGCAATATCACAAATTTTCAGTTTTACGAGATTTCATTCAGTATTTCTGATGTAGTTATGAATAAAATATTAAAGAGGATGGAATAATAAGTTAGCTCACAGAGCTTTTTATACAATTATACAATTTGGCAAAGAAAATAAATCTGGTTATATTCATTTCATCTATTTATGGTTGACATACCTCCAGTTTGCTCGAAGCGTTTTGTTTCTACGTTTATCATCCGTACAGCGAAGGAGTAAAACTCATCGCCTGCGTCTTTGTTCCCCGAACGGTACAATCTGGGTATTTTCAAGTCACGTGTCAAGTGAATAGGTACCTTTTATGCAAGCATGTCCCATTCGGCCGAATCGTCACTTTCCATCAGGTGATATAGAGGTCAAATGCTTGCCTTAACGGACTATCTAAGAGCCAATTGCCTATTTTTCCTAAAACTAAACTAAAACTATGTACAGCAAAGAACTAAGTTACCTACAAGACATCGAGCTTATAGGTAACTCAAGTGCTAAATGCTTGCCTATCCAGCATAAAAAAGACAAAATTCTCTTGTTCAGTTTACTTTAAATTGATCATTTTCTCATACTCAATTGCTTCCTAGATTTATCTAGTTTTAAAATGTCTGCGAGCTCAGAAACCGTAACATTTTTATAACCACCTATATTATACCCTACACTCACCAAAGTTATGATAAGCTCAGAAGACATGCAATAAACTGGGTGCTCGCACGTTATTATATAACCCTTTTCTTGAAGCCGACACCTATTTCATGTTCATGAATGTTGTAATGAGATTTTAAACGTGAAAAAACAACAGACTCTTTGGAATTGGTACAAAACTAGATATTGATGCTTTGTTTGATTTTTTTCATTTTCTTTTTTTTACCCCACTCGAAGCAATAAGTACGGTTATGATTTTGACCAGTATGTACCTATGTATTTAAGCGTTTTTATTGTCCGCTTGTTATAAGCTATGTGAATACACATTATACTGATTATGGCTCACTCCAGAAGATAATGTGGTAAAGTCAAAAATATATTAAAATATACAAAATATTACACAAGTGCTTAACTATTTCGGGATTGTTGGGAAACTGGCTCTAATCAAAACAAATGGTGGGTTACTACACATCATGCTCTTTCGTGATTATGTTTCTTAAACCAAAACTATGAACAGCGTGCAATTCAGATAAAATAAAATAAGTTCGGAGCTGTATGTAGAGAACAGCTTTATCATATATATATACAAACTGATAGACGATATCTGAAAGGTTATTTTATCAAAGAATTTTTTATTTATGCTGTAGGCAGTACCAAAGTATTTACACGATACATTTTATAAAGTTGCCGAGAGCTTAATGCACCAATGGGTCTCACAAGAGGAAGTAACTACGTGGGCTACCTTGACAAAGGTTAAGGAAATAGAGAAAGAGATTGAAGACACTTGACTCCTACGCAAACTCATTGGTAGGCGGAGAGTAAAAAATCGAACAAGCAGTGGAATAAATGAATAATAATAAATGTTTATTCAGCAACCTTAACATGCAGTAAAAATGCAGTCTTCTCTTCCCCAGACGAGCATATAAATAAAACAACGGGCATACAAAATTAGTAGACCATTTGCAAATGGAACTTCCTGCCCGCGTCGAATAATATCCGAGGTTTTTGTGCACGTTCCGTTTTAAATTGGAATAAGCGAAATGAAAAGGAGAAAAAACAGAAAGCAAATTACAGGAAGTGAAAGAAACTAAAATGCGGGACGGTACGCGGGCTTGAACTATAAAATATTTGCATCCAAACGAGGGCGCACCAACAATAAGATGAAAATGCAAAATTGTACAGCGGAGTAATGCATACTGTCCCTCCAGTTAATGGCCGCTTTTATACCCGAGCTGAAATTAGCCACGATATAGATAATAGTAATTAAAGTTATGCTCACTCATTCCCGAGATATACCGAGTACGTGTAATGCAACAGACAGCGCTATTATATACTGTAATTATTCATGACAGGGATATGTGTTGAATCTTTAGTTAATTTTGTATGGAATGCTTTGTTTGAGAAATTCCTAGCAATTCCTAGCTATCTGAAGCAATTGTTATGAAGCATTTGATAGAGAGCATTCGTAACCGTAGGTTCTTGGTATTGTGATATGTTTGCGAGCTTAACATTTGAATGCAAACACCGCGTACATACAGGCCTCTAAGCCGTGTTATATCACAAAATAGTGTTTGATTAGCAAAAGTTTATAAGATAGTTAATAATATTAAGCGCAGTTAAAAAGTACAAGTAAATAGATAGGTAATAATTCTATGATCTCATTTAAAGCGAAATTATTTGTAATCCACATTTTGTTGTTTTCTTTCCGTACTTCTCCCGTACACTATCAAATCTTGAGTGGAACGGTAACATTCTTTAGGTACCTTATTTTACCACCATTCCGGCTAAATAAAGTTGAATATTCCGTCAAAACGGTTCTTAAATTACAAACTAAGCCCAGGGGCAGAGGCAAGTTCTGATGGGCCAATGTTGAGAGCGATTTGAAAGCCCTTAGCAAAGACTACCTGGGATCGAGCATCTTGGCGCCGAAGTATAAAGAGGCCTGAACATAAAAAACAAATAAATTGGGAAGGGGTAATAGAATGAGAGTTATAAATCATAATAATACGTCTATTGAGCTTTCTAACTTCTTGCACTAATCCCATTGATATATACAAACTTCTCAATAAGTCAAAAAAATATTGTAAGATTTTTCCACTAACTGATAACTAGCTGCGCCCCGCAGTTTTACCCCCGTAAGTCCCAGAACCGAGGGAATTTCGGGATAAAAAGGTAGCCTATTAATCCAGGTTGTTAGCTATGTCCAGAACAAATTTCATTGACATTGGTCCAGCTGTTTGAGCGTAAAGAAGTAACAAACATACTCACAAACTTTCGCTTTTATAATATTAGTGTGATGATATCGCAATCAGGGTTGGCGGCAAGAACATTGAGGCAAAGGTGGGCCCATATTAGTGGTTACATAGATCTTGCTAAGCCGCGACCCTAATCTACGTAGAACAGGGTATGCAGCCGACCGCGCCTGTAATCTAGCACATGTTGCCATGAAAAATGATACTGTAGTTAGGTACTGTATTATCTTTATATACATAATCAACATTTTAATCTTTAAACATAAACGCTTTCACAGTCACGGCCCTTTACAATGGTTATGGCTTGTGTTGAGGGTGCCGGAAACATTCACATCATAATCAGAATCATAAATTTTCCTTGGGTACAAATTTTGCTATGTGTTTCATCGAGAATCGAAACCAATACCCGCTGCTTAAAAGGCAAACGCGCACTCAACTCAGCCAACGGCAATTAAAAGTCTTGCCTCTATTATTTTTGAGGATTGCAATATTAAAACCCAAATTATTTGTTTAAATATACTAGATGTTACTTGTAACACACAATAACTAAACTGTAACATTAAATAATTTAAACGTAAGCAAAGCTTAAAAAAACCGGCTGTTTCCTTATATTTTGGATATGGCGTAATCGATATTGATAAAATTCATATATGACCATCAAAACAAAAAAAAATATATCAACAAACAAAAAAATAATTTTGAGAATCGGTCCACAAATGAAGGAAAAATCGGTGTACATACATAAAAAAATACATACAGTCAAAACATAGAACCTCCTCCTTTTTTGAAGTCGGTTGAAAAGTAATAATGATGTAATGCGGCACTACTCTGTATGCATTAAATTTACAAGCTTTATTTAAACATCGGTTGTAAAATACCTAATATTATGCTGTTGTAAAATGTTCTTGGCGTCTAATTCACTTTAGAAACAGACGTGGTACCTGTATTTAACCTTTTCCTAAACACAAAAGCAGGGAACTACGTAAAACCAACGAGACGAAAACCTCTAGAGGTCTAAAACAACCTTTTATTCTAAAGGATTTCACCGCTCTCGAGCATCTTGTAAAGTATTCGAATGGAAGACAGTAGAATTTGGCTAAATTTAATACAGAAAAGGTCCCAAAGGAGCACAGAGTGGTGCACGGCGCTCCGGCATCACGGACTGATATTGTGAAACTTTTCTTCGGAGCAATCTACATAAAAAATGAGTCGAGGGTTCGCGGTGACCCGCTGGTAAATGAGAGCCTTTTGAACTGTTAATTTTGTTTGCATACAAAATGAAATCTGACATGAAAGTTATTTGCGCCTTGATCTTAACGGGTTCTTTCTTTACGACCTTATTTTGCAAGAGTGCCTCAAGTAGCCTCCAATGACTCAATCTTTCGACGCACTTACAGAGAAAAGTCGGATTTATTGTGCATGGTATCTGAAAGTGTACCTACATACAGTCGACACATGTAAAGTATGTACAGTTTTCTCTTTGGCCTATTGTTACAAAAATTAAGTATGCCCGGGAACCAAAAATTTTACGTCACTTTTAGTTTTACTAACTGGACACATGTCTGTCCAGATCTGCAAACCCAATTGATACTAAGCCCTTTTCTATTCCATAGAATATAACATTCTAAAATAAAGTAGCATTAAAATTTTCATATTTTAATAATTTTTAAACATGAACTAAATTTACATACATAAACGCGGTCACACTACCCCCACACACAGCCCCACACTAAGTTCAAAGGCTTGTATTGTCGGTGTCGAAAACATTCACAACACGCACACAATCACACACATAATCATAAGCACAAATGTCCCTTGGGAAGTAAATTGTGCTCCTGCCAAGACCTGCTTGTAACGCAGGACCCAGAGGGCAGAGACCTGCCAACTATTCCAACTACATTACATACATATATGAAAAGCCTAATACAAGCCAATAAAGCCTATATTTAAAGCAATAGTTTTAGTCATCACGATGGTAATATTGTCCTTCTAAATCGTAGTACTTATACGTTAAGCTCAATATGTACCAGCATTTTCATCACGCATTTCCCAAACCAGGCGCTCCGATATATATATATGCCGAAATATATTTAGCACCAGTCCTCACGGGCCCAGTTTAATTATTACTTCAATATTAAATCAGTACACAACTATACAGTCCTTATTGTAAAGCTGATCCGTTAAAAGGAAGCCTTATTCAATTTATGTCCGTAAAGCAAAATCATGTTAAATTCCGTAGGAAGTTGCTCAACACATTTGGACAAGTGACTTAATACTCTTAACTAACTTGGAACGGTCCATCAAAATGTGGCTATAATGCTATTAAGCTAAACTCTAAGTAACTTAGAGATGAGAATTTGTGATACAATATTGTTTCTTATGTCGCGTCTCGTAGACTCTTGATAAAGGCCCGGGCCTTTACTTGATCAACTTAACTGTACGTGTTGATGAACTTCGTCTTAAATGTATTGTTTTATAATGAACTGCTCGTTGGCTTAGTTGCAAGTTCGCCTTCTAAGAAGGGGTATTCCCGGCGGGGACACAAAGGAGGTAAGGTGTATGTAAGGAAAATTTGTGTTTTTGGTTCTGGGATTGTGCGTGTGATGTGAATGTTTCCGGTACCCACGACACAAGTCATCGAACGTAGTGGGGCTGTGAGTGTTAAAGCGTTTTAGCGTATATATATTTGTGAGTTATAATAATGTTAACATTGCTCCAATATTTTTTTTACCACAGATTAACAAATTTCTTATAATTTGACACTGGAACTATCGTAAGGAAACAAGATCAAGTTAAGTTCAGGTCTACATTTGTTTGATCATTAATCCTTCTAATATCATTAATCTGAAAGTTTGTGTGTAAGTATTTTTATTCCCTCTTCACGCTGAACGGATTTGGGTAAATTTAGAATGTACATAGATTATACCTAGGATTACAACTTTTTAACTTGATAATAGCGGGCGAAGCCGCGGGGCACGGCTAGTATTAACATAAAAACTTTCAGACTCATAGCCCCACAGTTAGTTCGAAAACTTGTATCGTGCTGTAAACGTTCACATCGTATACAAAACCACACCCAAAACAAGAAATACAACCTTTACTTAGGAATAAAAATTGGGTTCCTACTGGAAATCGAACCAACCACGTCAGTATGCAGTTAACATAGGTGGTCATAATATTATTAAACATTTAAATCCAAATTTTGTTTTATATCGCAAACATATATTTTGTTCTTTGATAGGTTACATTTCGACCACTATCTCATTTGATGGTAAATGATGACTTGGTCGAGGATGGTAATCACGTTAGACCTAGAATAGCTGGTTCTCAGGGGTAACTGCCGAAACAATTTTTTTTGTGATCTATCCTCTTTTTTGCCACTTTACTTTCTACCTTCTAAGCAGAGTATTGGGTTCGTTTCCCGGCGGGAACACAAGTTTTATCCCCAAGGAAAATTTGTGTTTCTGGTTCTGGCTGTGATTGTGTGTGAAATGTGAATGTTTCCGGCACCTACGACACAAGTCATCATAATGTGGGGCTGTGAGGGTAAAAGCGTTTATGTTATAGAAATGCCGCATTGTCGGTTATATCCTTAGGAAACATATAATGTTTGTTGCAGCCATGTTTATACAACTAACAGCTTGTAAAGTTGCAGAATAGCTGGAAATTTTCCCGTAGTAATGAAATAATGAAACTAAGTACAAAAAGCGTACGCGGCATCCTTGTTTTAACTATTTAAGACGGCGAACTTCCCACTTGATCTTTTGAAAGTTTGAGCACATCGGGGTTTTACACATAGCGGTTTTCAACGCGCAATATCGTTATTGAAGTGAAACTTACTATGAGAGGGCTATGAAATTATGATCCGCAACCTTTTTGTGTGACAAAAAGTGGTGGGCGTAAAATAATTAAAATGTTTTCTTGCAACACATAAGTTCTTTTATGAATAAGAGGCGCATCCGACCGCAATGTCAATGATTAAACGCAAGCAAAGCTTTTAAAAACCGACTTCATTGCTTTATCTTCGGAACTTTGATCAGATTACTAAACTAAACACGCATTATTGACGATATTTCAGGAACTACTGATCAAGTCTTGATCAAAATTAAATGAGACCAATTGGAAAATTTTCAAAATTGGTTCACGTGGAACGATGTTATGAGGTAGCTCTTAAAAAAATACAGTCGACTTGAGTACCTCCTCCTTTTTTGTGAAGTCGTTAGAAAACTGGTGGAAAGCGACGATGCGATCGATGGTGGGACATGCTTCCCAAGCAAATACCTCTTCACTTTTGACTTGAAAAGGCCTTAATTATCAGAAAACAAGAGCGAAATTAGGGTGTTCCATTCCTTTGCTGTTCGCACAATGAAAGTAGTAGCGAGTTGAGCTGGAGGAATTAATCATGCTGTTTTGTCGTACATGTATAAGTATGAAAGTAGTAGCGAGTTGAGCTGGAGGAATTAATCATGCTGTTTTGTCGTACATATATAAGTTGTTTCTAGTTATGCTTCCACTTATAATATTATATTAACTTTCATTTGGATATAAACAAATAATAAGTACTGGTCTGTACCTTCGTTTTTAATTTGTAAACAGTTTCACAACTATTGTGTGTTCTTAGAAAATGGTGATAAACCTTTTAGTTATGTACTACTGGAGACTTCTAGTTCCCACATTAGAATATTCTGTATTGTGGTCTACTTTTAGTCTTCCTATTGTTGAAAATGGTTTTGTGTGTATGTATTAAATTTAAGAAACGCTATATATAAGTTTTCGTAACTTTCATGTGGCAGGGGAGGTTCCTACTCAGCGAAGTAGTTATTTCTTGTTAATTAACGAATGCAAGCGACGCATTGTTCTCGCAATGGGGATTTGAATGACGGCCCGTTTAATTGGTACAAGTGAAATGCATTGTACTTTACTATACTATTATTACATTGACTGAAAAGAACACAATGCGGGAAAAGACTCGCTTCTTTAAAAGGCCCGAGGTCACAAACCGCATACTGCTGCACACTGATTAAGATAAAAACACAAATAAAAACTTTCGAAAAGTTTTGATACACAAATTCTAAAAAAAAATATTATATGATATAATATAATATAATATTTTTTCCAGCTCGCTCGGAGCGTTTCGCTTCTACGTTTATCATCCGTACTGCGAGGGAGTGGTACTCGCCCGCCTCTTTGTTTCCTGAACTGTATAATCTGGCAGTCTTCAAGTCAAGAGTGAATGGGTATCTTCTAGGCAGGTATACTACATCTTCAACCGCATCATCGATTTCAATCAGGTGAGATAGTGGTCAAATGCTTGTCTATAAATCATAAAAAATAAATATAAGTAAGTTTTTAAGTTCCCATCTGGTGGTGAGTAGCTATAGATTGCTTGAATCATATTTACGGCATTATATCATTTATAATATAGCATAGCCGTGCTCCGCTTCTTTTCCTGCGTTTATCAAGTTAAAAAAGAGCCTATGTGCTAATCCTAGGTATATATAAGTACATTACAAATTTCATCTAAATCCATTTAGCCGTTACAGCGTAAAGAAAATACATTTACATACAAGAAATAACAAGCTGACTGCTAGTATCTTTCCCCGTTCACGCAAACAACAGGCTTTTTATAGCATTAATTTAGTAGCTACGATTGGTTGTTTTCCAAATGACGCCGACATAATATGTCGCATTAGCCAATCACAAACATAGATTCACCAATCAAAAGTACGCATCAGCCAATCACAACCAAACAAATACCTTGTCCTCTTCCCCCACCGGTGATTTTTTTTACTGGAAAATAATTAGTTTCGTTCGCTAGTAACTGGCTTTATAATCTTAGGGTATTACTTATGAATGGATATATATATATATACTTATGCCATCATTACATTCATTATTTACTTTCTGACAGATGCGTTTCCACAAGAGTCTAAACATGTTTTGTAAAATAATGTAATAAAATGAATGTAACTTTTAGTTATAGTGTTCTAATAAGATTGACATATTGAAAAAAGCCAATAAAATATTTAAATATAAAAATTTTGAAAATTAAAAACTCCTAGGATTACCTAAATGATTATCAAATAAAAGACTACTTCAGACAGTTGCATACTTGAACTTGGTTTTGGTCCGATTTTCTATATTGATACAAAAATTCTTTCAAGTTTTCTGCACAATTGAACATGGCTTTAATCTGACTTTGAAATAAGTCTTTCATTGATTGCCTTCATACAGGTTTGCCGAGAGCCAGACACAACGCAAACATTGTGCACACAATTTAAATAAAACATCTGATTAGTTTGCAGAAAATAATCAAAAGCTTTAATTTTGTAGCGTAAAATCCAGACGATCCAGTTGGCGCAGTGGACCGGTGCCCGCCCTCTGCGCCGTGGGTCCTGGGTTCGATTCCCGGCAGGAGCATAAATTCCTTCCCAAGGGATATTTGTGCTTCTGGTTCTGGGTGTAATGTGTGTGTGATGTGAATGTTTCCGGCACCCACAATACAAGTCTTTGAACTTAGTGTGGGGCTGTGAGTGTGAATGCGTTTGTTTGTTTGTTGTTTTTAAAATTAATTTTCAAAGAATTTTTTTTTTTGTGTAACCGAGTTATATTTGTATTTTTTTTATTTCAGTTCTTTTATGCCAATTGTCAAAAATACTGTTCTACTGTTTAAATTTGGATAATTCAAAGATTTTTTTTTCATTCGAAACATTGTTTCATTTCCCTTAAGTCCAAATTCGTAACTAAATTTTAATAACCAGCTATTTCAGGGATACGAGAATTATAAATCCCATTTTACCTTTTTCCGCATCGGGGAAAGTATAGCTAGTAAAAACAGGAAATTCAAACAGTTCCTCTTAAAAAAAAACACAACAAGTTCTTGTTTTAGACATAGCTTTATGACAGTTTGAATGAAGTATAGTATTGTGTATTCAGTTTTAATAGACCTCAACAAATTATATCAAAATTTTTGAGGTTTATTAAACAATGAATTATTTCATAAACCTCAATAAATAAATAATGTAACGTTAAATTGACACTAAAAATAATTCATTGTAGAACAATACCTGCATTCAATGCTTGGGCTCTTGTTGGCAACGCCATAGATTATTCTGTACACTGCGGTAAAATTCTATCCCGTCGGTCTGAATTCCAAACAAAACACAGTTCACCACCGATTGACTTGTAAGCACGCACGGACAAGATCGGCTCTCAAGTCACAGTAAATAGTTACTGAATAACGTATGAGTTCGGATCCCGTTGTCGGGTGAAATTTACAATTCAGGAGCTGGGCCTGTCAGATGTTTAGTGTGAGGTGAGCGTAGCCGTATTGATCAGAGCAGTGGCAAATTCAGTGGAGCTGAGGGGTTCAAGTCCCCCTTAAATCACTCTAGTTCTTCCGTGACAAATCTTGCCTCGTGATATTGCTGCAGCGACAGCAAAATCTACCCTCATTTGGGTTAAGCCCCTCCCAAACAACAATCCTGAGTTCACCACTGGATCAGATATATACGGAGATATAAGTTAAAAATACATTTGCGCACGATACCATGATTGTTTTAATTTATTTGACAGCACTCTAAGTTAAGTCAATAGATAGTTTGTCAATAAGATTACATAATTTCGTCCCTTCCATTAGCGATGTTATATCCAACATACTTAACTATCAGAAGCTTTTAAACTTAAGGGTATCTTCTCACTACACTTACACTTATTCAAACTTATAACAAAGATCTTGCTAAGCTGGTCGCTTATCGTATAGGTAATGGGAAGCAAACTGGCCATAAAACGGCAGTTCTACATAAAATTCTAGGAGCTGCATCTTAAACGTATCTCATATTGGTCGTTTTCCAATATATTCTATTGAATCTCGTTTAAAAATGGGTTCTAGATGAATAAGAAGTGCGTTTCGAAATATAATCGTAAAATAGAGATCACATGTTTGCCAACCTTACGTTACAGTCACAGTTTAAGCTTACTCTGTGTTCACGTAAGACAGGGTTCACTAACAAGCTTGCTTTGTTTTAAGCAATGTAACCTATTATGTTTCAATGTCATATCCGGCTTAGTCGACTACAAAAGTCGACTAGTTTCGGACAAATTAGTTGTCCTTCATCAGGATGAGTCAGACGCGCGATACGCGGAGTCACGCGCCGAGGCCCGAGCTGCTCGCCTCCGCGTATTGTGCGTCTGACTCATCTTGATGAAGGACAACTAATTTGTCCAGAACTAGTCGACTACAAAATAAGTTGTCATTTTTTACGTGTTTTATGCCGGATATGAAAATGAAACATAATGTGTAATATTCACGATAATTTTAACTTTAGCAATGTAACCTAACAATGATGTATATATAGACTGCCTCGGTCCGGTCATCATGGCCTCTCGTATAAAGAAGTACTAGCCGTATAGCTCGCCACAGTTCCTTGTAGATGTTACCCCTCTGGCCTTATAAAGTGCAAAAATTTTAGCTTATTTAATTTGAGCCAATAGTGTCATCTAGTCCTCTAGCCGTCTTCGCGTTAGAGGTCCGATGAAATGACACTAATTTTTTGGAAGATGGTCCAAGGTCCAAACGGTCCGTGCGCTCTCAAATTGGCAAATATCTAGACGATTCTGCGAGTCGACCCGTGACCTGACTATTGGTCTGTATTTTACACAGCGTCTTTAATTATTTAAATGCTTGCATGTTCGTCGACACTGCTTAGCGACAAACAATCGGGACCGAACGCAACACTAAGTGAAAAATCCCACTAAACTCGCCTGTTTTTAGGCCACTGCGTCCATGGAGGAATGGCATTACTCTTTGATTTAAAAAAGGAGTGTCGTAAAAACACACGATAGAAGTGAAACTTTTGTATTACAGGGAAATATTTCAATTATCATCACAGTGTTTACCCTCACCACTTTTCGTCACACAAAAAGTTGACGGACAAGAATTTCAAAGACCCCCCTTAAAAAGTTTCACTTTAATTATAGCTTATTAAAGAAAACAATTAACAAATTAGTAAAGTAATAACTTTGTTAAATATATCAGGATTTTCAAAACGCAGTCACTGTCACCTATTTTTATGCAGATTTACTCTGCAAAGTTTTCTCAACAGCAACGTTGAGATTTAACTCACTTAACAGTCTCGCCACCATCTACAGTTCTCAATTAAGAGTAGGACTGATTGACCTTCCTCTTAAGAACTTTGCTTTGAGTATTGTTGACCCAGTTACCGAGTTATTGACAAATTGCTGCCTGATTTTAAGTTTTGAATTTGGTGCTGCAATTTCTTCGAAGTTTAATTGGATCTGGTTTTGTTTGTTGTAGAGTTGTTAACTGAGATCGAACATGAATATAAATTGGTTTAATGTATAAATTGCAAAAGTAACAGCGTGTTGAGTATTATCTAAGTTGAGTGCAGATAAAATAACCAGCTTTAGCTCCTTTTACGAAAACTATATGTATTTTGAAGAATTCGGATTGGTCAATCACAAGCTATCGTATGCTTGTGATTGGCCTTTCTGCCCACTGGTTTTTTTTTTCTGAAGGAAAATTGACCTTGTACCTTATCTACTGGTTTTATAATTTTAGGAGTAGAGCGATATTGCTCGTTATTTTTTTTAAACACTATTCTATATGACAACCAACCACCGGCCAGAACTAAAATATATATAATTTAAACGTAAAAAACGGCTTGTATTTAAACACCGCCCAAAAAATTACCTATTTTACTACCAAAAAAAATCTAAACGGTAACCAAAATGGGTAAATGGTCACCAAATTACGTTTCCTAAAATATAATGAAATTAATCAATTTTTTCGTATTATAAATATTTTTGTATTAATTATTAACCCTTAGCTGGTATAGATATTTTAAATGGCACAGTTGGTATCGAGGGTCCACATGGACCCCATTAGAAAAAAATGCGGATAACTGGTATTTTATATTCGAATTGTATTTAAAGTATGTATATTTTAAAATTATAGTCTTTTCCAAATATATTTATCAACTTTTTATTTACATTTATCATGATCATACATATTAAATCACATAACTTTACAGTCTACGGTTTTAAGTAACAATTTGTAGGTGGCATTTTATAAATCAAATAAAATATGAAAATATAAGAAAACTAAAACAATTACTCTTTTCTAGACTTAGTCATATCTTAAACTCAAATAAAACAGGAACATATTCTGAGATCAATGAAATATAAAAAAAATTACAAGCATAACCTAACCTAAAAAATATTAGTCGTCGTCATTACCTTCACTTCCAGTTAAAACCAAGCGCCGTACTTCCGGCACCCGCCGCAGCACGCGACGTAATGAGATTACGTGGATGCGCGTACGCGTAGGTCGAAAAATAAAACTTTTGTAGCATAAAATGTTTGTGGTGGGGTCCAATTGGACCCCACGATACCAGTTAAGGGTTAAAAAAAAAACCTTAAACTACTGTTATCCGATTCGGTTCTGTCACAGGAAATTTTATTTTAGGAAACGTAATTTGGTGATCATTTACCCATTTTGGTTACCGTTTAGAATTTTTGGTGGCCGTCTAAATTATACTCGTAAAAAACCGCCACCACTCACCGCTTATAGTTTGGTTTGATCAATTTCGATAAAATTCATATAGAATCACCTCTGAAGTATAATCTACAAAACAAAAAAATAATTTTGAGAATCGGTCCACAAATGGGGGAAAAATCGGTGAATATACAAAAAAAATATACATACAGTCGAACATAGTACCTCCTCCTTTTTAGAAGTCTGTAAAAATGAAAATGTGTGTATGATTAGGTACTATATTAGTACAAAGTATTTATAAATAGACATATAAATATTACAATATTCAAATTTAAGAAATTTTTCTTGACGACCCAGTCGGCGCGTTGAGTACTAAGTCTCTGCCCTCTGTGTTGTGGGTTCTGGACCCGATTTCCGACAAAAGCACGATTTCCCTTCGCAAGTGCTTTCTATTATGTGTGTGATATATAAATGTTTACAGCGGCCACATAAAGTCACAGTCACATAAAGTACAAGTCTTTAAACTTAGTGTGAGGCTAAGATTGTGAATGTGTTTGTTTGTTTTTTTCGTTTAAGAAAATATTTCCTTATATTATCAGTCAATTGCACGTGGTCCTTCCAGATGGAAACCGCATCATGATTTAGAAATTGCCACGATAGACAAATGTTTTATTATTATTTTCTCTTTGACAAGCTAGCGTCTACTTGAAGATAATGCTGTGCCTATGTACCTACAATTTATATATAGCTACGTGATATGTCACCTACAGCGATTAAAAGAGCTACAGAGGTACTTACTTTGAGTAGAATGAACACGGACTTCAACAGTGAAGTATCTACGTAACACATTTCAGTACAAAGTTTACTTTAATCAAGGTTTGTTGTTGTGGTGTAACCTCGCTTATTATCACGACCTTGTTGTAAGTGGGGCACGGGAAAATGTTCTCGCAAACATTGTTACTTATTAGTTCTGGGCTGTAGCAAATCTAAAGCGACGCGGATGAGGTTTTATGTAGAGTGATACATATTATTGAAGATACTATTTATGGGAAGGCTTTGAAAATCTGATCAGCAACCATTTGTGTGACGAAAAGTTGTGGGGGTAAACACTGTGATGATTAATTAAAATGTTCCCCTGTAATATGAAAGTTTCACTTCTATCGCGTGCGTTTACTACACACCTTCTTTCTACTACACGCCTTTTCAGGCAAGCATATTCCATCTTCGGCATCGTCACTTTCCATAAGGTGAGATGGCTGTTAAATGCCTATCTGGCATTTTTTTTTTTATTCAAACGCATTTTCACTTACAGCCCCACTCTTAGCTGAAAGACTTGTATCGTGGATGCCGGAAACATTTACATCACACACGCAATCTCACCCGGATCCAGAAGTAAAAATGTCTCTTGAGAAGAAAAATTGTACTCCTGCCGGTAATCGAACCCAGAACTTACGGCGCTAAAGGCAGTTTTCAACAGAATTTTCGAGAGAGAATTTTCTAAGAAAGTACTCTTAAATTGGAAAATAGCTCAAACTTCATGCTATTATTAGCCTGGTAAGCTATTTTCTTATATTCTTTATTGTACACACATTGATAATTTTTTACTATAAGGCCATAACAAAATTTGTACAAAGCTATTTTCTCATTGATCGATACGTGAGTACGTATAACTCATATATTTTGGCTTTGTTTTGAGATATAATTTGTCAATTTTTTTATTCCTGCTTATGCGAACTCATTCTACAAAAAAAAATAGGTAGGTATAATAAGTCTATTTTGGGTATTTGAGCATGCAATGCACTTTACCACTAGAAAATACCAAATTAAATGCTAAGTTATATATACTTATTGAACGTACCTACTAGGTACCTATTTGTATTTTAAAGTAACGAACAGTGATGAACTTTTATCAGAAAAATCTTACCTAAAGTATGATTTATGGTTACCAAACCGAAATGAAAATTGACATCAACTTCCAACAAACTTGAGTAACTATGATAATAATTCTGTAGGTATAATTTTATAGTAATGTTCGTAATTTAATTCCAATAAAGAACCCAAAATTTTGTGACCGTGCTTGGGTGAAGATTTTTATATCAGTTTGTCATTGATTTTAGTAATAAATAATAATATTCATTTATTTTAAGTAACAAGGACTCATAATTATACGACACATTATTTAACACACAAATTAATATTAAAAGGACAAGACAAATTAACTAAAAATTAAATTTAAATTTTCGATGTTTGGTACTCACTAAAGTTACATTTATCTATTTATCTATGGTTTAGTAAGCTATTATGGTTCCTGTAATAGGCACAAGTATAGTTGATAAATGCGGGGAAAACCTGCGGTACACAACTAGATCCACAATTTATTTTTTTGTAAAATAACATTAATAAAAAGCTTTCAGCTTTCACAAACGAATTCGTATAGAACATTTTGCTTCTGTGCTGTAAACATTTTGTGTCTGTGCTGTAAACTGTTGAAGAGTTCTTTTTACCGACTTCCTAAAAAAGGAGGAGGTACTCAAGTCGACTGTATTTTTTTTTATGTGTTTTACCTCATAACTTCTCTCCACGTGAGCCGATTTCGTTTTTTTTTAGTTTGATCGATGTTGCTTTCTAATTGGTCCCATTTAAATTTGATCAAGATCTGATCAGTAGTTCTTGAAATATCAATAATGTCTATTTTGTGTCGAATAATGCGTACTTTGACGATGTTCTCGTTTGTCTGACTTCAAAAGTTACCTTAGTTTGATCACGGTCTGATCTCTAGTTTTTGAGTTATAGTCAATAATGGGTGTTAAATACATTAAATCTGAACAAGGTTCCGAAGATAAAGCGGTGAAGTCGGTTTTTTTAAGCTTTGCTTGCGTTTAATTATTTTCAGCTAATTTTGATTGAAACCATGTCATAAAGTAAAACTTAAAACCAGCTAAGTATCATAATCTAAGGCGTACCAAATATTTCGTGTCTGTCCTGTTGACCGTAGAAGATCCTTTATCTGGATATAATCTTGGATGTAGATTCATTACCACAAAAATGCATTGCTATTAAAACTGAACCAACATCTAAAATTTTACTCCGTTGGATAAGAGAAAGTAGATATAATTCAGCTTTTAGGATTTGACCTTAGGAAACTAATCATACAAACATTGCAAGTTTAATAAAAACTTGTAAAATAAAAAGGAATGGAATACGGGCTGACGATGGTGATATTGATATATTTAATTTCCTTTTTCTCTCAATTACTTTTGCTAAAGCTCTAAAATGATAGCTTTACTCGATATGTGAAAATATTTTCTTACTTTCCAATCTTCAGTTTTGGAAAAAAAATGAGTTTACGAATTCTACGAAACATACATAGCTATCCGTTATCAAAGCAATGACTTAATAGAACTGTGAAAATGATACCTTCTTTTACTTTTACCTTTCTCTAGCCCAAGGGACAAAATACCTTTTTATTTTGCGTGGATACTTCACGATTCGAGAAATTAAATTTCTATCTGGCTCCGTAATTAGTCTTTGTCAGTTCTTGCCCAAGGGAAGGTTTTTCTTTTTCTGTACTAATCCATAATAATAAAATAATTGATTCTGAATAAACCTTCAGGTACGAGGATTTTTTACAAGTTGGTAGTTTTATATACGGATTTTGTAAATTTTTGGCTTTATGTATTTAAGTATAATAATGTTCGAATAATAACCGTTAAATGTTCGTTAACGTGCACGAGTGTAGGCAAAGTATACAATCTAGAAACTCGTGGTTGTCATGTTTGCTACAAAACTTGAAAAGAAGTTCTCGTATTTTTTTAATCACTTTTCTAGAGCATGACTTGACTATGAATCACTAGCGGTGCTCCGCGGCTTCGCCCGCTATTATCAAATTCAAAAGTAGCCTATGTGTTAATCCTAGGAATAATCTACCTATGTACATTCGAAACTTCATCTTACACACACACTTGCACACTTACACACAAACTTTCGGATATATAATATTAGTATGATTTACTTGACTATGATTATAAGTGTATGAGTAGTTTTTAAAAATAACACTCATACATTGATGTGGCCGTAGGCTTAGCCGCGTCTGCCTTCGGCTACTTAGCAGCAGGTAAAGCAAAGTAGCTTACCACCATCAAGTTGAAAGTCTGCCGCCAAGCCAAATACGGTGTTCCGGCAGTTATCCTTGAGAGCCTGCGTATTCCAGGTCTAGTGTGTTTACCAGCTTCGATCACATCGTCACTTACCATCAGGTGAGATAGTGGTCAAACACTAGCCTGTCACAAATAAAAAAAAAAAAAAAGGTATCGGATCGTCTGCGTTTACACTACAAAACCATTTAATAATACCAGCGTTAATCGGGATCGTATAGGTGTAAAATGGACACTACGCACCCCACAATCGAAGCCTCGTACCCCTTTCGCGCCGATCAATGGCTTAAGTGAATTATCAAAAGCGCGAGATGCCGCGAACGCCATCTGTTTAAAACAACTACACGCATTGATTGTACAAGCTCAGCACGCACACATCTGATAAAGCGTGTAGTATGGTCATTGTTCTTCTGTGACGTTGATTTGCAACATTGGAGTGTCCACTGTATATCAGGATAAAAAGATGACTCGAAGTTCTTTTTTATCCGCTGAATACATTGTCATGGGGCTTGTAGACAGACTGGAATAGGATATTGAATAGCTATTATTTATTCAGTTATAATACTACGACGAGAAAAAACTGCTCTCATAGCAAGGAAGCTAGCTCGGTACAACATTGACATAGCTGCAATAAAGGATACCCATCTGAGCGATTGCGGAGAGCTTTGTGAACAACTCGGTGGCTACACGTACTACTGGAGCGGACGTCTATTGTCATTGTGTGTCAAATTTGATCTTAGCATCACCTTCATCATTATTATTCATCTATTATTATTTCGTAACAATCACAAAATTATTTGGTAATAACTAGGTTGTTTTTGAAAAGATCGTAAAAACTGTAATTTTGACTAGAAAATATGTTTCTGAGAACTTTAGTAGTTTAGTTGTCCCATTTTTTTTTATCTCTGCATTTATCTCATAACTCTGTAAAAATGTGTTTAGCAAATGATATGGTTGTTTACACGACCAGCGGTGCTTAGAATAATTTTACTCACAATTTTATGTGTGTTTCACGTAGCTTAATCGTTTCATGTTTACAGTCGTGCGGTTCTGCGAATACTGAATGAAATAACTGCTTTAATGTTTGATCTACATCAAAATCGAGTGAAGCCTTATTCATATGTTTTGGTCTTCATTCAATTAAACATAATGGTAGTCTAAAGAAGCACATCCTCTTACTTTTTAGTGCCTACTTGTATTTGAATGCTGCAGTAAAATTTGATGAATTTGTTATGCGCCCGGAAACAGTGTGGAACAGGGTGACAATGGAATGAAAAAATGAAAATTAAAAATGTTTTTTTTTGCAGCGGTTAGTGGTTAATTTTCACAAACAAACAATTAGTTTTTTTAGTATATTCGCATTAATAGGGAATATTATTAATGATATTTGAATATAGGTCAAGTATTTTTTTTAAGATTCTTTAAAGCTATACATTTTCTGCTAGAAAAAATATATTTTATTACTGATGATAATAATCAATAAAAAGTAATATAACTTAGAAACAGCAAACGCCTTTCTATTAGCTAGACTGTTTCGTTTTGAATAATTTTTTTGTGACACCCACGATCCAATCACAGCTGCTATCAAGGACAGATGACCAATAATTAACATCAAAAATGTGTAAACATATTTAAATCTCATATACATTCCCTGTTTGGCGTTTTTCATCGTAATTATAATGATTTATAACACGTCTATATGTCTACGTTGTCTAACAAAGTGATAAACTGATTAGTCCACGCATTTACAATTCAATCTGCAAAATCTGTTTAGACCTAAACGATAAATAAACTCTGAATAGAACTGTCGGAAACGCAATAGAAATTTATCGAACGTTCCAAATAGCCGTTAAACTATTTTATCGTTCCACCGGACATGGGGTCATTAATATTTGATTTTCAATTGTAGTTTCGGATATCTGTAGCTGTCAATAATGATAATAGCCCCTTTATATATGCTGTAAAATTTAATGATACATTTTGAGCATTTACCTGTAGTGATATAGTTAGTCTAACTATATTAGTCAAGAATTGGGTACAAGTACAGAAGATTTTCTCTTCACATACATTAACACAAAAAGCGGCTTTTGCTACGACGCAATAAAGTGCAACTCAGCTCGCACAGCGCTGCCTGCTTAAGATGTATATTCACTTCTCTTTCTTTTTCATATTCTTATCTGTTCTGGCATTGGGTGAGCCTGATAAGGGAAAGGTCACAAATCACATATATAGTTCTGATTTAATAATTTAAAACTTTGTTTATTTTATGATGGTTGTTAGATACACGAGTGTAATAACATTATTTTTCTAAGGAAGTAATTTTTTTATATTAATACGAAACGAAACCAGTAAGATGCTTGTCTGTTTGTAAGCTAGACTCTGACACCCGCTTATGAATATTTGCAGTGCTTCTCAAAACACTTAAAAAACCAAGCATGAAAATTTCAAGCAAGATGTTTAAGTCGATTATAAAATAGATTGTGGACGGAGGTGTAACAAATTGGACGAGCTTTTTACTCGCCTTACTTTAAAAGGAGATAAATCATAAAATAAGCTTTGTTTGAGAATTATAACCAATTCAAATAAAAATGTGTTTTATTTATTTAGGCATTTCAATTAAATCATCAATTTTTTTAATAATTAAAATAGGTATCTTAAGATTGCAGTAAAAACATATCTTTATAAGAGCCGATGTAAGAACTATATATTAGTAGAGTTACTAAAATAATTTTAAGAAAAAAATCTATTAAGAAAACTTTCATTAATCATGCTTCTGAATTCCAATTATTTAGATTATATCCCCACGTATTTATTGTCCAAATATTGAAGCTTTATATTTTGACGTCGTATTTTACATAGCATCCGAATTACTCGTAATGTAAAAAAAAAACAAATATGAATAAATGGTTTCCAGCTTTCAATATCACAATTTTTATCATATTCTCGTGTAAATTTTCAATAAAACATCCGATATTCTTTTATAAACGTTATCAAAAGGCTTTATTTCTCTGAGTATCTACGAGTATAATATTACTGAGTAGCTTTGTTAAACTCTGTAATCGCGTTTGTACAGCTGAATCCCCACTGCATTTTACATGAGCCGACAAAGTATAAGCAGTTATGTACAGGGCTTTATCTTAAATTATCTTTAGGGGCTGATTCTGGAATGTTCCGGGAGAGACAAGGTATTTCATTTATATAACATGACTGGCGTAAAAAATCTACTTAAGTATTGTAGGACACGTGTCTGCGTTTTAGAGAATCGAAGGTTTTATTCCAACAGTAAATAAATAATAAAGCTTATTACAAAACGAATTAATACATTTATTACAATTAAATATGGAGGCAAAGTGTGACTGGCTACTTAATAAAGATAATTATACCTATGTTAAGATAATTCCTGTATTAGTTATTAAAAATGCTTTAAAAAAATTAATGAAAAAATCTCCGTCTAGTTTCTTTTCAGGTTCTTCTCGAGTAGGCTATTCTTTTTAGTTTTTTTTTTAGGAGAGTCATTAGCTTTCATATGTGCCTCTAAGGGCCTAGGTGAATAAACGATTCTGAAGCTAGGCAGAATACTGTTTGCGTCGCCGAGTATTGGGCAAAAAAGATGTAAATGTTGCCATTAATACGCAAAGAAGAAGGCGTAAGTTTATATTATGCTGTATTTGTGTATTACTTCATAAAGCCAATTTTGACTAACTAGTGTAACTTTCAAAAGCAATAAAAGCTTTTCATTTTTCATTTTATGTAGCTATTGTTCGAAAAATAAATTGATGTCGTAAAATGACAATGCGAGATTCGTACTTAATAATACTGAGTGTTTATATACCTACAATTGATAAAAAGATATTTATCGGTAATTTTCCAGGACTTCTAAAATAAAAAAAAAACAACACAAGCGTGCCAATTTACAAGCGGCGTATATCAATAGCTTGTTCATCAGTTATTATAGAAAAAGAAACCTTTTTTCGAAAAATCATTTGATATACGTTAAATACAGTACAGGCTTGGAACTTTAACTTTTTTTACGTGGAAAATAGTTTTATATAATATTGCGGTAAATTTTTTAATCACTGGTTTGAGCACTTGCGTTACCTAGAGCTCAGTGCCTTGTAGGTAATTTAGGTATTTGCTGTGTAGATGTATATAGTTTATGCTTGGACGCTTTGTATATCAAGCCCCTAAGATTTTTTGACCTGTGTATGCTGAAAACATTCATATCGCACACACAATCACACACACCAGAAAAACAAATCGAGCTCACAACTCCTAGAACGAATACTGGTTTTTTTTAGTAAAAAGATATAATTAACGTTCTAAGGCAGGTCATTCTAGTTGTCACCGAAAAATAAACATACACACTCACCAAAAAACAGTCGGCAAAACTATTATCCTAACTTTCAGCGTTCCAAACCGTTCAGGCGGCAGGTCCAGACAGAATCTAGGTCACCAATTCAACGAACACGACACAGGGTGTTCCTTTTGTTTGTCTGTTCAATTTGGTGTTTGCTTTACAATTTAAATGCAGGTTGGGCTCTGAAACCCGGGCTGGTTTATTATGTAAGCCGGGTGGGTCAATTGTCTTTAATTAACACTAACATTGCATAAGGGAAGCTGTGAATAGTAATGAACGGAATTTAAATGCAGAAATTCTATTCTTTTTTACCAACAGTAAAATTAAATTAAAACATTACTCATAGGTACTAAACATATTCAATTAAAGTACAAACAAGTTTTAGAAAGGAAGAATATCGCGCATTCAATCCTGCGGTCATAGGGTCTCATGTCCTTTTGCTCCAACCAGTGAGCTACTCAAGCCCTGCCTCAAGAGACGAAATTATCCATTCCTCAAAATTATCAATTCCAAAAAAAGTATAACTTTCGATAGTAGTGAGAAAAAGTCACCAAAGTCTTTCTCTCTGATAATGTCATTATCTCGAAATATTAACTTCGTTGTGATATTAATCTAGGTTTAAACACAGTGAGCTGTCTTATATATTTTTATGTTTTACAAATTATTATATGTACCAATATTTTCGTAAATTAATACGCAGAAAACTACAAATCACACTCTTCGGATAAATAATAACATGATGAGAATCACACGCCAATTCTTCACAATTTCCCCACACAAATAAACATCTTTTCATAACGTTAGTGTGAATTGGATTGTTATTTTGTAGGAGACATAAATCAAACTTAGCGTCGAAAAAATGATATATTTGCCGATAAAACGACACTCTTGAATACATTTCGGGGTCTACTTGACGTTGTCAAATAATTTATATGGGGAATATTTGAAGTATGTTTTATCTATACGTGCATTGAACAGTCTCTTCAGTTACTACCTACTTGCCGTTTTTGAGTATCTCTATATACTCAGATATGGCATACATTAACGATTCAAACTGCCATAGGCTTTGTTTATGCATATAATTTTTCTTAATTATTTAAAGCCAATCGAACTGCCCGCAAGGTTTAACTGAAAACCAGCGTCGAGTTTTAACTCGACGTCATGCTGAGTTAAACCTTTTTGGCATTAATATTGTAAATTTTAAGTTGTTAGTCCTTAATTTTTGTGTCAAATAAATGTATTTTGTTATTTCTTTCTTATAAGCTACTGTCCTTATGTTTATAATAGTACAAGACTATATATAAATGCCTAGACAATAAAGACAGAAATATTTATTAGCTTAGATTCATTCCCATTCCATTAAAAAAGGAATACAAAAAAAGGATCCATCTGAAATACTAATAAATAGCAGCAAACTACAAAATATTTTACAAACAAATTATAAGATAATAAATTGAATTAGGCGTAACAGTAACGGCAAGTCATAACCACAAAGTTAATTTAATGTCTTAGTGTTAATCTCAATTAGGTAAACAAATTATTCCTTCTGCTTATACAATTTGCAAAAACTAAACGAGACAGTTTACAAAGTACCCTTAAAAAAGCAAACACTAAGGGATCAAGATTTAACGTAGACATTTAATTTTTACTTCGCCTGAACTAACTCCAAGTCGTGTTTAGATAATCGCCTCGTTAGTCTGCCGGATTATGCTGCCTTATTTAACATGGCTGCTGGCAAATAGCTTCTAAAATACGGACTCATTATTCTAGGACGAAACTAGGAACTGGTGAGGTATGTTTCTGGATCATTCGAATAGGAAAAACAATAATTGATTAAAAGCGTTGAAGTTTTGAAACGGATCTATAATTTAGATTTCATATCGATTTCTAAACTGGTTTCGAAGCAGTCTGGTGTAACTAAAATTGTTGTTTCTTTGTTTCTTACTCAACTTATTTTTGTTACATTTAGTATCAATTCATAAATCTTTCGTAATAACTACCTACATGTATTTTAAAATAAAAAATATTAACTGTACTCTGCATCTATTAAACGCTAAAAGATAAATGTGTGATAGTGATCATATTCTCAAAAACTTAACATATTTATTGATTTACCTATTCTTTCGCAATCACGTACGCACAAAAATGTTCTTGTTTTTTTACACACCTAACTTATTTCGTCCACCAAAGTATTTTAGACAACGTATACCGTAAATACATTTAGTAGTCTAAAATTAAAAGTCTTGGCCTCGGGTGTCTAGGCTATGTCGGTTGAGAACGGACGGTTGAGGTATAGAACAGACTTTGAATAATTAATTTGCAAAGTTTTTAGGGTAATTTAAATTTTTAGCAATCACATTTTACATTGCTTTGTGTAATAAACTAAGAAGTAAATATACTTTAAGTAAATATTCTTATACTAGGTTTATTTTAATTGTATTATTGCATTGGCAGTATAGTTAAGGATGCCATCTTCGGCAGCATCGTCACTTTCTATCAAGTAAGATAGCGGTCAAATGCTTGCCTATTTAGCATTAAAAAAATGCTTTTCCACTTGACCCACGGATTATATCATCTACATTCCGAATTTAATGGAATTCCGTTCAGCTGTTAAGAAATACTTCTTGACGAATATTCATGCTTCATATAAATAACATGGTAACGCATCAAGATGCATGCGCTTACAATATTACATTCAGTAATATATATCTTTCCATCAGGTGAAATAGTGGTCAAATACTAGTCTTAAAACGCTTAATATAAATAAAAATTACAAACTGTGCCCCACAACATTTACAGTGTTAATAAAAGCCTTTGTCGTATGATATAAGCTACTTTTATTTCAAGTCTAGCGAAACCATGGAGAGTCAGGGTATATCTGAATTTAATGCCTGTTGACATTTCATCTTATTCCGTATAGCTGTTAAACAAAGATTTCCCTAGTATATATACGAAGTATTATAGTTCTCTTCGAACTGTAAGATGCAAAGTTTATTCCGCCTGACCGCGCACAAGATGCAGCCAACAATGCAGATACTGGCTGTTAATTAGTCAGGAAATGCGCGCTGGCTCCGCTCAACAGTGAATAAACGAAGGAGACGAATGAAATAAGTACCAGCTTGAAGCTCTTGAGTTCATCGACCGACGAGCAAAAAGGCTCATTGGCGATGATAAGCTAGTCGAGTCCAAATTGCAGAGTCTCGGTCACCGACGTAAGGTCGCGAGCCAGCGAGTATTCTCGTAGTATATATCGTATACATTTTGGAGAGTGTGCGCAGGAATTACACGAGTTAATTCCACCTTGTCCATTTTACCATCTAACAACAAGACAAACTGTCACGTCATCCATATATGGTTGACATACCTCCAGTTCGCTCGAAGCATTTCGCTTCTACGTTTTTTTTTTTTTATTTGTGACAGGCTAATGTTTGACCACTATCTCACCTGATGTTAAGTGACGATGTGATCGAAGCTGGTAAACACACTAGACCTGGAATACGCAGGCTCTCAAGGATAACTGCCGGAACTCCGTATTTGGCTTGGCGGCAGACTTTCAACTTGATGGTGGTAAGCTACTTTGGTAGCAAGCCAGGCGAGCAACTCACAAAATGCTCTACCACCTCTCAAATGTCACCTGATTAGCACCACCCGGGGACCACGTGTAGGGAGTCAGACTTAAGGGGTATCCTCCTACGGACGTGGGTGACTCAGCCCCCTCTACGTTTACCATCCGTACTGCGAAGGAGTGGAACTCATTGCCCCCGTCATTGTTCCCCGAACGGTATAATCTGGGAGTCTTCAAGTCAAGAGTGAATAGGTACCTTCTAAGTAAGCACGCTACATCTTCGGCCGCATCATCACTTTCCATCAGGCGAGATTGTGGTTTTACAGGAATAAAAAAAAATAACGTTTCATAGTAGGTTCATATTTAATTTTAGCCTACGAAATAATTTTGATTTTCGTGGTTCTGCTTAAGCGTTTTTAACATGTCGGATATCATAGGCCTTCAGGCGGCCTAAACAATTCTGACACTAGGACTGGCCACTGGTTTTTACGACAAGTAAGCAACAAATATTCAGTATTTAATAACACGAGACTAGTTTCGGAACAGTCGCTGCTCCTTCATCAGACATTCTGGCGTCTCGGCATGTGTTGACAATCCTACTAGTCATTCAAAGATTGTCTGGAAGAGGTCGCTTTTAGCGATAAAACCGTATCCTGTTACACTTTTTTATAAATAGTTTGTCGTTCGCGCCGAACGGAGATCTCGCGTCGAAGGGAGATCTCGCGCCTACATTTTGTCTAACAAAGAATATTTGAGGTTAAACACTTATAACTTCTTTCTTTATAATAATTGATAATAGCGGAATTTGTGGTTCATGTACAAGATATTGTAAAAAAAATTTTCTTAAGGGGCCTGCGGAGGTTTACTTGCCCATACAATCGTAATACCGAAATTATTTATAATTCAAGCATATTACCACCATACTGTGCTGTTATTCAGATTCAAAACGTATCAATCTAGGTTCCTGGATAGTTTTTATTCCAAAATAATTACCTAAAACGAAATATAAACCAATTGATTTTCACACATTATAACGACGTAAATATCGCATCTTTAACTTGTTCGTTTTGTATTAAAAACTAACACATTTCTTTTGTCATTACAACAGGAACATAGATTATCATTTCAAGGTACTATTAATGCAAAAAACAATGGCTAAACATTACATTTTCATTCATAATTTTTGGTATTACGGCACCTATCATAATTTGTTTGGTCGGTAGTGCTATCGCATCAAGCATGGGCACACTTTGCCAGTTAAACAGAGACAGCCTATAGATCGTTTCACAGACTACCCCGGCCTCTTAAACATTCAGAAAATTTCAGTTATAAATGTGTAGCCATTTTTGAGATAGAGCCCCTGAGCTCTATCTCAAAACAGAATAGGTAAAAAAACAGTGACTTTGGTGGCCTACCAAATTGTTATTGACGACCCAGTTGGCGCAGTGGACAGGTGTCCGCCCTCTGCGCCGTGGATCCTGGGTTCGATTCCCGGCAGGAGTACAAATTCCTTCCCAAGGGATATTTGTGCTTCTGGTTTTGGGTGTAATATGTGTGTGATGTGAATGTTTCCGGCACCCACGATACAAGTCTTTGAACTTAGTGTGGGGCCGTGAGTGTGAATGCGTTTGTTGTTGTTGTTTGTTGTTATTTTGTTATTTTCCAACATAGTTTTTTTTTAAACCGGTTTCGTACTGTACTTATCAAGTCCTTTTTAACGATACCCCACAAGGGTAGATAGACAAAAATATTTTTTGCTCCCCACTTATGTGTATGGGTATATTTTCATTTATATAATTTTTATCGCTATTTCTGGCTTTGGGCTACAGCTTTACATATTCTCTGAGAATTTCAAGTTATTTTCTTGTATAGTTTAGAAGCTAGATGCCTCTGACAGACGGTTGGACGGACGGACAAAGTGTTGAAGGACACAAGACAAATTAGAGATCCCACTTCGTTCGATCAGTTTGACAGGAATTTAGATTTTTCCAGTTCTGCTGAAGTGAAATTAACAATTTCACAGGATACAATTTCACAGTTACGAAAATATGAAATAAAAATAGTAGCTGATTACGAAACTCACTTACTTAAACGACATCGAAATTTTTATTTAAAAATTGGTTACGAAAGAGTGAATATAAATTCCTCCGTCGTAGCTCCTTATAATAACTCTGTTAACAAAACGGACCATACCGAGAACTCTTTGATGTAACAACTTTTTTTTTATTCTTAAAATTTACCTATAGCTGAAATGAAAATTTGAAAATGAAAATTTGTTTATTTGGCAGAGAAAGACATAATACAGTACAATTGTGCTGTGGGCCCCAAACTAGGCAAAGCCTGTATCTTGGGAGCCCGATATGGTTAACAATTATAAAGAAATGCCTGTCTGTACGTGAATATTGAATTATCAATCAGTTAAAAAGAAACAAACAATATTTATATGTTATTAAAGAATAATAAGAAAGAGATGAATTTAATACATTACATAGCTGACCTAGTTATTGCCCCTTTATATACTATGAATAGTTATGTGAGATAGATACGTTATATATAATTTGGTTTGTGACGCGCCAGAGATCAAATTACCTAAAACCAAGTATATGTCATTCTTTGTATTAAAAAACAGTTTTGTTTTAGGTTTAGGTAGTCTAAAATATAATAAAGGGTTACTGTATTATTTTAAAGCAAAGTATTGCATTCATGTTAAACAAATGACCTGAAGTAAGAATACGAGAAGGTTACGACATACCGTATGCGAAAAAGTAAATAAAAAGAAAATTAATCAGTTTTGTAGTGCCATCTAACGTGGCAATGCTACCGCCATTTAGGGAACGCTATCTATTAGCAGTGTTATTTTAGAACACCTAAGTTTTGTAGATTATTTTATAGTTTACTAATTTCCGCCAATTAAATTTTCTTTCATCTATAGGTATATTTTTATATGAGCCAATATTTAACATTTTCAAGCAGCATTAAATAAATGAATAATTTGTTTTTATTATAAAAACGCAAAAATAAGGTTGCCGTATTTGAAAATCTATTTGTACCACTATCTAAAATATTTTAAAGACAAGTTGAACTAGATCTTTTCTGAACAAAACGAAGAACGCGCTAAAAACTTTAAAACCTAAACGAGCAGTGTCGGCCAATCTATCTCCTGATTGCGGTTCCAGTTAATGGTAGTAGCCAATTCCGTATCAGCGCCTTGCCTTATTTGAGAGCAAAGTTGCTAGTTGCTAGTCATTAACTTCGAGTAACTTCGTTATCCGACGGTCGGAGTCGGATCTTTGCTTCACGGTTCACAGCAAGTCTCAGTCTCAGCTGTGTTTCAAAATGAGCAAGATGAGATAATGTGACCCGCTTCCGTTTGAAACTGACGTACGAAAAATTTCACAACAAAATACGACTTTTTTTCTCAATCCTTATTAAGAAAACATTATTAGACAGGAGGTGAAAGAGAATGGCTGTTTGCGTTACGTGAACGTGTAAAGTGTAAGGAAAAATATATTTTATGTTAGGAGGAGCTTTGTGCGTTCGGCAGAAACGTTTATATAGCATATATCACAGAATACTATTACTCCCTACGCATATATACACGAAACGGTATCACGCTTGTATCTTAGAAATATTCAGCATGATTTTAGGTCATTTTTCCGACTTCAAATAAGGAGGAGGTGTGTATGTCTATGTTCGACTGTATTTTTTTTTATGTTTGTTCACCGATTTCTCCCCCATTTGTAAACCGATACTCAAAATCTTTTTTTGTTTGGTAGATTATACTTTAGAGATGGTCCCATATAAATTTTATCGAAAACGATCAAGCCAAAACCAAAATATAAGCGGTGAAGTCGGTTTTTGTTAGGTTGTTTACGTTTAAATTATAAACATATTTATTAGATTACCGAAACAAATAACATTTAATGTGTGTAAACTGAACAATTATTACTATTTATTATCTAAGTTAATAATTGTTTATGTTTGCATTTGTAGGTATATTAAATTCATTAAAAAACACCATCAACCGCGAGATACTTTTATTCTTAAAATATCCTGTTCATCCATAGGTTGTCTGTAAGAAATTGCATTATGTGATAAAGGCGCCCATTTGACATCAATATATATATTTCGTTTTTTATATTACTTGCGCTTAATAATAATGTATTGTACCTTTTTTAAAACTTTTCACATAGAAAAGCTATATTTTGTTATGAGTGCTTTATTTTGCAGAATATAACAATATTTTGTTATTTTTAATACATTTTTTTTTAGATTTTTCCTTCCAATATACTGATCAAGTGTACTCCACCTAAGATTACATCGTCACATTCCATCAGGTGTGATTTTAGTCAAACGTTATAAAAAAAAAGTATATGTTAGTATTAGAACACTTCTGAACTTCCACAGATGATATTTTTCTTGTCCGAAGATACCAAAGGTTTCCATAAGGGCAAGATTCTTTGGCCAGATAAGCGTGTTTATCTTTGGCCCTGGGTATTTTAGGGCAATGTTGGTCCAGGTAATCCTGGTTTGGGATGGCAGTTTAGATATATTCTCTGTGTTTAGATTATGTAAATGAATGGAAAACATGAAATGAACATGAAATACCTATCACAGTTTTGGATGAGTCGCAGTAAATATTTTAATATATTATTATGCTGTTAGGAATAATTACATAAATTATATACTATATGTTAAATATAAAACCACATATATACCATTTCTAAACGAGTAAAAACGAATATGACCGGATAACATGATTGTCCGAAATTCTCAATTCAATGTAAATGATTAAGTTGCTGCTTCTAAAGGATATGATATACAAAGCGCCTGAGGCGCGCTCCCCGGGCGCTGTGAAGATATCATTTATGGCGCGTATGGGACCTTAATATAAAAAGAGGCTATCAGTAATTGGGCGAACCTAACTACTCGTTTGGTCATCATACCTCCTCAAAACTACTACACTACTTGCTCAAAGTTAGCGATAATATGGTCGTGAGTAAGTTTTCGTGAACACGTTAGGCAAAGAGAGGATCTCCAAAAAGGCCAAGAAGTTTCAAGGATAACCGTTTCGATTTTTTTCTCTTTTGCTAAATAGGCAAGCATTTGACCACTATCTCATCTGATGGAAAGTTATGATGCGGCCGAAGATGTGACATGCTTGCCTAGAAGATTTCGTATTTTACTTATCAAAGTATTTATACTTATCAAAGATTTTTCAAGACTGGAGTGTATATTTACAACTTCAATAGAACATTTTAAGCAAACATAGTACGTACAATATTTATCTAATCATTGCTTTCTACTTACTTTAATGATCAATCAATCCTGATCCAATCTTTAGTTTCTAAGTCGTTAATTTTGCATGTATTAACGAGCTTGCAGTGCTGATTACTACAGTGATGATTATTATATACATAAGCCAAAAGGAAATTGACATGTTTTTATCCTGAATGCTTTGCTCGTTCAAAAAACATGCATTTCATTTTATATCAAAATAAATATTTGTAAATGCAATCAAATTCGGAAATTTTTATCGATTTTCTTGTGACGAGTGATCAATTTCTAATTTAAAAGAATTAAAAAAAACTTTACATATATATATTAATCTCTTGCATATTGCAACCTGAAAAAGTTGAAAATCATACCTAACATCAGTCAGTTCACCAACAAGATAACAAAGTAATCGATCAGGGACAACGAAGAAGTCGTTTGCAATTAATCAAGCACAGTTGCAACCGACAGCGCAGTTGCCTTGGATCTAAAGCTTTAAAAATGTAAGAGTCTAAAATAGGTGCCATGTGGCTACTGACGTCACTGCACTTATTTTAGGACACGGGTGCTGAGCTCCATACAAGCGGTATGCAAATGCCCGTTGAAATGAAGTTTTTAAAATAGGTGACGCAGTACATTATTATAACAAGAAAAAAAATGCTGAACGTTTTTAATTAGAATACGTTCAGTCTTAGCAGCATAACCGCAGTAAATTTTCGCATAAACTATGTATTTTAATGGGTGGTACTGTAAAATGTATAAAAAACGTGACACAAAGAGTTGTTTTTATTATGATTATACTAGCTGCGCCCCGTGGTTTAACCCACGTAAGTCCCGGACACGCGTGAATTAGGGAATAAAAAATAGTCTATGTGTTAATCCAGGATATCAGCTAACTCCATACCAAATTCCATCACAATTGGACCAGCCGTTTGAGCGTGAAGAAACAACAAACATACAAACACACTCACAAACTTTTTCCCTAATAATATTAGTGTGATTATATATGAGAAAAACTTTTGAGGTTGTAAAATTTTTTTCTAAATAATAATTGTTTGATTTCTGTATTTTTTGTTCAAGTACAGAATATAACAGATATTATACGTAAGTTTCAGCGTTCAGGGTGAAACCGTTTTTGAGATAGACCCCGGGACAAAATAGGTCAAAAACAGTGACTTTGGTGCCCTATCAAATCGTTATTTTCCAACATAGATTTTTTTTAAACTGGTTTCGTACTCTACTTGCCAAGTTTTTTTAACAATACCCCCAAGGGTTATAAAAATATATAGCTCTCCACTTACATGTATGGGAGCCCCCTTAAGATTTTCATTTATATAATTTTAAATGTCATAGGGCATCTGGCTTTGGGCCGTAGTTTTACATGTTCTTTGAGAATTTGAAGTCATTCCCTTGTATGGTTTAGTCGCTAGATGCCTCTGATAGATGGACGGACAAAGTGGTGAAAGACCTTAGTCAACTAAGAGATCTTGCTTCGCTCGATCAAAAAACTACGCTACAAAATATCCAGACCTCTTTTTTTTAACAGTTGAAAATGTTACGTCATCTTAATCCATATTCGATGGAGATAAACTGATTTACCTTATTATGTGCCTGATTATGACGATGATATACGAACTGCACGATCTAGTTCTCCATCCCCGTTCTATTATCGGACAAGCAGACAAACTGCTAAGCGACACCGCTATATGGTAGACACTCCACAAATACGCACGAAGCGTTTTGCTTCCACATTCATTGTGCGAACTGCAAAGGAATGGAACTACTTGCCTGAGTCGGTGTTTCCTGATGAGTATAATATGGGAGTCTTCAAGTCGCGAGTGATTAGGTATCTTTTAGGCAAGCAAGCTCCATCGTCGACCACATCGTCGCTTACCATCAGATGAGATTGTGGTCAAAGGTTTGGCTATCTTGAATAAAACATTATAGTATACAGCAGATAGGAAGAAAATTGTTTATTACTCAAAACTTCTCTTTAGCACATCTGCATAATCCCTACGCTTTCCAAAAATTTACTCAAAATGGAACATAGGTGTGAGGTCAGTAGTAGGTTGCTACAACTTAAAATAAAATTGACATAACTTCCTCAACACGAATGTAAAAGTTCATAACGTCGCTTAGTTTCACCGAGATAAGGCTCTGCGGAAGCCAGTTTAAAGGTGCTATAACTCGACTCTACAAAATTACAATTTTTCACGAGGATCCCTCGACAAACGACCTCTCGCATGCTCGCAAACTTTTGATTGATGCCCCTGACGTTACTCTGATACAACTTCATAAGCAAAGTTAATTAGCCGTATTACATCACCTAATTAGCCGACCTTCAATTTTCCACACAAAATATTCTAACTGCTATGTTTACGCGACGAAACAGGCCAAAACATGACAATTTAAACCTTAATTGCATTAAAACAGTCCGACGTTAGCACACCTAAACACGATTAGTTAAGAAAACATTTAAGTACAAACAAAGCTTTGGAAACGCGAAACAAAGTAAGGGTTCCTCTTTCAATAAAATGTAAGAGTGAGGGCTAATGACGTCAGTCAACCCTGAGACAGCCATTGGACTGAAACAAACCCAATTACGTAGTTTTATTTGAATTGAAGAGATCTGGCGTAGGAAATAAGTGCAATGCCACATTTTCTTTCAAGGGGTTGGGAAAAGCACTTCAACTATAATTTGTAATAAATATTCTGGACCGCAATCAATAATTGTGGTATTTTATTGATTTATATTTTAATTTTTTTCATACGAAGTCTTAACTATGATTAATAGTCCCATACTTTGGTGACGTGTATTTTGATCTTGATCAGGTTCTTGACGATTTTTCTTTTAAAACGAAGACGAAAAAATTTTAGTTAGCTTACTTGAGTGGCGATATAAGCACGGCCTTCTAAGCACGGGTATCAGGTTCGATTCCCGACGGGAATACGAGTTTTCTCTCCAAGAAAAATTTGTATTTCTGGTTCTGGTTGTGATTGTGTGTGCATTGATGTTTCCGGCACCCACGACACAAGGCAACGAACTTAGTTTAGGGTTGTGAGTGTGAAAGCGTTTATGTTAATGTTTATTATGAATTTATTATTGCTTTTACCAGTTTATAAGTTTAAAACGTTGGTGGACTACTTAACATTTTCAGTTTTTGATTTTTGATTTTTGATTTTGATCTTTTCAATACTAACTACCTTAATTCAGACAATTTGATAATTAAGTCACTTTAGAAACAATCTAGATTTTATCAGTAATCAGAAGTTATATGACCCCATTTTATGATAGAAAGGTCTCTAATGCCATTCAATATCTCACTGTACGAACGTCTGAAAAATCTTTAAGAGTTTCCCGTGCAAGCTATTAACTTTGAACATGTTTAATGTACGTAGGAACCGGGCGCTCTGTTGAAAGAAATTACTAGATAATTTGTTCTGGGACGCCATAAATCTTAGGCAATACGCTGAGAACAACACTGGGTGGTCTGTAGAGGGAATAGCTAGGATATTATTAAAGGTTTAACATATAGATTAAATTAAAAAAAAAGTATTTTCTAACAATACATTTTAATGTTTTGGTGAAATAATAAAACTATTTTGTATGTTGTATATTTTAAGGAATATGAACAAAATGTTTTCCTGCACCTTCTTGAATGACTGGTAAAAATGCTATATTAGCACTAAGTCCTCCGTGTACAGATGGATACTGCAAAATAATTAATAAATAAATACTATCAGTTCGTATTAAACAATCATATTTGATACATAGTAAACAGGAATATATTTACTTTAATGATGTAGTGACTTTAGAATAGAATAGAATAGAAAAAATCTTCAGTCCTTCTTGTGCTCTTTCTGCCTATTCTCACATAGCCATCGCAAGGCCTTGTCTAGCTATAATCTCTTCCGCAGCACCTGGAACTGACTACCGAGCATTACCCAAGGCGAGGCCGACCTACGAAACTTCTGTATAAGTAAGACTGACACTACATATTCGTTATTGCAAGATACTCTACCATTTTCGTCAACTAGCTAAGCCAGCCAAGTCTGTAAGTTTTTTCGTCGATGGTGTTCGTATTTGATTCTCTATTTCTATGTCAATTTTCCTCCTCCGTTGGTTGCTTGCGTCAAAATTTCTTTAGTCGAATCCTTTTCTCCATCACAAGATATTAGTTTTATTTTTTACGGGCTAGTCAATATCTAGGCCTTTTATATAAGAATATAGAAAGGTCTTATAATGATTTTGTATTTACCCATTTTAACTGCTTGCTAAGATTCCTCCTCACTCCTTTATAAATTATATTTTCACTTCTGAGGTCATTTCTTGGCTCGATGCGTACGACATTTTCGTAACGACATAATTGAAACGCAAGCAAAGCTTAAAAAAACCGACTTTACCGCTTATATTTTGGTTTTGGCTTAATCGATTCCAATAAAATTTATATGGGACCACCTCTGAAGTATAATCTACCAAACAAAAACAAAACAAAATCGATTCATAATTGGCGGAATTATCACGTAACATACATACAAAAAAAAACATACAGTCGAATTGAAAATATCTTTTTTGGCGTTGATTGAAAAATACGCGTCTTTGTTCCCTAGACGGTACGATCTTCTACATCTTCGGCCCCATAATCGCTTTTCATCAGGTGAGGTAGCGGTCAAATTATTGCCTATCGAACATAAGAAATAAAAATAGTTATACTCTTTTAAGTTAGTTAGTACTCTTTTTAACCATAGTATTTTTCCGCTAGAGTCTTTACTACTTCCGCAGCTCTCCTGATTTTATTTCCCATCCTTTGATGAAACAAATATAAAATAAAATTCATAAATCAGTTAGTTAAAAACAAGTGAATAATTTAATTCCAATAAATGGCTGTTTAATTTATTTACGCATTGTTAAATTCAGCATCACATTGAAAAATCAATCATTAAATGGTTGATGAACCAAATTGTGTACATACACAAATAAACCGTAATGTTTTGCTTTATATATTGATTGCTATGTTATACAAATTTCTAATGGACGAGACAGTGGCTATAAAACACGAGAGGCTAAACTCCAGACTCGTAAAACAAAGTCTAGACAACAGGTAAACGAATGAGAGCATCAAGTGATCTAATCCTACTCAAAATGAATCTTCTCACAAGGATTGCTTTGTCGTGGGTAATCGTATTAAGTTCAGATCTTAGTAGACAGGGTCATATCTTTATATGACGGGGTCATATCTATATATTGCGCTAGTAGGCTTCCATTAGCTTGAATATTTTCTTTGAAAGTAGAGTCTTTAATACTTTCAAAGGAAATGTTTAAGCTAATGGAAACCTACTAGCGTTTTTATAATATTATTTCATTTAAGTAGTAGTGGGCTTGAGCATTTCAATTACATATAAGCGCGATGCCTTGTACGTGCCTGTATCCTAGGTCTTTGATATATAGATTTAGGAAATATTAGGCAATTGGCGCGTAGATAAAATACTAAAGATTAGTAAATCTATAAAAAACCGTTTGATAATAAAAAAAAACTAAAATAAATAAATTAATAACGTGAAATAATAAAAGTAATAAAAATACAAAGAAATGTTAATGCAATAAATCATTAGTATTAATATAATCATTAACAATATAAAAGCATTTTAAATTAGAAGTTTCTTAAGTCTTGCTTGAAACTTATTTATATTAGAATGACTTCAATTATTTCCTTACAAAATCATCTTCAAGGGTACAGCAATTTTAGTCGTGAAAAGGTAACAAACAGATTATTGAGAGGCTGAGTTATTTTCGATTTACCACAATTAACACGGATAATCAATTTTTTTATTAAAGCCTACTATGCATTGCATTTTATTTCCAAATTATGTTGCCAAACCATGGCTTGGATTAATAATTACTGTATGTGTCACCTATAAACACAATATCTAGTTTTATATGGGTATGTTTAATTTTGAGCTCTATTCAGCTGTAAATCTAGAAGTTGCTTATATTAGACTATCCTGCAAAGAAGGGCATCGCTGCGGTGTGCCTCGTAATATGCTCGATAACGCCAGTTGACACTTGCCTTAGATTTAATAGGGTAAATAAATAAATAAAATTTTATATATACCGATATTCAATTGCAAATTCTATATATATATATATATAGAATTTGCATTTGAATAGCGGTGAAAACAGCATTCAATTCCATGCAGTAGTTTTTGCGTGATGCGCGTACAAACATCCAGACAGGCAGAACGGTAAAATGGAGCCTATATTTTAAGTTAGACCTATAGCAATTTGTAGCAATTTGTTCTGTACAATTATATTGTAAAACTTAACAAGATAAAAAATTTACTACTCAGTCATAGTTTTCTTTACGAACTTAATGCCGAGATTTGCAAAAGGCTTATGATTCACAAAAGCCAACGTAATACAATAAAATAACGAATTTTCCCTTGAGCTGTCCCGTATTGATCAGTTTTGTCCCTGTTTCATATCTCTACTCTGATCATATACTATTGAGAAATAATATTTTTCGTATATCCAAGATAAGCTTTGAAACTGCGGCGATATGGGTTTTTTACACCGTAGGGAATAATAATACGTCGGGTAGACTGAACCGAATTTTCTTTGAAACTGGAAGAGTTTTGATTTCGGGCGGTAGGTATACTGAACTACTTTGATTGAGGAGTAAAAGTGGGGCACAATAACAATAGTATTTACATTATAAAATTATGTTTGTGGGTTTGGGAACTTGAGCTGCTTGATAAAAATTATATGACCTTGAGAGATCTGCTATGTTTTGTGAGTGCAGTTAAAATAACCAGTTGACTACTACTCCTATCTCTTTCCTCCTTTGCATTAATTTAGGAGTAATAATTAGTTGTTTCGGTATGACGCCGCAACTGACGCAATTTTAGAATATACGTTTATCTCACCCTCTACCACCGCCTGGTGAATTTTTTTTTTTTTTTATTACTAGTCCAATGCGATACTTATTGTATAGTATAGTAGAAATAAAAGTTATTGTCTTAGATAATTAAATTATGCGTTAGATAAGCTCTGCCAACAAAATTCTTATTGCTGTCTATGACAATGTCAGATGTCCACTATATATGTCGCCGCGACTTTCTGTTATATATGACAATATAAACAATTAACTGGCTACACCAACCCGCGCAGCGTTGTACATCTTAGTGTAGCACTTTAATAGCAAAAGTTCAAATTGGTTGTAAGCTGGGTGTGTCTCACGGCTCGCTTACCTTACTTCTTGGCACTTATTCTTGGTTCGGGTCTCCTACATGTATACCCACCCTCACTGCTTCGTGATTAGGTCTCTTACCTGTTGAAGAAATATAACGCCGATGACACTACTGCCCTGTAGCGTCATCAGACATGAGGTCCATCCCAGAATGATCCGGGATGGAACCCCAGCAGCCCCCCATTTAATTGTGCGTCAGTAAGTTAGGACTTGGGACACTTTACGTTCTCTACTAATCCGGAAGAAGCTATAAGTCCAGTGATATTATGTCAGTCAAATTATTCACCAAAGAATCTTAAGCAGTCCGCGGGTACCCATGCACCAATATATTGACTTCGCCTCTGAAGCAATATCAGATCCATACCCCCTCTTCCACCCCCTCTTCAACCCCCTCTTCCACCCCCTCTTCATCAGATCCATACCCCCTCTTCCACCCCCTCTTCAACCCCCTCTTCAACCCCCTCTTCCACCCCCTCTTCATCAGATCCATATCCCCTCTTCCACCCCCTCTTCAACCCCCTCTTCAACCCCCTCTTCCACCCCCTCTTCATCAGATCCATACCCCCTCTTCCACCCCCTCTTCAACCCCCTCTTCCACCCCCTCTTTCACCCCCTCTTCCACCCCCTCAATGTTACCAAGCTCGTCCACGCTTTCGCATGGACGACGTACAACGGGCTGGCTCAAGATAAGAGATCAGAAAAGTAATACTATGTCAAAGGGAGTCAATGTGGATCTTCGTACACTAAACCTATTCTCAGGTAATTGTGACCAATTAGGGACAAATTATATACATCAGAGAACCAACTAACAATCGGCTAACTTTATACACCAAAATCCTTTTGGAATCTCACACTCAACGAGCCACTAATTATCGATCTCGGGGACATAACCAGTAACTACCCTCAACACAGTAAGTCTAGATCATTTGGGACAATTATCAATAATCGTTCTCTGATATTATAGGACCTGATTGGCAACGCTATATCAAGTAAGAATTAATATTTACACAATCTTTACACAAAGGGGTAAACAGTATAGACATAATAAAAATCATCAAGCTTAGACTAGGCACTTAGCTTTCATCCTTTATGCACTGTGACTCCTCCTGCACATCCTCGGCACCAAAATCCAAACATAGCCATACTTTAACTATTAGATAGAAACTTCGCGAAACGAGTATTAATAATACTGGCGGAACACTACACTCTTTGAAAGCGACTCGCAAAATGAGCTCCTGACATTCAAAATGGCGCGCCTTTTTCCTACTGCAGTGTTGCCATCTAGCGGTTCCGGTAATTTAACTTCAGTGCTGCCCTCTGTCATCGACCATTCGATACTATAATTATTATACGATATTGACATCGCGAAAGTCGCGACACACCCAAACGACGGGGATTTGAAAAAGTGTTTTACAGTTTTCATTAGTGATAAGGCATACGATATTGATATCGCGAAAGTCGCGACACACCCGAACGGCGGAAATTTTGAAAAATAAGTTTTTCTGTACTTGTTATATTATTATATATACACACCTTTTCATCTTTCATAAATTATATCATAATTATTATTTTTAAGCCAAATCTTAAGTAATTTATAATTCCAACTTGTGTCATTCTCAAACCCACGTATTCAGATTTATTTAAAATACATTTATTCAAAATTATACCAATATAACTCGAAAATAAATTACATATTACAATACCTAATACGTATCCTTAAAGATTGGTTTCTTTAAAACAGACTTCCTAATACTATGATGCTATGTTCATTGAAAAATTTCTTCAACTTATTTTGAATAATCTTAACGTATTGTGTTATAAATATATTATGGGAGGACACTAGATATGTACAAAGAAACAACAGACATAATCATGAAAAAGGAAACCAGTTAAAAAACAAGAACTCTTTCATCATCCTTTCCTAAAAGTTTCCTTTGTTACTTAACTATCGGTGTGAGCTCTAGTATATATTATGCAGATTGGAAGTAAATGGTTTATATCTCCTCAAATTCTAATGGGATTTTTGCATTTACTTTCTTTTAAACATTCGCCTATTGAGTGATCATTTGACTAACTAAATGTTTTTGTAGTGTTCTCATATCAATTGATAGTTTGTGGATTTTCCAACTAAGCAATTAATATAATAAAAAAAAACTCATTACGAATATCTGTCGTAGACAGACCTTCACAAGCGAGGAAGAGAAGTTCCTCAGATGTATTATTGGAGTCAATTGGACTTTGTAAAAGAATGTCAGTTTCCTTAACTCATTGATAAAAAATACAATATTCATATAATATGCATAAATAAACATTGATGAAAAATACTAATTTAGAAGAATAAATTTTTCCGATAATCAGTTGTAAAGATTTGACTGCATCAATAATTTAGATATAATGTGACATATTAACAATTTGTAAGTATTGATTAAATGCTTCACGTCTTATTGTTTGAGGTTTATAAGTATATATACCTACCGGAAAATATATGAACGAACTGAATCACATTCGATGACATGTATGTAACACAATCAAATTCAAGAATTTTTTTTTTTTTTTAATAAGAACCGTTTGGGAGATATCCCGCGTTTCAGTTTTCACTGGAATCGAGCCCAATACCCGCTAAGGAAAAAGTGAACGCGCACCCAACCACTCCTATTCAAGACAGTCATTTATGACGGTGACTGAGGCTACAGCCGTTCTAATTCTACCCTTATTCTTGAAGCTATGAGCTATTGAGGAATAAATATTTATCGGTAGGGATATCAAAGAACATTTTCAAATCCTGCCAGTCAAAATAAATTCCAAAATCTGAGTTGATTTAAATAGACCTATGTTAATCAGGTGCTCTGTTGAAATAAATGTAAAACAGTGCCTATTGCCAGCAATACTGACTATATCGGTGCACAAAAACTTTCTTTGGTAGACTTGTACTCCACTGTCTGATCAACATCGTGTCATATTTTTGCGGTTTCATCCTAACCCAAGCTAAAGGCAGCCAAATTTGGGCATTATTTCTTTTTCTTGAAAGCTAATAAACTGAGCCAATCCGCATTCCGATCACGCGGTTCAATGGCTTAATTCAAATGTAATAATTTCACTCAAAATCAAGGAATTCTCTATTTTAACGTGTTTGAATTATTCCTACATTTGAGTAACGTTATAGATCAGTAGAAGTTGGTTCCCGTTATAACTTTATTGCTATTGTCGCCTAAACAACATCACATATCATCGTATTAACATATTTATATTCCACACATTTCATGTCTGTACTACTATACACCATTGAATAGTTCCGTTAGAGGTGAAGTGAATCCCGGATCCCGAAAACTCAGACCATACTCACCACAACAATGTATTGCCATCGAAACTAAACTAACATGTACAAAAATGATCCGTAAAATGAGGGGAATTGGGGGTCACTCCATTTGAAACTTTTGATCCGAACAAACATACAAACTAAAATCGTGAGTCAAGCCGTTGCATTTATATAAAGTATAATGTGTAAATAAATACAAACATTGAAAGTTAAATAAAAGTTAATAGAATAGAGACAAAAAAATTATTGGAAATGATAGGAATTTTAATTCTACCGTACCAAATGTATTATTTATTGTTAAAGATATTATTATGTATTCTTTCCTTTTACCTCCTTATTCGTTAAATTTGATTAACTCAATCTCAAAGAATTAAATTTCATTAAAAAAGAGGAATAGAAAACCAGCCCGGCGCAGACATAGTCTGCGCACCAGTGTTGGGCGTATCCCTTATGCCAAAATGAGTCTAAACAAACAACCAATCACATATAAAATACTTGTGATTCTAATAAAACATGAAAACAATATACGTCATTTATTTATTTACGTCCTACCAAAGCATTATTTAAAAATATTGATCATGTGATCTCATTTATATTTCAATGTTCGCAACATGTACCTGTCTACGACCTGGTAAAAGATCAATCTCTGGGGACTGCCGATAGAAGTGAAAATTATATATAATGTACATATACACATTATACATAAATAACCATTATAAGTTGATCCCCGATCGTGAGCAATATGTATCGCGCGTAGAGCTCAACAAGTATTGGCCGTCAGTGACGAGACGCGAGTTCCATGAATTTTGTTCACCAAAAAGTGCTTAACGCGCCCAAAGAAATTTTCACTTCAAAAACCTACACAGCTATTAAATTGTATAAACACATAGAGTAACACAACAAGAGGTCCGATTGTTTGATGTAGACATAATTCGAGGGAAACGCTTCGCGCGGCTTTATTAACCTAGTGCTACAGGCCATTATAATATTTGATTATTACAAAGACTTTAAGCTGTCAATGACACACTATAAATAATGAAATTTGATTTCCTATTCATTTACAATGTCGTATATGTGAATAATTACGCGGTAACGCACGACCTCTTGTGTCGTTTATGGTACTAAGTACTATATTAATACTAGCAGCTCGCCCCGAACCGAGGCAATTGCAAAATACCAGAAACCCATTCCCTGACCCCTGTTCCAATTCCAACCCACGATCCCCTGTCTGAATGCTAAGTTCTCCATAATTATTAAGATGAGGTATTTGTCGTCCTCTGATCAACAATTGTTTAAACTACACCGCCCCACTAAGAATGGCATCGTCGCGCCGCGTAATATGCACGCCAACGCCAGCCGACATCTGACAATTAGGCCTAACAGAGAAGACCCACTATTTAAATATATTAATAATCGCTATAAATATAAAGCCGCTAAACTCATCCGTCTGTCCGTACATCCGCAAACTCCTCCTATACCACGCAACGGTCTTTGTAGCGATCTTTAACATCAGCTAGAAAATTGTTACGGAAGGTGTATATAATAAAACCTAATCAAGCCCATATGCAAGTCGAAAGCACTATTTTGCAACAACTCATCGAAAAATAAATGTTCTAAATCTGACGTAGGTCAAACTAAAATTTACATGAAAATGATGTACTAGCGAATTGTGGTTCTTCAAAAATCCTAAAGAAAACTCCGTAATAGCATATCTTTAACGGTTGACTCATCGTAATTACTCATTACATTAAAATTTAATTAAAGAGTTGCGTTACGTCATAAGTATATTCATTCTATAGTATTATTAGGCATTTAATATCATTCTAATAAACAAAGACATCAAAAGTTAAAGATAAAACCGAAAATTTATTCACGGACCAGAGTTGGCTGCCACCGACTGCACTACCGATTCCATATATAATCAAAGGATCACACTTCACACCTGGAAATGTGTGTTCCTCCCATTTCCGTTATATTACACCCACGCGACGCCGGGACAGTTCTGCGGGTAGTTATCAAAACAGGGTTTCTAATGACTTTACCACGAAAGATGTTGATCTCAATGGTTGGGCTGACAGCCTGAGAGCTCTTCTGAATTCTACAAATCACCCAGCATATACAAAATAATTGTTAACAATAGCATATTATGAGTCTGGGATACTAGGCTTAGAAAAAAAATAAACCTGTGATATAATTATGCATCCGCGCTTCCTTTAACTAAAAATAGCAATGGTATCGATATAGGTATAGTAGTGATCGATTCTTAACAACGAGCTTAGAAATTAAATCGTTATTTTAATTTAGTTTTAGTTTAATTGATTAATTTTATTTATATTCTCATTTATGGCTTATAACATATGTATATATATACATTCCAATAACAATTGTATGTCCTCTGCATTTGTTGCTTAAGCGCAGGAACCAACAAATACGAAAGCTTCAATCTCAAATGCGCGGCCGGTATCAAGAGAGACCTCCGAGACCCGGGACTACATATTTTCTCCTGTATCATTTCTATGGGGAATACGCATAGTTATATTCATGTCTCCAATCAATTGCTACTAGTACATTAATTTCCGCAAATAAAATTTTACTTCAATGTTTTTACATTTTACTACTTACACACATAAAAATAAACATTAAAAAATGCGGGTATGTTTCTGTAATTAGAGTCAGGAAACGCAATTCAATATCATCGACAACGCTTGTTCTCATTGTAGTAACTGATCTATGTTAAAGGAACCTATTAAAGCAATTATGCAAATTTGAAACAAGTTTATATGTTCCGAACTATCTCAACCGTTGTCACTCATTCGTCACCTTCTCTCCAACCACTCAAGCTGAACGTTTCATTATTGATTCTATGAGTCGACAGTTTTTCAAACGGTCTTATATGGATGTTAAGTTTCTTAATTGAATAGGTACTCGGTTTTAATTACTATATCTTACACATGTCTATCTTGACCCTATTTAAACTTTTGAAAGATGAGTTTACGAAGAGAATAAAATTTCCCCTAGTTGATGAAACGACGGTGACGTTACCAATCGTTGAAAATTACCCATTACAAGTGTAGCAATTCCTTTAATATAATACAATTTACATTACTAAGGCTTGTAGTAGCCATATCAAATAGAAATTGAGACCGATGAAGGGTGACTACATAAACACAAATAGTAACCAACACATTAAGGCCATCAAGACCCATATTTTAAAGAACCCCCAGCAAGTTAACAGTCTACAGTCCACATATGGTTTTCCGCGTAAGAATTTCAATGGAGTGTATTAAATCTGGAATTAGAGGTAGTGTCTAATCTCAAACGTGGACTCGGTAGGATAAATCCTAAGCCTCAAACAAGTCATGAGACATGGGCAAAACATTTATGTCGTTCTTAGAAATCGGTTAAATAACAAAAGATAAAAAATAATAATTGAAAAGCGTAAATAACGCGAGCAAAAGAAACATTTAAGGCAATACGATTACAGTACAAACATTGCAGACTTTGTCTAAATAAAATAATTATCTCACCGGCAAACCAAAATTGTAATCAGACTGATGTGAAATGATCACAGAACACTATATGAACGATCTAATGAATCACGGATAACATATTTGTTATAATTGTACTTAAGCACGATATTTAGAAAGATTGATAAAAATAAAATAAAATTGTAATTATCACTGTCAAACAAAAAAGAAAAAAGCTTACAATTTTACAGCCACTAAATGAGCCATGGACTCTTCACAGAGATTCTTCTCATGAAAATGAGCTCATAATTCCAAAGCACACACAGGGAGCGCATTAAAAAAAACGAAACCCCTTTAAATAAACTATTGCTGATAAACTATAATTAGACACCGTATAACCAATGATATCAAAAAATCTACTGGACTTGTGACATACTCTATACACTAAAGCCAGAACTAGTGTTTAACTAACGTCAGTACAATTTACCTACAGGCAGAGTTAAACTTAATACTGTAATAAGCAAATCTGGAGGACACCACTAAATGACAATGGCACTACTTTTAATATACTACAGGTCTCATAGAAATGCTTTCCGGAGATAAAAACCTGACATTTGAAATTATCTTGACTACCTACAATCTTGCACCGCTTGTAAACGTGTAGAAATTTCTTAAAATTTTCCCATAAAACCCGTCTTTACAATAAAACATAGAAGGAAAAAAATAATAATTGCATAACTTTTCCTGTTACTAAGGCAAGCCTTGGACTCATGGATTTTAAAATTCAGTTATTTTTTCACATGGCTAATACTACAATTTTATCGATTCCATCATCAGTACCTGGATGACCGAGCTTTGCTAGGATAAAAGGATGTTTTCTAAAAATTAAACCTAGCTAGATCGACTTATCGCCCCGAAACCCTCTGCATACTAAAATTCATGAAAATCGTTGGAGCCATTTCCGAGATTCAGATTAGTTATATATATATATATACAATATATACATATACACAAGAATTTCTCGTTTATAGGTATAAACTATCTCCCGCACTGAACCAATCGTTGCAATCTTCCGAGTCATCCGAATCCCTTAACGATCCTTCCAGTTTCCTTGACACAATAAATATATTTAGCAATAAATGGTTTAATGAAGATGGTGCCGAGTCTGTGCAATGCCAACAATCGTAACTTTCCTCCGAACTCAAATTCTCATACAACGATAGGTATACCGATGACCGATACCTACACACAAAACCATTGAACCAAGGCTTCGCGAACCGCAATTAACACACCCAACACAATTATAATTTAAAAAATATTTCGTCCAGGTTCTTTCATATCCCAGCATCTCCACCATGTCGCCGCGACTTTCTGTTATATATGACAATATAAACAATTAACTGGCTACACCAACCCGCGCAGCGTTGTACATCTTAGTGTAGCACTTTAATAGCAAAAGTTCAAATTGGTTGTAAGCTGGGTGTGTCTCACGGCTCGCTTACCTTACTTCTTGGCACTTATTCTTGGTTCGGGTCTCCTACATGTATACCCTCACTGCTTCGTGATTAGGTCTCTTACCTGTTGAAGAAATATAACGCCGATGACACTACTGCCCTGTAGCGTCATCAGACATGAGGTCCATCCCAGAATGATCCGGGATGGAACCCCAGCAGCCCCCCATTTAATTGTGCGTCAGTAAGTTAGGACTTGGGACACTTTACGTTCTCTACTAATCCGGAAGAAGCTATAAGTCCAGTGATATTATGTCAGTCAAATTATTCACCAAAGAATCTTAAGCAGTCCGCGGGTACCCATGCACCAATATATTGACTTCGCCTCTGAAGCAATATCAGATCCATACCCCCTCTTCCACCCCCTCTTCAACCCCCTCTTCCACCCCCTCTTCATCAGATCCATACCCCCTCTTCCACCCCCTCTTCAACCCCCTCTTCAACCCCCTCTTCCACCCCCTCTTCATCAGATCCATACCCCCTCTTCCACCCCCTCTTCAACCCCCTCTTCAACCCCCTCTTCCACCCCCTCTTCATCAGATCCATACCCCCTCTTCCACCCCCTCTTCAACCCCCTCTTCCACCCCCTCTTCCACCCCCTCTTCCACCCCCTCAATGTTACCAAGCTCGTCCACGCTTTCGCATGGACGACGTACAACGGGCTGGCTCAAGATAAGAGATCAGAAAAGTAATACTATGTCAAAGGGAGTCAATGTGGATCTTCGTACACTAAACCTATTCTCAGGTAATTGTGACCAATTAGGGACAAATTATATACATCAGAGAACCAACTAACAATCGGCTAACTTTATACACCAAAATCCTTTTGGAATCTCACACTCAACGAGCCACTAATTATCGATCTCGGGGACATAACCAGTAACTACCCTCAACACAGTAAGTCTAGATCATTTGGGACAATTATCAATAATCGTTCTCTGATATTATAGGACCTGATTGGCAACGCTATATCAAGTAAGAATTAATATTTACACAATCTTTACACAAAGGGGTAAACAGTATAGACATAATAAAAATCATCAAGCTTAGACTAGGCACTTAGCTTTCATCCTTTATGCACTGTGACTCCTCCTGCACATCCTCGGCACCAAAATCCAAACATAGCCATACTTTAACTATTAGATAGAAACTTCGCGAAACGAGTATTAATAATACTGGCGGAACACTACACTCTTTGAAAGCGACTGGCAAAATGAGCTCCTGACATTCAAAATGGCGCGCCTTTTTCCTACTGCAGTGTTGCCATCTAGCGGTTCCGGTAATTTAACTTCAGTGCTGCCCTCTGTCATCGACCATTCGATACTATAATTATTATACGATATTGACATCGCGAAAGTCGCGACAATATAAGCGTTGGATTTGTGTTCATATGACTGAAAACAAAAAAATGACGACTCGGCATATTTTGCGATGTTTCATTGTATTTATTTATATAAGTACTATTGTATTTTAACATTTAGCTGTATTTCGTTTTTTTAAGTTATATTGTCTTTCAGCGTTTTAAGCTGTGTATAATAATTGTGTACTAGATATGGGTTTTTTCCTGAATTAAATGACTTATTATTATTATATTATATGGTTTGATGACAATAGGAATATCATTATTCAATATGTGTAATAGTTTGCTACCTACATACGTAATAACGCTCAATTTAAAGCTGAACATTTCTGTGCATTTTAAACACAGAGTTTTTATTTAGATAATATTATACCTAATTGCGATACACTTCATTGGCATAAATAATATTTGTATATATATATATAGCTTGGATACTTTTCCATACTACCAGTATACAGTTTAATCATGAGCGAGTACTACAATGCATTTTGGGATAATTAATTGTATGGCTCTCGTACCGTTCCCACTGTAGCAACCTTAATATTTTCGTAGTAGTTTTTTACCTATTTCGATTACTATGTTTTGTTTAATCATTACCAGAACAGCAAATGTACGGTAATAATAATAGATGGTCTGTCTAAGATACCACAATCCGTGCAAACAGTTCGTATCTAACTGACAGCACAATCTCCGTAATGGGTTTCTAGCTCCATCACGACGCAGAATTTAGCATCTCACAATACGGGACAGACTGGATATTACGGAATAGCATGATGTTTCCGATTGAAATTCACTGCTTATGTTTGTGTAAGATTCTATGCTTTGTTATAAATTCAGTTCAGTTCAAAATATCTTTAATAAAACCACGTTTTCTATAAACGAAACCTAGCTAGATCGATTTATAGCCCCCAAAACCTCCTGCATACTAAAGTTCATAAAAATCGTTGGAACCGTTTTTGAAATTCAGATTATATATACCTATACGTATATAGTACAAGAATTGCTCGTTTAAAGGTATTAGATAGATTATTGTACATTTCTAGTGTAAGTATTATTTTAGAACGACAAAAATTATATGCCAAAATAGAACGTTTTTACGCTAAGGCACTTTTAAAAAACTTATTTATTCACGGAGGTTTTATTTTTATTGTTATTTAATATTAACCATGGGTTACTATTTTTAATTTAGATATGTATCGTATGTTTTAAAGCTAACACAACAATTAATTAATTATTTGTGGTACTGCAGTTGACCAGCTCGTTCACCACGGCCTCTCGTGGCAGAAAAGTGCTGGCCGAATTTCCCGCCACGCCAGCCTCAACGATATCATTCGCCGGGCTTTTACCAGTGCCAACGTTCCAGCCATTCTCGAACCGAATGGTCTGATGCGTGACGATGGTAAAAGACCCGACGGCATGACTTTAATTCCATGGAAGATGGGACGGCCTTTAGTATGGGATGCAACTTGTGTCGATACTTTAGCTCCGTCACATCTTCCTGAAACACAGAATGGGGTTGGCGTCGCGGCAACTTCGGCAGAGCAGCGTAAACGGCGCAAATATGGAAACCTTGGCAGTGGTTACATATTTGAGCCGTTTGGTGTTGAGACACTGGGTCCGTGGGGACCGGGAGCTCATTCTATTTTCAAAATTCTATCAGAGCGCCTGGTTGAAGCGACGCGTGATCAAAATGCTGGCACTTATTTGGCTCAACGTATTAGCATTGCAATTCAGAGAGGCAATGCCGCCAGCATGATGGGAACGCTACCCACTGGTAGTGGGCTTGAGCACTTGAGCTACCTATAAGCTCGATGTCTTGTAGGTAACTTTAGTTCTTTGCTGTACATAGTTTTAGTTTAGTTTTAGGAAATATAGGCAAATGGCCCGTAGTTAGAACTGGAGGTATGTCACAATTACGTAATAAAAAGTTTGGCCAAAAGGATGGTATGTTAAGATAACTTAAATATAATTTACGTTATCTTATCACAATTAATGTTATGAATTAGGTAACCACTTAAGAAAAAAGATCTTTTCAAAAACTACTTATGGTTATATTACTTTAAAACTTGCGACAGCTACCTATATGATAATTTACAGTAGCTTTCTATCGCTATGTGAAAATCTAGTTGAGGAAGATTTATTCGCGCTCTAAATCTAAAATAAACAGACGTAATTTATCTAGCAGCTCTAGGTACTTTAGAAACGAATACCGTATACACAAATCTACTAAAACTTCTGTTTCACAATGTAATCGCTAATACCGCTTAAAATAATGTTCTTGTATCTGAATAATAGTTTTACAGCTGTAACACAGGTTCAACTTGTCCGATAGGCAAGCATTTAACTACTATCTTACCTGATGGAAAGTGATGATGCGGCTAAAGATGTAGCATGCTTGCCTAAAAGATACCTATTACTTTTGACTTAAAGACTCCCAGATTACACCGTAATAAAAGCAATCTCAAGTGACGCTTTTACCTTTATTTATATAATAACTAGCCGCGCTCAGCGGCTTCGCCCGCGTTTATCAAGTAAAAAATTCGCCTTTGTGTTAATCCTAGGTATAAGCTATGTATATTCCAAATTTCATCAAAATCTGTTCAGTCGATACAGCATATTGGGAGAACAAACACATTTACTCCAAAGAATCGGATTTATAATATTAGTGTTAAATATGTAGTCAACTTTGAGGATAGAAGTTTTTCAAGTTGGTACAAATATAGTTAGATGGAGGTCAAAAGTTAGGTAGCCTATCTCGAATAATATATATATATATATATGTATTTTGATCCATTCAGTTGATTCAAATGTTTCAAAATCTTGTTTCTACCAGTACCTTGCTACATCAACTACTCCCGACGCTCCTACAAAACCACACTGTCGGTCTGAGACAGATGAATTGATGATCTCTGTGACAATTGAAATAAAAACAAACAAACACCGAGATACCGAACTCTGCAGATTGATAGCAAGATTTGCGGCAACCGAGAAACTTCGCTGACAGATTACTGAAGATGAAATAAATCAAAATGTCCAAGGGTTTTTGTCGATAGTTTCATTTATATTCGGATTGGGGTACCATTGTTTTGTTAGCTCCATTCGTTTTCGATTACCTAATAACTGTGGCGTTTACATTGTGTAACAATGTTGTTAAACGATTAATTTGGTTGTTCTTGCTTGGGGATTATTTGTAAAGGAACTTGTAATATATTTTTATTATTATAAATTGAGGTTGAATTGAGTAAAGGAAGTCAGAAATTATTTTGTTACTATGTTTGTAGAATGTTAGTTTGCAAACTTTTTTTTTTTTTTTGACAGGCTAGTGTTTGACCACTATCTCACCTGATGGTAAGTGACGATGTGATCGAAGCTGGTAAACACACTAGACCTGGAATACGCAGGCTCTCAAGGATAACTGCCGGAACACCGTATTTGGCTTGGCGGCTGACTTTCAACTTGATGGTGGTAAGCTACTTTGGTAGCAAGCCAGGCGAGCAACTCACAAAATGCTCTACCACCTTTCAAAAGTTCCTGAATGTCAGTTCAAAGATTAACTATATATAGATAAGTGAATTTCCACAATGTATTCATTGATAAACTGATATTTCACCCTCTACAGATAAGTTTCTGTTTGTCATACATTTATGCCGATATATATTAATATATTATATATCCGTTTTTAGAGTAAATTTATTTGACACTAGCCGTGCCCCGCGGCTTCGTCGATGATAATTAAATTTAAAAGTAGCCTATGTGTTATTCCGGTATCTAAACTATCTACATTCTAAATTTCATAAAAATCGTTTTATTTGTAACGGAGATACGTGGTAACAAACATTCACACACGCACACACAAACTTTCGCATTTATAATATTAGTAGGATTAGTAGGATAACAAATTTCATGAAATTTATATGCTGTTTTTTTTTATATGACAACATGAACACGACGGTGGTAAGCACTCTATGCCTAGAATATGACAGTGCTTAACCTACTTATCGAATTACTAAACTTTATTAATGATACTTGCTGTAAGTTGAAGTTAAAGTCAACGACAACAATAACAGATGGACAACGAAGTGATCATATAAGGGTTCCTTTTTCTATTAAGGTACGAACCCTTTACTTTTTCCATTTAAGTTTCCCAGTTTCCAAGTACAAAATATTAACTCAAGAACTGTGAAATTGCTTAAGACCTAGATTCCTTAAAATCTTTACATATTTTACTATTAAAGCACTCGTGAGAATCAGATATTTTAATATGATTAAAAAGCTTTAAATAACTCAAAATAACTTCACTAACTTTCTCAATTTAGGTATTTTTTCTTGTTTTGCGAATTTTCGCCTTATTTTATTAGACTTTAAGGTTACATTAATATAATTAGCTTATGAGCTAGAGCTCACAAGGATAACTGGCGCAATTGCTTGGCAACAGATTTTTCAACTAACTTCTGAGATGATCAATTGATCATATGATACAATAAATATTACCACAAGGTCAATCCCATCGAAGTTTAAAACCGCGACCGCATGATTAACGTAATTCGTAGTTTACGAGTGATCTTCATTATCATTGAGCTTTGATAACTACTTAGAGACTTGACATGTAAAGCGCCCGAGGCGCGCGCACAGGGCGCGTAAATTACGCGCTGTACGCCTTTGTTATTAAGTCCCTGTAATAATTAGTAAATTGAGTTCCCTTAGTTTATACTGCAAAAATTTGTTTCAATACTCACACAAAAACATTTGTGTTTATAATATTTGTGTGACGATATTCTGTCCACAATCCTGTCAATGTGGTATACCAATGAATAGAAAGTATATTTGCGACAGACATGTATGTTTATTTGTCTAGACTGCGTCTCGTTTATTTGTGAAAAGAAACTCATTTTCAGCTCCCACCTGATTCTAATCGCTTGCTTTGTATACTGTAAGGGATGTAAAGGATGTGGGTACAAGTCATATTTGAATCATAATTTGTGAAAAATCTTTTATAAATATTTAAGTGTATATAATATAATGGGATGATTTGTTTCAACAATTGTTAATTTCATTAAAATATAAGTCAGGTATTTTAAAAATGAGCAGTTATGACCAAAGTTGCAGAATAAAATAATTTAATGAATTATGGTATAAAAACACGTAAGAAATTTTGATTTACTTTAATCAGGATTAAAATATAATATATTTTTAGATATTTAAGAAAAAAAATGTGCATGTACGCAAAAATACATAATATATTAGTAATTCCTTTTACAAAGGACTGTCTATTAATTGACTAATTTAGGAGCCATAATATTATCCCTTGGTTTTTTATTTTCTTTGATAGCAAATTACTTAACGGATAACTTACTTCATTTGATTTTTAATGTAACCTGTGAACACTGAACTTACCATCGATGCGATAATTTTATAACTGCGCTAAAACAATTGAGTAATGATTACCAAAAAATAAATCTTTTTCACAAGCTTTTATATAACTATAGATTCACTTGTCTCGGTGTCTGTCTGTATTCAAATCTTGCCCAAAATTTGACCCATTTCCCGGTCAATAAGAATGGAGCTGTAAATCAGATGACAATCCAACATGATTATAACATGAAGCTAATCTGATGATGAAATGGGATCTATGTAACGATCCCTATCAAATTTGGGCTCGTTTGATTCGTTTTGACAATTTCTCTAGTTCTATAACGTTCTAGTTCTTTTTATTAACTAATAATAAAAACTGGTTATCAAAAAACTTTATTTTTATATACTTGATCAATTATTTTGATTTTTATCTTATTGTTAACGTTAGTGTACTAACTTTAATAATTAGAATCTGAAATTATATGTTTCAAAGAGATAACTTTGTAAAGGGTGTATGGACGTAGAAGACATTTTGGTATGTGATATGATAGTCCTGTCAGACTTTAGAGTAAAATATTCCTTTACCATAGGCATCAAGTAATAACTGGGCCGTGGGTCACGGTTATAAATTGTATTAATAAACAAACCAAAAGAAATCGCAAAAACAAGATTTCTTCCGCTTCGTTTAGGTTACTCTGCCATTTTACTGCTGACAGTATCAATAAAAATCAGAGGATGCTCCAATTCTCAAGGAGTCTGACAAGACGAGATAGGGTCGAATGAAAATCGCGCTCGTTTTTTGATACGGGTCTGGCATCTTGAAAACTCTCGCTTCCGGTATCCGATATCAAACCTCCATCCTTAGAAACTGACCTATAAAAGGCTCAACGTTCAAAAAGGATTAAATAGAAGACAAGCATTTTTCAATGAAAAGAAAAAATATACAACTAATTGTCCCATCGTACCCGTTCAATTCCCATTTACCCTAAACGCTTTGAGGGGTAATTATCAAAGTCCCCTTTTCCCTTATCTTTCCTCAATACTTTTAGGAGCGGAGTGTCTAACACAAAGCAAATTGCTAATACCCGATAGCACTGGGAAAGGGCGGTGAATGGCCCATTTCCTAAAGAAGCTTTATCTTTTTCTTTTCTCTGTAGACGTAGGTATGTTGGGTAGAGTCGTCACGGAATCCCTGCGACCCTAATACGAGTTTAAGTTTAACGACAGTGACTCGCTACATTGCTACGATGCTACTAACGCTACGACGCTACGTATGCTACGACTGTGTTACAGCGTAGCACTGTTATTGCCAGAATTGAGACAGCTGTTTTTGCAAACTGATAATTTCAGCAACTAAATATTTATGCTTTTTGCGGTTCCCACAGAAATAATGACATCTTTACGCTTCTGTAGGCATTCTACTATATAAGAATGTGTAATAAAACTCGAATGTACTGTTATAGTATAATAAGTCGAGGTAAAATTCTGTTTAAATGACATGAGCCATTGAGTTTGCACCTTATTTCATCATTTTATCATTTTGTCGCGTTTTTTTCAACAGTATATGTAATACGCATTATTATAAATTACATATTATATCATCTCAAAATTTGACTTTGATGAGAAATAGCGTAATCACATGCTACTAAGTGCCACCCTAAAGCAACGACCATATAGTAAACGTTTGATTTTAATTAAATATAAATGTTTAACACGATTACTAACGTTGTACTTGTATTATAAAACCAAACACATATATACAACACATTAATTTACTTCGCCTCCTTCGCCTTATTCTATTGACTCGTTTTAAAATAACAAATAAGACGACATTCTGTAGTATGATACAAAGAAAGCTGTCCAGGTTGCTCCCCAGGATCGCACTAAGAACTCTGCTTGCCTTTTCAATATTCTCACTTACAATTGCAAAGCTGGCCAAGTTGTAGGTAAGATATTGAAAATGCATGAGATACTGGCCCCGTGGGATGTAGTGCGATGTTACTGTGTCGCCAAAACTAAGAACACATGTATATTGTGACCTTTCTCGGCTTGAAATGGATGCCTACTCTGAATCTTAGAAATACTCACTAGACCTATAGATATAACTTGCATGGCTCTTTCCGTATGTCATGCAACGTAATATAATGTTCATATAATCGAAGGAAAATAAATGCAGTCTACTATTTCGTAGTATTATCGCTTATTTCGTAAAATTTCGCTTAGAGCTTTCAGCGGTTTCAGGGTTTCAGCGCTAAGCGAAATTTTTCCTATCTTAATATTTCAGCTCAAATTATCATTTCATATTGTCAAATATATTTAAAAAAAATGAAAAAGAATAATAAGATAAATACTTTCACATTCACAGCCCCACACTAAGTTCGATGAATTGTTTCGTGGGTGCCGGAAACATTCACATCACACACAAAAACCAGAACCAGAAATACAAATTTTCCTTGAGGATAAAACTTGTCTTTCAGTCGAGAATCGAACCCGATACCCCTGCTTAGAAGATGAACGCCACCCAACTAAGCCAATGAGCAATTCAAATAGTAAGATGGTTCCAATCATATAATGGTGCAAATGATAAGTTTAAGATTGAATGTCTTTGAAATTAAATAGTTTTGTTATAGCTAAACATTTGATATTGAGCAATAATATCTCAGTATAGTACAAATAATAAAGTACAAATCTAGACCTAACCACTGGATTGAGCTCCACGCCCCTAAAATCCTTTCCATTGAACATCATTACTACTCGAGGATTGTACGTGAAGCGGTTGAAATTAAAAAACATCGTAATTTCAACCGGGAAGATGGTTTTAGGCTGGCTGCCGCGTGGAATCCAGTTTTAAGTAAGTGTTCGCGTCGCGATTTATCCCGCGATAAATCGTCTGATATCGTGAGTGTTGTGTGTTGTGATAATTTTTTCTCACAAGACCAAGTGCGGGTAGTTGGAGACAATACTCGCCCTTTCCCACGCTGACACCCGCATTCTCCAGTCTTCTCGAGACCATGGCCAATGCAACTTGGCCGAAACGTCGAGGTAAATAAAAATAGTTTTTATTTACCTCGACGAATGTTAACCTGGTCCATCGCCTCTGTTATACGTCCTGGTGTATATACATATATTTTTAAATATGCCTAATTTTCATGTATGTAACATTAGAGTACCTACAATTGTAATTTTTGTAGAACAAATTGAGTATATCTAGATAGCGGCATCAATAAGTGTTTTTTTTTTTTAAGTTTCTCTATCTTTACTTGTTTGACACGCGTAAGTCCTGGCCCCGGGGAAATTCCAAGATGAAAAGTAGCCTATGTGTTAATAGTCATCGGTGCCAGCTACCTCCATACCATAATTCCATCAAAATTGGTCCAGCCGTTTGAGCGTGATGAAGTAACAAACATACAAACGCACTTACAAACTTTCGAATTTATAACATTAGTGTGATTAATACATTATCTACTTTTTTTATCTATGTAGCTGAAACTGTGAGGAACAGCAAGTTATGTAGGTACAGATACTAGCTGTACCGTACGGCTTTGTTCCAGTAAATTATGTTTAAAAGTAGCCTTTGCGATCATGGATATAAGATATACCTACACATTGCAAATTTCATTAAAGTGTATTTCTTCAAAATTAAAAAACAAACATACTTACACACAAACTTTCTTTGTAATATTAGTGTAATAGTCCCTATCTTTTTTAATGATTCAAACACAAGCATTTCACCACTATCTCACCTGATAGAAAGAGATGATGCTGCCGAAGATGTAGCATGCTTGCCTAGAAGGTATCTTTTCACTCTTGACTTGAAGACACCTAAATTGCACCTTACGGTATACAAAGACGCATGCAATGAGTTCCACTTCTTCGCTGTACAGATGATAAACGTAGAAGTGAAACGCTTCAAGTGAACTGGAGGTATGTCATCAACTATATATTTGTCATTGTCATTTTGTCAATTTGTCGTGTTGTTAGGTAGAAGAAAGAGCATGAAGGAATTAACTCGTGTAATTCGCACGCTCTCCAAAATGTAAGTGGTAGAAAACAGAAAGGCCAGCTATCTTACGTCGGTGATCAAAATGATAAAACAAACAAACTTACAAACATTCGTATTTGTAATATTAGTGAGATAACTACCGATAGTGTTAGATAACACTGATATGAAACGCCACCTAACACGCGTATATTGCGATGATAACTATACGCCCATCTATAAAATGAGGCAAACGGTCTATTTTATAGGTATCGTGACGAGTTTTCACATTATTGATAGGCTCGACGGCTCGAGTGTCAATTACTTTTTACGAGGATTTTGTCAGAAATGAGACCAAGGATGTTATGATGAAATTTTAGTACGTTCTCGTATAGCAAGATTATGTTCAAGTGAAGAAGTATTTAAAATATCATGTTCTACATATAAAACAGTAATATTGTTGCTCTAGTTTAAGTTTCATTGGCCATTTGATTTTCTAGGAAACTCGTTGGTACTTAGTCTCCTTTTTTAAAAACAACAAATATTTATTGACACCAAAAGATAAATACAGCTTACAGAGAAACTAGTAAAGAAAGGTACAATGTGCGATCTTATCGCTTAGAGCGATCTCTACCAGACAATATATGCATGGAAATATAAACGAACTAGCCAACATACTGTTAGAATTCTGCGTTAAATTTTGTTCTTAAGTTGACTGTATTTTTTTTTTATTTGTTTTACATCATAACTTCGTTCCACGTGAACCGATTATGCTTTTTTTTTGTTTGAATGATGTTTCTTTCTAATTGGTCCCATTTAAATTTCATCAAGATCTATAGTTCTTTAAATATCGTCAATAATGTTTGGTACATCTAATCTGCTAAAAGTTCCGAAGATAAAGCGGTGAAGTCGGTTTTTTTAGCTTTGCTTGCGTTTAATTATTACTCTGTGAGACATCACCAAGATGGTAGAAGAACGTTTCGGTTGTAACTTGGTTAGGTAACCTTTCTAAATATGTTAAAAAACGGTTATGTGGTAAATCGTTGCTCATATTGAGAAACACTGATTCAAAACCAGTTACTGTTATAGGAGCGATGAAAATTTATGTACCATGTATCAAAGCGAGTATTGTGTAGTATCGAGCTTGATTGACAGTTTAATTAATGCCTCAGCACGACTTTGCCGCCGGCGTTTTGCCCGCTGATGGATTTTATTCGATTTCCAATATTTTATTTGTATCTGCAGCAGAAAGTATAGTATGTTTAATTGTAAAGTTTGTATATGTATGTCTCTTGAATAAATTTGTTTATTAAAAAATGTATATATAACATATTTATTTTTAAGAGATTTGTTTCTGATATCTCTTCTACCAAGATAGATGGATACATAGCCACCTGGTGTGAATTCTTAGTGGTGCACCCCACATGGTGCACCGAAACAGCACCAAAAGTATAATTATCAATCGTGAAGTACATTATACTCAAATCTCTTGGCTATAAAATTCAATTTCACTAACAGTTTGATAAAAACTCACTCACATTTTGAACTATTCAATTAAAATTGTTGCGCTCTTCGTAGTGCTACTCGCAGTGCAAGGTAGGACGCGACAGCGAGCGCTCCGTATTCATCCTTAAGAAGGCTTCCGAATGAAGCCGAAACAATTGTCGATCTAGACATCGACAACAAATAATCAATCACGCTGATTCTCGTTTTAATTTTAATTTAATAATTACACTAACGCAAATTATAATTTAATAAAAATAAACCCGTGATATTTTAAGACTTACTATTTGCCGGCAATATATATAACAGCAAAAGAACACTAAATAGGCTTTGGCAAAATATGAGCACATTTTACTTATACTTTATGTATTCATCATTCTAGAAATTCGAAAATTAGCGTGGGCGCATCTATGTGTGTATAAAATAAGATGAAGATTGTTGAGGAGATAGCTGGAACTAGTCAGTCAACAAAATAGTTTAGATCCAGGAGTTCTTTTATTATTGCGATAAACGCGGACAAATCTAGTATTATTATTATTTTTTTTTATTATTTGTGACAGACTAGTGTTTGACCACTATCTCACCTGATGGTAAGTGACGATGTGATCGAAGCTGGTAAACACACTAGACCTGGAATACGCAGGCTCTCAAGGATAACAGCCGGAACACCGTATTTGGCTTGGCGGCAGACTTTCAACTTGATGGTGGTAAGCTACTTTGGTAGCAAGCCAGGCGAATTACCTAAAGTTATTTATTTGCTATACAAAAATTAAACATCATGCTATGTTTGTTTCATAATAGTATATTGACTTATTGTGCTTTTATTCTTCGGATAAAAAGCGCCATTTGCGGAACAACTACACAATATGAATGATTTATTTAATTTAACTTACTTAGTCTAACATTAACAAGGATATTTAACATTTTTTACAGATAATGACAATATAACAGACTAGTAGACATTTATACCCAAACTAGGAAATTCCTGTGTAATGGCATATTAATGACTTCCGCCGGATATATTACTTCAGAAAAAGAAATGTAAAGTTAAAACCAGAGCGTTGTGTAACTTTACATAATTATTTCGGTAATACAATTAATATCATTATTTTACTATAACTATAATTGTAAGCAACATTTAGTGGAGGAACAGTGAAAATATGTAATTAAAATAACTTAACCCTAATAAATGTAATACAGTTTAACAACAGCAACTTATATTTTATATATAAGTATTAATATATCAATTTACCGTTACGTTCTAGAGACTATTTAATTATTTTTATAATAGGTAAGGTACACAATGTTAAAGATTCAATTTTAGTTATAGAATACACTTAATAGTACTAATATTACAAACTTAGAATGGTACGGTAGCTATTCAGTTCAGTTTCTATTTAGGATCTTTTTAGTATATACAATAAAAAAAAATGGATCTATATATAGATTATTTGAATAAAATATGCTCGAAATTGGAATAATCTGCTTTAGACTAAAAACTTATTACTTGAATATCCTACGAAAAACATTGGGCTTACGCTCATTACTCACTCAGATTGGAAATTAGGACGTAAAAGCTTAAATTAAGCACATCGTTTTTTACCGGCTTATAAATTCAGTACTTCGATTCACGATGTTTCTCTCAGTATATACTACTCGTATATTAAAAAATATAGTCACGAGTAGATCTATTAAAGATAAAGGAAATTAATTATTGAGATCGCACAATGTTGATGATTCAATATTATAGGGAGAAACATTATATTATATAGTAAGGTTTTTTTTCTGATAGATAGTCAAGCATTTGACTATTATCTCACCTGATGGAAAGTGAAGATGCGGCCGGTAATATAATAACATAATAGTCGGTCTGTATAATATCTCACTGCCAAGGAATGAAACAGTCCAGTGAATCACAAAAGCTTTTTAATTCAATTTAATTTTAAAATTGTTTATTGGGTCTCAAAGAGGCACTCACTTTTGCTATCATGAGCAAAAGTGACTGATTATACAATACTATTCATTATTTCATGGTGCTATGTCGTTCGGAGCCTTCGAGCGTGGATAAAAAACAACCGAATAACCGATGTGGTAGGCATGAAACGCAGCCTAGCTGCTCGATAGAGGCCTACGAGCTTTGATTCCGGAAGACGATGATCGCGATGCCGGGAATGAAACCAGTCTTGATTGATGACATATAAATTCGTTGTCGATAGGCAGGCTTTTATTTGGTAATTAAATAAATTAAAGTTAATTTATATTCTATTCTATTTCTATTCTATAATTACAACTTAGTGAGTCTATCATTATTCTGGAATATGAACAAGATCAAGATAAGTTGACAGTCGATTCTATTTCCGAATCCGAAGGGATAACTCACTTATGAAACCATAAAATAAAGACCTAAAGAATTTTGATACTGACATTAACCATACATTATTATGCATGATAAACTAGCTCAATCGAAATAATTTACAAGTACACATAATACACTAAATTGATACAATTTCAAACTTATGATTGCAAACAATTAAACTAAATATTTATTATAATAATGCCACTGTAGAAGAATTAGACTCAGCCACTTTTCTCAGCGTCGAAATGTACAAATACTGTTCATGGAAAGAACACATCATAAATTGTGTACTAAGCTAAATAGTTTTGTCTTTGCTTTGAATCGGATCAGATGCATAGCTCCCAAAGAGGCCCTTTATGCATACCACGGCTACGTCTTCTCAATTCTGCGGTATGGCATTATAATATGGGGTATTTCCGTTGATCTCATAAGAGCTTTTAGAGCAAAAAAAAAATGATACCGGAGCAGAGTTCTTTTAAAGCTGCAAACCTTTATTTTAAAAAAATACCATTTTGCCCGTGCCTTCCCTATACATATTTGACCTATGTATATTTGTATTTAAAATACGCAATTATGTTGTAGGTAGGCAAAAGAATAGATTTAAATACAAGCTGATTATACCGAATCAGAGAGTAAAGATCTTCAGTGACAATGTATATTGTACGAGCATTCTAGAACCTGTCCGAAAGTTTTAATGAATTAAAAACACAAAAGTCAACCCTCAAAAAACTCCGGCTTACTGAATCCATTCTTTCAAGGAATTTATGGAAAAGAAGTGGAATACATGACATCATTTATTATTACTGTTTTGAACATTTATGAACATATTATTTTATTCTATCCTGACTTTACAATACTTGACTTGATTACCCAATGTAATAACAAACCAACATATATTTTTGACATGTATATTACTTTCTTTATAATTACTTGATATTGATGATCAGAACTTGTTATTTTTGGTAATAATTTATTTTTAATGCTACATTGATTTAATTCGAGATTTCTTTGTTCTTACCTTATTCAATAATATTTATACACCGGAAACGGTAGAATATTTTGAACTATTATCATATTTAAGACCCGTAATGCACAATATTCTTATAAATAGACATAATTTTATTAAATTTCATAGAGTATACAATTATGTATCCACAGATATTAGGAATGTGGCACAAAACCCCACGCAATTTTCAAAAAAATCAGTTTGTATTAAGTAAAGAATGGGAAAGAAATAAGTTTTCATTCTCTTTCGTTCATCTTCAGAACCTTCTGTTCAGAATATTTGTTCTATACCCTCTCTGTAATCTCTCTGGCTAATAGGTTTAATTTACCGGAGATTGATACGTTAAACCTTACGTTTTAATTTATCATGTCTACTTACACGTTTACGTCTACGTATAACTTTACGCATGTTAATTATTCAGCAGCATGTTATGATCTCAAGTTTAATGGTTATTACATTAACGATACAAACCGACCCCCATTCTGGTTATATTGACGCTTAACGACCTCACACGCTCTAATTATTATGGGGGCAGAACCCGTATCAATTTGTTGCATCTTTGGAAATAGATAACAATAATAATAATTATTAAAAGTAAAACTCTTAAAAATGCTTTTATTTTTATGTATATGTATTGTACATTTTATCTAACGTTATATTTATGTATAATAATAAAATATATATTTCCATTTTTGTATATTTGTATTGTAATTTTGTAAGTATATTTTAAATCATAAATAATAGTTAATAGTCCTTGTACTGCACCTTCTCGGATGAGTGGCAGAAAATGCTGTTTTAGCATTAAGTCCTCCGTGTACAGCTTTATTGTGCAAAAGAATAAGTAATAATAATAACTGCTAATCTAATTAAAATTTGTTGTTGTTGAGTGCACTCTACTGCAAATTGTTTGTTTTGTTTTATAAAAGATTTCTGTTTCTTAAATATGTGGTTTGGTAAAATTTTGCTAGCGCTTATAGATACTTTATGTGGCTGTGAGTTTTTTTTTTATTTGTGACAGGCTAGTGTTTGACCACTATCTCACCTTATGGTAAGTGACGATGTGATCGAAGCTGGAAAACACACTAGACCTAGAATACGCAGGCTCTCAAGGATGACTGCCGGAACACCGTATTTGGCTTGGCGGCAGACTTTCAACTTGATGGTGGTAAGCTACTTTGGTAGCAAGCCAGGCGAGCAATGAAAGCGTTTATGTTTTGTTAAAGACTTAGTAAAAACCAAATATTATTAAAACACTTGATAGCGCATGAGGCTAATTTCCCTTCATAATAAAATTCATAAGCGGAGGAAGAGGACGAGGTAAATGTGTACTTGTGATTGGCCGATCCTTGCCTTTTTTTATTAATGTTTATGTTTATGTTATTGGCTCATACGACAGTTATTGTTAGCATCAGTTACAGTACGACCAATCATGACGCTTCATCATAGGTGCTTCAAAAGGCTTGTTGTTTTCGTGAAGAGGTAAAAGATACTAGCAGTCAACATAATTTTTTGATAAAAATTATGCATGAATTGGCTGTAGTCTTGACTTACAGGTAATAAATATTAATTATTTGACTTACAGTTAAAGACTTACAGTTAATAAATATTATTTATCATTGTTTAAAAAACTACTCGAAAAAATTACGTCTTTTTAAAAGTATGACACGCGTGAACTTGCGTAGCTTTTTTTATACCCCCGAATGCGCCCCTGTTTGCGACGGCATATGATCGTCTGTAATAACAAAAGACCTCGCATTGAAACACATCCTGTCTAACTAAATATACAATTTAGTTAGAAAATATCTTTAAGCCCCGAAATACAACTTATACAAATAACGCCGGAAAGGTTTCTGAGCACAGCTAAAAATAATTAAAAATCAACGCAATCGTTCAATGCTTGCTTGCTTGTCGTATTGACTAGCGGGCAGACCTAGTTTTCAAGTCACCTGAAGGCATCTAACATGGCCTAACAAATGTTTTCTTACGACTAACAACTGAGATCAACAGCTTAGCGTACCTTCCGAAGCACGGTCACATTCATTTGAAAATCCCACTAGACACTAGCACTACTTACTAGACTGAACGTCGCTTATCCTTGTCTATCAGTTACGACAGACCAGACTGAGAGCGCTACGAGTGTCACCCTGTTCAATGAGTTCTTGCAGCTCGAATAGCACTATATATTGAAATTCTAGTACTGCACCGCACTGTAAAGCTCGTTTGAGCATTCCAGTCACTTCTCCGGCAAATCACCGTTCCACTTGAACCTCCAAAACTCAGTGTTTGCTGTAAATTGTAGTTGCGTCTCTGCACAGCTCGCAGCTTATCTCGCTTGAGTGACGTTTTGAATATGAGATGTGCATTGTGACAAACTCAAGAGTGGTATTTATGTTGCAAGAGCTATCTCTACGTGATGTTACGTGTAACTGGAACTTAAGCAATTAGTGAAATTAAGCATAAAATTGGGTAATAGGGTTTGTCGGAATCGTAATCTACGTAAATAAGGTTCGAACTCACCAAACTCCGGTTGATTCATTTCGGAGAGTGTGCGACAGAACTGCATGATTTAATTCCTCCTGCTCCCTATCATCATCAGACAACAAGGTGTATTAAAACAAGACTTTTTCATGGTGGACATTCCTCCAATTCGAACTAAGCGATTCGCCACGACTTTTATTATGCGTATTGCAAAGGACTGAAACACCCTGCCTTCGTTTTTTTACCCGATATGTATAATTTTGGCCTCTTCAAGTCAAGAGTGAACAAGTATCTTCTAGGCAAGCATGTCCTACCGTCGACCGTGACGTATGCAAATTTTTTGAGTCGCTAAGAGATCGTCGTATTTAGAAAAATAACAAAAAACAAAACTTTCATGTTTGGACACTAAACATTATAGTTAAATTCTTGATATATTCTTAATAAATATAATCTAGAAAGATTATTATTGATAGTTTTCTCAATATATATTTTTTTGGAAATTGGGGCTTTTCTTTGGGAATCTCTAATATTGTTCTTACACTGGCTTTAAAATAGATAATTATTTATGATTGTTTGTCTTGAGGAAAATCAAATAGTACAAATCTAAATTTCAGTTCATATTACATCTGCAATATTATATTAAATTATATGGAACGCTACATTTTATTTCTATTTGATGAATTATTGGTGACTAACAATTTATACTCGGTGCATTGGGCATAAACGCGACTTCACCGCTTTATCTTCGGAACTTTGATCAGATTAGACGTACTAAACACGTATTATTGAAGATATATCAAGAACTACTGATCAGATCTTGATCAAATTTTAATGGAACCAATTGGAAAGCAACATCTTTCAAACGAAAAAAAATTCAAAATCAGTTCACGTGGAACGAAGTTATGAGGTAACACACATAAAAATAAAAAAAAACATACAGTCGACTTGAGTACATCCTCCTTTTTGTGAAGTCGGTTAAAAAGAACGATTTTATTTCTGTTATATTCATAATGCTCACAACTCACAGTAGATATGCATGTCACAGAAAAATCCATACGATATTTTTCTCTCACTTGCATTGAATACCCAAGTCGCAGCATAAAAGATAGGTATCGCATTACGTTTTATTTGCAATGCCGATACAGTCTGCGTCTCCCAGGCTTATCCCATTCAGGAGTTCACTTTGCATATTGTAGACGTGTAAATATTCAGTGAATGTACAATCGTTGCTATAAAGTTTGTGTTTATTACACGGAAAATCGTTTGCATGGTGATTTTGTCTTCATATTATTTCTAAATATCCTAATAAGATGTTTTATATACTCTTCTAAGACCCAAGGTACTACAAAAAGTTCTAAATGAACATAGTAATTCAGATCCAGAGCATTCAACATCTAAGTACGTAATCATAACAACACCGATAGGCCTTACTTGGGTATTACCGTGAGTTAATATGATTACTTAGACATTGAATAGTTTGGGTCTGAATGACTATGTTAGTACTTCTTGTAGTACCCTGGGCCTTAGGATGATATATGTATTTATTAGGCCTGCGGATGTATATCTCATCGATTGACAAGTGATTCAATGTTGAAGATCGTAAGAGCGCTACGAATGAGACTGGCTTCCAATAATAGCTGCTATAGCTGCAAAAGCTATTAATCCCACCATTATGGAATTTTCAATAAACGAAATCTATGAAATATTTGTATCACTGAATCAAAACTTAAGTCAGACGGCTGATGGTTTTTAAAGTCAGTTTCCCATCGTCAACTGGATAGTGGATTATTTAAAAAAAAGCCTGCAATTACTATGTTAGTGTTCTAATCAAATTCAAATTCAAATTCAATTTATTCAAAATAACAAGTGGGCACTTACAACAACGTAGACAACTTAAATAATATGACTTATTAGTATAGGTACATAAATATATGCTGTTGAACTTATAGGCTCTCTAGTTCCCACACTAGGATACCCTGTGTTGTGGGCAACCAGTCTCTTCCATGTTCAGGCACTTACAATTAAACTAATAAATGTTAAAAACTGGATCTTATCACATTAATATTATAAGTCTGAAGAACAATAGTAGTAAGTCCCGCGGGTTCGCCCGACAAACGCGGGCAAAGTCGCGAGGCATAGCTGATATAAGACTACTAATAATATACGAAAACAAGTATTATTAGCTAACTACTTACATTCATTCTACGAACATTTTCAAGGCTAGCTGTATAGCTAACAAAGCAAAAGACTATTAATGATAATAATGATCTAATCACAATAATAAAACAACAATATTCCGAATAAATATTTTTTACCCTTTGCACGAAATATAATTTTCTATAGATTTAGATGCTGTATATAGTCAAATAATTAATATTTCAATGTATTAGGACAAACGACTTCCTAGATTACCTGAGAGTTTCGGGATTATGATTCATGATTTATATATAGATTTGGTAGATAGAACTCGATCAATAAACTAGTATTTTTCTTCAAATAATCTAAAAATATTGAAAATATAAGACCAATTTTCATTTCAGAAGACGAGAATCTCACAAATGTACAAAGCATTTTTAGCCGTCATCGGTTAACATAAAGTATGCATTTGAAATTTGCATCTGAAAGCATGTACAAAAACGGCTTTGTGTCATAGGTTGGATTACATAGACAAATTTTCTTCTTTATTTGTAGGAGCAAAGGTAGTGCCTGTGCCAGTAAATTAGATATCCAATGTTTACACTCTGTTGGCTTGAATACTTAAACGATGCAATATTGACGCTACAACTTATCTATAGTCAGTTAGCTCAAATATGGTCCAAACTAACTGGATCGACTTTGAAACTACATGATTTAGTTTCCGGGAATTCTAGCACTTCTCTTCTCTTTGATCTTATAGATAATGTGTATAATTTACAAGTTACCATACTACCAAATATGTGATTTACTGTGCCTTCGTTCGCGTTTATCAAGTTTAAAGTAGCCTTTGCGTTAATCTTTGGTATAAGCTTCTAGGTTCATTTAAATCCGTTCAGCCGTTACAGCATGAAGAAAAAACAAACACTTACACGTAATCTTTCAGATTTATAATAATAGTGGGATTGTTGGCAACTTCAAATTTTTATACAGGTGAGTAATACACATTAAAAGTATTAGTATCAAATACATTGTCAAGCTGTTATAGTTCGATTAGTAATTAATCTTTCGTCGGGTAGACTTCTCGCCTAGTTGGCTACCTTAACTATATCTACGCTTTATCATTTTCCAACAGTTTAGATAGTGGAGAAAGGCTAGCATTTCTCACTAACTATCAATATAACTATCAACGATGTAAGGTAGCGTAACGTGCAAAAAATATTTTTTTATTGAAATAATTGTTTTGCAAGTGGTGAGTTTTGTCGAACACAAAAAAATCTTCAAGTATCATGCAAGATAATACCAAAACTTGCAGATTATAAGTAACATGGACTTTTCATATGTTATAGAAAAAGTTACAAGTCAAAGTCAATGACAATAATTTATTCAGCAAATAAGATCAAAAGACATTAAATTCGAGAAGAAATAAATATTAAAACTAGATTTAAAACGAAACATAAACACAGAACTGTAAAAAGGATTCTTTAATTTACGTAACTAGAGAAGAGAACATCAAGAAACTCTTTGAAAAGATATTAGATATTTTTTTGATATCACTGTATTATAATACCTAATACAACAAATAACTGAAAAGCTCAATAAGTCCGGCGACATTTTAAGTCAACAATCCATACAAATATGCATAATCAGAATAAGCACAGTCAACATAAATCTCCTAAAGCACTTAGATAAACCGGTATTCAAGAAGTTAATTCTGTTTGTGGTCACAATTTTCCCCAGGTATTAACCGCACCTTTTTCAACACACTGCGAAGTAAGAATGTGGGGATGGAATGCGAGACCCACTGACCGCAACGCCGAGTCCAGATTCCGTCGCATCTTTATCTTAGCCGTTTATCAAATAAATTCACAGTCCAAATAAAATTTATTAGTTTTCGAATGGCCACCTCCGCTACGCGACTTGCCTCAGCTTTTATTGCGACCCACGAATTACAGCGGGATTTTCTTTCCGCAGTTAAGATGGGCTTTATGAATTATGTAACTTTTTTGTCCGGTATAAGAAATAGGAAGCCAATGGAACGGATGTATCCACGTTTCTGTGGTTCGAAATTCGAATCCATATACTTCAGTTTAATGCCTAAACCCTATATAAATTTCGGTTAAACGTGCCCTCTTAAACATTCATTACGGATTTACCGCTTTTGGATCAGCATTACCGGCAGCATTTTGAGGATCAAACGATTAAATTTTGTATATGAATAAAGTATAATCAGAAGATGTATTAACCATACGTATGTATTAACCATACGTATATGTAATTATTTATTTTATGTAAGTTTATTTGATTAGATGTTCTGTATAATCTACCAAACAGCCTGCGGTGTTCCCATTATCAATTGATAATATTTCATAAATGTGACAAAAGATTTATAGGATTTTGACCAAGCGACACATTACACATTATAGACATATTTGACACTCAATCGTTGGATTTTAACTCTCCACCAAATCGCATTTGGTGGAGAGTTGGAGAAGCGTTAATTTTTAGAGTATGTTTTCATTACATTTTTCTCTATACCTATTCAGATTAGTAATTTCTGAAGTGTTCTAACATAAGCTTTCATTTTATTATCTCACGTATACCACAAGGGATCCGGATCGCGTATGCGCTAGAGTAATATAACAATATGACACCTAACGACGAGACCTAAAGGTGAGATGCAAATACACAGCTGAAACGTGCCCGCGAACTTTCAAAGCACGGGTGGAATATCTAACGTGAGTTTGAAAGACACAGTGTTTTAAACGCAATTTTTTTCCCTCGATTAAATAGAAATCATGATTTTTTCAATTAAAGGTACATTAGTGGTTCGCCTCAAATTTCCCACTACCTTTTGACTAATACAAAAATCTTTTATTCATTTATTTAACTCTTTATTGCCGCCAAAAGCATTTTCTAACAGTCAACCACACACGGTTGGATAAGCGGAGGATGTCGTGGATAAAATTAATTAAACGCAAGCAAAGCTTAAAAAAACCGACTTCACCGCTTTATCTTCGAAACCTTGATCAGATTCAACGTATTAAACACGCATTTTTGTCAATAACTCAAAAACTAGTGATTAGATCTTAGCCAAATTTAAATGGGACTACAAGGAAAGCACCAGCTTTCAAATAAAAAAATAATCATCAAAATCGATGAACAAAAAAAGAAGTTATGAGGTAACTTTAAAGTCGGTTAAAAACGAGAACATCGTCGACAAGTAGTCCACAGAATACGCATTATTGAGGATAACTCAAAAACTACTTGTCAGATCTTGATCAAATTTAAATGGGACCAATTGGAAAGCAACATCTGTCAAACAAAAATAAAATTCAAAATCGGTTCACGTGAAAAAAAAAAACAGTCGACTTGAGTTCCTCCTCCTTTTTTGGGAAGTCGGTAAAAAATATAATTATACATAATACTATAATAGGCGTAATACACATGAATAACTTTTAAAGTAAATAGCTTATATTTTCTTAATATTAATGGTTTGACTTTTGTATTCGTTGTTCAAGTACAGTATTTGACCTTTAGAATTAAATGTGTAGCCGTATTTGAGATATATTCCGGGACATAATAAGCCTAAAAATAGTGACTTTGGTGTCCAACCATTTTTATTTAGGTCTTGTACTCTACTTGCAAAGTTTTTTTCAATGGTACTTCACACCGCCAAAAATAAATAAATATGTATATACCTTTACTTATGTATTGAGTGCTCCCCTAATATTTTCAATTATATAATCTAATTTGTTTTATAATTTATTTTTGGCTTTGAGCTACAGCTTTACATATTCTATGAGAATTTGAAGTTATTTGCTTGGCTTAGACGCTAAATGCTTTTGACAGACCGACGGACGTACAAAGCGCTAAACCACCAAAGTCAAATTAGACACCTCGCTTTGCTCGGTCCAGAAGCTTAGGCTGACAGGGCTAGGTCGATAGCCGAGTAACATTCGACTTGGGTCACAGTGTGCGTCATCGTGTCGTGGAAATTAATCGAAAGCGAGAGTGGCGTGCTGGGAAGATGACCAATAAATGGCACGGGATTGTATGAATATTAAGGTAACTATTCTTTTTTAACCTGCTCATTTAATCGAAACCCATTCAGCCTTAATAAAAACATTTGTATGTATTATGCTTGTTGAATATTTATGTTATACTATGTATATATACTAAAACATTTCGATTTATGTTAGTTGCTTGGGAAATTGATCATATTATTATCATCAAAATCAAATCAAAATCGTTTATTCACATGGGCCCCAAAGAGGCACTCATGAAAGTTAATGACTCTACTGCCAGATTCGCAAAATTACAGCCATCTGGGCAAGAAACTCGGCGGCGCATTTTTTAAATTTTATTTTAATTATTCCTTTACACTAATACATAATTATATTAACCTAGTTGTATCTTTATTATGTAGTCGCTAGAAAGCACTTGTGCAGTTTGCTTCCATGCATCATTGCCATTAATGTAGTCAATTGTTTTATAATGAGCTTTCTTTATTAATGCCCGTTAAATTACTGATTTGAACTTTCCCAGTGGTAAGTCAGTTACAATTTTAGGAATTTTGTATAGAGCTGTTGCCTAAACTGAACAATTTTGCTGTATATTAATTAAGCAATATATGTATATTCTACCATATTCCGATTAAAAGATATGAGTTTTTGTCCTATTTTGACACGTGACATTTCAAATCAGTTAAATAAAAACATGTTTAAATTATATTTAATTTTCTGAACGTTTTATATGTTTATGAATAAGACTGTTATTTATTACCTACTGTTATTATTTATCTAAGGAATATGCGTAATTTTTTATGCTTTTAATTGATTGTGTATACGTTAATATATTACCAAACATTAAATTACATTTATGAAAACATTACATTTCATAACGAAATAAATATTTGAAAATGTGAGAATGGTCGAACGATTTTAAACGCCGCCATTTTGAGGTTCTTTCTGTGATATCCACAAATTTCTGTTTTTATTTTCTATGAATTTTTGATTACTTTTTATTCAATATTTCTATTTTTATACTCTTAATATTTTTATTTACATTATTTCTTTAAAGGATTTAAATAATATAGTTATGTTTTAAGTGTAATTCTATAGCTATCATAATTTAAAAAATATACTAAACCTAAAATTAAATCTTATACATATTCCTTATAGGACCATAGTGTAATAGCATCGATCATCCACAGATTATATCACAAAAAACAAGTTCTCCTACCGCCTAAACTATGACCGTGTGTAACTGAAGTGACTACAATATACTTTAAAGTCACCGTAAGCCGGGAAGCTGCGGCCCTTATCTCACACGTGATTTGAATGTCCTCCGCACTTTTATTCGACCAATATGACAAAAATGTTTGCGACAACTGCGCTTTGAATACATAAAAACTTTGATTTAAAATTTCTCCTTTTATTTTATTCCGTTAGGAATAACGGAACGTGCTTTATAATGTGCGATGTTACATATAAGGTATCTGTATATCTAGAAGTACCGTAAAAGTGAAAAAATGTTCATACTCGTATAACTTCATCCAATACGTTCGGCATGCAAATTATTGTGTGTCACAGATTATGAATCAAATAATAAATAAATGATATGAGTGAAATTAATGAAACAAATGAATTTAGCTAAATTGATTAAATGAATTAATTGAATAATAATACAAAAATTCGGGACTCTTTTTTGGCAAGAGTTTCAATTGCAACTCAGAGGTCTACAAAAAGATCCATATAATTCTTATTTTCTAAATAAATATTATTTAAAAGATATCTCGTAACAAGTTAGCAGATTATGCCCATTGGCTTAGTTGAGAGCATGTTCGCCTTCTGAGCTGGGGTATCGGGTTCGATTCCCGGCGGGAACAAAAGTTTTCTCCCCAAGGAAAATTTGTGTTTCTGGTTCTGGTTGTGATTTTGTGTGAGATGTGAATGTTTCCGGCATCCACGACACATGTCATCGAACTTAGTGTGGGGCTGTGAGTGTGAAAGCGTTTATGTTTATGTATGTATAATCTATTTATGTTGGCCAACCCTTAGAAACAGATCAAGGCAAGTAATGAACGAATTGTAGAATTGAACTGACTGTTGGCTCAGTTGGCGTACTTTCAGTTCACTAAACTCTTCCGTCAATAAAGACAGCGACTAATGTTATTATGTATTTATTTTATTATTTTTTTTCTAGATAACCAAACTTTTGACTACCATCTCACCTGGTGGTGGTAGCTGATGGAGCAAGCTTGCCTAGAAAATACCTATTCACTCGCATCTTGAAGACTCTCATATTATTGTACTCATAAGAAAATACCGAGTCAGTCACCAACACAATATTAACACAAATATATTCTATTTATTAAAATTAACAAAGGTAACGAATAATAATTTAATTTATTGTATGCTATTTATTATTGCTATGTATGCTTATTTATATCGATTTTTTTTAAATTCAGATTACACAAAAAGGAGGAGGTACTCAATTCGACTGTATTTTTTTCTTGATTTTAGCCTCATGTCGTCTTTTGTGAACTGATTTTGATGATTTTTTGTTTGAAAGCTGGGGCTTTCCCATTTAAATTTGATCAGTAGTTTTTGAGTTATCGTCAATTATTCGTGTTTGATACATTTAATCAGATCAAGGTTCCGAAGATAAAGCGGTGATGTCGGAATTTTTATAAGCTTTGCTTGCGTTAAATTTTTGGTAATAAAGTTATAGTAAATAAAAAAATAAAAGTGACTAATATTTATTTGATGAGTATGCAAGGCGTAATAATTTTCTTTAAATAAAATCTACAAAGGATATCGCCTCGCAAGATTTAAATGCCTTTGTAGTGACAGGATCAAGTCTCACACGTATATTACGTGAAACCACTGGCATTGTATGTGAAAATAAAAATGAAAAAAGAGCTCTTCTTATTGTGAATGATGGCTTTGGACGAATAATGTTTTCACGGAAAGTTCCAAATATTTTTTTTAGATAGACGTGATCATAGTGCTAGCGATATATAAATCAAATTACCTTGTTTTTTGAAGTTGATAAAGTGCCTGCTTATTTGTGACATTTGAATAATTTTTCATTACATTATGTTTAACATTTTCAAATTTTCTTTTGGAAATGTAAATTAATGTTACCTACTTACGTTTACATTTCTAAGTCAGTAGCTTTAATACACTCGAGTGCAATAGTATTTCTATTCTTATCTAAAGTATGTTTTTCTTTTTATTGAGAGACGAAACGAGCATTTTGCTCGCCTGAAGAGTGCCACCTCGAGTTCGAACTTACATAATTCGAACTCCTGCATGGCAAAGCACTACGCTCATACTGCGGTGAAAACGCTTCATTTTCATTCCAAAACTTTTTTTATATTTTATATTTTTTTATATTTCAAATTTTTATACATTGTCATTTTTAATTTATTGTTTGTTATATTTTTTTACAATGATAGACATGTGAGATAAATGCAGCCGGTGAAAATCGTTTTTATATCAATCGATAAATCCCATACTATGACTGGACCATGACTCTGGCTCATGTGCCTAGGACTAGTTTTTTTTATTTAATATAGACAAGCGTTTGACCACTATCTCACCTGATTGTAAGCGATGATGTGGTTGACGATGGAGCACGCTTGCCTAGAAGTTACCTATTCACTCGCGACTTGAAGGCTCCCATATTGTACCTATTAGGAAACACCGACTCAAGTAAGGTGTTCCATACCTTTGCGGTTCGCATAATAAATGTAGAAGCAAAACGCTTTGTTCGCATTTGTGGAATATCTACCATATACCGGTGTCGATTAGCAGTTTGCCTGCTTGTTTGATGGTAGAATGGGGATGGAGGAACTAGATCGTGTAATTCCTTGGCACAGTCACATGGTTTTATGAAATAGTTACCTTGAAACATATTAATGACACTAGCTAAATGCATAAAGTTAGAAAACCAAAAAAACCGCTCTCTTTAAAAATAAAAAAGTTATAAAACAGAGACACTTGTACGGGTTAACCTAAAACCACACACTGTGTAAATAGATACATAGGTAAATGCTGCAACTGACATAGAAAACAGTCTGTTTGAATACAATGCCCGCTTCCCTGAGGCGATGCGAGAGTGCCCACGGTATCTACCTACAGTGTGGCTCTTACAAGGTTTTATGTTACATGTTGGGACAAAGTTATTTCGTCATACTTCTGTGAACTTTTAAATATAGGTTTATTATTTTAATATGAGAAACAAATTCAGGTTAACAATATAACATTTTAACTATAGAAGTTTTACAATGATTTTGTTGTTGACTAGTTTCGGACAAATTAGTTGTCTTCCATTATGAGTCTGACACGCAATGCGCGGAGGCGAGCAGCAGTTACTTCGAACGCAAGTCGCAACTTCTTTAACTTAATATAAAAAGCAAGTAATACTTAAACAAAATCAAGCTTTTACCAGTTATCAATAAAGAAGGACTTAAAAGTTACATAACCAGAGAACTTGTCAAGACGAATCAAACGAGACCAAACTCGATAAGTTTATCTTGTTTATTTCAAAAGTTCCTACATCCATCATTCGTCTCCATCATTAGACCACCTCCATGGAAACATATCATTATATTGTCACCGGAGATACATAAGCGCACCAAATGTGAGTCCTATCGGATTGCAAAGTGAGTCTAATTTATCTTGCAAGATTTAATTACAGATCTACAGATAGACACCGGGACAGAGAAAGGGAGCAAGCAGCGAACAGACCGGTGAAACTAAATTAAAGCTTGTAATAAAACTGAACATAGCTGCATTCGAATAGCAAATAACTATGATACTTCTTGGAATAAGGAGTAATTCAGAAGGAAATAACAACAATATAGAAAACTAAACTGCTTTATTCCCTACAAGCACTTTTGTGATCAAGTACCGACTAGAGTTTCTGAAAATTACGTTGTATTTTCCGCACATGTTGTATTACTGTAAGGTTTTTAAATAAGGTAGGCAAACTAGGTCTATTTCTTATCTACAATTTTCAAAACTATTCATCTATTTGAATATAGGATATAACTTGTATGTATGTAGTGTATGTAATTATCTTTGATTATTCTATGTTGTTAATTAACGTTACATACTGCTATCGACCTCAGTTTCTTCAACAAACTCTGTCCAGACAAAGGTTATCTGGCAGAAATCGCTGAAAGCGATACAACAGCCCATAACACTGCCTAATACAATGATTTTAGTAGTTAAAAGTTTGTATCTTTTATTGTATATAATAAAGATTTATTGCATTGTATAGTAAAGGTTTGTTTATTGTTGTTTTTATATGGTTATTAAACGATTAGTGCATAGAACACAAAACAACTTAAAATTTAGAGACAGCTCAAAATTAAGGTATAAGCATTTATAGTAGAATTCATATTTACATGAACATAATAAATTAAAAGGGTTTAGTTGAACAATTAGTAGCATAACTAAAATTTTAAATCTACCTGAGACGCTCTATCTGGAAAACGGCTTCTCTGATTTTCACCAAACGTAACTAAGAACACTCTCCATCAAGTCGCCTTTTAAACAAAAAACTAAATCGAAATCGATGTAGCCGTGTGGTAGTTTACGATAGACCATAGAAAGTTAATTCCTACATACCCGTTTTACCATCTAACAACAAGACAAACTGTCAAATGTCATCAATATATTATTATGGTTATACCTACAGTTCGTTCGAAGCGTATCGCTTCTACGTTTATCATCCGTACAGCGAAGGAGTGGAACTCATTGCCCTCGTCTTTGTTCCTCGAACGGTATAATCTGGGAGTCTTCAAGTCAAGAGTGAATAGGTATCTTCTAGGCAAGCATGCTACATCTCCAGCTACATCATCGCTTCCATCAGGTGAGATTGTAGAAAAAAAAACTCACAGATATATCTGTTAACTAATCACACCCATCTTTTTGCGTCAGGAGTTCATAAATCTCTATACGTAGCAAATGTATCAACCCACTGAGTGCGAATCGACTTTGCCGAGTACATCTTCGAATGCTCATTAAACTTCATTAAAATAGTCAATGTAGGTACATTGACTCTTAAATACTGAAAAACCCGACTGCGGAAAATGTGAACCTACTTTTAATGTAAATGATGTGTATTCAACTTTAAAAATCCTTTATTTTTGTACCCTATACAGGTTTGGTTAATTTCGTTCCATCAGGTGAATTGCCTAAAGAGCATCAAAAAAAAAATTTACGTATTACTATTTGGCGCTAAAATTAGCTATTTATTTTTCTAACTCCTATTTATGGACACTTTGGTTTTGAAGACGAATATAACGATACCTTAACTGTCGAAATCCATCCAGCCGTTTGGATCATACATAATATAAATACATACTTACATACAAGACACGCGCGAATAACATAACTTCCTTGGCAGTCAAGTAATAAAACCTTTTCTTTGGGATTTATTACCTATACGGAATATATATAATTGCTTTTTATGAATGTTAATTAATGAGTCTCCGGTACATAGCAAAAACTGCGCGATTATGTTTTTGAAACAGGAAAAGTGTATAAAGGAAGGGAGCCGTTTGAACTATGTTCAAGGCACAAAAATCTCGACCCTTTTCACTTTCCCGTTGTTACTTGCTTTATTTATTCCTAAGGTTCAGAAAATTCTTTATTGTAATCCTTGTATACTGTCTCTGAACTCAGATATTTTTTTAGATAAAAAAGCATATTATTTTAATAGGACAATGATTACAATCTTCTTGTACTGTACGTAATTACAAAATAAATATATTCATTAAACTTAAAATAATATATTACAAAAAGATAACTTATTGGATAGACACAATGGGCGGTCTTATCGCTAAGAGCGATTTTTTGAAGACTTCCTTTGGATGGATATAGGAATACGTTAAAACATTACATATACATACAATTTGTGTTTCTGGTGTGTGATTGTGTGTGTGATGTGAATGTTTCCGGCACCCACAACACAAGTCTTAGTATGGGGCTGTGATTGTAAAAGCGTTTATGTTATGTTATGTTGCGTCATGGGTGCCGTTAAAATTCGTAACACACACCCACACACAATCACATCCAAAACCAGAAAAAATCCCTTGAGGAGAAAACTTGAATTTATACATACATAATACAGCTCTAGAAAATAGCTTGAAGACTTTCTGTGAAGTCCCATAAGACTATTAATGGCATGATAATCTGGGAGTCTTCAAGTCTCGAGTGAATAGGTATCTTCTAGGCAAGCATGTCACACCTTCGGCCGCATCATCACTTTCCATCAGGTGAGATAATGGTCAAATGCTTGACTATACTAAGGGCTGAGCTAGGTCACTGTAAAATATTAGTACTGCGTAGCTGGAACAAGTGCAGTGAACCACATACTTGCAGGACAGGAAGTCGGGCAAAAAATAAAATGTAAAAAAAAAATAAAAACTTGTTTTAAGCACGAGCTGGAGTGGTGGTGACTGAAGAGTGAAAAAAATGCAAAATTAATTTCTAAAACAAAAGCATTTCAAGTCACACTATTTTTTCCTAGAAAAACTCTCAGATACATTAAAGCTACGTAATCATCATCCTCCCTACGATATAATGATTAAATGCTTACTAACATCGGTACAGTCGGGCCTTTGATAATAATAATAATAGTTTTTGGGCTATCAGTAGTGCTGTAAACACTCTGTCTCAATAAATTATGTAGATAGATATTGATTTATCAGTAATCATAGTCAGAAACATATTTCAGTATATTGTACTATATAAAATAAAGTAAATTAAAAAAGTTTACACTTTAACCCCTTTAATAAGTAAAAATTAGAACTGCGCATTTGCGTAGTTGATTACATGTGTGTCTTCTAAGCGTATACTTTGAACCGCTTTTTAAGCAGCGGGTACCAGGTACGATTCTCGGTGGAAACAAAAGTTTTCTCCATAAGGAAAATTTAAGATTCTGGTTCTGGGTGTTATTGTGTGTGTGATGTGAATATTTCTGTCTTCCACGACACAAGTCTTTGAAATAAATGTGGGGCTGTGAGTTTGTAGCCGTTTATGCTGCGGGTACCGGGTTTAAATTTAAATATCGGCTGTAATTGTATGAGTGTCATGTGAATGTTTTCGGCACATGCAGCACTGAGTCTTCGAACTTTTGTGGGGCTTTGTGAGTAATCCTTTAAAAACTTCTTTATAAACCCAGAACATAAGAAAAAAATATTATCATGCTTCTGTTGATAATCGTAGTGGCCTCTTTACAGAGGCTACCTGAGTCGGTTGATCATTAGTCAGTCCGAATTCGCCAATTTTTTATACTGTCAGATTGCCGGATTAATTTATACCTTGTTTCTTCGTCCAAGTGAAATAACAGGGCATAAAATACATCTCAAGGTGTCGAGAGCTGTTCATCGCCAAACTAGATTTTTACCGTTGGAGTTCAAAATTCTGGCCAGCACTAAACTGCGTGCACGGGCATGCGTGACTATTAGACGAGAGAAATGCTCACCTCGTCAATTAGTTGCATACCCAATTCCCGAGACGTTGGAATCCCATTAAATTGCCGAACCGTTACACCAACAGAGCAGTCTTTGATGCTATAAATATAAAGTCAAAACCGCCTCGGGAATTTTCTCTTAAAAATCAAGATAGTGTCCTTACACAAAATGTAGAGAGCAATTTTCTTTAAGTAATTCTCAGGGGTCAATTTTGACATTGAATAAATTAGCTCAGATGAAGGGAGATAAAGAGAAAACGCATTTTAATTTAGGAAAGTGAATGTCCTCGTTGACACCAACGTCTCATACATTTCCAAGATCAATTTTCTTAGCTACGTGCCTCTTTTGATGTGTATTTGCGGAGAACACAGATGCTCTCCATAGATACGACAAACAGTGCACACCAGTACACTAAGTGCTACAGACCCATATATACCGGCATCGGTTAGTAGTATACAGTCCTGTAAGAGGTGTTTGTTTTTGTATATTTTATATTTTAATTATTCGTTGGCCTAGTAGGGTATAGATTGCGCGGACCCGGTTTGCGTGGGGTGGATAGTGACCATTCTATACGTCATTCGAGACTATTTAAGCCTGCGCTACAAAGGTCGTATTTAGTTGGAACAGATTGGCAACTCTGTTCGGCAACCGCGCCCGCGTCTCCGCACGCCATCTGTTAAAACCAGGAGCATTCTCAATTCAGTAATCTCTAAAAATAAATCATTCAAATTTTATCAGAACAGTAGTCTAGATTATCTTCCGCCTCAATTGTACTACAGCCACAGAAATGAGCCTCTACTTATAGCTCGGTATTCAAAAGACAATGTTCAAGGCTCGCAGCACCTACGTTTGACGTCCTAGAGAGCGTACGATAACAAAAGGTGTTTGGTAGAAATTGTGTGTACCGAGCACTTTTTAGGAAAACCCCTCGGGAAGGAGTTATGATAACAATGCCCTTGTTTACTTTCATCATACTTTGAAAGATGCCAGTGTATTTGGTATATGAAAATGTGCTTGAGGAACGGAGAGTGGTTTGGAGTCCCTTGTTACTTAGCTGGTTTTATTTGAACGAGGTTTCCGGATTTCTCTTATTTTATTGATAGTAGGTAAATGAATGTTGCCGTGAGTTACACTAATGTTTGTTGACTAAATTTTGGGGCAACTTCCGGATTAGGTTGTTTCAAAATTAAAATGTTGTTTGTACTCATATGTAATCTGTGCCCGAGTATAGGGACTAAAGTTTATTTTATCTGACCTAATGCTGTTTTAACAAATATTATGTGAAATTGTTGAATATAACGAAAAACTACCATATCCGCAAAATTCTTTCTTAGCTGACTCCCTAATAATAAATACGGATCGGCCATTTAGACTCCAAGTTAGAGTTTGAAAGATCCCAGACTCTCTCAAACACATTTATAGGTACTTTGGAGTTGATTACATTACAAAATCATTAACAAATTGTATGATTTCATTTGTTAATTTACATTTCCACTACGTTAAAGGCTTCTTTCAAAGCTTTCCATTTATGTCATACTAAGGCCAGAGTTTACCATTCTCTAGGTAACGGTCGGTTATCCCGAGACGGCGATTAAATATCAAATAGCTGTCAAAATTTTACGTCATCAGCATCACATAAGACGTGAATAATAACGATTAAGCAGCGAAGTGTTTGACTTGATGAACTCCGCCCTTGTAGGGAGAGAGTATTTACAATTAGTGTATTTTAACGAGACACGTGTGTATGTGACGGTGTGACGGTATTGTATGTCTTTGGCCACATACAAACAAACAAACAAAACAAACGCATCCACACTCACAGCCCCACACTAAGTTCAAAGACTTGTATCGTGGGTGCCGGAAACATTCACATCACACGCATATTACACCCAGAACCAGAAGCACAAACGTCCCTTGGGAAGGAATTTGTGCTCCTGCCGGGAATCGAACCCAGGACCCACGGCGCTGAGGGCGGACACTTGTCCACTGCGCCAACTGGGTCGTCATAATATAATACGCCATCTCTCTTCCCCTATCATTTTCCATTTCACCTACTTGTAAGTGACTATGTGATTATTACACACGCTTGTGCAGACAGTATTAGTCTAGGCCTAACCTATAGGAGCACTGGCTAGTATCAAGGGGCGCATGTATCGGTAACTTTTTTATATCTGAAAGAAATGCGTTTTACCACTAACTGAACCTTGGAAGTTAATTTGGTGCTGACCGACAGATTTTTCTACTTAAAGGTGATAAACTGCAACATTATACAGTGTTAGATAATTAGGGTAAACCTGGCAAACGTGCCCCACTATTCAATGAGTTGAAATAAAAAATCAAGTATAGTCTAATAATGTTTATTAAGTAATCAGTCTTAATTATTGGTTCATTTGGCATAATAAAAAATTAAAAAATTTCTAAATTGTAATTAAATTCAACTAAAATCAACAATATTCGTAAACATTGGTGGGGCACATTAGACAGATACGTCTGTCTAATGTGCCCCAGTATAGCCTCCTACTTTACAGTCTTTTTTCCATTCCCTTTACCTTTATTCTTCTCGCTACACCTATTACACTTTTCCTGATAACGTGTGCAATCTTCATGTAACCAACCGGAACATTGCACACACTGAATCCAGTCGCATTTCTTTTTTGTACGGTCGTAAGACTCTTGACATTCTACACACATGTTTTCATTTTCATCGGAACATTCTTCACTAGATGAGCCGAGTTGCAAGTCTTCCTCACTTTCTGAAGAAGAAGAAAAGACTTTAGGCGTATACTTCTTGTGTTTAAGTAAAGGTATAACCGTCTTCTTCAGTTGCGTTTCTTTCTTTTCTTTAAATAGTCGACGACTTGTAAGATGCTCATCTGATGTCAAAACTTTAGCATTTTGTTTTCTCTTGCTTATTTTTTGGTGGATGGTAGGCCCTTGAGAATGTGTCTTTGTAGGGTTCGCGACGGAATCTCATAAAAACGGCTCGCCTCATTAACATCCATTTTTTTACAAATTACATCTTCTATAGCTGTTTTTAAGTTTTCTTCTGTCCATTTTCTCGGGTCTACAGCTTTCACCTTCCCCATTTTCTGAAATATAATGATTATTTATTAAAACCTTAATTATAGCAAAATAATAAAAATTATACTTGGGGCACATTACCCGACAAAAATCGGGGCACGTTAGCCATTGTTCAGTGTAATGTGCCTCACTTAACGAAAGAATCACAAACAAGCAGAAACGAAACGTAATAGTAAACACGAAATTGCTTGAGAAGGTTAGATTCAAATAAAAACTTGAAAAAAACAAAAACTCATTTGGCATATACTTTTAAATAACGTTACATAACTTATAAAACAAATTCACAATGTTGTACATACCTTTTAGTCACTTTTCCTAACTTAAATCAAAATAAAATCAGCACAGTGTTGTTTACATGTCAGCCATATTGGTGTCACTGACCGTTCCGACTAAATTGGCGCCGAATTTGAAATTACTTTGCGACTTGCAAGAGTGGGGCACATTACCAAATGGGGCACGTATGCCTGGTTTACCCTAGACGAATATTAGAAAAGTCCTCACACTGTGGAATTATTATCATGTTCCAATAATGAAAACTTGAATTAGTGATGGAATTTGAAACCTGAATTTCAAAATCACCATCGCATTTATCTGTTTTGAGGTAATGTTGTATGAAGATATTATAAAATCTGAAATAATGATATTGGCTTCTATTATCCTTAATAACACAGTAGAAATAAAGGGGCATAGTATAAATAATGGTTTGAGCATATTAAATAATTTTGCTGTGAAATTTGCCTTAAGCATTTCGGTCAATGACTCTTTAAATAATGGTTATTAGATATCAAACAAAAATTAAAATAAACTTAGTTCTATACGTACAAAACAGTATATAATGAAAAACAAAGTTCAGAATGGGTTACGAATTTCTACAAACAAATAGAGCATCCTTCTTGTTATTTAATCGAATTGTTATCACCAAACGAAAAACACAGATACTAGTAATATGTATAGGGGAGGGAAGCGATTCCGATGTCGACCCTTTTCAAGGACGCGACGCCAGAATCCTCGGCGGACGATTTTGTTCGAACCTATTTATGTAGTTACATATACATTTATCGGTTTAGAAATGAAAACGAAACCTTATTTTCTTGAGCATAAAGCGTAATTTCGTTAAAATTGTCCATAAAATTGGCAATGTTTTAAAAAATACGAGCTCAAATGATATTGTCAAAGTTATAACCCATTTTTATGAAACCAACGAAATAAAGGAGTGCCGCGTTGACCTCTTTGCTGACCTACGTTCGCAACCTTGCATCGTATATTATTTCGAGTATATTATTTTTAAAAGAGCATATTATTTTTAATTAAGTTATTTATTTTAAATAGTAAGTGGGGCAATATTTACGATGTAAGTAACTATTTTATAAAACTTTGTGAATGGTACTTCCTTTTTTTTTTTGTAGGTTGGTTGAAGGCTAAATACTAAACAAGTAATAAAATAATACAAAAAACCGATTATAAGTGACTTAGTTTTTTTATTTTAATATTTTTCGTTTTTAAGACTGATATGCGTAACATAAGGAGTATCCCACTCATAATTAGAATGAGAAGGTGCTAGCATGCCTATTTGGAAGCTTTGCGTATCGTCATTATGCTAACACACAGTTACTTTCAGATTTACTTGTCTTTGAATTGGTGAATACGTTTTGCCTTCAGGAACTCGAGTTGTTATACAAATGTTTTCAAAAAAATATGATATATTGTACTCAATTCCCACTTATCCAACGCTCACTCAACTTTCATTTGTGCGACAGAAAGACCACCTCGGGGGAAACGGGAGAAACTATTTCTGTCGATATCTATCGCTTACTGGAGAATGAGCCAGACTAATCCCTGGTGTATCTGGCGGGGATTTCACGTGATTATTATTCCCGATCAAGAAGTGATATTCGATTAAGGGCAAGTAGGTATTGATAGTTTTGGTGATACTATTTTTTTTTGTCTTTTATGACAGACTAGCGGCAAGCCGCGGGGGGCTTCGCCCGCTATTATCAAGTTAAAAAGTAGCCTATGTGTTAATCCTAGGTATAATCCATGTACATTCCAAATTTCATCCAAATCCGTTCAGCCGTTAAAGCGTGAAGAAGGAACAAACATACTTACACACAAACTTTCGGATTTATAATATTAGTAGGATAGGTAAGCAGTGGGCCGCTATGTCACCTGATGGAAAGTGACGATACGATGATTTTTTGACCGCACCTGACAATAGGGATAATGCCTGGATAAAAAAACGAATTTGTCCGTCAATAAGATTATTATCAAAAAATATTGGACATTTACTTTTGTATTTAGCAAATCGATAGAAATTGATAAAGAGCGTCAAAGGAAGACTCATGGCGTCCACTTCAGTACACTTTTTCCTTTCAGTGACGCGGAATTTCAACGCACTATATATTTGTAACTTTTTGATTAATAGAAAGAAAAATTACATGTTCAATATTTTTTGATAATGTTAATGACCAAAATAGAAAAAACCAAATAGAAAGTTTTCATGCATCTCTCTCTATTATATCTTTATAGTTTCTACAAAAAAATATTAACAACAAGCCATGCAAAGATAAACTCCATCTTTATCTAAATATTAATTTCAAAAACCAAAAAAATTGGTATTCTTATTTCGTACGAAAATGTTTTGGACCCAAAACCTATAATACGAGTATGTTGGTAGGTGATTTTATTATATTAACTTAATCTCGATTATTCTAATCGGAATATCGACGAGTAAAAAGCGAGTTTTGTTTTTAATACAGTAGGTACTCGTAATAATAAATGTCTCATAACTTTTCTAAGTCTTGAAAGTGATATATTATATACATGGGAATTTCGCTTAAAAATGAATAGCTTTTCAATACAAAGTAATCTATAAATAAGTTATGTTTAAAAAATATATATGTTGAATAAATTGAACACTGACCCACAGATATTCCTAAGCACGTCACAGTTTTTTTAAAGGGACGAAATGCATCTGATCAATGTTTGTGATTATTTTAAGTTCGTCTTGTTTGCTTGTATCTATCAGTTACACACATTCCATTACCTCGATTGCCGCAATAAGAATACTATTTTCGCCAAAGGATTTCTTGGCGATAATTGGCTTGTGTTTACGCTCTATGATCATTGCTTGTCATTTGTTTCGGGTGTAATGGGTATCACCAACGATGGGCTTGTTTCTTAGTTTCGTAATTGTCGGAATTGCTTTCGTTTCAGCTGAGATAGTTATTGTTACGAATGTATTTATACGGCATTGTATATTAAGGGTAATTGTTAAATACCAGAGAGCTTTCAGACCCTGATATTTAGTTTTACGACTTTCTTCTAAATAATTCATCGTTATAATAAAGATGATGTATTCTGTATAATAAATAAATAGTAGATTTTTTACCGACTTCACAAAAAGGAGGAGGTACCGAAGTCGACTGTATTTTTTTTTATGTGTGTTTCCTCATAACTTCTTTCCACGTGAATCGATTTTGAATATTTTTTTTAGTTTGAATGATGTTGCTTTCCAATTGGTCCCATTTAAATTTGATCAAGATCTGATCAGTGGTTCTTGGAATATCGTGAATAATGCGTGTTTAGTACATCTAATCTGATCAATGTTCCAAAGATAAAGCGGTGAATTCGGCTTTTTTAGCTTTGCTTGCGTTTAATTATTACGAATCAAATACATACTATAAGAATTTTCGTCCTAAAATACTGATTTACTGACTGACCGACTGACTTAGAGACAACGCACAGCCTAAAACGCTCGTCGTGTAGCCTTGCAATTTGAAGGGTACAGTTTTAGAGGTAAGCTAAGAAAGGATTTTTTGAAATTCTACCCCTAGGTTTAAATGGGGTGAAAAGGTACAATCTTTGTTTTGAATTATAGTGTTGAAATTGGTATTTAAGGAGTTGATTTAATATTAATAAGCTATATAATATAAAAATAGCTTGATGGTAAGTTTAGGATCGCTTACAAGTCTAAAAAAAAAACAAAATCGGTTCACGTGGAACGAAGTTATGAGGACACATAAAAAATAAAGTACTGTCGACTTCAGTACCTCCTCCTTTTTGTGAAATCGGTAGAAAAATCGCATACAACACGTTTTTTGTAGTCGTTTGTACCAGGCACCGACAAGATATGGAATAATTTTCTGCACCGATACAATTTGGAGGGCTTCAAATAAAACGTAAAACGAGCTCTTACAATTAAATATTAAAAGTAGGTAACGCGCTAGCTTGCCTTAAGGTAGCATATGCAGATGGGGTTTTGAAGGTAGATACCTTCAGGAGGTCCAATGCTTGTTTGTCACTCAATCCATAAAAAATACATTTACTATTGTTGACGAAATATTACATAATACATAGATTCAATCCTTTCAGGCCATGGTAAGTCTAATTGTATTAGAGGGTCCACTGAGAAAAATGCCATGTTGCTGTTACTAACCTTCTAGTGACAAATGTAATTATTATGCATCACAAACGTATTAGGTAATAACTAGCTTTTTTTGTAAAAAGAACTTAGTAAATGTAATTTTGACTAGAAAATATGTTGCTGAGAATTTTAGTACTACCTACAGTTGTCCCAATTTGGTTTCTCCGTGTTGGTATGTCTCAGAAACTCGGATACTGAACTGAATACTTTTGAAATAAGCTTTCACATTCACATGGATAACAACACTCTTTTAAAAAGCGAACAACAGACGTAGACAATAAATTATCGACGGCACCCTCTACTCAGAACGTAAGAGGAGCTTTTATAACAAAGACATTCATTTGAGCTAAACAGTGTTCATACTCATAATATGAACCTTTCTTCGTTCCATCGCTTGAATTCACCCATTGATCGGTTCTCCCGTGTCATCACGGCTTGAATCGATAGTTTCCGCCCATTGGGTTTTGTTACCCTCCATATTGTATAACTATTTTCACATGCGTGAAAATTTCTAGTAGGTACTAAAAGCAAAGTTGCCTTTGATACGAGTTTTATCAATAAATTCGTAGGATAGGTAGCAGAGTCGGGTTGAAAAGTTCTTTTCAGTTTTTTGTTATTGAATACCTTAACCTAAATGAAGATTATGAACAGTGTAACAGGCTTGCTTATACATTTTATACAATAGGAGCATAACGGAGCCTACTGGTGGTTTACTTAAGCACTTCAGTCTAATTATTAATTATTATGTTTGTTACGGGATATTTACTATGACATTTTGATTTTAAAGGAGAGCTCTTGGTTTGGAACTATTGATTTAAACTACTACTCTTCTTAACTGAAAACTGATGTTCCTATGTACTATCTTATATTGTCCTGCTCTTAAGAACCTGATTAAGTTATTAATTTGCAGGTTCGGTTTTAAATCTTAGTAAACGGCATGTTACACTTATTCTGTGGTCTTATTTAAAAGGGTCAAACAGGCCTAATGCCTCGGTCATCTGTGGTTCCTCAGAGGGTTAATGTTAGGGTAGACAGCTCAAACAAATTTGGTTCAAATTTGCACAATTGTTTATCAAATGTTTAGCGAAAACCGTATTCCATAACAAGTATCATATTCTGATTCTTAAAACAATCTTAACCCTTTCCTTCTTCACAGTACTTGCACTTCCGAAGAGTACCTATAACAGTATTATGAAGTTCCTGAAAGCGAGCATTTCCTTCAAAGTTTATAGGATTACCTGCTACATTGCCGCAATATTGAACGAAACGCTGCGATCGTTTGAACATGAATAAAATGTGTTCAATACTGCATTGAAATTAGTTTTAACGTTCTATTGGTTGATATGTGAAAGAGTGTTGTATGATTTTTTACAGAGGATTATTTGGCATTGGTTCTAGGCATATTGTAATTCTCTTCAAATCAAATCAAAAACATTTATTGTCATACTACAAGTACAATCGCTTCAGCATGTCAATTAGGTGTACGATATTTTTAACGTAGTTTTTCGTTACGTATATTCATATACAAAATTAACCACTTATGCCAGTCGTCGGCTCATTACTGAGCGTGGCATTCATGCCGATCAAGCTTACTTACGAACAATTTCCCACCATTTGTTATTGTTAATCGCTTGACCTAGGTTTTCTAAACATGGTCAAACATAATAAGATACTACGACCCTTTGGTCTCTTTTCCTTCTTATTCCAGTCACCATTCGTTTCTTCGGAATGCCGGAGGGGTTTCTGGCGATGTGCCCGAAGTATTGTAACAACCTTTTGAAGCAAATGCTTGAAAGCCATTTTACTCTTATTTATAAGGATCGATATTTGTTTGTCCTATGAACCAACCATAGAATGCTTACTGACTAGTAATAATGTAAGTGATTATCATCTAATACAATACGAATCTTCGTCCTGACATACTGATTCTGATATTCAACCTAAAGAGGGTTAAATGGGGTGAAAACGTTTGTATTAAAGTTCTTTGTTTTTGAACTTATAGCGATAAAAATTTGTATTTGAGTAGTTCATTTAATAATAAAAATTAAGTCATCAACATTTTTTTACCAGGGGTGCATTAGGTGGTGCAATGGGGGATCAAAGTTCATGTCGAAAGTTTTTTACTTATTTATGAAGTCACACTGATGGAAATGTGTAATTGAGTTGTTCATGTAAAATAAAAATATATATTATCAATATTTTTTGTCAGGGGTACATTATGGTCGTGCAATGGAGGATGAAATTTGACATGGAAAGTTTTATATTTATGTATTTAAAGTGAAGAAAGTATTTTTTAAGTCATTACAGTAAAAAAGAAATAATTACTGTAACGCGTAGTTAACTATATTATAATCACAGTTACATTAGAAATCCGAAAGTTTGTATGTAAATGTGTTAGTGTGTAAGTATGTTTTCTCTTCACGCTGTAACGGATAAACAGATTTAACTGAAATTTCTAATGTTCGTAGCTTATACTCAGGTTTAACATATAGGCTACTTTTTATCTTAACTAACGCGGGCGAAGCAGCGTGTCACGGCTAGTTTTATTATGTAACTATATCGGCAATACTTATTTTATGGGTTCAGTAGTGATAGTTTACCACTATCAAGAAATCAATCTGTCGCTATGCATCACACACTCACCCCATGTCTAGGCAGCCCACAAGAATACGTATTTATTTGTTTTTATTCCTTTTCTACTGCGTCTAGAAGCAAAAATACATAATATCCTTTGTAATACAACACAGTCTAAGTTTATATCGCGATAAACTGCACCCTATCTAAATCTGAAACTAGAATCAAGACAGCGAAATATTATTCGCAAACTCAATTTAAATACAAAATAGGTCCCACCACAGCGGGTTCTTTATCACAGCAACCCTTGTGGACATGCAGCAAGCAATTTATATAAGGGAAGATTGCCATTGCATCTTGAAGTTTATCTTTTTTAAGCTTTTTATAAAAAGATATGGTGCACTCAGCAGCTTTGACTTTGTCTTATTATTCTATTACGATCGAAAAATGTTTGCGGAAGTTTATATATTTGTATAGAAAGTAACTGTAGAAATGATAAAAATTTCTTTGATGATAAAGTTTGATAGATAATTTTAATGTCTTTAGTCAAATTATTTTGCCTCGTTAATTCGAAGATGCGGTGGCAAGCATGTTAGGTTAGTTATCAATAAGCGAAAGAAAAATCTTCTCTTGTAACTAATTATGTAAATTTAGTTGCCAAAGTGGACGAAGGCGTATAAGAGGGGGGGGAGGGGGTATTAGTATCGTATTATCGTATATAGTTATCACAGAGTGTTCTCACAAATAACGTCATCTACTGAAAAAGTATTTTACATAAAATAACCTATTAACAAAAAAACTGAAGCGTACAGTATAAGATATAGATGAGTTCATTGATAACGCATTTTGAAGCACAACAATTTATTTCCATAGAGTAAAAAAACAGGGTGTTTCGTAAAGACACATGATAAAAGTGAAACGTTAGTATTACAGGGAAACATTTAAATTATTCAATACAGTGTTTACCCCTACCACTTTTCGTCATATAATCGCATAAGAATTTCAAAGCCCTCCCACAAAAAGTTTCACTACAAGAATGTGTTCACATAAAAACTTATGTTTTGTTTAAAACGCATAAATAAACAAAACATTGTACTCACCGGACATGACTTAAAAATATTTTGGTGCATAAACACCGAATTCAAATACATTTTTGCCAAACCACATTCTGGTCTGACGTCATCACAATGTGTTGTAAAAAATATGTTTTCCTTAAAACCTTAAATTAATCAACCCATTTTCCAACGAAAAATAGAAGCCACAGAATTGTTTATCGCAGAAATAACTCTTTATGTTGGCTCCCATCTGCGTTAATAAATTCAATGAGCGCGAGTTCAATGCGTATGTATGTAAATGATGATTCTTTCTATTTGAGTGTAAAACTATCGAAACAAATAAAAATTTATACATTTGTGTAGTAAGAACTTCAAAATAAATAACCTTTCTTTAACAATACATAAACGAAAATAAACAAACAAACAAGCAAATGTTTTTGTAACTTTATTATTGTAAGCTATCATTATTTTTTTCTTTAAATTTCTGAAATTGTTACTTCTTTGAGATAAAATATTAAGACAAAATTCTGGTAGGACCTATAACGAGTTTATAAAAAAATTTAGTAGGATTTTATTTGTGATACTACCACAATTAAGTAGTAGGTCCACAAACAACGCATTTAAAAAACTGTGCTTAGAAAAATTGTAGTTTTTAGGTACGATACAAGTCTTCTAACTTAGTGTGATGTTAAATAAAATTGATGATTGATGTTAAAAAAATAGTTTTTTTTTTTACCGTAGAGGTCTTCTTTATGAATACCAAACCAACAATATTTTATATTGCAATGAGTTAACTGAATGAATTCATAAAACTGATATAGTCCAGCGTGCTGCAAAAATATATTCTGATTCAATATTTACTTTTGTCTAGTACGTGATGTACGTAATTTTATCACAGTTGTGAGTTTAAAATAAATAAAGGCAGAAATATGCATACAAAGTTTTATTTTTCCATAGCAAATAGACTTGATTTTAATGTTACTAGAGAGGTTCTTATCTAAATGGGATTTCTCTTGATTGCTAATCCGATAATCTCTTAAGATAATCGTGTTAAATGTTCTCGCAAATAAAAGAAAATCGTAAAGGAACGAGGAATTTCACGACGCCTACGGTGAGTTGGCCTACATTAAGGTAATTCGTCGAGGTGAACCTATTCAATTAATTTTGGCATACCAAAGAGACTACTTTTAACGCGTATATTACACTCACAGCCTCATACTATATTCAAAGAAAAACTCACACACATTTCACACTCAATCGCACATCATCAGGAACACAATTAAAATCTATTAGAGGAATATTGTAAAATCACATTTCACACTCAATCGCACCCTAATCTGATAACACAATTATTAACATCTATTGGAGGAATATTGTGAAATCACGTTTCACACTCAAACGCACCCAGATCCAGGAACACAAGTAACATCTATTGGAGGAATATTGTGAAATCACATTCCACACTCAATTGCATTCAGATTCAGGAACACAATTAATATTTATTGGAGGAATATTGTGAAATCACATTTCACACTCAATCACACCCAGATTCAGGAACACAATTAATATCTATTGGGAAATATTGTGAAATCACATTTCACACCCTTCGCACTCAGATCCAGGAACACAATTAACATCTAATGGAGGAATATTGTGAAATCACATTTTACACTCAATCGCACCCAGATCTAGGAACCCAATCCTCCTAATATTATAAATCCGAAAGTTTGTATGTAAGTATGTTTGTTCCCTCTTCACGCTTTAACTGCAGAATGGATTTGGATGAATTTTGGAATGTACATAGTTTATACCTAGGATTAATACATGAGCTACTTTTTAACTATAGTATATATATATAATAGCGGGCAAAGCCGCGGGGCACGGCTAGTTAATATATATTGGAGGAATATTGTGATCCTGCCAAGAATCAGACCCAAAACCCACGGCGTAGTGAGATATATAACCTGACAACTGCGCCGACAGAAGTTTATTCAAAGAGTATATATATATCATGATTTTAGATTGGTAAAATCATGGGGTTGAAGGAATGGATGGGGTAGGACAATGGTCTCTGTGACTCATAGGTGGGCCAAAAGAAGCAAGGAAATCATAGATCAGAATATAGGCTCGGTAAATGCGGCCTTGTGACATACACCCAAAAGTAGGTACCTCAGTTTTGACAGCCTCATTTGACCATGAAGAATTGAACCAGAACTAAGAACTGCTCGTTGGCTTCGTTGAGTGCAAGTTCGCTTTCTATGCAAGAGTTTCGGGTTCGATTCCCGGTGGGAACGCAAGTTTTCTCCCCAAGGAAAATTTGTGTTTCTAGATCTGGTTGTGATCGTGTGACGTGACTTTTGCCGGCCCCCACGATACTAGACATCAAACTTAGTGTAGGGCTGTGAGTGTGAAAGCGTTAGCTTATTTTATTTTAACTGTTTCACAAATACTGAAAGTGTTAATTTATTTTGTAAGCGTATAAAGTTTTATTTTATTTATTATTTATTTAGATAATATGAAGATAAGATGAACATCCCAATCATTGATATTAAATCACAAATGGGTGGAACTCTGACTCCATGATACGAGCTAGCTTTGTATATCTGAGGTCTATTGTTCAAAGGTTACGTATCTATTGATTTTCTATCGTAAATGTTAATGTTGTAAAAATGTTCCAAATCGTGTTATATTTTGTTTTTTTTTGGGGTAGTTCAAGTACAAGAGTTAAGAATATAACCCTTTTACAATATAGCTATCAAACATCATCAATTTATGCTTGACGTACCTCCAGTTCGCTCAAAGCGTTTCGCTTCTACGTTCGTCATCCGTACAGCGAAGGAGTGTAACTCAACACCAGCGTCATTGCTCCCGGAAAGGTATAATCTGGAAGACTTTAAATTAAGAGTGAATAGGTATCGTCCAGACGAGCATGAAATATTTTCAGCCGCATCATCACTTTCAATCAGATGAGATAGTGGTCAAATGCATGCCTATTTAGGTTAAAAAAATAGCAACATTTATTTTTTATGTTTTTTACTAATCCTACTAATATTATAAATCCGAAAGATAGTGTGTAAGTGTGTAAGTATGTTTGTTCCCTCTTCACGCTTTAATGGCTGAACGGATTTGGATAAAATTTGGAATGTACATAGATTATACCTAGGATTAAAACATAGGCTACTTTTTAACTTGATAATAGCGGGCGAAGCCGCGGGGCACGGCTAGTATAAAATAATTTATTTATTAAATAATATAGAATGGATATAAAATACAATATATCAACCCATAACTTGTATAACAATAACTTTTCCCACTAATATTACTGCGGATTATGCCATACGTAATAGTAATTACAACGACTTAAAACAACGACTGAACTTATTTTATTCATTTGTGTGTATGTATGTGGCTGTGTGTGTATGTTTGTGGGTGGGATATTGTGATATGTGTTCAAAAAGAATACCATGTCATAGAAGCCTGATCCAAGAAATTATATTAATAGGTACTTAACATTTAATATTATCATTGCTTATACCATATCATTTAGTTCAATATATAGTTATTAATGTAAGCTGTTAGTTTACCGTGCTTCGGAGGGCACGCTAAGCTGTCGGTCCCGGTTGTTAGTCGTAAGACAACAGTCGGTAGGCCATGTCAGATGCCTTCAGACGGCTTGAAAATTCCTGACACTAGGACTGCCCACTAGTCTATACGACAAACAAACAAACAAACAAACCATTAAATAAAGAATCTAACAGAAATCCATACATATTTCTTTTTCATTGAAAGACAAGACAAGCAAGTCGTTCAGCTGATGGTAAGAGTCATGTTTGCCCATTTCAGTTCTTTGCCAGCAAGATTTTTGTTTATAGAGGTATACAAAAGTAATCTGTACAACATATATGCAATACTGTATTAATTTAAATACGTGTCGAGGTACACCACCGTCCCTGTTTGTAATATTTTTATCATCTCCCTTTGGTTGTCTGGAAGAAATCGCTTTGAGCGATAAGACCGCCCTTTGTGCTCCTATGTTATATTTTAGATTTCTTTGTGTTATTTATTTTGGTGTGCAAATAAAGAATTTATCTATCTATCTACTGTATTCCTTCAATAAAATTATTGTATTCAAAATCAAAGCTCTGTCTATGAATAATGATTTACAATTCGTAATCAGAAAACATTTTAAAACACATACATTTCTAATATAAACATGCATATCGTGTTCTTGCATTATAAACATTCATATTTTCTAACGAGTAGATTGAAAGATAAATACTGAGAAATCTTAGAATAAATCTATTTGCTCAGCACTGCTTATTAATATACAAAGTACAACCTACAGGTAAATAAATTAAAGAAAAAATAAAACCAGCCAAGTGCGAGTCCGACTCGCGCACAAAGGGTTCCGTACCATTATCTATAAGAAATCAAGTTTGCTGTATGGGAGCCCCCATTAAATATTAATTTTATTTTATTATTAGTATTTGTTGTTATAGCGGCAATAGATATACATCATTTGTGAAAATCTCAACTGTCTAGCTATCACCGTTCTTGAGATACAGCCTGGTGACAGACGGACGGACGGACGGACAGCGAAGTCTCAGTAATAGGGTCCCGTTTTTACCCTTTGGGTACGGAACCCTAAAAAAGAAAAAACATATCTCAATTAAATCTATGTGAATTTTCTGAAAGCTTTCTCCTTGAGAACGTTTATTTTACCAGTGCATGCAATCTTTGAGAAGTTTATTTTAGTTTGAGAGCCTTGAAAGCTTGTCGGCAAAATACGTCGTTCATTTTTGGTTCCATACTAAAAGGGACTTGATATTATACAAAGCGTATTTTTTTTCTAGCACTTTGTATATTTTGTTACACCCTAGCCTTTATAAAACTCATTCAGCAAAATTTGATTACCGATTAAATTGTTTGTACAATCTACAATAAACTATACAGTAAAGTACCTATTTTTGAAATGAAGGGAGAGCACTGATATCCTACACACAGAGCAACCTAGTTAGGAGTTGGGTTTATCCGTGTACATAACAAATATCTGATCAGCATAGTTTATTTATGAACCACCTGTATAAGCCAAGTTATAATATAAGATGCTATGTTGACACACAAAAGTGTTCCTACTATTACTATAGCTAGTCATAAGTACATGGAGTGTTACAAATTAGTTAAGTTTTTGTCCAAATAAAAAGATTTTTAATTTAAATTTTCAAAACGTAGGCAGAGCCCCCGGGAAGAGACGCCCCCTCCCCCCCCAGCCGTTTGTGTATCATTGTTCTTTAAGCGCCATACATAATCTTCACAACGCACGGGCCGTGCGCCTCGGGCGCTTTGTATACCTATCAAGTCCCAAAGAGTGCAAACTGTCTGTCTTTTCTAAACCTAAAGGACTATATTTCATGAAAATAATTGGTAATCAGCAGAATTTTTGACAAAATAATTGTGTTTTACGTAAGATATACCAACAGATTAAAACAATAAAAAAACAAGCTGTGTCTTATGACCCACCTGTTCTCTATAGAAGTGACCCTTTTATATTTCAAGGAAACATTTGAATTATTCATTAGTGTTGTGTTCTCACCACTTTTCGTCTCACACAAACGATGCGGATTAGAATTTCTTGTTTTTGTTCTATCGTCAAAAGGGAAAAATATAAAACAGGGCGAATGCTTGTCAGGCCATTATGTGAACGCCCACGGAAGTACGGAATCCTCAGTATGTGAAATCAACTCGCACTTGCTATTTTTTAAATTGAATTGCCCTTGTTTTAACCGATTCCAAAAAAGGAGGAGGTTCTATGTTTGACTGTAAATATTTTTTTTTATGTATGTTCACCGATTTCTGCCCCATTTGTGGACCGATTCTCAAAATTATTTCTTTGTTTGGTGGATTATACTTCAGAGGTGGTCCCATATAAATTTTATCGAAATCGATTAAGTCAAAACCAAAATATCAGCGGTGAAGCTGGTTTTTTAAGCTTTGCTTACGTTTAAATTACTTCCTACTGTTCACAATAAGATAAATTTTGGATACTATGTTTATTATCAGAAATTTTAAGTCTAAAGTGAAGGCAAGCAAGTTACATGCTATGTATATCGTTTTCTATTCAATGACAAAATCATTCAGAATCACAGCCCCACACTAAGTCCAAAAACTTGCGTAGTGGGTCCCGAAAATCATAAATCACATACTCAATAACTAGAAGCACAAATGCCACTTGCGAATGAAATTTGTAAATCTGCAGGGACTTCAACCCAGAATGTTAAAGCTGGTGCTTTCCTAGTGGTTTACATGAGGTAAATCTAACCAATATTTTTTTATTATCCTCTAGAATATAACTGCTCGTAGGCGTAGTTGATTGAGCGTTCGCCTTGCGCATGTGTATCGGGTTCGATTCCCGGCTAAAAACACAAGTTTTCTCCTCAAAGAAAAATTTTGTTTCTGGCTCTGGTTGTGCTTGTGTGTGTGATGTGAATGTTTCCGGCACCCACGACTCAAATCATCGGACTTAGGGGCTGTGAGTGTGAAAGTGAATGTGTATGTTTATGCTTTTGCTTTTTGAATGAATTTAATCTGATTAAAAGTTCCAAAGAGAATGCGGTGAAGTCGGTTTTTTTAGGCTTTTCTTGCGTTTTATTATTTAAGCAAAACTTAGAAAAACCGACTACTAAATTATTTCTTAAATGGAACAAAACCTTCAACAGCACAAATCACAAACAGCATCCTATTCCTAACCGTGGGTAATCCAACAAAATTAACGCTTCGTTATTCCAATCGAACATCGATTTTCCACGCGTTGACAACGAGCGAGTGCAATTTTAAATGGTTGCGGTGAGCGCTGGTTTGGGCTATCTGCTTTTAGCTCTTATGTTTTCGGTTCGAAATACGGTCCAAAGCGATGGCGGCGACCAACGCTGCCCATTCATTTGGGCTTCCCATTAAAGGGAAGCTTTTAACTACGGCTAATTTATGCAACGCACGGTTTGCCGGGACAGATTACAGAGTGGCGTGTCCATTCCGCGCTCGGTTTGTGCCAGAATCACGTCTGTCGAAAGTGTTACGTGTAGTGGAAAATATTCGCATGTTTATTTGTTTAAATTGAAGTTAAAGCGATGTACGTTTGTTTGGCTGACAATTTTACGCGATCATTTTATACAGAAGCTGTTGTTTGCATGTTGGATACTCGGACGTTACGCGTATCTGAATAATACTTGATGATTGCAGAATTCACGAGCTGTCTCAGTATATAAATATATATGGGGTTTCTCTTTTAGTGCCTAGTATGTTACTACATAAACAAACAGTTAAACGTCATCAATTTATGGTTGATATATTTTTAGTTCGCTCGAAGCGATATGCTTCCACGTTTATAACCAGTACAGCATTGTGGAAATCATTGCTTGCGTCTTTGTTTCCCAAACGGTACAATCTGGGCGTTTTCAAGTGTTGGGTAAATAGGTATCTTCTAGGCAAGCATGTTACATCTTCGGCTGCATCTTCACTATCCATCAGGTGAAATAGTGGTCAAAGCTTGCCTATACAGCATAAAAAGAAACATATTATTATATAGTCTTTATCACTAAAATATGGTTTTTGTAATTTCTAAAATTGTACATCCGAAAGTTTTTTTTATTATTTAAATCACTAATCATCACTTGAAATGGTCAAATATTTGCATAAAGCATAAACAAAAATGTAACTACAGGCTCGTGGTTTCAACTATCCATTATTTTCATTACTGAAATAAAACCGCTTCCTGTTCTTTTTAAGTTAAGCAAGGAAATTATTTTGTCGAGTGTTTGTTGAAATAAACTTACTTCATAGTTCAAAGCATCCTTCGTATGCTACCACAAAACTACATTACACTTGAATAACTACAGGCAATTTACACAAGCCCGGAAACACTCAGACACAGTGCAAAAGATACCGTGTGCAAATTAATGCAATTTTATGTTAGCATGTAAGTCAACTAACATTCTATTTCAAGATTTGAATCTACACCATAGTAGAAATATATAAGTAAGTTGTCTTCATAGAGTGGAACCAAACGCGGCTTGTATGTGTGCACGGCCGTACGCACGTGCCTCAGCACGCACACTAAGACAACAAACAGAACGGCGAAGACGACACGAGCCGGGGCCGCCCCCGCGCTCGTCGACGTGGTCGACGACATTTCGCCGTATTCGAGCCATTCGCCACGGGCCTTTCCGCGCAAACGGATGTCGCATGCCGCGTGCTGAGTTGCGTGCGCGCGTTTATATTTTGTAAACAGATAGGTAAAGTTCATATACCTACTTATAGTGTAACCTACTTTACGTGTTTATTCAATTTATGTAGGTTTTTAAAGTGAAAACTTCTATAGGCGCGTTGAGCACTTTTTGGGTGAACAAAAATCATGGAACTCGCGTCATCGTCACCGACGGCCAATATTATTGATTTATTGAAGCCTACATAGCTATATTAGTTTTTGTAATTTTTAAACTTTCGCGATTCGAACACATAGTTTAGGTAATATCTCGGGACTTAATCGCGCTAAAAAACTATTTTTATTTACCTCGACGTTTCGGCCAATATGTAATATGTTTCTTTTTATAGTCTTCTCGAGACCATGGCCAATGCAACTTGGCCGAAACTTCGAGGTAAATAAAAATAGTTTTTTAGCGCGATTAAGTCCCGAGATATTACCTAAACTATATATTAGTTTTCCTTTTAACTTCGTTATATATACTACTACCGTGATTTCTTTTCACATATGCAAAACAATATTTTTTTCAAGATTTTTTTTGACTCTGTCGGCGGCTAATATGCAAATGAAATCGTATCTATTTTACCACCACATTTTATACTATTTTATTGTAACTAACCTAACTTGTTAGTTTGTTATATAGGTACCTTTAGTCGGAGATAGTGACAACCCTGCGTATTCGGCTAGAGTTGGCATTTGAATCTCCTACGGGCCTCGAGTCATCTTACTGATATATTTCTACTATGTCTACACGCAGTCCTACGTGGAAATGCTGCCAGTATTTTGGGCACTTTTTTTCGGCAAGCGGTCTACAACATTTTTGAGTATTTATTCTTTTATCTCCCCATTGTAGTTTAAATTTTTTTAATATTACAGTAGCAATTAATATCCTAGTACTACAGATTTATAATATGCTTGTGATGTGATTTTGTCATCTCCTCTCACACTTACATTGATGTGCCTGTCCATATTGGAAAAGATAAAAATATCACAGTTTCATTTTGTCAACTCTTATCTTTTACTACAATAGGAGTACATTCTTCAACTACACGTATAAAATACATAAAGATAAACGCGTTCACACTCACAGCTCCAAACTAAGTTTGATGACTTGTGTCGTGGGTGTCGAAAAAAATCACATCACACACATAATCACAACCAGAACCAGAAACACAAGTTTTGCTTGAGGAGAAAACTTGTGTTCCCGCCAAGAATCGAACCCGATACCCCTGCTTAGAAGGCGAACGCTCACCCAACTTAGCCAGGTGGTTCAGGTATATGAGTCAAGCAGCTTGCCTCCGAGTATCCCGCGTCTGAATAATCCTGATGATCAACTTATTCAATCAAAAGCAAATTAAAATCGTTTATTAACATGGGCCCCAAAGAGGCATTCAGGAAAGTTAATGAATCTACTGCCAGATTCGCAAAATTACAGCCATCTCGAAAGGAACCTGGCAAGAAACTCATCGGCGCATTTTTCTCATATATTTTTTTATCATTCTATGACTAAGTCCGAAAATTACAAAGTAAGTCGACATTTTTTACGTGTTTTAGGCCGCATATAATATTGAAACATAGCTGGTATAAACTTTAAGTGACATCTGAGGTACTACTCTGTTTTATTTCCACTGTGGCACGACTGGGATACTGAGGAAGTGCATGATATCACACAATTGTCTCGAGCCGGAACTTACGTGATCATTCCCACTGCGCCACGGGATTGCAACATTATTCGATGTATTTCAACGAATATATACCATCTTGCGGATTTTTATTTTGAAATGATCCTACTCCTACTAATATTATAAATGCGAAAGTTTGTTTGTGTTTTATGTAGATGGTTTATGTTCCGGAATAACACATAGGCCACATTTTAACTTAATTGAAACGGGCGAAGCCGCGGGATACGGCTAGTATAATATAATTTAGTCTAGGGATATGTTATTATGAAAACATTCCGAAGTAGCCAGTTGTGCTCCACGGCTTCACACTTGAAAGCAGCAAAGGTTCACATATATTTTTTTGGTTTTTCTTAAATTTAATTTTTTTTATTACCAAATAATAGAGGAATGTAAATGAGACGTCTAAAACTATGGAAATAAAAGCTATGATAAAAAGTGATGTTTTTGTACTCCTAGGTATAAACGCTTTCACACTCACAGCCCCACACTAAGTTCAATGACTTGTGTCGTGGGTGCCGGATACATTCACATCACACACACAATCACAACCAGAACCAAAAACACAAATTTTCCATGGGGAGAAACTTGTGCCCCCGCCGGGAATCGAACCCGATACCCCCCTGTTTAGAAGGCGAAAGCCACCCAACTAAGCCAACGGGCAGTTCATAAGTATAAGTATTACTTATATATAATTTATATATAACACCGTAAAACCAGATAATATATAACACAAACAGATTACCTAAATGCCAAGTGATTTTTTTATTCGTCTCAAGTTATTTCTATCAAAGCACATCGAACCCAAAAGTTGTATTCTTTGAACCAAAAATTTATATTATAGCTATTATAGCCCTTCATAATGACTATCGTCTACTTGATAGCAAAAGTTCTTCTAAGATGGTCCTCAAAAGCCTGACATTAATCAAACGTCTTTGGAGACACTGTATTACCTGCAGGGGGTTAACTTTCATAAACAAAATGTTGGAGAACTCCAAGCGAGTGAAGCTCCATTCTATTTTCAAATTACTCTTTGAGATCAGGTTTTATCACAATGAAGTGTGCAGATTCTGTTTTATTAAATTGTTAGCTACATTTTTGTATGTATAAGATAATTTTCTGAAATATATAGAGAGTAACATCAAGTTCTTAAAATAAAATCGAGTCTCTCGTGACCACTGGAGATGCAACTCTGCCAAAACGTCGAGGTTAGTCAAAATAATGTTATTTTGGACAATAAAAGCAGAATATTGTGATCAGACTAATAAATAAACTTGTCGACTGCATCGTCGCTTTCCATCAGGTGAAATTGGGGTCAAATGCTTGCCTATTGATCATAAAAAACAAAAACTATATTGTGTTCGTAGAGCTGCTTCTTGGTATTTGTTTCTAATGGTATAATTGTGAGTGTATGTGTGATTTATAATTCTTTCTTATAAAATTCGTATTAAGTAAGTTTACAATATAAGTCTTCGAAATTAGTGTGGTTTGTTCCCTCATCTAGTGAGTATAACAAATACGTTCTACATCTCTTTGTCTTTAACACACACTTTTGGAGTCACGACTGTATGTATATGTATATTGCTAACAATCATGACCCCAAAAGTGGGAAGATGTGAAGTAATTCACATATAAAACATGTCCAAAAAAAACAGCCTTGTTTCTCTCGCTCTCGTTCTGCCAGGCAATCGTAAGCCCAAATAAGGTCCGAAATAGACTACAAAACAAAAGCTTGATACAGGCTTTCGATTTATTCAAAATAGGGAAATAACAAGTCGATTTGTGACCGAAACGTAACCATTCTTTGGTAGTTGGAAATAGTTTAAACGGAAAACAAGGGCGTTTCGCCTTTTGCCTATTCTTCCTATTCCTAGTTCAGCAATGAGCGCTGCCTCCACCGTCAAAAGCGATTCAATCGTTCGATTTTATTGAAACAGCCGTCTGGCGTCTTTGTTGCGGGAATTCCACTGGATCCAATTTATGCAAAGTATTTTCGAGTGACAAGAATTTATTTGACGCGCCAATTTTGCATTGACATTGCGGGTCATATCTTAAAAGATGCGTGGCGTGTTATTTGTTGAAATACTACTATGATATTGAGCTTTGTGGTTATGGAATAAATATAACCTCAGCGTTTTCACGTCGTCGATGCATTAGACGCGACAACTTGAGATTCTTTTGAAATATTCGTCGACGTTTCCCGCGTTTGTCGCATTTTCTGGTCGCACGAGCTAGATTTAGATGTTTATGTTTATGGACTTGATGTTTCCTAGCATTTCTTTCAATACGTATTGAAAAGTACCTACGTAAGCATATCGTAAAACTTCTAGTTTAATGACGCTTTATATTGTACAATTTGTCTCTGTTTTGCTATCGTAAGTGATGGTAAGCGAGGAGGGATCGATTTTATCACTAACAAGTAAGCACACGAATCTGTAGCCAAGCACCAGACGGTTCTCGAAGAAAAATATTTGATATCAAGTCATATTTTGGCCTAAAACGTATACTTCCAACCACATTATCACTTACTCAACAGGTGCAAAAGCGGTCAAACATAGTGGTTACTGAATCGCCCAATTCTCATCAAAGTTTAATTTTTCATGGATATTCAATGGAATTTTAATACATTTCACTACTTTCTACTAGTATCAAAGAATAATAAAGAGTAGTAACAACAAGTACTCCAAACATGCTGCAAATTTGAAATATATAAATATCTATATAAAATAAAATATACATTAAAATGAACTAAATAATCAAGGTCTTTACTGGTCGCGATTCCTAAAATGCTGGTTGGGATGCCTAGCTGTATAGCAATAAATGTAAGTAGCTCTATATATTTATTTGCTCCAAAACAATGTCAACGAAGCCGAGCCCGCGACCGACAAAATGGCATCAGTTCCTATCTCGTCATCTCAACCCTCATAGATAAGCCGCGATACACCTATGCCAACAGATTTACGACCTTTCTCGTGACGAAGATAAATGGCGTTAGAAGAGACTAGATTACGATAAAGACTATTGTTGTTGTGCAGATAGCAGATTGGAAGCTTGGATGTACTGGTTGTTCTGGTAATAATATCTATTCCATATAAAAAAACAACGAGTTCCTTAGTTCAGCGTTTCCTAGATGAATGGTTATGTTTAATATATGGTTGTTAGGAGGTGAAATACTGAAAAAAAAAACAGTTAATCTTTATGACTACAATATTATTATAAATGTAACACTTATTTCCATACGGAAATAAAAAGCAATATTAACTTTAACGCTTCCACACTCAGAGCCCCACACTAAGTTCGGTGACTTATGTCGTGGGTGCTGGAAACATTCACGTCGCACACACAATCAAAACCGGAACCAGAAACCCAATTTTCCTTGGTGATAAAACTTGTGTTTCAGCCGGGAATCGAACTCGAGCTGGGGTGTTTAGAAGGCGAATGCCATCCAACTAAGCCAACGAGGTTCAATATTGCTTAGTTAGTTAAAAAAAAACTTCTTTGTGTAAAAATATATAAAAATATATGTAAATATATGTGCAAACAAGAAAATGAAAATATCAAAAGTGTCCTAGTGAAGTGGGGTTAATTAATTTAAAAAACCGGTTAATTTCATTTCAAACCCGCACACCAAGTGTTCTAATACAAGTATACACCACACAGTGGCTCTAGCCCAAATCCCACGTACCCGTTGCATTATTTGTTTTAACAAGGAAATTAGTTTAACACGATTTTTGATGTCACAGCTCAGCTGGACTTAACGATCAAAGTCTTAATCTACAAAAATGTTATTATCAAGGCCGTTTCATCGTCCAACGCTTAGAGGGTATTTGATTAACGATCCTTATTAATTTCGTTCAAAATCCTCGCAACGAAGCGAAGAGACATGGCCAAAGTAGACCGTCTTCGCAGTGAAAAATTATTAAAATAAGTAATAATAATAAGTATATAAGGTTCAATCTTATGTGTACCTATACAGCGATATTTACTCTCATTCATTAAGTTTATGGACCTAATTTAGAACGAAATATTAAGTTCTAAATCTTTATACATCTTTACGTAAGCAGTTATTATTAGTAATAACTGGACTAGACATAATATTTTTACCTAGTATTTTTTTAATCTAAAAGACTAGCATTTGATCACTACTTCACGTATTACTAATAATGACGTCCAATCGAAAGTTCGATGCATGCTTATCATAAGCATGCATCGAACTACCAATAAAAGAATTTCGGGTCCGATCTCAATTATATCCATGGAACATAGGCGACAAAATATAAGCGACAATCCCGCATCGGTAAAAACTTCTTAATATGAAAATATTGTACGTAACTAGTCGAAAAAGTAGGTCTATCAACGTAGTTCAAGCCGAATAAAACATTAATGAATTATAAACGCTATTATTAAGTATGTCCTATGGAAAGGTTAGGAAACTAGATATGGAATGGATGGATGACTATGTGGAATTTTACACTTTGAATGTTTTTATTTATGCGTCCGTGTACGTTTTAATTAGTCAGATGGATACCTATCTGACTAATTAAAATATACGTGTAAGTATAAAACATTCTAGTATTCTTTAATTTTAACAAAAAAACGGCAACTGCGACTGTGCTGATACTATCACAGAGCTACCGAGGGAATATTTCATGAACTTGTTTTTTGCCAAGTAATGAAAGGTTTTTGTTGAGTAATGTAAGGATTTTCGTCAAGTAATGAATATAATAATATCTAGTTATCAAATTTTGTCCTAGTCACTAATAGATTGGAGTTCCATGTAATACCTATCTCATTTCAGTGCAGATATTAAGTACAACAGATACCAGATTTAAAAAACTTGTAATGTCATTTGTATCATTCAATCATCAAATTTGTATCGTTTTAATCACTACATGTGATTTTTTTTCACTGACTAAAGTCAAAGTCAATTAAAAGAGACATAGTCTAATCTCAGTGAAGTTATAATCTAGTAAAGTGGTAGAAGCTCTGAAACTTCTATTGGAATTTTGGAGTGAAAGCGAAAATCACGATTTTTGGTTTTTAATGATATGCCTACATTCATTCACGTTCACGAATTATTAACGGTTAATAATCCACCATTAACATAAGAAGAATCTCAAATTCTGGACAATAATATAATGTAACAACGCTATTTTTTATTTTCAAATGACACTTTAGGAAGGAAAATTTTGCTTCTGCCAGGAATCGAACCCAAAACCCACGGCGCAGAAGGTAGACCTGGGTAGTCTAAAATTTTTTGTTGTTTCAGATATCCATATGTTTGACCACTATCTTGCCTCGTAAAATTAGAGCTATTTTTTAACATGTACTAAATGGTGAATAATAAATCCTAATAGTGCGTAAATCCTACTTCCACTTGATCGTCAAATTTTATATTATAATAAGTAGTTTTAAGCTGTTTCTATATCAACTGTTACCAAAAGCTTCAAACAGAGGGTAAATTGGTCTGGCAAATGTTTTGCTCACATTTTAAATTATTTTACTAAAAAGCAGACCACCTCCGTGATGTATTTTACATTTTACGTAATACATACATCAATCGTTGATAATAATAATTATAACAGAATAACAATAAATTCTGTCTCTATCAGCGCCTCCTCTTCCCCCTCGCTGATTGATGTTGCCGGAAATTGCATGTCAGGATTACATCTGTGGAGGATGTAAGGATTATTTAGTTGCTGGCGAATAAACAGAATTCTGGAAAAACTTATAGTAACTCGACGTTAGATAGACAGGGACGCTTATGTAATCTCGTTTGTCTCCGGTGGAAGACTTCATATCACGTGATTGGGTTACTGGCGGTTGTAAACTGAAAAGATAAAATTGTACGACTCAACGATGCTGTGAGTTTGGTACTAAAGAACTGAAAACGATATTACTGTATATATATCGGAAATGTTTACTTGAAATTGATGCTTTAAATATAACAAAAAGTCAGGTTAATTGTTTCTAATTTTAGGTAGCATACGCTCATGTCAAATTCAAGATGCAACATTGTTATAGTAAAATAGCTGTCGAATTTTAATAAAATTCCATTTCTTACCAACCTCAATCGCAAAAAAAACATTGAGTGGCGTTTGCCTTCTAAGTAAATTCGATTCCCGGCTGAAACACAAGGTTTCTCTCCAAGTAAAATTGTTGTTTCTGGTTCTGGTTGTAAACGTGTGTGTGATTTAAATGTTTCCGGCAACTATGACACAAATCATCGAACTTAGTGCGGGCTGTGAGGGTGAAAGCGTTAAATTTGATCTTGTCACGTAAATTAGTTTTTAAATTTGCAAGTAGACCACCCATCTCTATTTAGAAGATCATAATACAAAACAATAAACTTAATAAATCAGTCAGACAACAAAAACACTTCATAATCGGAGGCACAATGTTCGCTTTTAATCAAATCCGTTTCCTGAAAGCGATCCAGTTCTCTGCATTATCTTTTCACAATATAAACTTAAATATGGTCTCGTCAAAGAGAAATCTGCGCAAAGAATAGCGCCGGCTCGTGGCGGCACAATTTAATTTTTCTGCCGGTTGTTTGAGCCCTGGAGGAGTAAAACTTAAGAGGCAGATATAGGTATGTACGTCAATGCGAGTACCCTTTTTTAACCACAGCCAATTATCCCCCCACACTTTTGCAAATAAAGGTGTATATTGTGTAAATTACATTATGGTGGTTAAGAAAGGTCACGCTTAGCAATATTTGGTCACCTCTCCATCTGCTTGCACGGTCCCACACGCCTGGGCACTCCATGGGCGCAGTGGTTTGTATTCGAGCCTACCGCCGCGCGCCGCCGGGGCAAGATAGTGACTGCTAGCGCGACCCGATCTTGCCCCGCCTTGGCGAGGGACTGCTCACGGATGAGTTTTGGGTGGGTTCGAGCCCCACACACCTCTTTCCTTCACCCCTGGGAAGGAAAGGAGGTGGAAGGTTTGTCCCACGCGCAAAAAAAAATGGCAATATTTGGTATTTTATAGTTTTATTCAAATTACGTGAAAACGCGCCTCAAAAAAATAAAACGTATAACTTTTATAGAGTTTTGATATAAAATAGTAGAACAAAATGGTTACAAAAATACAAATCATTGATGTTATATGTATGAGATTTGATATAATTTTCGTTTAAATTTTTGAACGTTATGAATATTCTAAGAAAACGGTATCGTTTATCATATTACACAGATTTCGACGAATATTTTTATTTATCTGGTTTTATTATGAATGCGGAGGTTACAAAGTCACGAGTTTCAGGAGACATTTTGTTATCGTCCCCTTAAACATCCTTGAAATTTGTTCGCGTTTGAGAAAATGTGAATGTTTCACTTTTGTCTTACAAAACGCATCTTTAATGGCATCTTTTTGCGGTACAATAGTAATCTTCAGACTTTATTTGACTGCTATGTAAGAGGACCGGACCGTTTTGAACTACATCATAATAATATTATTAATATACTAGGTAACTTGTCGCATGAATTCAATTGTCAATAAAACAAGTAATAAATAAATACACGCTTTCACACTCACAGCCCCACACTAAGTTCAATGACTTGTATCGTGGATGCCGGAAACGTTCACATCTCACACACAAACATTCAATTACAACCAGATGCAGGATCACAATTTTTCCTTGGGGAGAATTGTGTTCCCGCTGGGAATCGAACCTGATAGCCCGATTTGTAACTCGTAACTTAATCCAACACTTTATGTAGTAAACTATAGACATATAACATAACTATAGACGTATTGCGCTGCTAGTCTTTTAACAAATAATAGTAGCAATTCGTCTTATTAGTAGATAAGGATGGTGTACTGGCTCGCCACCCAAGTCAACCTCACCTGCATGTGGTTGACAACTGATTAACGATCGAATGTCTCACAATAAGAGTTCGCTTTAGTTCTAATGGAAGGATGTCGTCGGGCAGGTTGCAGACATAAAAATAACACCAAATTTTGTTGAAATGTGTTCACGAATAAGTGAGGAACCCATTCTTCACTCATATTCCTTCAGAGAGAGTAAATGTTAAGGCAGACTAGGTACCATTACTCTTTTACGGTCTCATAACGAACGAATATTTTGGTAAGCTGTAGAAATTCTACCTCTTTAAATTCAATTTAAAAAAAAGTTGATTATGTAAATACAAACATCAACTTACAATTTTATTGAAAAATAAGATAGGTTTTATTAATTTCGTTTTTTTTTTACAAAAACTCCAGGTTAACAGTTTTGTAGTGGAGAGACTTTTTTTATATGCATCAAATTTTGTCATAACGTACGAATATCTTGGCAGACTGTAGAAATTCTACCTTATATATATAAATGTCAACTTACAATTATATTGAAAAAAAAAGTTTTTAATAGTTTGATTTTTTTTTTCAAATTACTCCAGGGCCACTATTTTATAGTGAATAGTCTTTTTTGCCATTTAGCCTCCATTGCTAAACATTCAACCGCTAGCTGCTAGCGGGTTCTGAATTATTCGTTTCATTATAGTTAATGCTAGTGGTATCCGAATTAACGTAAGGTTTGCCCACAGTATTGTGCAAACATTACTGTAATTCGGATACCACTAGCATTAACTGAAATGAAAAAGAGTGACACTTATCCTCAGCCAAGTGATATGCTCGTCTCGTCTCTCAATTACATAAAAAAACAAGCCCTCAAAAATAATTTTCTCTAAAACTACAAATCTAACCCTTCGCTGATAGATTCTATTCACGTCAACTGATAGAATTCAATTCTCTCGCAGGACGTACATGGAAATCACATTACGATTCAGACGTCTCATAAAGTGAAGCGTCACCGGCTATAGGAGAAGGAATTTTTCAATTATTTACTTGATTTAGCATGGGATATGCCTTTGCGATCGCGCTAGTCGCAACCCTTTTGTCTCCCTCCGGGAATGTTATTCATATGTCCAATATTATTTCCGAATCAATGGAAATATTTTCAATAACCGTATGTCTCGATTTTGTATTATGTCTGTAAGAATAATATTAGTTTCGTTAACTGTTATACTCCGCGTATCGCGTGTCTGACTCATCTTGCAAAAGGAAAAAAAAATGCCCGAAACTAGTCGACATCTAAACGTGTTTTAAGCCGTATATATAACAACAATATAATATTTAATACCTTTAAACGAGCAATTCTTGTATATATATGTGTGTAATCTGGATCCCGGAAACGGCTCCAACTATTTTCATGAAAGTTACAAATTAGGGGTTTTTCGGCCCAAGAAATCGATTTGTCAAAGTTCCAGGTTCAAAAAATGCTCGGTTCCCAAACTGCATTAGAAAAACCGGATTTAAGAAACTATCAGCGCCATCTATTACGTCATGACCGATGTAAAAAACTGTTTCTACTCGACGCTAGATGGATCTTTCTGTGGCTACAAATTCAAACACATTCTACCCAAAATAAAAACCGGTCATCCGGATATTAAATATTCGTTTGAAGATATGCCAATATGACTTATTATTTTTTTTAATTACCATGGAACTATAGTTTGTTTGATAATAAAGAGATTGATGGTGATTATGAATCATATAGAGAATAATATATGAAAATCTAATAAATAAAATTCTCGTGTCACAGTTTTCGTTGCCATACTCCTCCGAAACGGCTTGACCGATTTTGATGAAATTTTTTGTGCTTATCCGGTATCTATGAGAATCGGCCAACATCTATTTTTCATCATCATCATCATCATCACTTTTCATCATTATCAACGCGGGTGAAACCGCGGGGCGCAGCTAGTATACTATAATACTCACCGCCCTACAAAAATATACAATTTGTAAAAAAACACGTCGATTCATTAATTAGTAGATATTAAGAAATCTCTTCCGTGACTTCCATGCTACATGAATATTGAACAAACAAACGAACGATACACGTATTATGTTTCAATTTTTATTTTTTATAGTAGAAGTTTAATACGAATGCATAATAATAATATAGTACGATTACAGTGAGTAAGTATAACACACATTAGGGAATTATACGAATTCAATCATGGTTGTTTTCTCGCATTGTTACGAGACTAGTTTCGGAATAGTCGGCACTCCGTCATCAGTTGAGTACGCGCGTAGACCGTCCGGCGGCAGCGGCGGCGTCTCGGCTTGTATGGTCTACGCGCGTACTCAATTGATGTAGGAGCACCGACTTTTCCGAAACTAGTCTCGTAACAATGCAAGAAAACAACCGTGAGTGAAAGGTAGGTATCATATATTGTATTTTAAAAATGTTTATAATGCACGGAGTTCATTTCATCGAGGTGTTGATAGCACACGCGCCGCCATACTATTTAATAAACCGAGAATATTCCCGTTAATGTTTTGGTATCATCGCACCCAATTATCCGACAACATTTGCACAACATTGGTGGTAAATTAAATTATGTTTATCACGCACCAGAAATATCAATGTGTTGCGATAACAATTGTTGTAACAGATGAACAATTCCTTCGTGAAACTTTTGATTTGCACTTGTTTTAATTTATTTTCTTATGCGTTTAAGGATAGTTAATATGAAAGCTATTTTACTAGCTGTACTCGGAGGCTTCTCGTGTGTAACTGATAGCCAAAATTAAGATAATTGATGTACCTATTAAAGATGTAAGTCTTTATTTGAAAAAGAATGGAAAAATGCGCCGCCGAGTATCTTGCTAGGTTATTCTCGAGATGACAGTAAATTTGCGAATCTGGCATTATAGTTATTAACTTTCTTCATTGCATCTATTAATATGATATGAATTTTGATCATAAATCACAATTTATAGCAAAGCATAGCTTTAGCATAGCATACTTTTTATCACGAAAAAGTATGATCTTCTAGTCGTGCCCCACGACTTCACCCGCGTTTATCAAGTTAAAAAATATAGCCTATGTGTCAATTCTTGGTATAAGCTATGCACATTCTAAATTTCATCCAAATCCGTTCAAGCGTTACAGCGTGAAGAGAAAACAAATATACACACACAAACTTTTGGAAATATAATATTAGTGAGATTTTCAACTCATCACACCTTTTAGATATCTTTTTAGATTATTTTTGTATGCATCGAATTTTATAAAAATTTCTGTATACTTAAAAATCGTGATAAAGTAAGAAAAAGGCAGAGAAACAGCTGATTAGAATTTTTATTTTAGGCTATATTTGTAAAAGGTTTGAAAGCTTTGGCAGAAAAGTAGTGGTGAATAATTTTGGAATGTCAAACTGACATAATTAACTAAAGTTTTCAACTAGTCTTTGATTTTGATAAATAAACATTTTCGAGATGTAATTGTTATTATGATAATATCACGTGTCCAATACATATAGATATACAAGAGCTCAGAATATTCTGTATTCTGAGTACAAGAGCACCCGATTGAAAATAACGCCCTATAGGTACTATCTATTCAGGAAATTAGGTTTTATGTATTTTTTGTCGGAAACGTAAAACATGTAATATGTATGTTAATCGTTTCCTCACAACTCACAAAGTTCAACCAGAGATAAACAAAAAAAACACGCAATCGTTTTAGTTTTGAAACAGGCTGTTATTCAAACTTCAAGTTAATTAAACCATGCCAAGGTTCCATGATTTGAATTTCCAACTTTCTCACGCCCTAGTTAGTATGTAAAGGGCAACGGCGAAGTCCGTCGAACTCAATTGTGTCAGGACAATACGTCCCACAAACTTGATTATATAAGAAACTATCGCTTGGATAAAAAAGTTACTTCAGGGCGTACTAAGGTTTTTATTTAGGTTGCTAAATGTGAAAAAAATAATAACCTTGTTACATATGAAGAGAAAACCACTCAGCTAATTAGGCCGCGCTAAATAGAATTTATATTATTAAAATAAGCCCAAGTTGCCCACATTCCATTTAGGTTCGAAATTAAAACATTGTCGGTATAACATATTTTTGAAAATTACTCTAGGTCAGAAGGTATTGAAATGCCTGTTAGCTTGTAAGACAAATTCAATGACTTCAGTCTGAGACTTCAGAAATTATTTTTTATCTTAATCCAGAGAAGTGTCAAGTTGATCTAGCCGTGCCTGACAAGTTTAAAACTTACACGAAAACCTATTAACTGGGGCACACCTTACTTATAATCAGATTTGCAAACTTGGTGTCTCCGCTAGTTACGTTAATATTTATACAATATAATCAAAGGTAGTATTTAAAGAACCTTAAGTTTATTTATTTATTAATCGACTTCAAAAAAGGAGGAGATTCTATGTTCGACTGTATGTATTTTTTTTATATGCATTGCATGTACAGCGTGTCATAAGACTAAACTTAGTAACTAAAGACAACCCACCCCCACCCTGTAATGTGGAGTATAAGCAAGTATGTTATCTGTGAAATATAAGTTAAGATCGTTTTAGCCTTCATGGAATCTCGAAACAATTCTATATCCAAAGTGCACGGTGCTTACTGGACTGGTGCTAGTAACCACACCCCACGAATGTAGACTATCCTGTAATACTTCACGTTTGCCTAACGTGCTCATCACTCCACTCAAAATCATAAATATTAAACATCACAGCCCCACAAAATTACAACCAGAAACAATATTATGAAAATTAAAACTACCGTGAGTATTAGACATAATTTATGTTGTATACGGCTTGTTAATTGAATAAATGGAAATACTCCATAACTAATAATAATATATTGATATTAGTAAGCACTAAATACTTACAGTTCTATATAACCTTCATGGTATCTTTAACAAATTAACTCTCTTATTTACCCGGTTGCCACTTCGTTCTTGCGTCCCGTTCACCGTCCCTCAGTTGGCTCTCAAAAGATTATTGAATTTCACCGCTATAATCCGGCAAGAGCCAGAAGCGACCCGGCGAATGATCACCCGTCTCTATCCACTCTGTAGTTTTATAATCTTGTATTTATCTAATAAGTGGGTAACACTTCACAAACTTTGAGAGTACATACACAACTCTGTCGATACATAACACATACTAGACATACCCCGTAGCGCTTTTGTAGTTGTTTAAATGCGAAAATCATCGTCAATAAATTGATGTCATGAATTTCAAATGAAAATAATCATTAAAAAACGCTTTCACACTCACGTCCACTAATAATATCTCAGGGTTATGAGTGCAGTTCTTTGCCACGCAGGATTTTAACCTATATACATTCATAACTCTGGGTAGCACTGAACTGATCTATCGTCGATCGCATCATCACTTACCATCAGGTGAGATAGTGGTCAAATGTTTAAGTAATGGACAAGAGTGACGTTTACCTTCAGGCGAGTGACTTGCTAGTCTAGTCATTTAATAACATAAAAAAAACTCCACACTAAGTTCAATGATTTAGGTCGTAGATGCCGGAAATATTTATACGTTAAGAGACATCTCAAGTGATATAATCTAAAAATCTCAACATAAATATATTATTACTCTAGTCCAAAGCTAAGCGAGAGGATTGCGCATAGTGTATGAGCCACTAGTCTCGTGGGATTGAACTTTGTCCAGCAAACGGGTACGACAACTATTGTTGTGGAGACCAAACGTACTGTATATATATAGCAGTATAGAGTTGTAGATAATCACACAAAGAAGCAACTAGAATATTTCAGATCTATAACTACACCAAATAGCAGTTCAAATACATGCTTATACCGATTTACGATTTAAATGCTTACAGCGTTTCCTCAATGTTATCAAATCTGAATATGAATATTAATCGGCTGCATCATCGCTTTTCTAATGAATCTCGCCTAATGGCGAGATTATGGTCAAATGCAAAACTATCGAGCATAAAAAATAATAATTTCAGACCTTTTGTCAGACTGTGTTTAACAAAAGATTTTAAATATTATATTGCCCGTTTCAACAGCTTGCCCATTTCGAGCATACGATATTTCATGATAATAATTAAACGCAAGCAAAGCTTAAAAAAACCGACTTCACCGCTTTGTCTTCGGAACTTTGATCAGATTAGATGTACTAAACACGCATTATTGACGATAACTCAAAAAATCAGAATCAGATCTTGATCAAATTTAAATGGGACCAATTGGAAAGCAACATCTTTCAAACAAAAAAAAAATCAAATCGGTTCACGTGCGAAGAAGATATATGAGGTAACAAACAAAAAAAAACCTTTTGTGTAAACTCGGTGAAAATTATTATCCAAAAAGAAAACAAGAAAACAATATTGGAGCGTCTCGTCTCTCATTGAAAATGTACACACTATATAATACAATATTTCGCATTATAGGATAATGTAATAATAAGAAATACTTCATTTATAAACATGCGCCTACCAAATTTTGTGCTTCTTTAAAAACATTTCAATTTCACAAAGCTTTATTAACGACAAACAAATACTTATAAGTACTTGTTATTTACGGATACATTTGAACATCCACCTAAAGGAAAATAACAGACTAAAAGGGTTCAATAATAATCCTACCTCAAAGAACAAATTTTGTTTCCAGAATTGACAGCTGTTGAAAGAATTAATTTTATTCAAAACAACATTTGCTCAACACACATATTATTATAATAAAAAAAAATTATGCTCGATAAGCAAGCATTTGACAACGGTAACTAGCTCGAACATGTAGCGTGCTTACCTATAAGATAGCAATTCACTTTTCCGCTCGGGGAACTAAGACGTGGGCAATGAGTTCCACTCCTTCGCAGTACTCAAGGAAGATAAAATTAGAAGCGAAACACTTCAAGCTGGAGGTATGTCAACCATGAATGAATGACGTTTGCCAGTTTGTGTTATTGTTAGACGCTAAAACGGACATGGGGAAATCAACTTTTGTAATTCTTGCACACATTCACCAATATATAAAATAATAATAAAGACTATCAAGCTTCTTTTCAGTACATCAATTGCTATAGCAAATATGATTACATCGTTCTTTCAATACGCTGAGCATTTTATTAAAGTATACGACTTTTTATTCAAAATATTATTTTTCAATACGTTGGTACGGTTTTTTGCACTAAGGAGTTTATTATTCGTTAGTATTTAGTAATTTCTTTAACAACTTTGCCCTTTCAAATGGTGCCATTCCTGCTTAGGCAATTCTTTACCACGAATACAATTATGTCAGGATCTCCAAATCCCTGAATCGTTAAATTTTTCTACCGACTTCACAAAAAAGGAGGAGTTACTCAAGTCAACTGCATTCATGTTACCTCATAAATTCGTTCCACGTGAACCGATTCTGATTTTTTTTTTTGTTTGATAGATGTTGCTTTCCAATTGGTCCCATTTAAATTTGATCAAGATCTGATCAGTAGTTCTTGAAATATCGTCAATAATGCGTGTTTAGTACATCTAATCTGATCAATAAAATTATCAGTTGCTTAATTTGTATCAAGCACAAGCCCGCTCATGTATGGAGTACTGTTCTCATCTTTGGGATGGTTCAGCTAAGTACCAGCTTGAGGCTCTTGATACCATTGAGCGAAGCGCCAAGAGGCTCTTTAACAGCGAGCAGCTGGCCGATGAAAGGCTTCAAAGCTTGGGACATCGTCGCAAGGTTGCTAGTCTCTCGGTATTTTATCGGATACATTTCGGAGAATGTGCCAAGGAATTACACTATCTAGTTCCCCCATCCCCATTCTATCATCGAACAAGCAGGCAATATGCTAATCGACACCGGTATATGGTAGATATTCCACAATTGCGAACAAAGCGTTTTGCTTCTACATTTATTATGCGAACCGCAAAGGAGTGGAACACTTTGCCTGAGTCGGTGTTTCCTGATGAGTACAATATGGGAGTCTTCAAGTCGCGAGTGAATAGGTATCTTCTAGGCAAGTTTGCTCCATCGTCGACCATATCATCGCTTACCATCAGGTGAGATAGTGGTCAAACGCTTGTCTATACTGAATTAAAAAAAAAAAGCGGTGAAGTCGTTTTTTTTTAAGCTTTGCTTGCGTTTAATTATCTGACATTGAAGTAAATATTTTTATGGGAGGGCTTTTAAATTTTGATCCGCAACATCTTTGTGTGACTTAAAGTCAAAATCAAAATCAGAATCCTAAAGTGAATAGTTATTATCTAGGTAAAGATAAAAAAAGTGCTTCATCTTCGGCCGCATCATCACATTCCATCAGGAGAGATAGCGGCCAAATGCTTATCTATCAATAAAAAGGAACTCTCTACCAAATCATGTTTATATGAGAAAACTGGGTCATTTCGCTCTTTTAATTTCAAAATAGCATTATTTCGACTAACCTCGACCTCATATACATGATTGAATTTCGCGAAAGTATAAAAAATTGTATTTCTTCTAAATGTCATATCTGTACCACACCACTTATAACTCTTTGCCCTTACATTAAAACAAACAAAGAAAGGTAGCTGAATGTTTTAATTTATTTTTGGGTTGTTTATGAAGCTTCGTTTATTATAACTTTGTCCATCGCGGTCGGGTACGTCTTTATTTTACGCTTAATGAACTTTAATAGATTTTCTTATGTTCTTTCCGACTTTGGAAGAACAAAAGAGCAGTATTTTCTTTGGTTTATTCCTGTTTGGCGGGTTTACGTCGGAAAGTGTAAAATTAAACATATTTGAGTTTCAAAATGCAATGAGCAGATTATTATGGGACAGCGCTTAATTTCCATATTATATACGACAAATAATTCTCATTTCTTATAGTATAGCTCTTCCTAGTTTTTTTTTATTATTTTTTCACAAATCACTTTCTCTATAACTTTTTGCTATTATAACAAAAATCTGTTTTGTGTGTGAACAAGTTTGACTTTCACGTGGTATCTCTGTAGCGGCTGGATAAATGTTTATACAATTTATTATATAGATAAGCTGGACTTTGAAGTAGGATTTTTGGGGGCTGAGTCACCCACGTCCGTAGGAGGATACCCCTTAAGTCTGACTCCCTACACGTGGTCCCCGGGTGGTGCTAATCAGGTGACATTTGAGAGGTGGTAGAGCATTTTGTGAGTTGCTCGCCGGGCTTGCTACCAAAGTAGCTTACCACCATCAAGTTGAAAGTCTGCCGCCAAGCCAAATACGGTGTTCCGGCAGTTATCCTTGAGAGCCTGCGTATTCCAGGTCTAGTGTGTTTACCAGCTTCGATCACATCGTCACTTACCATCAGGTGAGATAGTGGTCAAACACTAGCCTGTCACAAAAAAAAAAAAAAAGGATATAAAATACTATTTATCTTAATTAACGAGATATAAAACTACGGGATATCGCTTGTAATAAATGATGTAAAAAATATATATAAAGTTTCTTTATTTTATTTATAGTCATTATAATCTTATAATCCCTCCCACGACGGAAGGTCACGGCGCTCACTCACCTTCCGTCGTGAACTCGCCTGATGATGGGGATCGGACATCCCCGTAACCTAGATCGCAAGAGTCGACCTTAAATCTTGAATCAAGCCGTTTCATTTATATAAAGTATAATGTGTCAAACTCACGAAAACTTTAAAAGTAAAATCTAAATTAAATAATTTTCTAAACTGAATTTGATATTCTACCAAACTGTTAATAACCGACACGACCAGAATAAAAAATATTATTTTGCTCTCCATTTACGAATATGGTCCATAAAGTTTCGTTAATATTTTCATTTAAATTATTTGTATTGCCATTTTTTATTTTTCGCTTTAGTTTTGCATCCTCTCTGATTATTTGAGGCTATTTGCTTGTAAGGTTTAGACGCTACATGCCTCTGACAGACAGACGGATGGACAAAGTGCTGGATCAATTTAACTTAGAGATCTCGCTTCACTTGCTATAGCTCATGTGGTGATAGTGGAACGTATAATTTTGTATTTTAATTTTAAATAAATTGAGTTTATTTTGTAATCGAATTGAATATGTGGCTAAAGTATTAGTTTAAGCGTCTCTTTACAAGCTTTTATTTAGTTTCACTGTCCCATTATATCGGTCTGTAGTCAAATCTTGCAAACTAAATTAGAGCCTTTTCACGATGTCCGATTGGACTCAAATTTGATGTACTTACGTATCTTCGGTGATATGGTACCATAGAGCCGGTCTGATGATAGAGACTGAAGATGGTCATGGAACTTCTGAACTAAACAAGATAAACCCATCAAGTTTGGGCTCATTTGATTCGTTTTGACTAATTTTCGGGTTTGATAAAAAAGTCCTTTTTTTAAGATATAACTGCTATAAACTTGATTTAAAGAAAAATTGTTTCAAAATTAGTTTCTAAATCTTAAGATTTTCTTCTGTGACTTTACTTTTCAGAGTGCCTATATATTATTTCTTAGTAATAAAAATCTATTCTTGTTCGTACTGTCGTTAAATATTAACGTCTCTGCGGTTCACCCCCATGGGAAGAATAATGCCTGAGTTACGGGCACTTGAGAATTTGCAATGTTACACTAACCGACTTAATGACTGAGGACTAGTGGGAAGCGTTTTATCTACATTCTCTGATGAAAGTGACATTAGGCTTGTTAGAACAATATGATGAAAGAAGTCAAAAATATGTTTCGGTTAAAAGTATACAGGAGTATGTAGGGGTAAGTATGTATACACGTTTTCAGAATCCGTCTGGGGTAGTACCACACCATTGCCAGTCATTCAACCGCCAAGCAGTAGCGTGCAAATATTAGTATATTTCGGATTGAAGAGGTTAGAGGTAGATTAGGGGAATATAACGACCGAGATATATAATGTGTATTCGGGAAAACACAACACTACCGGTTTCCCAACGTAATTTCAAATGTCGTGACGAGGTCATTATAAGTCCCCATTCGTTAGTGTCAAGAATCCCATTAAAATTAATTAAAAAAACCAATTAGTGTTTTTTAATTGATCATGTTGCCGTTTTTAGTCACAGCTATAAATCACGGGTTAGATTAATATTATACTCGTACATTAGGAGTAAGTTTCTGAAAATTTTGTTATTATGTTAAAAACTAGTGAAAGTCTATTGATATTTGTGTGTTTTCTTTAAAATTTAAATATTTTTTGGTCATTGTAATATAAGTCATGTGAAAGACTGCGTTCATCACACTAATATTATAAATGCCAAAGTTTATGGGTGAATGTGTTGTATGTTTGTTTTCACTTTACATTGTAATGGCTGAACAGATTTGCATGAATTTCATGAATGTATGTAACACAGCTCTTAGCCGGGATTAATAAAAAGACTCATATTTGACTTAGTTAACGTGGACGAAGCCGTGGGGTACGACGGATAGGGGACCATACATGTGTTTACTCTTCCTCTGTTTCCTCTGTGCCGTGGGTCCTGGGTTCGATTCCCGGCAGGAACACAAATTCCTTCCCAAGGGATATTTGTGCTTCTGGTTCTGGGTGTAGTTGTGTGTGTGATGTGAATGTTTCCAGCACCCACGATACAAGTCTTTGAACTTAGTGTGGGCTGTGAGTGTGAATGCGTTTGTTTTTGTTTGTTTTTTTTTTGTTTTTTTACTACTTATACATATTTTTTTACATAAATCTAGCATTATAACATTATAAAAAGGTTTATTATACAATGTGTAACAGAAAGGTGTAGTAATAGTCAAGTTACACATCTAGCTAAATGTATGGAGTCTAACAGAAACTTCTGCATTCGCGGCAGCACCATTAACATTGAGTTATGAAGAATTAGTTTCTAAAAAATTATGTCATTTGCAACCTTATTTCATCAGCTACCGTTCTACACCACATAGCCTTTGGACCTAGACGTCTGATAGTAGTGGCCATAACAAAGGTCAAGGTCACGCGCATCGTAGGGTTGGCAAAAAAATATTTTTTAATTTGTGTATGGAACAAATATCTCCGATTGCCGCACATGTGACTGTAAGGTTGTCAAAAGTATTAGAAAAATATAATTTTTAATTTTTGTACGCAAAAAATGTTGTCCGATTTCAACTTTCGTTTTCTGGCAGACGATTCCTGGCACGATACACATACACACCACAAAGTATTACTACACCTTTTTGTTACAGGTTGTATATATTATTTTTGCAAATGACTAAAACTGATTTTAAAACACAAATCTAGTAATAATAAATTTATGTTCAGCCACAGAGGCTATTTAATATGAATGTACATAATTGCCAACTTATAAATTATGGATTCATAAATATTTGAATTAATCATATTCATAGATAAGCCTCCATTTTTCGCTAAAGTCCTCATTTAGCGTGCATAACAAGAATAGCACCAAATTTTTTTGTAAAAAGTTTAAACACAAAAGGCACACACACATTTTATCACAAGTCAATACTCCAATTTTCAAATACAAACCAATTTTTTTTTTTTATTTGTGACAGGCTAGTGTTTGACCACTATCTCACCTGATGGTAAGTGACGATGTGATCGAAGCTGGTAAACACACTAGACCTGGAATACGCAGGCTCTCAAGAATAACTGCCGGAACACCGTATTTGGCTTGGCGGCAGACTTTCAACTTGATGGTGGTAAGCTACTTTGGTAGCAAGCCAGGCGAGCAACTCACAAAATGCTCTACCACCTCTCAAATGTCACCTGATTAGCACCACCCGGGGACCACGTGTAGGGAGTCAGACTTAAGGGGTATCCTACGGACGTGGGTGACTCAGCCCCCATTGCTTATATTTCCTAAAACTAAACTAAAACTAACATCAATACAGCATAGACTTAGGTTACCTAGGGCACCGATCTTACAGGTAACTCAAGTGCTGAAGCCCACAACCAGTGGAGAGTTACGTTGCACCATGCTGGCTTTGCCTCTCTGAATTGGAATGCTAATACGTTGAGCCAAATAAATACAAAAAAATGTCTAGGAATTCTGCAAAATGAAACGTTTTCTCATTGAATGTAATTATCAAATGGCAATACGGAAGAATTTGTTTCCGAGCACTGGCTTGTAATTAAACCGACATTTACGATAATTTCTTTCCCCCTCAACATCAGCAAAAATGTATAGGTTATTAATGGACATAATCTAATTTTAAGTTCCGTGATAAATTACTGTTTAATTTCGCGTCTTTGTTTTGACCTTGAACTCAAGATCAAGCATCTCAATCATGAATTATTTTGGTGTAACATTAAGCTAATTACAGGGTGTTGTAAAAATCAAAGCCAAGTCGGTATAAAGGCAGAACAGTTTATGAGGTTTAAGATGGTAAATATAATTTGAATATTGTAAAATCGCTAGCTCCAATGTTCAATCAATCAATCAAAATCGTTTATTCACATGGGCCCCAAAGAGGCACTCATGAAATTTAATGATCGTACTGCCAGATTCGCAAAATTACAGCTATCTCGAGAGAAACTCGACGGCGCATTTATATTTCATTATTTTTTTAAAATCTTTTCTTAAGACTAATACATAATTATATTAACCTAGGTATATCTATATTATGTAGTCGCTAAAAAGCGCTTGTGCAGTTTGCCTCCATGCATCCTTGTCATTAATATAATTCTACAAGTTATGACCACAAATTTCCGTATGTTTTTAAATGTCGAAAAAATACGACCCAGTCTGCGCAGTGGACAGGCTTCCACCCTCTGCGCAGTGGGTCCTGGGTTCGATTCCCGGCAGGAGCACAAATTCCTTCCCAAGCGATATTTGTGCCTGGTTCTGGGTGTAATGTATGTGTGATGTGAATGTTTCCGGCATCCACGATACAAGTATTTGAACTTAATGTGGGGCTGTGAATATGAATGCGTTTGTTTGTTTTTTGTTTGTAATAACATATTCTAGTATTAACTATATTTTAGTAAGTAACCAAATAATTACGTTGTAAGAAACAATTTACAAACTTTATTTTTGGATGTCAATGATAAAAGATTTAATTTGCTTCGTTTAAAGACTCCATAAAAATACTGCTACACTTAAGTTAAAAACGAATCCCTTCGAGCATGAGCCGCAAGAATAATTTGACTTATTAATACAATTATTTTTAGGTTATATTAAGTATGTGTATTATAATTATGTATATATGTATTGTATATTATTTATATATTTTGTATTTCTCTTTAATTTATTTATGTTTGTAACTATATGTCTATGATTTGTTTAATTACATTAATAATTATATGTATGTTTCAAATATTGCATGTATGTATAATGATCATTGCCGCACCACCGATCACTTTTTGTTAAACTTTTTTATCCTCTCCATCCTAAGGTTGCCTGGAAGAGATCGCTGCTTAGCGATAAGGCCGCCGATTGTACTGCTATATTGTTATTTTTTCTATTGTTAATTAACATTTTTCTTGGTGTGCAATAAAGAGTATTTGTATTGTATTGTATTGTATTGTATTGTATTGTATTGTATACAAGCTATCTATCTACTCTTACGTATTATGTAAAGTAAACTTATGACACTAATATTATAAAAGCGAAAGTTTATGAGTGTGTTTGCCTCTTCTTCACGCTCAAACGGCTGAACCAATTGTGATGACATTTGGTATGGAGTTAGATGACACCTTGGCTAGCTATTTTATCCCGGAATTCGGGTTCGAAACTTACACGGGTAAAATCGCGGGGAGCAGTTTTATTTGGTTAATTATTATTTAAAAATTACGTAATAAAAATAATTTTGACTAGAAAATATGTTCAGAGAACTTTGTGGTAGTCCAGTTATCTCTTTTTTTTCTCCGTGTATCTGCATAATTATCTGCATACTAAATTTCATACGATTCCGTTCAGCCATTACATCCATTTACACCAAACTCGTTTGGGTAAAGCCGCTGCACCTCTTAGTCCTACGCCTATGTACATTAAATTAGACATATAATTATGATGCTAGATTCTCGTAGTAAATAGCTCATTTATTACAAACAAACAAACAAACGCATTCACACTCACAGCCCACACGAAGTTCAGAGACTTGTATTGTGGGCGCCGGAAACATTTACATCTCACACTCACAATCACACCCAGAACCAGAAACACAAATGTCCATTGGGAAGGAAAAGTGTGCTCCTGCCGGGATTCGAACTCCGGACCCACGGCGCAGAGGGCAGACACTTGTCCACCGCGCCAACTGGGTCGTCAAATGTTTAATCACTAACTTATGGGATTAGTGACTAATGATAGAATACTATAGCTAATACCTTTAACCCATTATTAATAACTCAAAATCAGTCAAAGCTAGACATCTATCACTCTAAGCCAACTAATTATTACATATTGGATTTAACCCATTGGAGCTTATACCCACCCCGACTTCTCCTGGGTTTACTTAGATAATTAATGTACAATTTATATAGACCCACGATGGCGCAGATGTTTTTTTTTAGACATGGTTCAAGTTTTACTGGTAATTCAACGCAATGTGACATCATTCGGTTTTGGGTTTATTAAAAAATTCAACAACTCGCTATAAAGCGCTATAATGTAACACAGTTATTAATCTGAGAACTTACTTACATTTTCAGTAGTTTTTTGCTATCATTCGAAACACTAAGCCACATATTTTTATGATGAGATAACTGGGTAGTTCACTCAGTGGTGGGTGGTTCAGTCTTTCAGCTGAAACGTCGGAGTTATTTCAAAGAATGTTATTTTGAATATAAAAGCGCGAGAAGACCCGGTTTTCTAATAATATCATGATCAGTTCGCTAATGTCTAAAGAAAAAACGCTTGTTTTTAATTTTGTAATTAATTTTGGTGGCGCCAATTAGTAATTTATTCTTAAATTGATTTGAGTGGACTGTATGGCGGTAATTAATTACACAATTCGAATCGAGAAAAAGGATAAGAGAAGACGGGAGGTGCAAGCACTTACTTGGACTCGGTCTGCTGGTCTCCTTGGTCTGCGACTGCGGCGTGATCGGCAGGGGGATCCTTAGGTCTCCTAACCCGGCGCCGGGCAACGAAGTATTCCGAATCGTGTAAAAGCACTAGTTGACACAACCACTTTATAGATGCAATTATGTGTCGTAATGACTGTTTTTTGAGTAGAATCATGCGCAATGCATGTATCGCGACGAGGCGTTTTTTACTACTGGTTTTCTAGCCGGCTCGCAAGGGGGCGGGCCGGCGGCGATTATGCTTGCACTTGAGGGTAGGAATCGGGAGAAAATGAATTGTGTACCTTAAATTATTTTTATTAATGTATTTTATATTTTTAAGTAATTGGCGTTACCATTTCCACCCGCCCTTAATGGGTCACCATTAAAGAACTACCATAAGTGTTAGAAGCACTAGAACTCTATGACTCTACATGAGCGATAGTCTCGCGCGGCATAGAAATAAATAGAGTCACGGCGAAGCGGGAATATATTTAACAAAAACTAAATTATTATAGCTATAAGTGATGCGGATATTAACAAACTAACTTAACCTAAGTGTTACGGTGATATAAACTATTGTTTTGGAAGCGGACACAGACGAACGACTGGGCGGAGGTAAGTTCCCTTGGTGGTTCTTACAGTGCACACGCGTGCAACGCCGTCTTTCGAAGGATGAACTTTCTCTATAATCGCTAATGGCCAGGCTAGCGGAGGTACGTTATCGTTCATCACAACCGCGACAGTTCCCGGTGTGATGGGTGCAGAAGGCGTATTCCATTTTTGTCTAACCTGTAGATCGTGCAGATATTCCATCCTCCAGCGGTTCCAAAACGACTGAAATAACTTGTCTAGTAACGCGTGCCTATCAAGCAAACTGATTGAATCGGATTTGACATCAGGCGCGGGTAATAAATAAAGCGGTGCGGTATTTAAAAAATGACTCGGAGTTAAAGCCGAGGGTTCAGCGGGATCAGAGCTCCGTACTGTCAGCGGTCTTTGTAAGGTGCGAATAATTTTATTTTCACCGAAATTAATATCATCAGCAGACACAGTAGGAGCGCTGCGGCGGGGCAATAATTTAACAAACTTGCAAATGTAAGCAATTACACGCAGAAGCTTACTCCATGAGGAGATGCGAAGAGCGAGTTCATATAGGGCGCAATGCTTTACAGGTGAGCACACAGTGTGCGTTACGACCTTTTGTTCTGGAATGTCTGTAATAGACTGACCATCTAGTGCCTTGAGAGACCACTGAGATATATCAAGGGAGGCCCATTGAGGCCCGTGAAGCCATAGTGGATGCGAAACTAATTTCTGTGGCGTAATGCCACGAGATAGAACGTCGGCGGGGTTTTCGGTTCCCGCGACGTGATAAAAGTTGTCAGCCGGAATATTTTCGGTTATCTGAACAACGCGGTTTGCGACAAACGTTTGCCACCTGTGTGGCGCACTCTTAATCCAATATAACGCGACTTTAGAATCGACGAATGCGTAAGTCTTGACTGTAAGATGACGGGAGTAGTTATCTAGAACCGTGCGAAGTAATTTAGACATCAAGACTGCGCCACAGAGCTCGAGACGCGCGATGGTTACCGGCTTGGTGGGAGCGACCTTAGATTTTGAGCAGACCAGCTGGACGGTGTTGCCAGAATCAGTGCGTACACACGCATATATGACGCTACCGAACGCTAACTCACTAGCATCGCTGAAACCTAACAGTGTGACGTCACACGCACTCGTTATACCGACATGACGTGGGATGCGTATTTTGTTAAGTGCCGGTAATTCAAAGCAAAACTGTTTCCACATTTTAACGATGTGAATCGGCGCTGTGTTGTCAAAATCAAGCTTAAGTTGCCAAAGCTGCTTTATTAGCAACTTGGCATACACGACTGCGGGAGCAACGAAGCCCATTATGTCCCACAGACGGGCGACAGTAGACAAGATGGAGCGCTTAGTGCACTTCTCATCGGCGGGAGCGGTAATTTTAAAATAAAACTCGTCTTCTTTTGTAGACCAGTGCAAGCCTAATATTTTATGTTGCACGGTTTTGTCAAATTCAACTTCTGTAGGTAGTTTGTGCGAATCGGGAAGAGTATCTAAGACAGTACGACTATTGCTGTTCCACTTAACAAGGTCCCACTGTGCACCTTTGAACAAATCAATCAATTGTTGTGACGCGGTAGTAGCTGTACTTTCGTCGGGAACGGAAAAGGCCAGATCATCCATGTAAATCGCGGATGACACAATGTCACTCGCGAGCGGATATGTCGCGCCATCGTCTTCAACCAGCTGTCCCACCGTGCGCAATGCATGATAAGGAGACGACTTGATGCCAAAACAAACACGATTGAAGCAGTACAAGGTAAGTGGATCTTGTGGACTGAAGCGGTAGAGGAAACACTGATAGCGACGATCTGCATCTCGCATTAGAATCTGCAGAAACTGCTGGCGACAGTCCACGGTCATTGCGACAGCGTGCAAGCGGAAGTTTAAAAGTATTTGAAATAGGTCACCTTGAAGGTTCGGTCCTGAATGGAGAATATCATTAAGTGACGGTCGAGTCCCAGCTGTGGGACTGCTTGCATCTAGGACTATGCGTAGCTTAGTCGACGTCTTGTCCTCGCGCACGATACCGAAATGCGGGATAACGTATATCGGAGAAGCATCTCGAGGGTCATACTGAGGTGCGGGGGAGATATAATCCTTTACAAGATAATCTTTAATGACGTCATCATATGCCGACCTAAGTTTAGGTGAAGCTTCTAATTTTCTTTCGAGGCACATGAAACGTTTACGAGCGTTTTCGAAAGAATCTCCGAGTTTATATATATCGTCGTTGAATGGCAGCGCGACAACGTACCTACCACTAACGGGATCGCGGGTCGTAGTAGACTTATAATATGATTCACATTCAGCGTCGGAGGTTCGCTGAATGGGCGGAACGCAGGGAGGCTCTTCGAGCTCCCAAAATCGTTTGACTAATGAGTCAATAGCGGCCGGCTCTTGAATGTGACAACATGTCAAGGCCTGGTGATTATTCAGTGTAGGTAGTGTAGGTACTGAACCCATTATCACAAAACCTAGCACCGTGCGTAAAGCGGAGGGCGCCGACGAGCCATGAGGATCGTGGACTACGTCGGGGAGAAGTAAATGAGCAAAAAGAGAAGCGCCTATTAAAGCGTCTATCTTATTTGGTGAATCGAAACTTTCGTCAGCGAGCGGTAAATTAGACAGATACGGCAACCACGAAGTGTCAACCCGAGCTGTGGGAAGTAAGTCGGTGACTTGATCGACGACGAGCGGTGATACATTAAAATTAATATTGTCATCGAATCGCGAGTGAAACTTTAAGTTTATCGATTTGGTTTTAATAATTTTCTCAGCTCCACCAAATCCCTTAACAACGATTGGCTCGGTACGTTCAAGCTCGATACCTAAGCGATCACAACATTCCTGTGTAATAAAATGGCTTTGAGACGCCGAGTCTAAGAGAATCCGAATAATATTTCGTACACCGTGTTTATCATACACAACAACTTGAGCGGTCGAAAGTAACACAGTTAAATGTTTATTATTATGTGCGGGAGTAGATTGTTGAGATAAGCGAGGCGAGTTGTCAATCGATGTAGCACACAACGCAACGTCTGAACGCGAACTTGCTACCGGGGAAGTGTTTGTCTTAGCGTGCGGCGGCGCAGCGGGCGCGAGCGTACGGACTTTATCTTCACGCGGCATAGAACCGGTTGACGGCGTGTTATCGCGCTTATCAAAATGCAATAACGTGTGATGGTTCATCTTACAAACGCGGCAATTTGACTGTGACGAGCAACTAGAAACTCGATGCTTTAAGCTGAGACAATTTACACACGCATTTTTATCTTTAACGCATCGAAAACGTTCATTGGGAGTCATCCCATTAAAATCGGCACATTTAAATAAATGCTGATGCACGACATTTTTGCACAGACATTTAATTTGATTGTCCTTGGTCGCGTTATCTACCGTCACATATGTTTGGTATTTTGGCGGCAAAGCGTTATTGACGCGTCGAGTATTATTATTACGCGCGCTTATTGTAGTATCTACGCTAGGTTGAGTGCGTTCTAAAACCTTAGAGCGATTTTTGATGAACTCGACTAAGCAATCAAAAGTAGGCATTCTCGAACCACATTTAATTTCAAAAGCGCGCACCGTATCCGTGTCTATTTTCTTTAAAGCGATATGAACCAATATTACGTCCGTCAAATTATCTAACTTTAGGTTTTTCAACGCGGCCACAGCACTGCTAAAGTTATCAGTAAATGAATCAAAGTTGTTCGAAGAAGCACACTGCAACTGTTTGAAATCTAACATTTGATTTAAATACGCGGAAGCGAGCATTCTTTTGTCATCATATCTATCGAGAAGCGCCTGCAATATTAAGTTATAATTCTCGGCAGACGGTGTTATCCCCGAAATAACGGACTGAGCTTTTCCTGTCACTTTACCTAATAGATAATACAATCTTTCGGCGTCCGTGAGTAATGGATTATCATGCACGGTCGACTTAAAACTCGCATAGAACAGAGGCCATGAACGAATATCACCAGAAAACGGTAATATCTCTATTGCGGCTAATTTAGGTCTAGACTTATGAAAAGCACTAACACCCTGATCATTCTGTGATGTTTGCGGATACTGAGATTGTATGCGTTTTATTCTACCATACAAAGACTCGAATGCAACCAGGCACTTATAATCTGGTTTCGCGGTAGGCGTTATCTTCAATAATCGAGAATTATATTCATCTAGTACCTTATTAAATGTATTGCGTAACGAATCTATTTGCGAAGATTCATCAAGGAAACTTTGCCTCGCATCCGTGTCCGTATGAACATTTAAAGACAGATCGTACATTTTCTGTACTATTTCAAATATAGCTTCGCGTTTAGTTTGTAGTAAGAATAATTTTGCATCAGGCGCATCTTCATAATCGGAAGAAACGTCTGACTTATCACCAACAGCTGACTTGCATTGCTTGGGAGGCATGATGGTTAGTTACGTTAACTCAATAAATTACCGTTACTAAAGTCGGTAAAATTAATGCGGATAACTTAAGAAGGTTACAATCAATGACATTAGCGCCCAAACAATGACAACCAGGCCCGGCGACTGCACTAATCAGTCGGGTTATAATTACTTGCAAAATTACTCGAATAAGTTCGAGCGCTGCGAATGTAGGTAGAAATGTGTATTAATGAATTTTGTTGATTATGTTAGTTTTAGCGGTTTTTTAACATGAAATAATTAATGAATTAAGTAGATAATAAGTATATCTAGGCGGGAAAATATGCAGTTATAAGCTATGAGCAATGATTGCGAATATTTCGCGAATCTAATTTTTTATTTTAAGTAGGTAGGTGACGTAATGGCACGCTACGCGGGATAATATTATAGTGTTTTGTACTATAATCTCTTATTAGGGCCTAAGTGTATCCTAATAAGGGCGGCTGGAATGTTCCAGAAAAAACCGATAATAATATTCGGCTCCGGAGGACCAATATAAAGATGGTGGCGCCAATTAGTAATTTATTCTTAAATTGATTTGAGTGGACTGTATGGCGGTAATTAATTACACAATTCGAATCGAGAAAAAGGATAAGAGAAGACGGGAGGTGCAAGCACTTACTTGGACTCGGTCTGCTGGTCTCCTTGGTCTGCGACTGCGGCGTGATCGGCAGGGGGATCCTTAGGTCTCCTAACCCGGCGCCGGGCAACGAAGTATTCCGAATCGTGTAAAAGCACTAGTTGACACAACCACTTTATAGATGCAATTATGTGTCGTAATGACTGTTTTTTGAGTAGAATCATGCGCAATGCATGTATCGCGACGAGGCGTTTTTTACTACTGGTTTTCTAGCCGGCTCGCAAGGGGGCGGGCCGGCGGCGATTATGCTTGCACTTGAGGGTAGGAATCGGGAGAAAATGAATTGTGTACCTTAAATTATTTTTATTAATGTATTTTATATTTTTAAGTAATTGGCGTTACCAAATTTCATACCTGATAATAATCTACACTTTATCAGAACATGTTGTTATCGTTTATTTTGATAACGATTATTATTATTATTATATATATATAAATATATGAATATCTTTTTTAATTTAAAATCAAAGTTATAAAAAATCGTTTACAAAAGCATATTAAAAATAAAGAAAATAATTAAAACAAAACAAACAAACACATTCACACTCACAGCCCCACACTAAGTTCAAAGACTTGTATGGTGGGTGTCGGAAAAATTCACATCACACACACATTACACCCAGAACCAGAAGCACAAATATCCCTTGGGAAGGAATTTGTGCTTCTGCCGGGAATCGAACCCAAGACCCACGGTGCAGAGGGCAGGCACATTTCCACTGCGCCAACTGGGTCGTAAAACCGTAAAACTATTTATAGGAACAAATTACGCAAAAAATAAAGATGATTTAGGCCATCTTTAATCATTCTTAACTTCTTCTGTAATCATTATTATTTCAATTTATAAGATTATTATTTAGGTGTACAAAAACGAAATTTATAATATTAACATCAAAATCATCATCTATTCTTTACAAACATACTAACATATATATTTTTTGATTAACAATACAAGTGTGATGACTGCGTAAAGTCAAACGATCGCGATCGCTGAATCACGATTCTTATCCAAATGGTTATGTTAGTAACAACTAAGATAAGTTATTATTTATGATTGTATGTAAAGGTTGTTATTATTTCCAGCACCCACAACACAAGTCTTCAAAATAATTGTTAGGCTGCGAGTGTAAAAGTTTATTTATTTAAATGGGCTGCACAGAAATTGAATAACATAAGAATTTAATATTGAATTGTTTAGCCTGCTAGCAATCTACTACTGTTAATAGCGATAACTATTAGCTATCTGATGAGACAATGTATTTACTCGTCTATTGACAAATTGTCTATCTAACCCAATAAAGCTTAAATACTGAATCCAGCGACGGATCATCCAGATCAGAGATGTTAATCATATCTATCAGAATTAGTTCAAAGAGATGAACTAATCCTGATAGATATGGCTTCATGGCTTTTGATTTTGTATCATTTAATATAAATAGTTTAATATTTAATGATAAAGTGGCTTCTTGCCCGAATTACAGTTAAGGTAGTCCTGTTAACTGGACCATAGTTAAAATGTATTGCGCTAATACGGTTTAAGACGGTGATATCAGAATTTCCTCTAAAATGCGCGTTATTGTAACCGTTTTACTCAGTTATCATAATAAATTCTGATAAAAAATTATTCGTCTTAATCGTCGGGAATGTGTATGATATGAAAAATGAGTCCTTCTTCTCAAAATATTCATAACATTTCGATATGTACAAGAAAAAATGACAAATCTCATGCAAAATAGATATTTTTTTCTCTGGAAACTATTTTGTTCCGTCATTTTATATCAAAACCCTTTGAAAGTTATACCATAATAATCTTATACTAAAAGAATCTCTGTCCAGAAATGCTGATTCACTGACTAACTGACAGATTAACTGACTGACTAGTCAGTCAGTCAGTCTGTCAGTTAGAAAAAGTAATATGGCCTGTTAGAGAATTAATGGCCTGAGTTGTAATCATCAACATTATTGTGGTTGAAACTGCGAGGCATCTATTGTTATAAAAAGTTAGAAAATTAAACAAGTCAATACACAAAATATATCTCAAAACCCGACTGCGTTAATAAGACCTATTATGCAAATATAGGTAATGATTAAATCACACCACTTACAAAAAATATTGATAACTTGATTTTCTATATTAAATGAAATACCTCAAGACAATTTTGATCGCTATAAGTTTAAACAGGAAACTTACACATAAAAGTTTTCACCCCATTTAACCCTCTTTAGGGTAAAAATTCCAAAAATTCATTCTTAGTACACCTCTACGTACTGAGATGAAATGTAAGGTACATTTGTCAAAATTCCAAGTTTCTACCAGCGGTTTAGACTGTGCGTTGTTTCTAAGTGACAGACTAACTGACTCCTGACTAACTGACAGACTGACTGACTGACTGACTGAAACTGAATGTTGATGATTACAACTTGGGCCATTAATTCACTAATAGACCACATATTTTTCAAAAACATACGCAACAAACCGATTTAAGACTCACTGCATATTTTAGCAGCTACCCTAATAAAATTTATATTTTCATCGTGTTTGACTCAAAGAAAATAACGAATCAAACCTCTTTCGGTCCAGTTCTCAAACAATTCGAAGGTCAGAATAGTGAGGAATTAATAATAGGCTCTCGAGATCTTCAATAGAATCACGACGAGAAAGCTGCTTAATGAATTCATTCCACTAGAAGACAATCATGAAACGCTTGCCGTTTAGTCGCTAAAGTCAAATTTGCGGAATGTCCAATTCCTTGAATGTCCAACACGTGAAATGTCTAATACACGGAATGTCCAATTCGTGAAATGTCCAATACGCGAAATGTCCAATATGCAGAATGTCCAACATTCACATACTAAATGGTTACTAACTTACTAAATGGTTCAAAATGGTTTAAGGTGCGGAACCTTATATAAGTTTGTAGTTAGGTATTAGTATTTTGTACATTTATTACCGCCATGCCGTTACAGCCACTGTGATGGTAATGATGTTATTTTTTTGTGACTAAGCCAGCGTTAGGTATTTTTTTTTATATTTTTGTGAAAAAGTTTTTTTTTTTATCCTGAATGCACATTATTTTCTTACAATCCAACTATACGACGCGATGAAGAGCAATGTGTTTATTAGCCTATGTATATATGTATGTATGTTTGTTCCTTTGTGGCTCCGGAGACAAAACGCGCGGGCCTATTCGATGATTCTTATATTAATGGATTTTTTTAAATCTTGCAAGTGTCCGTAGAGTATTGTGTTGTGTAGGTATTATTTGTTTCACAGCTTTAAAGCAATGCTTAAATAAATTTACCATTTTGGTAACAATACCTAAGTCGCTCATTAGTCCATATCATTGTTACTGTTTATTCAGAAATTATTATAATACCTTTGTATTGTTATCTAAATAACATTACTTACGGATAAAACCCTCACATCTATTCTAGAGCTTACTATATATATATTATGAAACAATACACCTTTTAAATGTCTTTTGTGATCCTACAATATGCTTACAGCTAGGTACAAGGCGTGCTTTTAGATACCAATAGTGTGTTTTACTATGAATGTTTACGTAAGAATCGGTCATTATAATATTATTAAAAATACGGCTATCACGTCACGTCATTTGATCGAAATAATTGTCCACCTAGGTTTCGAGCATGACACCTATGTTTTACCTTCAATTACGACTTTTCTTATTTCTATAAATATCTTTAGATTGTATCGCTCGATAACCTCCTGGAATAACACCCTAACTAGAAGCTGGATTTACTTATCTTTTCTTACTTTGTGTCCAAGTGCTGAAAGTATCTTATAGTGATTAAGATTCAGTTAATTAGTTCAACTGGAATCGTGTTACCTTTAAGCCGCTTCGGTTAAGAGGCAAGATGTTTTTAAAAGTCTGTCAAAGATTATTTAATTGCATAAAACATGAGTTGGATTTCTTTCATAGAATGCTGATGACAATTTAGCGTGAATAATATGGACTAAAACCTATTTATGGAGAACTAACTAGTAACTATAAGCTCTCATGTAAGTATTAGTGACCTAAATTAGGGGCTTGATATAAAATGCCGAGGCGCCCGAGGCGCCCGAGGCGCGGATCACAAACACTGTGGTCGAACACGAAATAATACAGAATAGTATTAGGTATTTTGTTTTCGGATACGATGCATAATGTATAATATGGCAGTTGGCAATCCATATTTATGTGGCAATTTGTTTCATTAACGGCACCTAATTATAACGCCGCAAGATAACGACCAAACTGTTAGAAACATCTATTCATTAGTATAGTGGCTGCTTTTGACACTTTAATAAAGCTTGGCTAAGCGAAATTAATTATTTGTTCATATTAGCATTTAACTATATGACAAGGAGTATAAGGTACTTAGATTATTTCAATTTCAAACATAATTCGGTACAAGGACAAGTGATATTTAAAGTTTTAAGCTCTAGACGTGTCTGTATAAGTATTAGGGTGGAGCGTTTTTTATTTTCTTTTTACCGACTTCACAAAGGAGGAGGTACTTAAGTTGACAGTTTTTTTTATTTTATTTTTTTATTTGTTTTACCTAATAACTTCTTTCCACGTGAACCAATTGCGATTTTTTTTTTTAGTTTGAAAGATGTTACTTTCGTATTGGTCCCATTTAAATTTGTCCGCATCGTCACGTGAGATAGAGGTCAAATTGTAACCTATCAAATATAAAAAAAATATACCTATTAGATAAAACCAGAAATATATAACAGCAAACAGATGCCTCTTTTCCCAGTATTAGTAAACTTACTTGTAGTTTATATTTAAATGGTTAATTACGTATAAATAACTAAACCTACATTTACAGGTATGGTTATAAGTTTCTTCTTCGCACTTAATTTGCGATCTTGGTAAACAATTATATTTTGTCAGCGATGAGAGCCTGCGTATTCCAGGTCAAGTGTGTTTACCAGCTTCGATCACATCGTCACTTACCATCAGGTGAGATAGTGGTCAAACACTAGCCTGTCACAAATAAAAAAATAATAAAAAAAAAGCCAAATACGGTGTTCCGGCAGTTATCCTTGAGAGCCTGCGTATTCCAGGTCTAGTGTGTTTACCAGCTTTGATCACATCGTCACTTACCATCAGGTGCGATAGTGGTCAAAAACTAGCCTGTCACAAATAAAAAAAAAAAAAAAAAAAAGCTTAAAAACCGGTGGAAACTTTAACGTAGGTATTAAATAAATCATTTTTATCACGTCGGTTAATCTTTCCAATATGTCGGTACGTCATGACCTGCAGTCCCCCGCCATACGCTTGACTTGGTACCTGACACAAAGCCAGAATGTAGTTGCTGACAGGGTGACACATTATAATAATAATAATATTTTTTTTTTACAGTTTTCTTGATTTTGTAATATTGTATTGTTATGGGATGAGACTACGGCACCTGCCAATTCCGCCTCAAAATAAATACTTAGATAATAGATAATTTTTTTTTTTACAGTTTTCATTCTTTTGTAATATTGTATTGTTTATTACTTTTATAAAAATATTGTAAATAAAGAGAATAAAAATAATAAAATCGTTTATTTTTTTCTCACAACAGGTATAACTAAATTAATACAAAAGTATAATATAGTAAGTAGGTATACAATGGTTATACCTGTATGGTATGTAATTATCGTTGGTGTGTTTTATAAAAAATATTTATAAATTAATACAATCATTATAAACTGTTTCACACGCTTTTGCACTAACAGCCCCAGATTAAGTTCGAAGTTGTATCGTGGGTGCTGGAAATATTCACATCACATACACAATCACACATAATCGTAGAAATCAAATTTCAGAAATATAAAAGGAGCAGATATACGTCAATGTGAGGATCTTTTTGTTACCACAGCCAACTATCCTTCTTACACTTAAGCACATAAAGGTTCATATTGCGTAATGTATATTGTGGCGGTAACGCATAGTTTTGTTACGTGCGTGGCAATCATTCATTTTTTATGGTTTTATAAACATTTAGTGAAAATGCGCCTAAAAAATTAAATATATTTTTGAAGGTTATAAACATTCTAACCAGAAGGTCATCATACAGATTCCAAAAAATATTTTATTTATCTATTCCAAAACTAGTCTCGTAACAATGCGAGCAAAACAACTATGAGTGAAGTCGTAAAAATCCTTAATATATGTTGGTAATACTTACAAATCTGTCAATAATACAGATTATTATTGCTCTACCAGTAATACTTGGCTGTAATTTTGCGAATCTGGCAATAGATTCATTAACTCTCATGAGTGCTTCTTTGGGGCCCATGTGAATAAACGATTTTGATTTTGATTTTGACTTCTCTCCTACTTTATTCCATGTTCCAATAGTAGAACTGAAAGCAAAAAACAAATGAATAACGATAAAAACATTTGTAACAAGATTAATAATTAACCTGTGACAAACAAATCAATGTCGAAACACAAAAAGCTTTTCCTATTATTATCCTTAAATAATATGAAGGTTTTATATATAGAACTTCTGCAAAGCACCGGCTGTATTTATTTATATTCCAACCTGCGGCGGTTCTGTTTGGGAAAAAGACGACATATAAATAAACATACCTATTAGCAAAACGAAGCTAATTGTATCAATCTGAGTGGGGCGTAATAATTATGTTTCATTTTGTATCGATGATAACTAGTTGCAATTAAGAATGTTTTATCGCGCCTTGGAAAGCATGTACTTTTTATGTTTATAATGGTGGTAGAGCAATGTCTTATGCTTGCCTGGCTAGCTACAGTATAATTGGTCGTGCGCATCACCAATTAATCACAGCTCAACAGTTGAGATGTTAAACACGCTATCCTAATAGATTATACAGGAAATTAAAATTGTTGTTATTTGTAATAAAACAACCATAAAGTTACGCCAACAACATATAACGGTACCTACAGGCGGTTGAACAAGTCTAACACCGACTATCCACAATCAAATACGATAAGTAAGTTTAACCACACGTCTTAATATTAAGATTCTTTAAAATTACCATACATTTTTTCACTCACAGCCCCTAATAAATTTAACAACATGTGCACCCATGCGCATATGGCGGGGTATGATCGTATCAGGAGACAAATGCCCATGCGAGAGCAAATTCGCTCTCCTGTTAAAATAGAACATGAAAACCCGCAAAACTGGGCACTGACGCCAACAGTCGTTGGTTAAAATAAACCAGGAACATAATCATTATAATAAATGGAAACCCTAAAGCTTCTCACAAAGCTTCGTATCCGTACCTACATATCGAGCATGAACAATTTGAATTATTGTGTTAAAAGCCGAAGACATTTTTCACGCAAAATAACACATTTTTCACAATGAAATTCTTGTCGATCGAGCAGCCGTTTTGTCTTGCTTCTTTTCCTTTATTTTTCAAGCTTGATTTGTGTTCTATGAGTGTTCCGCTGCACTCGTTCCTCGCCTCTGGGGAATATTGGATATCTGTCATAAGTTATAAGATTTTGCTTACAGAGCTTATAATGTTCTGCATATCTCGTGCGTTCGTTCGCGGACAATTTATAGTCGGCTTGGGGCCCATAGCAATAAAAGTGACTACGGATTATTGCGCTCCATACTGATTTGGTTTAGGGGCTACCATATAAAGAGTTTTCACGATATTAGTTCGTATAGGACAAATGATAACGCGGATTCATGGAGTGTCGAAACTATCTTAGAAAATAATTTAAAAGTGTACGTTTAAAACCCAAACTACTCTCTGCTTGTAAAACGATAGAAGTAAATAAAAAAAATATGTAAATCGTATACCTTAAAAAATCAATTGGGATGAGAAAAATAAAAACTGCTCCAACTAATCACATAGGGAAAGTTCCATCAAAGCAGGCCAATGAGTCCTAAAACCCTTTCATCGTGGTTCAAGATGGACTAAATATTTGCATATCACACACACCACAAACATAACCAGAAACACAAAATACTTAACTTATTGGTTAGGCAATAGGTTTTTTTCTTAATAACATAGGTACTAATTACGGTTGGTATAACATTAGAATTACGATCTAGCTTTAAGACTAATAAGTAATTTAATTTTGATCTAAACTGCTAAATAGAGTAGTATACTAAGAATATGTCCAATGACACTTTTCTTACTGTCTCTATTAAAGGCCTCTATTATAATTATGCACTTTGGTCATATTATTAAGCTATTGCATAGCTTCTATCGCGGGCCTTGAGCGTGAAGACCGAATCCAGAAATTCCGTAACGAAAATAACCTAACACCCCCCACTCCGACCGGCACAGCGGTGATACTTTTTAGTTTTGCCATCTATCGATGAATAGCAGAACTTTTAATGACTTTTTTGAAATATCACGCTTGTCTCATTAGTTCAGCAACTCGCCTCTAGGTGGCAGGAAAAAAAATACTGCATAAATAAAATAAATAAATAATTATAATTGTACAAGTTGATAAAAATGCTATGCAATAGCTTTACCGCGGCAGTCACCGAGTGCCACACGTCTTTTTATGTTGTTTGTTACTAGCACTCACTTTATTACACTGTCACATCAATAAACTACTCAAAAGGGTTAGTTCTGTCTTAATAGATTATTAGGATCTCACAATTTTATAGATATGTATAATAATATTTAAATTCAACCTAAAAATCATATACATAAGTACGTGATCCTTGTTATATAAACCGTCGTTATCTCGTTAATAATTCCAAGCAAATATTTTCTCATTCTCTAAGAAAAATGCTATTTACATTTTTGCTCTTTATGAAACAAATTCTTCAAGTTTGCAGAATGGATTATCATAGTTTAGACATTAGATTTCGAAGATCTAACAGACAACAGTGTTTGATTAATTAGATTTCTATACTCTGCTTTTTAAGTATTTTTCAATTCAAAGAATTTATTCTTAAAAGTACTCAAGTCACTGAAGATATAAACTTATGTGATTAAAAACAACAATCGTCATTAGGTTATTGTGGTGCTTATCAAATGCATTTATTAATAACTAGCCGTGCCCGGTGGTTTCGCCCGCTAATCCTAGGTATAAGCTATTTACATTCCAAATATCATCCAAATCCGTTCAGCCGTTAAAGTGTGAAGAGGGAACAAACACTTGCACACTTACACACAAACTTTCGGTTTCGATTTATAATATTAGTAGGATTACATTTTTTCCCTCAGCAAATTATGTACATTTAAGCAATACCAAGTAAACAATATTCTTATATTTATACATGTAAGTAGCTAATAAAACTAGTCATAGCTACCAGTTACAGTCAAAGTCGAGTAAAAGACTCATAATTCAGTCTTAGTCAAGTCATGAATAAAGTGGTGGACAACTCTTCACTAGAGCTTATATTGGAAGTTGTGGAGCGAAAACGAAATTATGTTATATACCTATATTGCCTACAATCATGCACGTTAGCAAACTATTCACGATTAATAAACCACCATTATTATACACTAACAGTGCCCTGAGGCATCGCTCATGTTGTTCAAGTTAAAAAATATGTACATTCTAAATTTCATCCAAATCCGTTTAGCCGTTACACTTACACATATACACACAAATTTTCGGATTTATAATATTAATGTGAAAACTTAATGAGCGGATTAACGCCAGCTTAGGTTTGACATAAAGGCTACTTTTTAACTTGATAAACGAGGGCGAAGCCGCGGGGCACGGCTAGTCACTAACATAATAATATTATTATAGGTACCGAATATGTTCCTTGTGTGACGACTCAGTTGACATAGTTGACTGGTCTTTACTTTGTCCGCCGTATTCCTTAAACAAATATGACAATAACGTTATTCCGCTGCATGATTCCTGATTATTCTTTTCCTGTATTAACTTACAGCAAAATTTGTTAGCTTTTTTCCGAATCCTATCGATATATTCCCATTATTTTCGGATAGGTAGCTATAGATTGATGGTAGGGCTCCACCATATGAGAGTAATTTTTGCTGCTAATGTTGTCTATTTACTGATTCCCTGATCACGAATGTAGGCCGTCCCGGCGGAGGCGCAAAAACACGCGCGTTTCTCGCAATATATATTTCCTTCATTGCTCTCGGAAATTTCTGTAAGAGAGAACCTTACAAATGTAATAACCTATAATAACTTCTTAGAGATTGCTTGGCAAATATTCTCACCCACCCTAATTTATTATCACTTTGAATTAGGGATTATTTACATAAGTATAAGTCGGTCAATTTCTTGGGGATTAATCGAAGAGTCGTTCAGTCACACTCGTATTACAAATTCGAGAGAGAAAGAAGAAAAATCTTGGCAAAAATTTTTTTTAAGTAAAATTGGCAAAGTATAAGAATTTATCTTATTAACTGTAATAAGTACAAACAGCAAACAAAATCTTAAAACTCAAACTTAAGAATGAAATAAACTAAATAATTGAAATACGATGTATTTTGATTATTCAGTAAAAAATTGTATTAAGGGGTCGGCAATGTTTCCAAAATGCTGGCTCCGTTTTCCCGCTGTAAAGCAATATTAGCAATACTTAAGCACTGTGCAAAATACAGATCAGCATTTTGGCAAAATATGGAAAATATAATACGCTATGCAATTTATTGACACAAAAACGATGATCATGTTGATAGTGTTTTAATTTTTGAATAATATAAAGATAGTAAATATATACTAACTGTACCCAGCGGTTTTATCCGCTTAAATCCCGGACCTGCAGGAATTCCGGGATGAAATGTTTTTTCATAAGAACTTTCTCCTGACAATAATTAACACAAAAAAATAATAACTAGCGAAATTGTTACATCCGTTCACGCGTGATACGATGACCAAGGGAAATAGAGATTCATTTTTATATTTATAGATATAGATAGTATAGCTATCAGGCAAAAAGAGTTCTTATCATTTCTTACTTACCCGACCTAATACGCCGTGGTTCTGATCTGATATTTATCACGTCTTAAAATTGTTACTAGTACTACTTAGGTCATATTACTGAAAGTTTCTGGATTCTCATTCCTAACTATAAATGTTTATTTATATGTAATGTATTTCAAAATATAGTCCCTCACTGTTCACATACTTCTGCAATAATTGTAACCATTTAGAAGAGCAATATGTTTTGTTATTGTTCAATGTGAACGTACAAGGTGTGAATATAGACCACAGGGATGGACTCACTGATACAATTAACAAAACTGTCACCATATTTACGGTATTACTTCCTCGGAGAGTATGACATCATTGATATCCCTTTGGGTATAAATGGAAGAGCTTAATATCCAATTAAATTAAACTTTATCATTAGCGTCTGACGGACTTTCTATTGAATTAACGTCCTAAAAATTATTGCCACATTTAATTCGGAAGAGTACGGAGAAATTTGTACGTTGAAATATGATATTTGCTTCAAACGACGTGGAATTTATTAACATTGCTCGGAAATGTGACTCTTCGTGGCTCAATTTGGACCGCCATTATGTTGAAGGAGTATAATGAAGCGGATTTCGCGACATTATTTATGTCAAAATAAAAGTTATAAATAAAACTCAGCGTGTACATCTGTATTGATTGCAAATTGTGTATTAAGTTCTACCATTCAGATCAAAAACAACCGTTGGTTTAGTTGGGTGCGCTATCGCCTTCTGATACATCCTTGACTGAACTGTTACTGTATTGACAATTGTTACTATACAAAATTTATCTCTTAATGTCACCTAATAAACGGAGGGCTACGGCACCCAAACACAGTTTTATTACTAGTTCGGGCGTCAAAAGTCTCACCTTACCACAATATGTAAATAAATAATTATAAGACCTTGAAATAATGAATTTAAATTAATATAATATATAGATATAATTGTAATAAAAAATATAATGAAATGAAAATAGAATGTAATATTAGGTATACAGATACCTAATATTACATTCTACATCGACATCTTATAACATATAACTTACAGAAGTTATATGTTATAAGATGTCAATAAACTGATTTGATTTGATTTGATTTGAATTTGATTGTATTAGTATAACATTCATTTTTGTTACTAATCGCTGATCATTTATACTTTAACTGTAATTTTCTGCATCATCTGATGCATTTGCATCACCGCTATTAGTCAAATGAGGTAGTGCTCATCTGCTTTGCATAACTAATAAAAATACTGCAATATGCACACTCCAAGAAAAAATATTTTGCTTTTCGTGTACACTAGTTATTACTTAACAATAAGTTTCATTTAATTTTCACGTATACAATGAACTCTAGAACGAAATAGATTCAACGGCAGTTACCTAAAATCAATCTGAGAAATGAGCACTGAACTAAAACTCAAAACACTATATTTATTTAGTATAATATAAACCCATAAGCATTAGCTATACAAAACGAGAAGCGAAGTGTTTGTTCATTTCCCGTTTAAAGGAACAATTCAATTAAGAAGGTAGGTCTTTAACGGAGCCCGGATAATTGGGCGCTGGCTTAACCGTGGTTCTTGCTAAGCCATTTAACCGGACATATTCGTATAGGTTAGAACTTCCAGTTATTCAATTTCTAATAAGATTTAATAATACAGTTTTGGTTCCTACATTAAAATTCAGAGTCTCTATATAAAGTAGCGCATTAAGAGAGTATGAATGTTTTGTTTTTTACAATATTCCGAAAGTTAATGAGTTTGTTTGAAAGAAATCTTTGGAACGGATTTGGATGAAATTTGGTGTGGCGATAGTCCACACTTGATTGCAAGTTTCTGTTATGAAATGCATGGAGTCGGAGATAAAAGATACATTACTTTTATAACTTGCCAATATTTTTTTTCCAACCTAGTTGACCAATGCTTAAGACAGTAGTTAAAATGGTATTATTCATACCATTACACACACAATAAATAATACACAAATAAATAAAAAATATATATATAATATTATTTATTGCCATTTTAAGTAAGATTTTATTGACATGTTCCATAGCAAAGCCTTTTTCTTTTTCTGTTACTACTTATGCACAAACTTAGTAACACGTTTTATCTTGATTAACGCTGCAAATATAATTAGGCACACTAATTTACAATATTTGCAGATTTGATAAATTCGAATACCATAACAAACTTATTAATATTATAAAAAATAACAATAATAACAAATTCGTAGACTATTAGATACCACCTAGCTCACCTAGTCACACTTCACCACCATGTATGCATATAACATTATTTACCAAACGTATAGCTTACTCAACCTAACTTCGCCTGAGTGGACAATTATAACTGCTAACAGTTAGCATTTGGCTACTATCTCACTTAATAATGACGCGGCTGATGATGTAGTATGCTTAGGAGATACCCGTTCACTTGACTTGAAGACCCAAATAATACCATTCAGAGAACAAATAATCGGGCAATGAGTTCCACTCCTTCACCATACGTATAAACTTCGTCAATTTAAATGCGTGATCTTAGCTACTGCGCCGATAAAAGTAGATATTCGAACATATGAACGTCGCCATTAAAGGTGTCAACACACGGCAGTGATACATTCATTAAACTGACACACGAAACGGTCGGATCCAAACGAGCGTATCCCTAAAACTGAGGCATTAGAGTCAAATGTACGCTGGGCTTTATTGTAATATAGTTGTGTGGACGGGAATGAGGACTGTTAAAAGTTTAGAGTATTCTAAATAGAATACTCTGAATCTCTATAGTGGAGCGACGGGCTTGTTGTAACAGATTTCAGAAAAACTAATATATCTTGAGATCCATCGGTTTAATAACTACTAAATAACATAGTGAAAATAATACCATAACTGCAGGTCACAACTTACACTGGATATTCTGGGTTGTCAGATAACTGTAAATGCAGTTATCTGACGATCTAGAAGGCGGAGTGGGTGATACTCTGCTCTCTAAGTCGTGCGTCCTGGTTTCGATTCCCGGCTCAATTTTCCTTTTCCAGGGAGATTTTGTGTATGATATGTAAAAGTTTCTGGTACCCACTATACAAGTCTTTGAACTGAATGTGGAGATCTGAGTGTGAATTCATTTGTTTTTTTTATCTATTATGAGGGAGTTGTGTACGGATGTTTAGTTATTTTGTTTTTGTTACATCATAAAATCCAATCTAAAATAAGATATTCACATCGAGTAGAACTCGCACCCAAAAGCTGTTTTGCTTGTATATTATTGTCATTTAACATATATTCCGCAAAAACTAAATAAGGAAAAAATCCTGGAATATGTTTTCCAGGTACGTATCAACATATAGAGCGCTTCAAAGGTTTCTATAGTTAGACAGGTTACAATAGATAGTCGCATTGACAAAAACATATACGTTTTATTCAATTAATATGGTACAAAAAAATCATTGTATGAAAGTAACATTTGCATTATTTAGTACGCAATCCTAATAACACAAAACACAATTTGTCAAATGAATAAAACTTGTATAATGGTGTAACTATTAATTAAAGTCAAATGTTGTGGTATTTTATTAGTCTAAAGATTTTCGCTTGTAAGTACACAAATGATAATATATTATATTTTTGGTACATGTCAACCATCTTCGGGATACATTGAAAAAGAAAATCTTTTTAAGTTTGAAGATTTTTTTCTCGCCCCGCAGCCCAATTGTTCGTCCCGGCAAATGGATTCAGACACCCAAATCGGGTCTTTTCTTTGATGCCAGATACGCCTTATGCGGCGATTTGTAAACTTTACCTTGCGATAGGCTCTACGGCTCTCTCCATTGGTTTAATGAAGCATAAATTTGATGATACCTGATACTTTTACACGAAAGAAAAGGTTTGGATGTGGGTAATAGAAATTTCATTTTCTTGTTGTTACAGTCATTTGTTTCCTCAAATTAAGGAGAAGTGAATTTTTCACGTGTTTATATACGAAATACAAAATATTGGACTGCCTCTTGTCTTAGTTGGGTGCGTTTTTTTTTTTTTTTTTGCTTTGTTCTTTATTATTTTGTTTTTTCTAGCCAGTAGAAATCGTTTTAGTTACCTAGTGAAAACACAATATTTTTGCCCAATAAAAATGCGTGTTTCTGGTTCTGGGTGTGATTGTGTGTGTTGTGAATATTTCCGGCACTCACAACACAAGTCACTGAGCTTAGTGTGAGGCTGTGAGTTTGAAATTGTACACGTCATTTTATTTCAACATTAAAACATAAACCTAATACACCTGTTAATTTTGACAGTCGACACATGATAAGAACAGAATATAAAATAACAGGACAGAATTACGACTATAATTGAAACAAAACCTTTTTCCTGTTAATTTATTGTCATTGTGTGTGTACGTTATTATGAAAAAAATTGATTTACTTAATTGTGAATATATTCTATTGATTTTTTATGATTTTTTATTAAATTGTAGCTAAAGTTAGTAAGGCTTACTTTACTCTCATTGTTCAGCTGAGTTGGTTAGTGTTAATCATTGACCGAGCAAGCGCGTAGGGCGAGCGAGGCGTCTCCATTTCAGCTTGGGCAAAATTGCTTACGTATGTCCAGCGGACTTCCGGTTCTTCTCCTCTACAGGTCGCATTACTCAACCGATTCTAGTGATATTTTGTGAGCAGGTTCGATAATTATATAAACATTTATTGAATTTTTAAGCTATTGCATAGCTTCTATCGCGGGCCTTGAGCGTGGAGACCGAATCCAGAAATTCCGTAACGAAAATAACCTAACACCCCCACTCTGACCGGCACAGCGGTGATACTTTTTAGTTTTGCCATCTATCGATGAATAGCAGAACTTTTAATGACTTTTTTGAAATATCACGCTTGTCTCTTTAGTTCAGCAACTCGCCTCTAGGTGGCAGGAAAAAAATACTGCATAAATAAAATAAATAAATAATTATAATTGCATAAGTTGATAAAAAATGCTATGCAATAGCTTTACCGCGGCAGTCCCCGAGTGCCACACGTCTTTTTTTCAAAATGGCGGAGATATGGGGTTGAAAACATATTTCAGCCATTTCTTAAAACACGCGAGGTCTTCTGTCAGCTCACAGAGCCACCATCTGTTGGTAATTATTAAGCTTTTAATTAATCACACTAATCGTAACATGTATTATAATACTTATCTCTAAACGTTATTATTTGTTTCAACATTACAAATCAAATATATCCCAATACAGAGAAGAAAATAACTTAGATTATCAAAAAAGATATGATACCTTTGTTTGTCATTAATTCTAAAAATGGCAGAGGCAGAGAACCTTGTAATGAGATAGGTATCCTTGAAACGGTTCACGTGGGTGTTGATATATTGATATATATCCGACTTACTAAATGAAATATTGTCGTACATGTATTGAGTAGTTATGATATTCGGTTTATTGATATAGGAAAGTTTCATGCCGAGTCATTTCTGAGACATCTACTTCTCTCTAGACAAATGACAGCTATATAGCTAACAAAGCAAATGAGGCCGTCTTATGCTTTGTTAGCTATACTGCTAGCCTCCTAAGCTCCTAGCGAGCTAGTATATAGCAAGCCGCAGAACTTTGAACATGTTTCGTTGAATGAATGTAGATGGTTAGCTAATAATTCTTGTGTTCGTATATTATTAGTAGTCTTATATCAAGCTATGCCTCGCGACTTCGCTGCGTTTGTCGGGCGAAGCCGCGGGACTTATAAACCTTCGGACTTATGATATTAATGTGATAAGATCCAGTTTTTTTAACATTTATTAGTTTAATTGAACATGGACATGGAAGAGACTGGTTGCCCACAACACAGGGTATCCTAGTGTGGGAACAACTAGAGAGCTTATAAGTTCAACAGCATATATTTATGTGCCTATACTAATAAGTCATATTAATTAAGTTGTCTACGTTGTTGTAAGTGCCCACTTGTTATTTTGAATAAACTGAATTTGAATTTGAATATAGTTTGTTCTCGCGTTTCGTGCTGACTACAAAATAAATAAAAAATGAATTGAGAACCTTTTTTTATGTGTCTTCATATTATAAGGTGAACCAATTTTGATGTTGTATTATTTGATAGCTGGTGCTTCCCGTGTGGTCCCATTCAAATTTGATCACGATATAACTAGTAGTTTTTGATTTATCTATTCTTAATTATGCGTATTTAATTGGGTTCAAGGGTTCCGAAGATATAACGATGACGTCGGTTTTTTTAAGCTTTGCTTGTGTCTAAATTATTTTGTTAATATATATATATATATATGTATATATATATATATATAATAATATATATATATAGTATTATAACTTACCTAAACAAATCAAAACGCTTTACTTATTATATTTAGAACAAATTGAATGTCGGATGCCTACAGGTGGACCAGGACTGCTCAGTAGTACTAGTCCATGTGTCTGTGACAAGCAAACAAGAACTGCCCGTTGGTTAAGTTGGGTGAACATTCGCCTTCTAAGCAGGGGGTATCGGGCTCGATTCCCGGCGGCAACACTGGTTTTCTCCCCAAAGAAAATTTGTGTTTCTGGTTCTGTTTCAGATTGTGTGTGTGATGTGCGTTTCCAGCAGCCACGACACAATTCATCGAACTTAGTGTGGGGCTGTGAGTGTGAAAGCTTAAGTTTTTTTTTTCTCTAGTGGATTTAAACAACCGGGGTCACCGCTTTTCCTTATCTTGACTGTATAGGCGAAGCGGTGAATATAGTAGAATATTTGTGCCGCATAAGAGACGTAAGGTAACGACTCGCCTTCTTTGATCTCAGTGAGCCTCCTTTGCCGCTTTGAAAACTGATTGAGCGCAGCACTCTGTGTGCATACGGAAACGTCTGGCAACTCTTAGGTATTTACTAAAATACTAAGAAAGAAACTGTTTACGTTAGACCTCTTTGTGACAAGCTTTGCCTGCTGGACCGTTACAATAGGACGAATAGAAAAATAAATTTGATATTCGAATTAAGGTGGTGTTCGAATTTCAATTATTTTTAAACGTTCGGTTAGCCAATATCTAATACCTATGAAGATTCCTGATATCCATTAGGAGCGCTCATTTAAAAGAAAATGAATATTACTTGAAGTCTTTTCTCAGAATTGTTTTATCTATACAAAATTTACTCAAATTCATTGAAAAAAAATATAAATTATTACTATATTATATATACCTATATTATTTTTGTTTTGCCACTCCTGTAGGGAGCTATTTTATATTATTACAAATTCAACGATATCCTATACGTTACAATCGGTTTATTAGTTTAGACGTTATGGCGAAACAAACAAACATAGTACATTTGCTTCTCCGTAGTCGGGTGGAAACCAGCAAGTCCGAGTGGTACTCGCACATTAAGGGAACACAGAACAGAGACCGTACTCGCTACCCTGGCTTTTACTATTCAAAAATCCTACTAGGATAATGAATACATATATTACAGAGACTGTTTCAGCTTGATATGAAATAAAACATCACACAGCTTCTTATAATAAATGTGATCTATAAAAGGACAGAACTGGAACAATAATATTCCGGTCATCGAGCATTCTATTGTACTAAAGACTACCATTAATATAGAAACGACTTCGGATATAGTTAGCAATACAATACACTATAGATCTGATCTCAAAGTTTTGCTTTGACAACGAATACCTAACTGGCCGTAGAACTATTATTTATTCTGTGCCTTAGTATACTATCAGACGTAGCTTGATCAACTCAATTTGAAATTCGTAATTATAGTGTCTCATTGATTCTTAGAAGTAGATAAGATGCTCCGGCGCTTTGTCCGCTTGTCCCTCTGTCAGATTATTAAAACTTCTAAAACAAACCAGATTATTACTTTTAATTCTCATAAAATGCACGTAATATGCATGTAACACATTGGCTCAAAGCCTCAAATCTTAAATAATTGACTTCAATTAATGGTCATGCCCTCCTTTTTATGTGACTTAAGAATACAAAGTTTTTTTTTATGCTAGATTAGCATGTGTGCTACCTCATAACTCCTCTCCACGTGAGCCGAATTCGAAATTTATATTTATTTGAAAGTTGTTGCTTTCTAATTGGTCCCATTCAAATTTGATCAAGATCTGATCAGTAGTTCTTGAAATATTGTCAATAATGCCTATTTTGTGACGAATAATGCGTACTTTGACGATGTTCTCGTTTACCCGACTTCAAAAGTTACCTCATAACTTCTTTCGTTGTGAGACGATTTTGATGATTGTTTTTTTTTTATTTGAAAGCTGGTACTTTTTATGTAGTCCCATTGAAATTTGATCAAGGTCTGATCTTTAGTTTTTGAGTTATAGTCAATAATGCGTGTGTATATATTAAATCTGATCAAAGTTCCGATGATAAAGCGGTGAAGTCGGTTTTTTTAGCTTTGCTTGCGTTTAATTCTTTAAGCTTTGCTTGCGTGTAATTTTTTGAATAACATAGACGAATGTTTTTATGTTTTATTTTTATACTAGCTGCGCCCCGAGGCTTTACCCGCGTAAGTCCCGGACCAACCAGAATTCGGGGTTAAAAAGTAACCTATGTCCTTTCTCAGGCTCTAGACTATCTGTGTACCAAATTTCGTTTAAATCGGTTAAGTAGTTTTAGCGTGAAAGCGTAACAGACAGACAGACAGAGTTACTTTCGCATTTATAATATTAATATAATATATAATATATAGTAAGGATTTGAATTGTAAAAATATAAATTTACTTGTTCGTAGGCCAGCGAACGATTGTTTAAACAAATTTTGTCACGAGCCACCAAGCTTATTCCCAAAAGTACTAATCACTACTCACTAGCAAAAAAGATGACACGATGTCTCAGTTTGGGGCGACCAACTAGTTATAAACCGGGATACTATTGAAAGCATTTCTCGTTTCCGAGTACAGATGGGGCACTCGAGGAAATCGTTTTCGATTTAGCTGCAGAGCGTAGGTCGAGCGCGGGGCGATTCCACAAATATCTGAACAATGCGGCCCTACACTTACATTGACCACTAATTGTGTGCTATTTGATACTAAACAGTCTAATGATGCTAGCTATATGCTAGCTTATAGTGTAGGTAGATACATTATGCTGCTTAGTAGGTAAATATTTTACAGGAGTCTCTAGATTGTCTCCTTGTCCGTCTCTTACCCAATGGGGTCGGCACAACATATTTTATATACTCAATAGTAAAAATGCATTGTTTTTCGAATGCTTTTATCGATTATTCACGTTAATTAATACATTGCCTTAAAACAAATTTCATTCATACGTACATTACATTTAATATTTGAAAATGCGATCTGGGTTCGGACAACTTTAAAAACGGCCATTTTGATATGCTTACTGTGACGTCAGAGTCCAAGACACAATTGCTGCCGTGAAGGAAAGTTGACAGGTCATTGCCATTAAAAATGAGGAAACTGACGTCATGTATTAGTCTAACCGTTTTGCCATTTTGAATTTCAAATGCATTTTTATGACTATAAAAGCGGTTAATTAAACAAAATAATGTTATAGATGTAATTCTATAGCTACAAAGATTAAAAAATTAAACTTAACACATATTAAATTACTTAAATTCAATGCATTTTATAATTTCCTATTGTGAATCTATGTTGTCAACAAAACCTTTTAGACTTGGTAAGAGTTTTATGACTCCTGACGTGAACCTTCAATGCGCCTCTGGATTTGTAAATTTATAATAGGTTCACAACATACCAAATTACTTCACCTAATCTACTTTCACTACCACTAAACTATAATCGCTTTGAATACTTGCTTAATAACAGAAAAAGAATTGTTAACTCCAAATCCAGTTACTGATTGGAGATATCAAATCAGTTCACTAAAGTTGAATAAATCACATTGGCTGAGCCTAGTTTAAACGAAGCTTTCCCGAATCCTATCCAATCTATTAAAAGAAGCGGAATTTCAAAAGCTTGAGGACAACCCTAAATCTCATCGAAAATACGTGTAACGTGCTATCACAAGTACTTCCACATAGCTAAAAAATCTATTATATTTATTGTCCTTAATTTGTAAAAAATTGATAAATAACCAACCGAGCTACGGTTTTTCATCTAATGTAGGACTTCGTGTGAATTGCTCGTAGAATCTCTCTCCAACTATTAAGTAGGTACGAGTAGAAGCTGTATGGTTTAGGCACTAGGCAGACGTAACTTTAATCAAAGTTAAAAAAAGCCGACTTCACCGCATATATATATAATATTGGTTTTAGCTTGATCGATTTCGATAACATTTATATGGGACCACCTCCAAAGTATAATCTACCAAACAAAAAAGAATTATCAAAATCAGAACATCGTGTAAAAAAAGTTATGCGTGATCACACATAAAAAATATGTTTACGCGTGACTTGAGTATCTCCTCCTTTTTGTGAAGTCGGAAGACAAAAAAACCTTTACGATTTTGCATAGAACTTAATATTCAATACTCTGAACCCTAGAATAGGGCGTTCTATGCAAATTTTTATGTTAATTAACGTGGAGAAAACTGTGAGAAAAGAGATTGTCTGAAATAAAGCTGACGCAATAAACCCGTAAATGAACAACATCTACAATACTTATATATCAACGTTATCTGGATTATAATAAAATATTCTTGTTTGTTTCGTAAATAAATTGTATTACGGTTCATAAACTGTTTTACAATAAAAGATTTTCTTCAGGATACGACCAGGAAAATTGCCCCGTTTGCATTATATTAGTTCACTTTTTCCTTATTGAAATTGCCTGAAAACTGTCAGAGAAATTTTTGTACACAAGATTGTTTCATGATGGTGTTAAAATTGTTTCGAAGCCAATATGAGGAATTCAATAAACGAGTGTATCGTTCGTTTACAACTTTCTTCTTATGATTTGAAACAAGGAAAATGTTTTGGCGTCGCGCGTCGTAATGTAATATACCTACAAGATTATTTTGGATGTTTGTTTTAGCTTTTATTTTTTGTTTGCGAGATCGTATATATGAGTTAGAATGTCTTAAGTCATAGATCCGTATCGTATCTTGATGTTATAATATACATAGCTTAAAGTTATTTCATTCGAAATGAAGTTAGCACAAACGTTTGTATTTTTAATGTTGTTAGTTTGTATAACCAAGTACAAATCTCACGACGAAAAATATTTTGTTAAGTGATGCAATACAGTTGGCAATTTTATGAATAACGTTCTTCATTAATAAACTAAAACCCGATTACTAGTATTTCATAACTTGCTATAATTTAAACCTTAAAATGATCTTCCTTATTTCCACGTGTGTTATATATTTTTGAAATTGTATTTTAGAGTTCTTTCATTTGACGCCTATTACGAAGGTGTTTGTCTTTTATTGTTTTTTTTGTGTAACTACTTTATGAGGTACTACGGATGCCATTTTTTATATAAAAACATACTATAGAGATGCCAATGACAACCGTTGAATTGAGATGAATTCAACGATGCCATGTTTAACTTACAATCGGTTTATTAGTTTGGACGCTGTGAGAAACAAACGAACATACTTATTACTTACATGCACATAGTTCTAAAATTATAACCCTCCTTTTTGCTTCGCCTTAGTCGGCTAAAATATTTGTAAACGAAGATTTAAAAAAGGTAATGTTTTTAGTAGAATACAAACAATTTCATTTCTAGCTTGTGCCCTGAGGCTATGTATGCTTAGATAGTACTGAATCTTTAAATGTCAGTTCTTAGAATCGTGTATCGTTTTTTTTTCCTATAATTTGAACAAAACTAATCAACACTATAATCTACCAACCCAAAACAAACCATAGGCAATCTAGCTTCACAGAGTAAGGACAATTAGAGAATGCAAACTACACTAGGTTGGACATCGTCGTCGACTAATTACATTGGCCGTGCTTCCTCGCACACAAATAATACTCTGTATGTAGTATTGCTTGCACTGTACGTATTGAACTGTGATAATTGCTATCCGTGATTGGAATTGCAAGAGTTATACGTTTGTAGGCGAAACGAATTTGGGGAGCAATTAATTCCTTGGTACTTACTGCATGGTTTTATTAGAAACAGGTCACGTCTTTGTTATTCAATAAGCTACAACATTTCGATTTTTAATGTTAAGGCCAAGGTATACGACCACATTTTACTTTGGTGGTAAAAGAAAATAGAAGCCAAGTGCCGGTCAGATCGCATCGTTTTAATTATTAGTAAAGCATTATTCATGGAACCTGTAGAAATAATGATAGCATTTAAATCATTTATATTTATGGTTGTTCTTTTGAGCGTGATTAATTAATCGAACGATGCGAGATCTCCAAGTTGACTTGGTTCGTTCAGCACTTTGTCCGTCCGTCCGTCCGTCCGTCTGTCATCTAGCGTGTAAACCATATGAATGACTTCAAATTTTCAAAGAACATGTAAAACTACGGCCCAAAGCCAGAAATGACATTTAAAATTATATAAATGAAAATATTAAGGGGGCTCCCATACATGTAAGTGGAGAGCTAAATTTTTTTTTTCTTTTATCTACCTTTGTGAGGATTCGTTAAAAAGTGCTTGACAAGTAGAGAAAGAAACCGGTTTAAAAAAAATTGTGTTGGAAATTTTGATTTAAATAATTTTAATTTTAATTTTGATTATGATTTGGTAGGCCACTAAAGTCACTGTTTTTAGACCAATTTTGTCCCGGGGTCTATCTCAAAAACAGTTTCACACTGAACGCTGAAACTTACAAATAATATCAGTTATATCCTGTAAGCACTTGAACAACAAATACAGAATTCAAACAATTATTATATAGAAAAAAAGTTATAAGCAAGTAATCTCAAAAGTTTTTCTCTATGAGGCAACATACAGGCGCGAGATCTCAGTTCAGCGCGAACGACTAGTATAAATAAATAGCTTTGTTTCGAGGCTGGTGGAGAGATTAACAAGACAATGTCACACTGCCTAATATGTGGTATAGAAACCTCTAGAAGTGCGACTGGTGACTAATGCAGTCTATATTATGCAAAAATTACTAACCACGAGTGTTCATTAGAGGTTTTCAGTGTCAAAAAGCGGTATAAAGACCTAGATGCTCTTGCAATTTTTATCATCTTAGCAATGGAATCTTATAAAAATTAAGTATTTCTATAGTTAATATCTAAGTGAAAGCGTTATATATAATAAGAAAAAATGCTGTATATGTATTTTGCTACACCCTTTTATAAAGGGTACATGTCATTAGCTTATGTCCAAGTATGTAAATAACTATTGTTTTAAATAAATAAATAAATATCGGGACACTGCCTTTAAAAATAACGAAGTCATTCAACATAATTATTAAAATATCTTAACTTTAAATAATTTCTAACTAGAACACGTATTGAGAGATCTATCATATAAAATTATTGTACTCGTACACTTTATCATTTAAAGCTACACCTTCACACATCTAACCGAAGTCGATCCAATATATAAGGCCTGAACCTTTGTACTCATAAACAGGTACATAAATACACGTTAACGTAGTTTTTGGCACAGCGCAGGCCTAATATACGTCGCACAATACCGCCACAAACTACGTCCAGGTTTGATTTTCTGCCAAATATAGGTACATTAGGTACAATAGGGAGACTTAGCGTGTATGAACAGTTGGCATGTGAGGTAGGCTGTGTTGGCTTACATTGATGGATTGACAGCAGCTCGTTACACAAATCATACGCTGGACTTTGAATGACAAGTTCCAATCTGGTGCGTGTCCATTCTGTGATGGATTTACCGCTGATTGAGTCTGTAGGCTCGAGTCATGCTCTTTTGACAATAAATGATAGAAATAAAGCTGTCTATATAAAGTTTATTATTACGGATTGCCAAATATCTACAGACATATACAATTTCTAGAACTGGATAGGATATCGTTAGTATGATCTGATTTTTGCTATTTCTGACAAAGTTTTGTAGACATAACATGAGACAATTTTTTTTTTTGCATGAAAGCAAAGTTGCAAATAATGATGTTCTATACTGCACTTTTAAATTGTGTTAAACAAAAAGAAGTTATCAGCGACATATATTGTATACCTAGCTTATGCGTTACGGCTACATACGCTGAGATAATCATAATCATAGATAATTTATTGCTTAGAATGTAGGTCGATACAAGCTGTTAATATTTCCCATACAAACTACCCTTTCTACATAGGTGTGCACATATTAAAATGTTTCTGCTATTTAATCTGTCTAGTCTATAAAAATAAATCTCTATTTCCCTTGGTCATCGCATCACGCGTGAACGGATGGAACAATTTCGCTAGTTCTTTTTTATTGTGTTAAAAAGTGTTAGGAGAAGGTTCTTTTGAAAGATAATTTTATTCCGGAATTCTCGCGGCTCCGGGACTTACGCGGGTAAAACCACGGAGCGCAGCTAGTTTTAAATATAACAAAGTTTACAATGCGATAGGTAATACCGAATCTATTCTCATCCAAATCAGTTTGGGGACGTTTCATAAACATAAACGCTTTCACAGTCATAGCTTTACACTAAGTTCAATGACTTGTGTCGTCGGTACCGGAAATATTCACATCACATACATAATCACATCCAGATCCAGAAACACAAATTTCCCTCGAAGAGAAAGCTTGTGTTACCGCCGGGATTCGAACCCAATACCACTGCTTAGAAGGCAGACGCACACGTTAGCAAACGGGCAGTTCAAATATTATTATCCAATTCGGTTGGCTATTTTTATGATTCCTCGTTTCAAACGAATACAAACATACGATTCGGTTTGCTATTATATAGATACCTCGTTTCAAACATACTTAATCACAATTATATACTTACACAAATACTTAAAAATTGCGTTTATTATAACAGATAGAATCCTATTCTATCCTACTATCCTATATATATACCTATATATAACATTATAAATGCGAAAGTTTGTGTGTGTGTTGAATGTTTGTTACCATTAGATTTTGATTAAATTTAGAATGTAGTTAGTTTAGGTTCCGGAATAGCACATAGGCTACTTTTTCACTTAATTGACGCGGGAAAGCCGCGGGGCACGGCTTGCAAAAAACAAATTCAAAATGTCTTCAAATCAATTGACTTTCTTTCAAAGTTCGTGTTAACAAAGTTAAGCTAAAGTGCGCTGAAATATTGTAAATTTGTTTTTAATGAGTTATCTAAACCCTCACTGTGGGTGGCAAATCCTTTGAAAGGCCAAGTTGGAACCCCAAACTTGATGTCACGGCTACAATTCCAAGTTAATTAACTGTTACTGACGTTGGCAGGGCCTCGAGTTTCGTACAGCATTATGTTAGTATTATGTGACTATGTGAAGATCTACATAAACAAACGCTTTCACACTCACAGCCCTAATACTAAGTTCAACGTCTTGAGTCGTGGGTCCGTAAAAATTCAATTTATATGACCACTCACTCACAATATATAACTTCAAACCCAGAATCAGAAACACACATGTTTCCGTAGGGAGAAAACGTGTGTTTCCACTGGGGATTGAACCCGGTGCTATGAAGACGAACGCGCATATAACTACGCCAGTGGACAGTTTAAAGTTCATAAAAAAGTTTAACCGGCTAACTTGTGTTTCAGCTGGGAATCGATCCCGATACTCCTGCTTACGAGACGAACGCTACCCAACTAAGCCTACTATGAGAATATTATTGTGACCAACAAAACAATAACGGATCATTAGGCATTGTTGATCCCGGATTTACACATAAGTGTATATGCTAATCGATGTTTTATATTTGTTTTTTAACCAACTTGAAAACAAGGAAGAGGTTCTCAGTTCATTTGTATTTATTTTATGTTTATAAGGATTTACGATTTAATGGAAAGGCACATAAATACACACTTCAAACTTATATTGCGCTGTATAACGCAAAAACTTGCTGACTACGCTAACAGGATTATCGTATTTCTATACTGGTTAAACACAAGGTTACTTTATATCATGAAAACGCAGACGAAGCCATAAACATAGCTAGTTCATCAAAAAATTAAACGCAAGCAAAGCTTAAAAAAAACCGATGCTTTATCTTCGGAACTTTGATCAGATTAGATGTAATAAACACGCATTATTGGCGATATTTCAAGAACTACTGATCAGATCTTGACCAAATTTAAATGGGACCAATTGGAAAGAACATATTTCAAACTAAAAAAAAATTTGAAATCGATTCACGTGGAGAAAAGTTATGAGGTAACACACATAAAAAAAATACAATCAACTTGAGTACCTCCTTTTTTGAGCAGTCGGTAAAAATAGTAGACTCCAATGCTCATTTTGACTCTGGCTCTTTCGAATAACCTTTAGATAAAATACATCAGTCGATGTAAGAACAGACTAAATCGTACTAACGCCTATTTAGTTAATGGTGTGGCGGGGCGAAAGCTCAAAGAATGTGGGTCTGGCATAGCGCCAGAATATGGACTAAACGGATAGTCACCTTGTCTTTGATGTCACTATGCATCAGCTGGCTCTTTGGTTATTTTATGGAATGAGACATTTTACTTCTTTGTATGTTCAGAACAGTACTGAATTTATGAGTGAGACAAAAGAAAAATTGCCTATGCCTTAGACTAGAAATATAGACGAGGCGATAAAAATAGTAAAATTTAAGGAAGAAAAATTGAGATTATAAATTTGACTCATTGGTTGTAATATCTATATAGATATTATATTTAATATCAGCCAAGAACCAAAACGCTTTGTCGTCGATTATATCAAGGAGCGAAATGCTATTCTTTCATATAATGACCGCAACGTATATTGATATATCCGCTGGCGAAGTTGGTTGCGCATTTGCCTTCTAAGCAGTTGGTATCGGATTCGATTCCCGGTGGAACACAAATTTCTCCCCTAGGTAAATTTACGTTTCTAGTTCTGGGTGTGATTGTACTATCAATGACGTCACCTTTCATACAAAATAAATAATCCAACCGATTGGGAGCCACGAATGCCACGACACCACACAGATACGACAAACGTATAACACTTCTTTTTTTAGAACAACACATACACACGAACACGGGTACAATCAGTACTTTTGTATAAATAACTAGATGACTCACCCGGCGTTGCTCAGAAAAAAAATACATACTCAAACAATTGCACACTCACAGCTCCACAGTAAGTTCAATAACTTGTATCGTGGGGTCGTAGACACTTACATCGCACACACAACATTCACATCATGCCCAGAACCAGAAAATCAAACTTCCCATGGAGATAAAATTTGTGTTCAAACCGGGAATCGAGCTCGCTGCTTTGAAGGCGAACGCGCACCCAACTACGGAAGCGGGCAGTTCAAAGTTCTAAGATGACCCACCCGCCCGGCGTAGGTACATAAAGAGGCCACTTAATTAATTTTCCTCCGACTTGTCCTAGGAATATTATTCCGAACTGAAAAACTAATTATTATCGCAATCAAATTTAATATAGCCTTTATGATAGTTTGGTCAGCGAATATAAAGTGATCAATTAATTAACTTTCCTCTAACTTTTCTTACGAATATTATTATTTCCAATTGAAACCTAACTTTTCTCGCAATAATATTTAACTATGTATCTCTTCTTCATCTTAGAATCTTCTTCTTATTTCTATATTTCTATCTTAGTCTTCTGTATCTTGCTACATATACAATTCTTTATCTTGAACTTTTACTCTGAGAAAAATGTCTTGTTTCTGTTATTTATAATCTAGTTTCTACTTGTTTTATACAACTGGACTCCTATTGGTATTTACAACATCTAACTATATCGACAACATAATATGTTGTAAGGTCGACTTATTCTACAAAATTGTAACTAAACTTATTGTTGCCAATAATTTTTTTGAGGATGATAGTAAGTAGATATATTTTAGCCGTCTTTAAGTCTAAAAATCCCACTAAATCCCCCCAATTTGTTAAACGACTGAGTGTCAAATGTATGATGTAGGAAAATATTTTACATAGAACTTTCTGGTAGAGTTGTCCCAATTTTTTATCTGCTATTACTAATAGCAAAACTACTCTCAAGCCAATAAGTAGCTATAATAAATCAGATGACTTCTCATTACAAGGTAGACCTATCCCCCAAAATTGTAGCTTCTCTTTATATTTTAAACCCTCTCGAATATTCTACGCCGTGAGCCCAGTGAGTAATTACTTCGTGCAAACGCAGATGTTAAATATCCGTTCGTTTTTCTATCATAAACAACCTTTCATCTTTAATAAACACACCGGTTGGTACCAATTCTTTGAGAAACAGATCTTGAGTCAAACTGAAATTAAAACCTCATCAGAGAAAATTAAACCGCGAATAGTTAATGGTTCTTCATTCGATTTTCAAACTTAACTTTGTCGAGAGACTCGTTGACTTCAATAAGATTCAAGTTTGAGAAAATTTGCTTCCTTTTAAGGCCGATTTACATCAGACGAGCGAAAGTTCATTATATCCCCATTCTAACAAATTTGTTTTGTGTAAATAAACGTAGAGCGTTCTTTCGTTGTTCTATCTGCGTTCGCAAAAAATCTAGGAATATTCTATGAATGCTTGCTCGCTTGATGTAAACGGCACTAGAGCATGCGAACAGGTTGCTTAGAGCATGCTTCTTGCATGTTCGGACGTGCTCGCTCCCCGGAGCGGTTTTTTCAAAGCGTTCTTGTGTTCTAGCTCGTTGTTATTTTGGTGTTAACGCTGTAAACGAGCGTTCGTTTACACTAAATATAAAAAATTATCTTGTTCTTGCTCTAGCTCTTTGTTCGTTTAGTTTAAATATACCTTTAAAGAGGTCCGCCGCTTAACCGTCCAAGAGAAAGCACTCAAAACAAAATGGCCAGTTTTATTTTCACAAAGATTTCCCTCGTTAGTAAGTATGCGAGAAAAAATAATTGTATTGTTATTGGAAAACTTGGACCCAAAAGAGTTTCTACTGAATTTCCTGCAGATTTTGGTTTCGTTTGCGTAATGGCTTAACGTTATCGTGCAAATTTATTGTTATTGTGTTTTTAATAGGTTGGTAGCTGTAAAGCAATTTAATTACTTGAACAAGTGAATCCACATAGCTTTTTTAAAATATACAGCTGATTTTACTTAATTTGATACGCTTATAAAACAGCATAATAATATCTGTAACGAGACTCAATATCTTAAAACTCCATTGAGTTATTATGCTTACAGATTATATTCATTAGCCCATTTAGTCCTAGCTGTGGGAGCTGGGACTCAAGATCTCCGAAAAAAGTATTGATAATAATGTACAGATTCTGTTGAAATGGGTAGTTCACAGGAATTTCTACAACAGAAAACAATCAACAACTGCACTTACACGCAAAACTCGAAAGGAAAGTTGTGATCCTGAAGAGAAACGAACCCATAATCTACAGCGCAGAGCGCAAAGACTTGCACACTGGGTCGTTATCTAATACATTTGTAGATAGCAATTGCAAGTAAACATATTCTTTTACTTAATAGTACCTATATTCTTTCAATAAATACTTAATAAACTTCTTTTCCGTTCAAAGTACGAGTTGTTTTTACCATGCATTTATAAACGAAAGCAAAGTGACTAGGTAGTTTTCAAAGTTTGAACCTTGTAAACACACATTAAAAGCATTAATTAAAGTTTTCCTATGAATAACCTCAGACCAACTTCGTTCAAGTCGGAGTGGAAATCAAATAAAAACATTTTTCATTCGCGTTTCCCTCTGTGGAAAGACGTCACTGAAGCAAATAGGTGAACGTAGAAGGCCACTTAATTCAACCCCTAATGGGCCCATCGTACCCTTTGAAGATGTTATGGGCTCCTTCTGATAATGGATGGCATTATTCTGCGATACCTACACATGAAACTATCGGCTTTTGTTTAGTACAATGTATGAGTGTGATTGTCTATTTGATTCAAATTCCAATTCATATCTGTTGTTTGCGATGACTATGTTCATATTAGATTTTGATGATGTTATACCTGCTTGATATGGAATGCAGTAATATAAAGGATGTATCTGTAGGAAAGAAAACATTTGCGTTAAATATGTTTATTTTAAAAAGTCTAGAAAGAGAAAAATATTTTAGTATTGAAAATATTTTTTCTACGTCTTTTCAAAGCCATTCAAATGCTTTTTGCTAACAATTGTTTGTCCGAGCATTAAAATATGACAAATATATATTATTTCCTAACGTAGAATGATCTACTTCTCACCAGAGAGTAGTATATATAAGATAATGGATACAAATGTCATACTTATAATATAGCAAGCAAGCTGATTATAACATAGGGTCGTTGCGAGATTAGAAATTCGCATTAATAAAATAGAACATTTATTTTGTAACATTTCTAAGCATTCAATGCAGTATTGAAAACAACGATATCAGCAGTAATAATCGATATGATCTCTAATTAAGTCGATATACTAAAAAAAAAATAACTTGAGTGCGTAGAAGATGAAAATATGTATTTTTTTACCACCCTCTTATTCAATTATAAACGAACTGTGTGACAGTTTTATTATAAGTTTTGAACATTTCAGTGAAAATGGTTGCTCACCAACTTTAAATAATTATAGATCTTAAGTGGTTTAGAAATAAAAAATAATAAATAAACCTAGATATGATTTTAAATACCTATTCAATGATACCCTATATAACACAGTAGGTATATCGACTTTTATTTCTTTATATTTTATAATATGGCGTCTGGTTGTAGCCATAGTGAATTTTGATAACTGTCATGTCTTTATTCAAATTCAAGACAAATCGACTACAGGAAGTATCATCAAATCGGCCCACGCATTAATGACACGCTTTAAGTCTCTAGAGCAACATAAAGGAATAAAGAAACATACATACATAGGCTGACAAGCAAATTGTCGTGCAGTCCGGTAAAAAAGCATCCAAACGGTCAAGTGCACAACAAAAAACAATATATTAGAAGAAGAAACTGCTTCTTTCAAGCTTTTATGGTGCAGATTGCTCGGCGTAGAAACGGGTGGTCGTTAGCACTTATTTAGTTTTCACTATTGACTTTAGTTTTATAAAGGGCCTGCTGGGGTCAGGAGAGCAGAGTTAAGTGCCGCTTTGCACCAGGTTCGCGTGTAAGCCACGAGCAAAATAAAAAAGTGCATTTCAGTTTTATTTTCGCTAAAAGCTTTTCGCAGCGGTGCGCTCAATTATAGCTTGTTTATTTAAACTGCTAATAAATTAAACCAGTTTTCTGGTTAGTAGAATATTCATTGGTAAAATCTATGTACCTACCGACTTTTACAATATCCATTTGGTAATAAATGTGATATAATGTTGTATGCTTTTGCTTTTGTAAATATTTGCTAACATGACAATTTATTTAAAAACTACAACATGTACAAAAGTTAATAAATAAACATGCCTACAAATTTTCACAGCTACTATCTATGAGCTGTGATTGTTATGAAAGTAAATATAATTTATGGACCATCAGACATAGGGCTGGAAAACCATCAACTTTTTGACGTTTTGAGAATGCTTCTTTTTGAAATTAATTGTAAATTACAGTTTTAGTAGAATTACTGCATGCATGTTTATTAAAAAAACGAATCTAGTGAATTCATAGAGTTTTATTTACTGGGCATCACTGAACAAACTCAAATCTCGTTTTTTAGGGTTCCGTACACAAAAGGTAAAAACGGGACCCTATTACTGAGACTTTGCTGTCCGTCCGTTCGTCCGCCTGTCACCAGGCTGTATCTCAAGAACGGTGGTAGCTAGACAGTTGAAATTTTCACAGATGATGTATTTCTATTGCTACTATAACAAAAAATACTAAAAATAAAATAAAATAAATATTTAAGGGGGGCTCCCATACAACAAACTTGATTTTTTATAGATTTATTATAGACGGAACCCTTTTTGTTTTCTGTCAATATGTTTGGTTTCTGCTCATTTTTTGTAAAAGGATTTTTACTACAGTGCGACAAACTATTCAACTGTGAACTGCAGTACAAAGTAAATAGCCCAGTTACAAACTAGTTAGGAATACGACTGTCTTTTGTTATCCAACTTGCAGCAGTGTAGAAGTAACGTAATTTCTGTTAAAGTTTAGAACAGCTCGGCGGTGTTTTTTCATGTATCATCTGAATATATTTGATAGTTCTACAAGAACTAACGTTAATCATTTTAGATTTAGGTAATTTCATTATGGATATAAAGTTTCAATTAGAACCAGTTGGGTACTATGTCCAAGTTTGTTTGCAAGCGAGGCTTCAAGAAACTTCTTTTTGATTGGTGAGTTGCATCTAATACTAGGCCCCAAGTCTCTTTGAGGCGGGAATTGCTTAAGAATCGTCAATTTTAACAATTAGCTTTGTTGCTATCGGAATCAGATATTTTAGATTTTTCTGATATCAAAATCTTAGATCAAAATAACACCACAGAATTGAATATATCACCATTACATTTGTAAGTTTTAACTTATGTGATTTTTCCAGCAACTAAATCAGGTCAAATCAAACAACCACTAAGTGAACCGAACGAACGAAATACATTTCAGCAGTAGATATGACTCTGTTAGCAGCTATGAAAAAAAAACACTTTTTCATATCATGAAAGGATAGACCGCACATCAGTCCTTAGTGATAAGCGGGGCGACTACGGCGGTAACACCGAAGCCGAAATGGCGAGAACAGCACTCCATATAGGCGACATGAGCTGTCAAAATCTAATATTGTATATAACTGAATGATCAACGCTTCCTTTAGCGCAGTGGCAAGAAACGGTAAAGCAGCGGCAAATCCATTATTATAAGCAATTTAAATCGCGCAATGGATTTTGTTTGTGGCCGTATTTCTATAGGACTAGTTTTTTACCCGCTAAGATGTTGAACGTTGAGTGATCTGAATTTGTTCAACTAGCAGAATTAACGTCTTATTGAATTTTGCCATTTGATCAACAGACTGAGCATACAGTATTTTGCTTGTTTTAACTAATTACCAGCGACGCGACATATATCCGGGCGCCGCATTGTCGCCTCGCTCATCCCCCAAAACTGGCGCGTGGCCTTACGTGAATATTGCGAATATTCCGAATTATATTTTAATCGTAAGCTTAATAACATTATTATTGTTGCCTTCTCAATTTACCCGCGTACCGTAAACATTGATTTTGTAGGGCATCTGTTTCCCAAATTTCATTACCTCGCCCTAATTGCAGAGAACCTTAAGTGTTGTATAATAATAATATAGTAGCAGTTACTTTAACGGGTTCCTGTTCTTTCTCGTTGTTTTGACGAAACCGATGCTTATTATGGAAATAAGCCAGTTGTATCGTTGCGGTTACATGACCTTTCGCCGAGCTGACAGTGACGTGACCAAAATAAACTCGCTTATTAATGAATAGTGTCTCTTTGTCTCCGATATTAATGATCAAACTCTGTAAGTCATCTCAGGCTGTGTTTGTACTGGCTGGCGTGTTCTGCCACAGATATCGTTATCAGCGAGTGTCTGTCCACAGCTGGTCAAAAGCGTCTCCTAATGCATATACTGAGTCCTTACAAAACATAGGTTTGTTTCTTATCTCGATGTCTGATTTGGTCCTGATCTACTTTTTCAACCGCTATCAATTACTGCGTCAAGCTAGAGAGGCTCTAAATGTATGTAATTTCAAAAGATTTGAAGGATAATTTCAGTTTGAATTTCATTCCTTGTTTTAAAATTGTAATTCTTTAAAACTAAGATGAAGTAAAATTTTAATCGACAGGGTAAATTGTTAATCGTGATTTTGAATAGAAATTAGTTTTTGAAAAAGTATGTAAATAATTTTAAAGCAAAGCGTAAAAAACCCGACTTCATCGCTTATATTTCGGTTTTGGCTTGACTGATTTCGATAAAATTTATATGAGACTATCTCTGAAAAATACTCTACTAAACAAAAGAAATCATCAAAATCGATTCATAATTATTGGCGGAGATATCGCGTAACATACATACAAAAAAAAACATTCGGATCGAGAACTTCCTTTTTTGCAGTCGGTTGAATACCATATTTGTGGGCAATTTTAATTTGAGATGATTTTGCTTTTAATTTAATTTTCCTCATACCTTAATCGTATTTTGTGTTGTTTTCCTTAACATGAACAATAAATAAATATTGAATGCGAGCCTTCTTTTACACACATTTTATACCGATCAATCATAATGTTTAGGGGAACAAAGCCATAAAAAGTATGTACATCTACATATAAGTGTAAGTCGTTACAGGGTGAGGCAAATAAACAGCTGATCTATGCGAACGTTATTTCGTACGATTTCAGGAACTGGAGCCGAAAAACAATTTATCAAAGTCATGTCACCTTGGAGGAAACATCGCCGAAAGGAGAGAAACACCTTTTTAAGAAGTTTTTCGATCGCACATATGTGATTGATTGCTTGATGTGCGTTGCTACAAGCTGTGGTTAAGGATGTGATAGCTTTTATTACTAACATTTATTTAATTTGATATCGATAACTGACACTAATAGTGGTGTTACTGCTGTTCCTATTCAGCACATTCTTTTAGTTTTTTTTACTTAATTCTTAATGGACAAGTAAATTTTTTTGCTATTTTAGGAAGGATTAATACCGAAGCGATTTCTAGTAATAACTGGCTTTGTAATAAATTCATTCAAGTATACAAACTACAAATTACAGTTGATAGTGGTTTTAGTTTTTTGTATTAGTAAAGGTAATCATAGAAGTTTCATAAGTCGGTCAGTTGAGGTATGTATGTATGTGTCTGCAAAGATTGTAGACTGTTATAGACCTTTTAAAAGTATTAATACACTAAAATGGTACCTATATAATAATAAAACCGCAGTAAGCTAAAGTATTACATAGCAGCTGGTTCATAGCGAGATAATCTGTTATTTTGTTGGCAGTTTGTATATTCAGCATAAACGAGCATAAGGCAAAGTAACGAGCGCATTACTTTGAGTAGATGCAAGTGCTACAACTGCACTGTGGTAACATAACATGTTATCACGTAAATGAACTGCCCATTGGCTTAGTTGGGAGCGCGTACGCCTTCTAAGCAGGGGTAATAGGTTCAATTCCCAGAGGAAACACAAGTTTTCTACCTAAGGAATATTATAATTTTTGGTTTTGGTTGTGATTATGTGTGATGTGAATGTTTCCAGCACCCACGACACAAGACATTGAACTCAGTGTGAGGTTGTGAGTGTGAAAACGTTTATAAATACTTATCTTTATAAACTAGTTTTTTTCATTAGGTCAATATCACTGTCTGTTTTGTATGATTTCTTTTTGACGTAAACTGCTGTAATGAATTAGACAAATTTAGACAGTTTATACTCTTATTCTGATAAGATCATCGATCTAAGTTTAATCGTATGATTTCGAGCAAATCTGCGATCATTTTTCTATTATGATTACTAAAAAATTTCGTGGAACATCTGTCAAATTTTACTTATGATTTGTCGACACTGTAGTAAATGTTTTCGACATCACTAGTTTGCTTTGATTGATCAGCGTTTCAGATTGCGGAAAGATATTTATGAGGATATTTGGTTTTGTATTCGGAAGTTATCTGCAAAAATGTGCATTTAAAATTATGTGTTAGTATATAATATAGGATGACGTTAACTTATGATGAAAGGCGGCCTGTGAGGAATTTAATGAGTTCGACGTTCCGTATTCCCCTGTTTTCACATAAAACTGATTTAATATTCAATAAAGAGTAAATCTAGGCCGCTGTCATTTTCTTTTACGTAATAAAGCTTTTTGGTAGTTCTCTGATCGTAGCGGTAATTATATTTTATTGTGATATTTGGATGGATATATTTTCTTTTGTAATTACCTAGTTGCTGAAAAAAAAGGAATTAATGGGCATGTCTACAGCAGAACTAGATTTTAGGAGAAAAAATCTCAAATAATTGTTGATTTGATTAATGATTGTTCTTCAGGCAATAATTTGCGATTTTATCCAGTGAAAAATATAATAAGTAAAAACATTTTTAAAGGGAATCGCAAGCCCCGTTCTTTCCTAAATTCCTTAAGGAACGTTGTACACTTATGTGTGTAACTTGATTGAAGTTAAATATTGATAATTTTATCTTATAGTGAGAATCAACTATTTTATTAAACACGTTTCTTTCAGTATAATAGGCATATCGGCAGGAGCACGAATTCCTTCCCAAGGGATATTTGTGCTTCTGGTTCTGGGTGTAATGTGTTCCTTGAATGTTTCCCACGATACAAGTCTTTGAACTTAGTGTTGGGCTGTGAGTGTGATTGCGTTTGTTTGTTTAATACAGTTTATATGAACTTATATAACTAAAACAATATTGGTAAAATCGCAATAAATAAAGTCGTGCAATCTGTAAAAACGATTATTCTGCGTAAAATAAAATGACGATGAATATTTATATAATAGTTCAAACAAAATCTACAGCTCTTTAAATTATTACAAAGTATAAAACTTTTGGTAAAACTAACAGTCAATAATGGGATGAATATAAAAGTGTTCTTAAAATCACATTGTTTGTGTTGGAAAAGATAATTTACCAATTCAATGAAACTTACGCGACTTTCAGCAAACAAATGTCTAGCTTTTATCTGCAAAGAGGTCAACGGCTTAATAAATGAGTCAATTGCCTCCGCCAAGAAAATAGGGGACAAATTTTAGCTCAAGAACAAAGAGTAATGAGTAAAGTTGAAGGGTTTACACGTCTAGCTTGTTCAATAATTATAATTATAAGTTTGAAATTAAGGACTAAGTTAGTTTGGCTCAGTTGGAAGACGTTACTAGTATTTAATATGCGTTGTGTGAAAACAAATAATTGTGTATTTTTCTGAAATATTACTAATTACATTTGAAGTATAACATTTTTCTTGAGTGAATAGGTATCTTCTAGGCAAGCATGTCACATCTTCAGCCGCATCTTCACTTTCTATCAGGTGAGATAGTGGTCAAATGCTTGCCTATATACAAAAAAAAAATGTTGATAATAATAATTATCGGCGCTGATTGTTTTTCAAGGGACGCGCGGACGGCTGGATTTTTAAGAGTGCCTCTTTTGTACCTCGATAAAAAACGTAAATTTTTAGTATGCCTGCATAAAGTATGCCATTTGAAGTGGTGGCATTTGAACAATTTATAAAATTACCAAATTCTTAAGAATTTTAAAATGAAAAGTCATTTTCAAATCTGTTCAACTAACTCATGCACAAGCTTTGAACATGCTTCAACTTTTGCAAATAATGAAGTTGATATGTATAAGTGATAGTATCAAATACGGCTTAGTATCGTCTGAACAGATCTGGATACACGTCAGTATAAAAGGTGAATCTAGATTTTTGACGTTCGATATTTAATCAACCGGACATACTTACCTACATCACAAACCTATCGTAGCAGCATAGTTTAAAGTTTGAAATGTAAACTCAAAACGGGTCCATGAGCATGAACGTTCACGTTCAATAGAAAACCCTAAAAAATCCTCTCCATCTCTGCTACCAAAAAACTAACATTTATATGCATTCTACCTCTATACAGGCTTTCTGATGAAAAAGCGACAGAGGGGTCAGATGTGAAAAATCACTGACAAACCACACAGAAATCATTCAAGTTAACGGCTACAACGATCCGCACTTCGCTGTTCGTGACCTGTGACTCGGCCATTTTTTCCCGCGTGACAGCTAGGCCTCGGCGAAAAACAAACACGACTTTCGAGATGACAAGCCCGAAACCCAAGTTCGCTGCTGAGTTCTGTAGATTATAAGTTATGATAGTTACCTACATGTAATTGACATAGGTAACATTTGTTTTATGACATTTAATTTAAATCTTCTTCGGGACGGGGTGAATTGGATTTTAGGAAACGAAAACGAGGCTACTATAAATTGTTGTATTTTTTATAAGTTTTACTTCTACCGCGTGTGAACTCACGCTCTTGTGTTTTATTCGTTGTACACTATAACTGCGTTATCATTTTTATTTTATTAAATAGGTATATTTTATTGCGTATCCATTAAGTACTTTTTATATTGATTTAAAATAATTAGAGATTGAAATAAATAATTGTTTTGTATTTAAGCAAACTGTACCTCCATTTTTAATATGTAATTATTGTGTTTTTTTTTACTTTAACAATTAGGTTTAAGGTACCTACTTTACATTTTCGATAAATAGTTATTATCTATTGAAATAAAATCTGGAATATACGTGGTATTTATAATATGTTGTTGATAACTTAATTAACTATGCTAACTTTTTTTTATAAATTAAACAAAATACAATAATTAAGTATTGTATTATAATGACAATTTAAAACAGAAATAAAGGTTCCAGATTGGTTCGCCGTTTTGGTTAAAGAAGATAAATAAATAAGATTGAATAAACTACTAAATATTGAATACAAAACCACTGATTACTTAATAGTTACTATGTATAAACGCAATCGCAATACCAATTGGGACATATCCAATTTTATTAGTTACATTTTATTCATAGTATACAAGGTGTTTTTACCAATTCAATCAATTTCACAGCTATGAAACATGTTCTAACAAAATTGTTTCAAATGACATTTGTTAAAAAAAAACATCAGTAACGGAATTTTCGGCTCTGCTGTGCCCCCAGTGAATTTAAATGTAACTTATTATTATTAATCAGCTAAGCCCAAGAATATTTTGAGAAAGTATTTTACATTTAAGTATTTTTCTTAATGGAACCCTAAAACCAACCGAGCACCAACCGCTCCGATATTGGAAACGTTGCGAGAACAAGCATTTTTGTAATTGTTCCCGCAGTAGTGCGACGTCGGAAATTACAATTTTAATAAATTTTGAGGTTTTTTGGAAACTTGCGGTGTTCAGGGATGTAAATTAAAATTACGATTGGCCTTGCGTCGAATATAATAGACTTCTATAAAAATGTAATAGCGTAGTTAATAATAACCTACGCAAGGTGACACACTAGGTTTTTGTGAAAAGAATCGGTAGATTTTGTGTGTACATCATTAGCCATGGAACATAATTTACATCTAGAATTTATAAAGTTAAATAATTGGATTACCTGGATAATTTTAAGTGCATATATATATATATATATATATAGTAGTGCTATATATTATCCTCCTCTCTGTGGGATCAGCCACTCTGTGAACTATCACGGAAACATATTTTAGATACGTGTAATAGCGTCACAGAGCGAGCTCGAGTTAGTAGTTTCATCTTCATGAAACAGAGAATGGAGATGGCGTGGCGCCGCGGCAACTTCAGCAGAGCACCTCAAACGGCGTAAATATGGAAACCTTGGCAGTGGTTACATATAGCCGTTTGGTGTTGAGGCCCGTGCGGACCGTGAGCTCATTCTGTTTTCAAAAATTTATCAGTGCACCTGGTTGAGGCGACACGTGATCAAAATGCTGGTACAATTAGCATTGCAAATCAGAGAGACAGTGCCGCCAGCATGATGGGAACGCTACCCACTGGTAGTGGGCTTGAGCACTTGAGTTACCTATAAGCTCGATGACTTGTAGGTATCTTGGGTCTTTGCTGTATAGATGTATATAATTTAAGTTTAGATTAGGAAATGTGGGCAATTGGCCTGTAGATGACTTTACATTCTTCCATAAAAAAACGTGCTTTATAAACACATCTACAGAGCGAAGCTTATTAGCTTATTATTATTTTATTACAGCTGTTATGAAATACCTAAGTTACGTGAGTTGAATAAAATGACAAAATATTGGAGAACTTATATAACTTATATCTTCGGCCGCATCATCACTTTCCATCAGGTGAGATAGTGATCAAATGCTTGCCTATTATATATAAAAAAAAACTCATTTTTTACATACAAAATTGTGGCCTAATACTTATGTATTACATAATTATAAAAGTTTTGCCCAGACTACTGCTACAAAAGCAGTAGTCTGGGCCATCCCATGTATAAAACCAAAAGTCGTGTTGTAAGATCACATTAAATAAAACAAAATATCTGCAGCAAAAGTAAGCGTTAAAAAACAATTTGACTCATTAAAGGTCTGTTTTTGGTTTGAATATGAATACATTAAAATCATAATAAACACCACTTATCTTCTATTAGCTATCTTCAAACAAAGCGCGGGTAGTTTATATATCACAAATTTATCATGCAATCAAAACCCTCTCAAATTGCTTTCGCAATAAAACATAGTTTTGCACGCTAACATAAAAGCAAATTGTAAGTAAACTCGACAACTAGAGGCGTAACTGTCAATGTAGACTATTCCAGTGCCACATATCGTACAAAACATGGCGAAGTTGGTAGGAGAAACTTAATTAACTTTAAAGCTAGGTACAAACTTCCTCCTAGGTTAGGAGCAAACGGCGTCTAGACACAGTGCATACAGTAAGAAAATATGATACATTAGTGCAGAATCAATGCGCTTGCTTTTGTAGAGACTATAAAACATAAACGCTTTCACACTCATAGCCTCACACTAAGTACAATGACTTGTCTCGTGAGTTCCGGAAACAGTTACATCACACACACATTCACAACCAGAACCAGAAACACATAAAATGTTCCTTGGGAATAAACTTGTGCTCCTGCCGGAAATCGAACCCGATAACCCAGTTTAGAAGACGGACGCTCATCCTACTAAGCCAACGGGCAGTTCTATAAACTAAAAAAGTTTGAAGTCTAGAGGCATAAAATTTTCGGGTAAACTTTGACTTCCACTACGAATAAGCAATAACACTTCGTATTATAAAATATTCACTCTCAGCATTGGGTAGCAGCTTTGAATATACGTAATAATAATATAATATACTTCTGATAAAGGTCCACATTCTATGGAATTAAAAAATAACAACAAACAGATGTTTTCATACTCACAGCAAACATTAAGTTCAAAGACCTATCGGCACCTATCATGGCTGCCTGAACCATTTACATTTCACACACACAATCTCAATCTCCGATTATTCAAATTTAGAGTTTTAGCTATCGTGTAACGTACTGAACTAGTCATATTCTCTTTGTAAAGTCCAATACAATTTTACAATCGAGCAACACTATGAATACTGTATCTGGGTACAGTATCCATTTCGTAGCAGCGTAGCAATGTAGATATGGGTCTACGCTGTAGCTCTACGTCGATATGGACTTGTCTACATACCGTTCCAGTAAGTTCTTAAACTCTATTCTCTCCTTCTACTTACCGTACTCTATGGCTAGGCTCTGCCACACATCGCGTTATTTGGTGAGGCACGCCCGACTAAGAGGTCAAATGCTGAACTTAGCCTCTTTCACAAAGTGTATTGCGAACTTCACTCTAACTTGCCGTCTCTTGTCCCGTCGCAAAGTATGAATGGCTCATTGTGATATTTTTTGCTTTTTTTATTCGCGGAGGAGCCCAATGTTGCGTGTCAAGTGCCCCAACTTAGGTCCATATTGTTGTCTTCTTTATATGATACGTGTCGCTTCGTTTTATGCACGACAATACTTTTGCGTATTTATTGCGCCTGTTACGAGTTTTCTTATCAGATGAGGGCGAGCATATTATTCAGAAAATGTGAAGCTTTTTTACTTAGATTTCGTTGGGCTTAAAACAAAGCCATTTAACGTGAAAGAAATCCATAAAATCAGTGAAAGGCTTCTTGAAATTATCTATCACATACATGACAGTGTATAAGAACATAAAGATAGTGATTAAATATTAATTAGGTATAGTATACAACATTTCCAAGGTAGCATGTTAAATAGTACATATTAAGAAGTCGTCAAAAGATGAAGGTACAACCAGCATCATATGTGCGTGTTAATGAAGAGGCTGTACTATTTCTATAGTAACCAATAAATTATAAGCTTTTTTTAACCAGATCATAACAAACATGAAACCGTGTAATAGCCGCAGCTAGTATAAAACATTGAGAGGATTTAATTAAATTCAAAGGGTATAATTATCGAAAACATCTTTGTGATTAACTATACCGTGTTATCTGTGGTTTTATTATGAATGCGTACAGGCCTTAATTAACCTTTATGAAAGCAATATACACGGCTACTATAACGATATCAGCTTTGTTAATTTTATACGCTGAAATATCTATACACCTTTGCGGTGCCTTTGATTTAGTAGCAGAGCAATTTTAGTTCTTGGGTGTAGTGAGAGTTCAGCTGTAAATTTGCTTGTATACCCCACAAGGATAGATAAAAAAATAATAAGTATTTTGTCCCTAACTTACATGTATAGGATTTAATATTTCATTTACATAATTTTAAATGTCATTTCTGGCTTTGGGTCGTAGTTTTACATATTCTGTGAAAATTGGAAGTCATCCGCTTATATGGTTTAGACGCTAGATGCTTTTGACAGACGGACGGACGGATGGACGGACGGACGGACAGATGGACAAAGTGCTGAACAATCCATGTTAACTTAGAGATCTCGCTTCACTCGAACAATAAATGATATTTCTTCGATAAGCATCACTGGAAGATTTGTTTTCGTTATTTGTTATAATTTAATTGTCAAACAAAAAAAAACGATATAATTAAACGCAAGAAAAACATAAAAAAACCGACTTCACCGCTTTATCTTCGGAACCTTGATCAGATTCAATGTATCAAACACGCATTATTGACGATAACTCAAAAGTTTAGATCTTAATTAAATTTATATGGGACTATGGGACCAATTGGAAAGCAACATCTTTCAAACTAAAAAAAATCGGTTGACGTGGAAAGAAGCTATGAGGTAATACACATAAAAAAACAGTCGACTTGAGTACCTTCTTTTTGTGAAGTCGGTAAAAAGAAACTATAAATTCTTCCTCGGAGTGACGATTATGACAAGCAGTGTCAATCAAAAGTAGGTGTAGTAAATCTCTGTTTCGAGCAACGACAAAATCACGATATCCGCTAAATTTTAGGCCGTGGCAATAAATACAAAATTGCTCATGTATTCACTTTCACGCATAATCGAATCACTCGCGAGTTACGCATAGACAGAAGGATACACATTTTCCTTATACCATTTATTTTGAGATTCCAGCTGCATATCGTGATATTTCAGAGATATTGATAGCATTTGAAATATAGGGTACAATGTTCAGTTATGTAGTCAATGGCAAAAACTTAGCAAGGAACCGATAAGGGCGATGACGATTATACAACGGCTTCTTATTAAAATCTTATTAGTGATATATTTGCTTGCTAGCAAACTATGAGTCCATCGACCGGCAAGCAAAAAGACTCATTGGCGATGATAAGCTAGTCGAGTCCAAATTGCAGAGTCTCAGTCACCGACGTAAGGTCGCGAGCCTATCGGTATTCTATCGTATACATTTTGGAGAGTGTGCGCAGGAATTATACGAGTTAATTCCACCTAGTCCATTTTACCATCTAACAACAAGACAAACTGTCAAACGTCATCCATATATTTATGGTTGACATACCTCCAGTTCGTTAGAAGCGTTTCGCTTCTATGTTTATCATCCGTACTGTTGGAACGTTTTAATATTTAAATCTATGTACACAGTTTTAAACAATAAATGTAATCTGATTCTGAAAAAACAAAGAACATATTGATAATAATGATCCGTTAATATTTTACCATTTCGGGAATCAAAGATGATACCTGCTGCTTAGAAAGCAGACCAACGTCAGCGGGCAGTTCAAACGTCTATATTAATCTTAATGAATATTATTATTATATTTATTTTTTCGTATGCCTGCTGAACATTGAAATATTACATCACTTTTTTTTGCTGTTAACAATTTCAGGTTTGTCATACACGGAACATGGATGTGCTCTTACCATAATGTCCATTTTCATACCACGTTGGAGAGTTCACACTCGCTGAATTGCAACATTCATTTTAAAGTTAAAAGCTTTATGTCAGCTCTTTACTTACTAATGCGATAGTGGCTATGTCAGGCCTTTAACTAACAGGGATAGAAATTTGTAAGCTATTGGACTGCACTTTTTTGGGTGTTAGTGATGCGTACCCCAAAATAAGGTTTGTCTAAATATAGATTCAGTCATTGTGGAATAATAATGTGTTGATGTTCTTAATGTATAGTTATTAGCAATTTAGTTGCCTAACATTATTTATTTGTTGTATATTGCCCGTTTTGGTAAATTTGATGTACATCCTTAACTGAAACAATTATTATTTCTAGATTTTCAAAGCAAAGCTATACATTTTACTTCTTTCCAACGATTTTAATCGATATCGAAAAAAAATTAAGCTAAATAGAACGTCGTTTCGCTATTATAAAGAAATACCAATAATCACACTTATATTATAAAGGAGAGAGTTTATGAGTGTTTTTGTATGTTTGTTTCTTTTTCACGCTCAAGTGGCTGGATCAATATTAATGAAATTTGGTATGAAGAAAGCTGATACCCTGGTTTAACATATAGGCTACTTCTATCCCGGAATTCCCGCGGGTCCGGAACTTACGCAGGTAAAACTACGGGACACAGCTATAATTGTATATGTCAGAATTATTTCGTAATACGTCATCATAATATATTATTACCTACGTTAAAATATATAAAATAGCAAAATAAACTTCGAGTTTTTAAACTCATTTACCGCGGCCACAGAAGTGCTAATAGTATTTAGTAGGAGAGTAAGAATATATTCTTACTTTACATTATACTTACTTTACTTTAACAAGCTTTTATAGAAATTAAATATAATGACGACTCAGTTGGCGCAGTGGGCTAGTCTCCGCTTTCTGCGCCGTGGGTCCTGGGTTTGATTCCTGGCAGGAACAACATTTTCTTTCCCAAAGAACATTTCGTACTTCTGGTTCTGGGTGTGATTTTTATAAATGGGATTGTCCGTATGTTGTTCGTATTTATAAATAAAATCCGCAGTTATTCTATCGTAAACAAAAGTCATAACAAAAAAACAACAATAATCATAAACACTTTCACACTCACAGCCTTACAGTAAGTTTAATGACTTGTGTCGTGGGTGCCGGAAACATTCACATCACACACGTAATCACAACCAGAACCAGGATCACAAACATTCCTTGGGGAGAAAACTTGTGTTCCTGTCGGGAATCGAACCCAATACCTGCTTAGAAGGCGAACGCTCGCCCAACTAAGCCAACGGACAGTTCTTACATAAAAAAAAGTACTATAGGTATATAACTTGCGGATGTGTATGTGTGGAGCTGTTTTCACAGTGAATATGTGAGATAATGTATCTATGTTACAATCAAGGAAATTTAAAATAATATCGCTCGCTTATTTTTAAAATGACGCCGAAGTCCAATTAAAGAATAGTAAAGAAATCCTAGACAGTTGAGAGCGGTTAGGCTAACAAACAGCCAATGCAGTAAGATTCCTTCTCGAAGTGAAAATGGCGAGGACTCGTAGGTGAGAATTGCACCGCATCTACCGCCCGGCAGGGTGTGAACTTTAGTTGCCGATTGCGGATTCAGCGCGCACCCTTATGTGCATTGAGTGACCATGCGTTATAAATTTTGGAGACATTGCATTTATTCTTTTTACCGACTTCCTAAAAACGGAGGAGGTACTCAAGTCGACTGTATTTTTTTTTTTAATGTTTTACCTCATAACTTCGTTCCATGTGAAACGTATTTTTTTTTTGTGTTTGATAGATGTTGCTTTCCAATTGGTCCCATTTAAATTTGATCAAGATCTGACTAGTAGTTTTTGAGTTATCCTCAATAATGCGTATTATGTAGAATACATTGACGATGTTCTCGTTTTTAACCGACTTCAAAAGTTACCTCATAACTTCTTTCTTTGTACGCCGATTTTGATGATTATTATATTTATTTGAAAGCTGGTGCTTTCCATATAGTCCTATTTAAATTTGGTCTCACTAGTTAAAATCACTAGTTTTCGAGTTATTGTTAATAATGCGTGTTTTAATACGTTAAATCTGATCAAAGTTCCGAAAATGAAGCAGTGAAGTCGGTTTTTTAAACTTTGCTTGCGTTTAATTATTGTAATGAACCTAAACGGTTTTACTTTTACTACCCCACACTAAGTTTAAACACTTGTATCATGGGGTCGGAAACGCAAAACTCCGAGAAAATTTGTGTTACCACTGAGAATCTTGCTAGGTAGTTCAATGACAGCTGTTTTGACAACGCTATAATTACACTTACTTAAATCTGTTATGCAAAAAGTTTGGAATACCGTTTAATTTCATTCATTTAATGTTATCACGCTAAATGCTCAAAATTGTAATGATCCCGTCATCATCGAATGTTCTTCTTCTTTCTACTACTTATCCAATTTGTTACGTGAAAGCAAACAAGGAGTGACGTCATTGACATACAATGTATAGAATTGGATCTGAATATCTGGATGTATGATAGTTCTGGGTCTGGATCTGAACCAGATTATAATAATTAATACATTTTCTCATTAATCTACGCCATTTGTCACTAATTGCTCACCTACACTTACTCGTAGTTCGGTAACTTGTGTTGTGGGTACCAGAAACATCCACATCACACCCAGAACCAAGAACAAAGCTTCTGTTTGGAAATCGAACCCAATACGCAGTATGAGCAGTGGCTTAGAAAGCGAAAGCGCATCGAACTAGGCCAACGGGGCAGTTAAAATTTGCTATATACACATATATAATACACATCTTCTCCGTTTGGTAAATCTTTCCAAAAAGTGTCCCTCCGATTCCCAAATCTTCAAAGCTGATGGTAACATCATGCGCAAATAGATTCCAGCGCTGGATCCATTCCAACGGTCCGGTTTATTGCGACATAAATCCTTATCTGGCACTGGTTTTTGTTCGCCTGCCTGCTATCTGGAAAAGATTAGAAGTCGTAATTTAGCAGTGTAAATATTTTTACACATTTTGATAACACGCTGACCAGATAAGTGTATGATGCTTTGATGATATGGGTTTTAACCAAAAAAGAGATGTTATAAGTTTAATAGGTGTACGTATATGTGTATCTGTCTATAGTTTTATAGCTCCCAAACGTCTGTACCGTACGATTTAGTTTTTTGTTTGATAAGCGACTAGATTGCATGGAGGCAAACTGCACAAGCACTTACTAGTAACTACATAATATAGATATACCTAGGTTAATATAATTATTTATTAGTATTTAAGAATGATTAAAAAAATATATATGAAAGAAATGCGCCGCCGAGTTATTTGCCAGGTTCTTCTCGAGGTGGCTGTAATTTTGCGAATCTGGTAGTAATAATTAACTTTCATGAGTGCCTCTTTGGGGGCCATGTGAATAAACGATTTTGATTTTAATCGAGTGTGTTCTTAGCTATGTTTGGTGAAAATACAGAAATACACATAGCGTCTCGAGTATTTTAAAAACGTTGATTTTGACACTTGTTTATGGTATTGTATATTTGTAAGAAAAATTACTAAGGGTTCGCTTATTAGTAAGTGACTTTTTTTAATGCTAGATGTGAAAGTGACATGTTCGCTTATATACATCTGCAGTGCCACCCTAAACTTTTGATTAGCTAAATTCTGCGGATAATTTAAATAAGATTGAGACTTTTTTTTTAATATTACTGCTATCTACGGGCCAATTGCCTTTATTTCCTAAAACTAAACTAAAACAATGCAAAGAACTAAGTTACCTACAAGACATTGAGATTAGACCAGTTACCATATGCCCAGTGTTAGTGAAGACAAATTTCAGCCGGAATAAGTCCCGATGGCGCAGTCCCGCTATTTGGTAAAAACCCCATCATCTCAGGCAAGGAGCACCCGCATCTAACAACCTTCTCTATTCACGAAGTTTCATCGCTTCTTAGATTTTCTTAATAAGATACCACATTAGAAAAGTTTGCATATTATACTTAGCTGTTAGAGTGTTTTTCTTTATGAATATGTTTTGATTTTTGTATATTTTTTCCGCTGAGTAGTATAATATAATACTATTACTACTCTGAATATAATTTATCTCTCAACTTAGTGCAGGGTTACGAAAGCTTTTACGTATAATTCAGTCACATTTAGTTTTTCATCAATATTTTCTATTTACTTAAAACACTCTGTTTAAACGGCTATTATACGGCTATTATATATATATATATGAAATCTTATGCCAAAATATAACACATAATTATCAATGGTTTATAAATAAAGAAAATACAGATTTAACTAAACTACTAACCTAATACAAAAAGTCATTGGTCGGCAGTGTGCCCAAAATGCTGGCTGCGTTACCTCGTTGCACAGCGAGACTTAATTGCTGTGCAAAATACAAACCGGCATTTTGGTCACGTGTCGACTCTTTCAGTCTCCCAGCCAAATCTTTATAAATCTCAAGTGCACCTGGTCCCCATGGACCAAGAGTTTCTACTCCGAAAGGCACAAATATGTATCCTCTGTCGAGGCTTGAGTATTTTCGCCGTTTCGAAGTTTCAGCTGCGGTAGCAGCGCCACTTGCCTGCTGCGATGTTGTTGGAAGATGAGACGGCGCCAAAGTGTCGACACAAGTAGCGTCCCACACTAAGGGTCGACCCATCTTCCAAGGAATGAGTGTCATTCCATCGGGTCGTTTACCGTCGTTGCGCATAAGGCCACTAGGCTCTAAAATTGCTGCGATATTCGCACTCCCAAATGCCCGACGGATGACGTCATTCAAAGCACTGTGGCGAGCTATACGACCAGCACTTCTGACACAAGAAAGCCCATGGAGGCCTAAGCGATCTACTTTTTCTCCACATGAGCATCGGTGTGGAACAACGCAAGGAGCACCGACGCGCAGTGACATTGCTACACGGAATGTGTTATTATCAAGCAGTGTCCCTAAATTATTTGAAGGCAGAGCCTGCAACCAAACACCCGATTCCCAACGAGAAACAGCTAGAAGACGAGCACGCTCTGTGGGGCTACTGGATGTTTCTAAATGTTTTTTCCATTCCAACTCACAAAGCGGCTTATCCCACTGTCTCTGAGAAGATGGGTGTTTAGGCAGACTACTGTCAGGGCAGGCTAATTTCCAGGCGTCGATATGTAATATAATAAATATATATATGTCGTCATAATATATATTTATTTATATAAATAAATATATATTATGCCAATATATATTTATTTATTCAAGCGAAATCTAGATTTTTACTTTTAATTCTGAGGTTATGAATAATGTTGGATATAAAAACATACTTCTGATTTTATTTTTCATTTTCAGAAAAAAGCACACCGCCATTTCTCACTTTTCAATTACCTTTTAAAAGAGATGTTTCATAAAAAGCGAATCATATTAGTCCATTATCCAATTTCTGTAAATTACGTTACAACATTAAAATTATCATAATCACATGACAAGGTGCGACAATAAACGAGTCTGAGTGCTTGTAAGCTTTTTACGACTGAATTTACTGAAGTCGTTATCAAAATAATAAAATTTCATATTAAAGTTATCTACGTTTGCATTGAAAACGAGGCACTGGAAAGCGTGTTCAAGCACTCAATAAGGTATTTATATTATGCAAGGTGAAGTCGGCGTTTTACATAAAAAAATAGGATTTGTTTTTTTATAAAACAGGCTGAGATAATTGGCGATCGGAGAAATGGCAAGCCTCGAGGTTTGAATATTAATAAAACTAAGTGAAAGTAGGTTCGACTTTGTGCTTTTTATTATACAAATATATATGACGTATGTACTTACATGTAATATAATTATGAGAAATCAAAATAGTTATATTTTTTAAATCGAAAGTAATAATATGAAGTTGTTGATTTTGTATTATAATCTAAAACTTTTGGTTCTCCAAGTATTTCTTCTTCAAGAGCTACTTGACTATGACTGGGTCATGACTCATTTACTTAGCTTTGACTGCGACTGGTTGTATGAAATTCCTAGCTAATTTGAAAATTAAGTATTAATAATTTGACACTGGCTAAATGCATATAGTTTGCGGAGCCAAAACTAAAAAGAAGTATAAAAGTAGGCACGTTTCTGGTGCAACGGCTGGCCATTGCTATCCAGCGTGGAAATGCTGCCAGCGTCATGGGCACCGGGTACAGTCAGTGGTGGGTTATTTAATTAACATGTTTGACTGTATCTCTGTTAAGTTTTGAGGTTTATTTATTGACATTACGATGAATATAATTTTATAAAAAAAGTAGGGGATTTAAAATGTTCAATCAATTCTGCTACGTAGCTTTATTGTTTCCTGTTTTGAGTAAATTTATTTAACACAGATAATTTGATGAAATTCTAACTAAATTGGCAGTTTAAAACTGTGGAAGGCTGTCATTGAGAGTGGGAGAGAATGAAGACGGATGACGTGTGTGCTCTTCAGCAGAAGCACATGTTCGTTCCAATACTTCGATCGAGGGTTTAGCTCAGAGACAGTAGTCAGATGTTTATAACTTAAAAGTTGTAAGCAAAGATAATGTTATAACTGCGTTTATGGTTTGCTCTTCTAGATGAGTTTGTTTTTTCCATTGTCTGAGCAGTGCCTCACAGGTGGTACATATTTTATGTGGCAGAGATCGTGGACATACAGTGGTAGGAAGATTAACGATTATTTATTAGAAGTCGAAACAACCGTAGGTTTGATCCCTAACACATACATAATTATAAAAGACATGCCCCTAGATTTCGACATCTGCGATGTTAAAATCTATGTCGCTTCAAATAAAAGTTTCATGATATAATTATATATTTTTTGTAAGAATGTAACAGCTATAATACTAACTATGCATAAATATATTTTGCAAGGTGTTTGAGCTCAAAAACTATTGCAAGTTTTATCTATGTTTGTTACTAAACGACAGTAAAAGTGCGTGCGAAAAAATGTTGCAATCGTCCCGGTTAGCCGTCTTTCCATTTATAAGTATTCATAAACCGGATAAAGATCAAACAAAATTGCTGAAAGTCCCATTCCCAGTAACAAGTATGTATAAGGCAATTTGATCATTATAAATATTGTGTAACTAACTCAAACTCAACCAAACTCTTGATGTGCTAATCTGTCCAATTATTTGTTAAGGCAATATATTCGATTGTTTTGTAGGATATAACTATCACGATAAAATCGTAATACCCGACGAGTGCAGGTAATGGCGGTATCGTTTAAGCAAACGACTTCCAGTTTAAGGATTTTCTTTATTCGACACTTTATAACGCGTTATGTCAAGGCATTTGCATTTTAGAGTTCAACAGCACTCGACAGCGCTTTATGAGATTGTTGGTATAAGATTTGAGTACCTAATTACAATTTATAATTTTGTTAATGTTTTAGGGTATCCTTGCAGCTAAAATAACTTTTAGCACCACATTACGACAGATTTTAGCATATAATGTTAAAAGCGAATTCTCATTAAACTGGTATAACGTTGCTTTTGTGTGATGTTAATTACAGAGGAAAAGTCAAAAGATGCTTATGTATGCCTGATAAACGAACGCATAACGGTAAGCTTCACGTCTGTAATAACGTCTTGACAGCTGAGGTGTATGAATGACTTTATTGCTATTTATTTCATAGCTTTTTTCGATTTTCATACCTTCAAAAGATAGCTAATACATAAATGTAGTTTTTTAAGCTTTATATGCTTACGTTTGTAACATATGTTTTATATCGAAACTTATCACAAAAAATGGTCTTCATCAAGATCTTCCCATCTTCGGCCGCATCGTCACTTTCTATCAGGTGAGATAGTGGTCAAATGCTTACCTATACCAGTATGAAAAAAAGATCGTGTCATTAAACTTTTCAAAAAATTTTGCGTTTGTACCCTTATATTTATGAAAATCTTTACTGGTTTACATGAGCTATGCGACCGAGACCGAAATTATTTTCTACCACGGCCAAAAATGTATCCAAAGTAGATCAATTGTAAATTTTCCAGAGCCGATTGTTAAATGAAACATGTCCTCAAATTTTGTTATTCTTGGACGTGTTGGTTTCCTCGTGATATTTTCCTAGCAATTGCTAATTTTGCATATTTCTGTGGGGTCGAGCGGGATTGAATACAACGTGCGTAGCCAAAGGATTTAAAAACGCATAAAATACTGGAGCCACTTTCATTTCTCGTATATATTTATCACAATTTAATTTCAACCGGTTCTTTTATTCAGTACCTATCAATGACTGGAGGGAATTCAAGGTGTCTTCGCAAACGGCTGTAATTCAAGGTTAGTGTCGCATTATCGTTAGCATAATCAGGGAAACAGCTGTGTTCTGTCCTCAAGCTGCTTTTGTTTAAGTGGCGAGCTAAATTTTAAATGTTTTGAAGGTTATAAATAAGGTTTGACAAACGGTTGTACTGTAAATTATTCTATTAATGCGCTATCACTAATGCGTATTTTAGCATTTACAAGGGTATCCAAGATTCCGAACAAAGACTACGAATGTTCTTGATAGAAAAAGGTGGTAAAATAACCCCTTAAAACGAGCTTTTAATTAATTAATTACTATTTACTATATATGATAAACGAAAATAATTAATGATTAAACGAACTTACCTGTACGTGAAGTTCTATCATAATTATACTAGCGCCAAATCCGAAGAGATTAATACATTATACATTATGCCTAAGGCAGTAATAATAAAGAGCCAACTTGATTATATATTTTTTTTATTTATATAACAATATATCTTTTAAACCCGTCTATAACTTCCACCGCATGTTGCAAGTGCCCGACAGGATCCATAATGATCTCAATTTGTAATTTTAAGAACTCATGGAAGCGATAAAAAATTGAGTATACTATTTTATTTATATATATCCAATATGTTGTTAATTTTCACTCATGAACCGCACTAGCGAGGCTCCACCTCTCGTTGCCTCTCTTAGTTTGGTGCAAAATGACACTGAAGGCCCGATAAGATCTAATAAGATCTTATCTAATAATATTTTTCTTATCTTATCTAATAATATTTTGGGGGCTGAGTCACCCACGTCCGTAGGAGGATACCCCTTAAGTCTGACTCCCTACACGTGGTCCCCGGGTGGTGCTAATCAGGTGACATTTGAGAGGTGGTAGAGCATTTTGTGAGTTGCTCGCCTGGCTTGCTACCAAAGTAGCTTACCACCATCAAGTTGAAAGTCTGCCGCCAAGCCAAATACGGTGTTCCGGCAGTTATCCTTGAGAGCCTGCGTATTCCAGGTCTAGTGTGTTTACCAGCTTCGATCACATCGTCACTTACCATCAGGTGAGATAGTGGTCAAACACTAGCCTGTCACAAATAAAAAAAAAAAAAAAAAAAAATATCTTATCGGGCCTTCACTGTCATTTTGCACCAAACTAATAGAGGCAACGAGAGGCGCCATAAGTGAAAAAAAATCTTAGCGGGCTTAAAATTACCCGCTGCTGAACATAAGCCGCTATCTATGTTCACCTCTTGAGATATATATTTCAATTCCTATACTACACGACGAAAAGATCTAATTGACTTCACAGAGCAACGTATATAATCTCAAAAATCATACGTTGCTTGCTTACATAATTCTAAGAGATAGCCAACATAATTAACTAATATTTTACGTGACATATACATTTTTAAAATAGAGCAACATCTACTTATATTTTGCCCACCTTGTTTTGTTAATACGACGGAATTTGATAGTTGTCTTTTGCTACCCTATACCCTTATTTCCACAAAAACAACACAATTTCTATCGACAGAAGCCTAAAATACCATAAGAATTTAAAAAAATACACTAGAAATAAAGTAAACTGTGAAAAATCATTCATTATTGAAATGACTGAATGAAAATATTATTTAGTAAAAAATATGTGTAACTTTACTAACAAACCCGACGTAAACACTTTTCCATTATTTATTACCAGTCACTTATAATTACACTGGGTATCAAACAAATTCTAACCAAAAAAGGTTGTTTATGCTAGATTGGCAAGCATTTTAACATATCACAGCATATTTCTTCTGATGGAAAGTGATGATGTTGTCTAAAATGTAACATTATTGTCTAAAAGATACCTTTTCACTCTAAAGACACCCAGATAGTACCGTTTGGAGAACAAAGACGCAGGCAATTAGTTCCATTCCTTCGATGTAAGGATAATAAACGTATACAGAAGCAAAACGCTTTGAGCGAACTGGGTAAAGATAAGTAAACTGTCGTATCTAGCTTAAGGACATTAGCTGTTTAGACAAAAATAGAGTCAAAACCACACACAAATTTTCAATTATTTTCAGATAATTCAACAAATTATTTACATCGTTACTTATTAAAAAGTCTTGTTGTCATTTGCCATGTTTCTAAACTTTAACATCAGAATAACTTCTCAATTAAAAATTTATTAAATTTTAAAATTTCTAGCTCGCAAAGAGCAAGAAAACATAGGAAATGAGAACTTAAAGTGATCCGTAATGGATTTCCTTTCATTGAAGTCGCTAACAGAATGTTAGAACTTTGACTCCGGTTCAACTGAGATGAAAAATACTTGTTTTTTAACGTTGAATCTAGGAAATTAAAAGCGTTTTCCTACAGTGTACACAGTTTGAACACAATCTCAGATAATTAAAATTGACGATACGGTTGATAATACAAATACGCTTACTTGTTAAAATAGCTAATTTAACCTTATCAAACAACTCTTAATTATATTTTACAGAGAATTCAATAAAATGCATGTTTGAAGTGGGTGCCTCCATATTTATTATACGTACCGCTAAGGAATGGAATTCGTTGCTCGAGTCTGCGTTTCCCGATAAGTACAATCTAGGAGTCTTTAAATTTCGAGTGATGTACGAAATAGCTTTAGCTAATAGTATTATCTATATAATATCATTATATTGAATTTTCTTACAGGGCGATGTGGTCGCTAAGCGACAAAGTCCTACAAATAAATTAAAAAAAATAAAAATCAAAATTTTTTTTTTTTTTTTTATTCACTATAGACAAGCGTTTGACCACTATCTCACCTGATGGTAAGTGATGATGTGGTCGACGATGGAGCAAACTTGCCTAGAAGATACCTATTCACTCGCGATTTGAAGACTCCCATATTGTACTCATCAGGAAACACCGACTCAGGCAAAGAGTTCTTTTAGGCAAGCATGCTCCATCTTTCGACCACCTCGTCACTTTCTAACAGGTGAGATAGTGGTCAAATGCTTGCCTATTGAGAATTTAAAAAAAAGGAAATATAGCGCATTGGTTTGTAAGTGTGGCTTGCGAACGTGAAAAAACTTGTATAAATTACTATAATATATTTAAGAGCTAGAGATAACACTAGTTGCGTATTTACCGTTGACAGTAAAAGAGAATTATTAAATATAAAGTATATGTTTAAAGGACAAAAAATATACTCAAGTAATAGCGGCGCTTAATTTCTCCAGCCTTGTGGATCAGGAAGTATTTTAATTATCTTCTTCTCCGTACCCTAGGGAGTTTTACTTCCCAACAGACGTTCCTCTAAACTCCACAAGTAGACGCGTCCTCTAGGGAATCAGAATACCCGATGATAATAAAACAAATTGTTATTTAGATGCAAATTCAAAGTCTAAGGCTCACATTTCATGGATTTGTGTCTTCTGTGAGCTTTAGTAAAATACGGAAAGCTGGGCTCACCGCTAGCAGATTACCTTTAATGCGGCTATAAGCAAAAGTTAGGCGTCCCTAAGAAGAAACAAAGAGTAATGCCCGCTTTAGGGTGTAATGGCATAGTAGGTGTGAGTTGATAGAGTCAGTAGCTGAGTCACCCACGTCCGTAGGAGGATACCCCTTAAGTCTGACTCCCTACACGTGGTCCCCGGGTGGTGCTTATCAGGTGACATTTGAGAGGTGGTAGAGCATTTGTGAGTTGCTCGCCTGGCTTGCTACCAAAGTAGCTTACCACCATCAAGTTGAAAGTCTGCCGCCAAGCCAAATACGGTGTTCCGGCAGTTATCCTTGAGAGCCTGCGTATTTCAGGTCTAGTGTGTTTACCAGCTTCGATCACATCGTCACTTACCATCAGGTGAGATAGTGGTCAAACAATAGCCTGTCACAAATAAAAAAAAAAAAAAAAAAGTAGCATAAATCATGCAGAAACTAGAGCTCTATGATATTATGATGTGTAGTTATATATAGTCACACTCGCTGTACGCCTGGTAGATCGTAACTGATTGGTAAAGTAATGTTCAGTAAGGTCATTGCTTCGACGCATGTCTCATGTCAGGACTGTTTCCGAAGCTGTGGACGGACGGCCGATTGCACCTACCTGTTGCGACAGGAGGGTCAAATCAATGAAAAAAATCAAATAATTAAAATTCAAAATTGATATTCACATGGGCTGTTAATTATTGATTAGTAAAAATGACATAATAATTAATGATTCGTAAAATACAAGCCATCTCGAAAATAATTCGCCAAGAAATTCGGCGGCGATCTTTAAAATTTTTTTTTCAAACGTTCTTAAATTACTTATACAGGAATTATCTTAAGCTATCTATATTATGTGTACCGGTGGTAGTTTAATAGTAAATTATTCGAATAATGTCTTGCAGAGTCAATATACCTAAGTAACTTAAGTACGGATCCTTTCACATGTTAATTTTCATGGGGTGCTGAAATGAGAATATGAACAATGACATCTTGTATTTTTCTTCATCCAATTTTTTTTTGTAAGTTTGTAGGTAAAGTGTATAAAAAATATATTCCGCGTTTCTTGGCTATTTGTATGAAGCTCGTTCTCTGTCACCTACCGATGTAATGGCGTACACCACTCCGCTCTATGCTGTAATGACGCCATTTTCGCTATAAATGAAAACAAGTGGCTTAACCGAGACACTGCCTAATGACGTTATTAATATAGTCAGAGCTACCGAGGTGTTCCTCTGAGGTGCTATTGAAACTAGTCCAGAATGATCGAGAGTAACATATTTATTTCTCGGCGTCATATTGCAATTTTTCCCACAACTTCTTTTCAAATTTAAATTCGTTTATTCATATAGGCCCCAAAGAGGCACTGACTCAACTACCAAATTCTCAAAATTACAGCCATCTCTAAAAGAACCTGACAAACTCAGCGGCGTATTTTTCATATTTTTTTAAACATTCTTAATTACTAATAAGGAATTATAGTAACCTAGGTATCTGTATATTATGTATTCGCCAGAAAGCACTTGTGCAGTTTGCCTCCATGCATCCTTGTTATTAATATAGTAATTCGTTTTATAATAAGTCAAATAATGCCCGTTTTCCCACTGGATTCCATAGTTAATTTCTGAAAATACGCTGACTGCTCTGATTCTCATCAAACATTAAAGACAGTAAACCTTGCTTATCCCACAAATGGCTAATCCAGGAGGAATTAGCTATGCGATAGACAGACAAAACCTTGAACAAATTAGTATGTTTGGGGTAGATGCTACAAAAATATAGGAAACAAAAAATAATACTTAACACAAAAAATATTCAAGAAGCTATCCTTAAGAGTCATTGCAGGCCTAGCGTGCATACCATACTCGACCACATCATCACTTACTCAGGAGATAGTGGTATGGAACATTAAAATCGATTCTGATCGGCGGAAATATAGCGTAACATACATACAAAAAAAAATGCGTCAAATTGAGAACCTCCTCCTCTTTATTTTAAAGTTGGTTAAAAACTCATCTACAAAATATATTCACAAAATGCCTTCATCATATAAATAAAACATATGAATATATGTTAAAACACATATTCTAATAAACTCAGAGAATAGAGACACGTTAACGCAATCCCATATCTTACAATCGGCATATTCATTTTGACACCGTGATGATACTAAGGAACTTACATAAATTCATACTTACATACACAACATTAAAAAATGGTAATTTGTTTAATTTTAGGCAACTGAAAAGTTATCACTATGAAGTGGATGAGCGACATAAATAGATTGCATTGTGTGAGGGTTTAAAAAAGATCACTGCGTAATGTTTATAAACAAGCGTAAATAATGTAGATAGGCGATTCCTGTATAAACACATTTTTAAGTAGTGTTGTTCAATTACTATTCTATTCATTCTAACTCACTGGTTAGCGTATAAACGATAACATCTTATTCACGCTAACCGTCAGCTCCTGACCCGCGCAGCCCGCTGTCTCCTAACTTTTATAAAACATGGAATTAAAATTTCCCTTTTAGAATGCCAAAGCATCGAATCTGTACGATTAGAAGCGTTCGATTTGCATCTGATTAAGGCATTGAAGTGGAAATGTTATGGAGCCGTAGGGCTTAGATGTAATGGTATTGTTACGTTGATGAATATTCAAAATCGGGAGTGCCTGGAGCCGTGCGAAATGATTAAGGTGGGTACTGCAATGCGCTCGTCGGCTTCGGTAGAGGAACCAATTTGCTGAGGAAACTATATAGATAACTAGGTTAAATTTTGAAACTTTACCTACATATTAGGAATAAATAATAACTCAACGGTAAATCTTAAAAGTAAATCTTCGTGTTTTTATTGATTTGTTTTTTTTTAGTAATAGGTTTAAGCTAGCCTAGCTTTGATAAATTTAAATGGGAACTTACCATCAAGTATAGCGCTGAAATACATTACGGGGCTTGGCAATAAATGCTTCATAGTTAAACTGCGATATAACTTACATACTGGTAGAGTGGGTTCAAGAAATTTTCTTCAAGAAAAAAAGCTACTATTGCTGTTATTATAGCTCCTTAGCTTGTTTTAATGACACCCGTGTGATTCGCTGGGGTAAACTTATTGTAACACTGGTTAGGGTCGTTAAAAGACATAGAAGAAGGAAAACATCTTCGAGGAGTGTTCTTAGCTTGATTTACGATACTTTTTATAATATTTTGTATCTCATATTTTAAAGAAGTTAAATATCTCCCTCGACACCGCAAGCCACAAAACAAAAACTCCTTTCAGATCCACTCCTTTCTATAAAAAGTGCAGTTTCCGTGTAATTAACCAGGTTTTTGCTATTTCAGAAACCTTTAAGCTTTCTCACAGCATTTAGAGCACGTTTTTAGTTGACTTATTTGGTTTTATTACGGGGAAGCTCTTTAGCGAGAGTATGTAAGAAGTGTTTACTGGAGTAAATATAGCTGAACATATTTAAGATCCGTAGAAATACCTATTTATATGCTTAATAAAAATGTCTTACTAATTAACTAGATTGATTTTAATTGGTAAAGACGCGTTCAATTCTTATCGAGTGATGGTTGTATTTTATTCTTGTTCTAAGTAATTTTCTTAATTTTAAAACGTATATTGTATAAAAGAAATAAGTATAGTTATTTTTCGTACATGTAAAAAATAAGTCACCTAAATGCAGTTCTAACTCCGATAACGTAATATAATACTAGAAAGACGGGAAAATCAAAATCGTCTTCATAAATACTTTACTCTTTAGCCTAAATATTAAACCAGGCCGAAAAACAAATGCTTCAAAGTCAGGCAAGGCAACTCAATTGTTATAACATCATATATTGTATCTTGTAGCTTAATCAATTTTCGTTGTTATTTCATAATAAAGCTTTGTATTCTGCGCGACCACTGTTTTGGCTCACTGTGAGATCTTTTTTTTCTGACTCTATTAAATGTATGTTGCGCATCATCATTTTCTACAATATTGTGTTGTTTAAATAACTCAAAGATATCATTTCGATGTTATTTTCATAAAACTTACTTGATGCCTGAACACTAAAGTAGGCCGAAAAACAAATTTAGGGCAAAAAAAAGTTTAGGGCCGGAAACCCAATGTTTTTTAATAGAATGATGACCGATATAACCGACTGGCATATCTCACATCTTGTTACTCGATGAGGTAGGGTTGACGACAACCGGCCCACGGTCTATGAGTCTAAAAATTATTTCGTTTACTTTAATTCCAAGTAATATTATAAAAAACAGATCTAGCAATTCTTAAAGTAGTTGTGTGTTTACTTTTAAATAAATCTAAATAAAGATATGTCAATCAAAAGCCTCCATACTGTAATATTTTCTGTGAAGACCAAAGAAATGGAGCATACTGAATAACTTCTCTTTGTTTGTAGCTGGTCCTATATCAAAGCTACTCTAATCAGTAATCACTAACGAACCTATCACTACACATTACGGTCAATCCAGTGCAAATTGTCAGCCGCCATAAATTAGTTCATATCTAGTCACAAGATCGAAGCAAACATAGTGATACAAAGGGCAGGAGTCGATATCATTAACCATAAATTTCACTTATCTAACACATTCGGTACAATTTGCTGGTATGCCGTTCCCAAACATACACATACGCGTATAAGAACGATTACAATTCAACTTATGTGTGTGTGTGAGACATTAGGGCGCGTCCTTGTAACTGAAAAGTGAGTAAACTTGAAGCTTCTTTAAGAATATGCCGTTGTACAATTGAGAAAAGTTGAAACTAAAATATATTGATTGATATCGCGATTAAAAATATTGTTAGGTACACTGAGAAAAAAGTTGTTTTTAACTACTCATTGTTGTTACTAACATTCTTGTGCTATTTGTGACAACTATATGTTATTCAGAAGCAATCACAAAATTAAAGTCTGGTACTTATCAATAGGAAGGTTTTGTACATATAATAAGAAAGAGAGGCATATATTACCAAATGTATCTAGATCTTTTAGTTTTACACAACTAGACTTTTAGTGTTCACAAAATTCAACTACATCGACTACATATTATTTAGTAAGATCGACATAATTTCTGTAAAATTTTAACTAAACTTATTATTATATATAAGATAAGAAAATTCAAAAGTCTTAGGTATCATTTGGTATACTTGGTAAAAAGAACCCAATAAATGTAATGTTGGCTAGAAAATATGCTTCAGAGTGCTTTCTGGTTTGGGTTATCCCAAATTTTTATTAATAGTTATTTTCTCCGTGTAATTTTCTGGTCTATAAAAAAGAATATGGTTTAATGTAAGTCTGGATTGTGAACTGTGTCTCAGTCTGGATTGTGTTAATATAACAACAGTGTACAATCCAGATGCTACACTCCATCTTGTCGATCTTGTTGTTTTAAGTCATAACACGGCATGTCTATACCCGATGCGCATACAGATCAGGCAATACGCTCTTTTATATTTCTTTTTTTAACGTGCCCACTGATTGAACTATTATTTTGGCTTCACTAAAAAACGTCGACTGCTATCGAGAGCTAGTACTTCGAGCATCTAACGTCACATTTTGATTTTTACCGCCCTTTTGATTTTCACCGACGACTGTAGCAAAGCTAATACGATGGGTCGCATATCGTATTAGATTCAGAATAACGATAGAGTTAAGACTATATAATGTAAGTATAAAAAAAATTGCACACGAAATAGTGGAAGCTTAAATGTACTTTCGTTTTAAATTAATATTATTTAAAACACTTCCTTCCAAAAACACATTTTAACAAGCTTTAAAAATAACTTCATAAAAGTTGTTAAAACACTCAGAAACACTGAGCGAAATTACGAGCTACACAAATGATTAAATAGTGCGAAAAACTTCACCTGCAAAAACAGGTTTCCATTAACTCTGTGTATATACTGTTATACACTTTTTATACGTTAACACCAACACACATATGGGTACTAGGTAACCCAGTTTCAGGGCTAACTCCAGCAGTAATTTAGTTTTCATCAGTTTTACCGTGTTCGCAAAATATTTAGTAACCCGTAGAGTCAGTTAGGATGAATGTCATACGTCACGCCTCATAGTATTAAAATATTCAAACGCAAACTACTAAATGTTACTATAATTTAGACGCATCTGCTACAAGCCATAACATATATTAAATAGCAAAGACATTTCTGATGTAGGTATATGACTAAATTTTGACAAGTTTGAGTTACGTTTTTTTTCCTTATGACGGCAGTATAATATTCAACATATGAAATTGACTCCAAATCTATTCAGCTATTGGAAATTAAACATACATACACACTCAAAGTTCTATTTAATCCGTCATTACCGACTTCACAGAAAGGAGGAGGTACTTAGTTCAACTGTTTTTTTTATGTGTTACCTCATAACTTATTTCCACGTGAACCGAATATGATGGTTTTTTTTTGAAAGCTGGTGCTCTCACATTGGTCCCATTTAAATTTGATCAAGATCTGATCTGTAGTTTATGAGTAATCGTCAGTAATGCGTACTTAATACGATTTGATCAATGTTCCAAAGATAAAGCGGTGAAGTCAGTTTTTTTAAGCTTTGCTTGCTTTTAATTATTTACATTAGGTATCAACAAGACGCTTCCTTGTCGCCTCATTTGTCAAATTGTGATTACTTATTAACAATTACTCGTACTTATAAACACATAACGAAATAGGTTAGTACAAAATGATGTGTAGTACATACAGTTATACAGTTTTTAGATGCGTCTTTCGCAGTTTTTTTTCATAGTTACTAAACGAATAGACCAATTATTTAAATGCTGTGGAAATCGTTAATTAAGTTAAATCAAAGCGACTCGTTTTAATTTGGAGCCGTACATATAGTTTTAATACTTATCTTCTATAAATAAACAAACAAACGCTTTCACACTCACAGCTTCACACTAAGTTCGACGATCTATGTCGTGAACACATAAGAGTGAAAATGTTACGTACAATCTCTCTTCTATGGTCGTGAGTGCCTGAAATATTCACATAATGACACCCAGAACTAGAAACACAAAGTTCACCGGGCATTGAACCCGATAGAGAATGCACACCCAACTAAGCCAGTAAAGTTCCTTTAGATAGTAAATACAGTTTGGTAGCAGTAACATACAGTTATTAAACTAAGTTAATGGAATATTTTAATAAGTGATACCTGCTTAAGTATACTTTTTAGACCAGACAAACAAAGCGCAAAATTACTTGATTAAAAAAATAGCAATAACAATCACCTCTACAATTATTTTTTTATCCTCAATTAATTATTTTTGCTTTGTTATCCTCACAAAAACTGGACTTTGAACTCAGCACATGAAAATCTTTCCGAACGAACAAAGGGAAAATCCCCTATTTCATATCACAGCATTTTATCTTAAAAAACCCTTTTACCATAAAAAGTATCTTGGTTATTGTTCCGGCAAACAGATTTATATTTCCCTTCACGAAAACCGCTAACTCTCTTAGATAAATTAAAACATAACAAGAAATGTAGGTACTCTTTCGGACGATACAAAAAGATACTTTTTAATGGCCTGTTTTAAAAGGGTTGCTTTAATTAAAGTTCAAAGAGCTTACTTTTATCGTTAGCAGTGACTATTTGAGCGTGAAGTATTTCGGACCGAATTTATGTTACTATTTCGACCATAACTCTAGAAGCTTTTTGTCAAACTTATAAACCTTCCAATTCAGTGACACTTTTTATTTTCATCGGGTAAAAATAAAGTCTCACCGAGCGGAACTATGGTGGAACAATAATTAAACGCAAGCAAAGCTTAAAAAAACCGACTTCACCGCTTTATCATCGGAACTTTGATCAGATTTAATGTATAAACACGCATTATTGACTATAACTCAAAAACTAGAGATCAGACCTTAATCAAACTTCAATGGGACCACATAAAAAGCACCAGAATCATCAAAATTGGCTCACAACGAAAGAAGTTATGAGGTAACTTTTGTAGTCGGGTAAACGAGAACATCGTCAAAGTACGCATTATTCGTCACGAAATAGGCATTATTGACGATATTTCAAGAACTACGGATCAGATCTTGATCAAATTTAAATGGGACCAATTAGAAATCTTTCAAACTAAAAAAAAAATATTTGAAATCGGCTCACGTGGAGAGAAATTATGAGGTAACACCATCGAGATAGGAAACAAACCTACGGATTACTTTAGCTACAACATCCTTGGGTAACACACATAAAAAAAAAATATACAGGCGACTTGAGTACCTCCTCCTTTTTTGGGAAGTCGTTAAAAAGGAAGTATATTAGCAACCTATATAGGTGCAATTGTAATGTACATGTATAGGTTGCTGTGAGTAACAAACGAACATTTGTATGTTACTCAAAGCGCGTGCAGCGTCCAAACGAATATACCGATTGTAACGTATCTATTATCGTATATATTATCGTTGAATTCATCTCAATACTCTATGGAAGTCAAGGGCTACATTTTTTATACAAAAATACAAAATAGGACTCTTGCCGCTAAAGTGAAAAAATTGCGATATTGATTTTGAGTTTTATGCAAAACTTGTGATTTTTTATGTTATTGTGTAATAATGGAGGATTCGCTCAAGTGTAGGCCAATCATACAAAGTTGATAATCGTGATATTCGCTTTCGCTTCAAAACTACAATAGATTGTTCTAGTAATAAATGTTTCTACCACTTTACTAGGGGATGACTTGACTATTACTGGACTTTGACTCCTATGATTACTTTGACTGTGATTTATGACTAGGACTTCTTTTACGAAATATGTAATATCTACATTATATAAAAATCGGCAACGCGGGAGGAAGCGTCGCAGGCATGCCGCGCTCCCGTCGCTAAGTCGCGCGCCCGCGACGCCAAGTATATTTCGTTTGTTAGGCGCCATGTAGTATTTTATCCTCACACAGCACCCTGGCAGCGCGCCTGGGGCGCTTTGTATATAATTAATTTATCCCTTTTATTAATAAAGTATAACGAAGAATTTTAGTTTTCGTTTTGAACTATTAGAAGCCGATTCGTACTACGAGTAGTAGTCGGGTTCTACTTATGCACTTTCGGCTCTCTCATGGTGATCTCATCTAATGGTGAGTGACGATGTTTTTTTTTTTTCTTTTTTTTTATTTGTGACAGGCTAGTGTTTGACCACATCTCACCTGATGGTAAGTGACGATGTGATCGAAGCTGGTAAACACACTAGACCTGGAATACGCAGGCTCTCAAGGATAACTGCCGGAACACCGTATTTGGCTTGGCGGCAGACTTTCAACTTGATGGTGGTAAGCTACTTTGGTAGCAAGCCAGGCGAGCAACTCACAAAATTCTCTACCACCTCTCAAATGTCACCTGATTAGCACCACCCGGGGACCACGTGTAGGGAGTCAGACTTAAGGGGTATCCTCCTACGGACGTGGGTGACTCAGCCCCCAAAATTGTTTATTGCTACTCTTTTCGATCTGATACTTTTAACTACTTCATATTCATATTTTTTATTAATTTTAGTCGCTAATTTGCCCTACACTCTTGACGGCCTCTTGTATCTTGACGGAAGCGGTCATTAATAGCTCTGATATCAACTTAATGTTTTGTCGTGTAGTGATGTTAAATTCGCATATCATGCTCTACTTGTTATTCATTAGACAATGTTCTTAATGCTACGAGAACGTTTTAGGCAAAAAGCTTCCCGCATTAAAGGAACGAGGAAGAGACGCGTATTATTTATGAATTGTGGTATTTAATCTCGGTATGTAATTATGTCATGTACTTAAATTTTAATGAGCTTTCTTATCGTGATACTTGATTTAAATTAAACCACGTTTTTTTATTTTCTGATGTGTCTGATCTATTTAACGTTAATTAAACACTGTTTACTAGTAATCACTTTAATCGACGTAGCAATCTTTTTTTATTCGTCTAAGACGAAGTAAATATTACCTATCAGGGTTATTAATTAACTGTATGTAACTGTGATCTGAAGTATGTAATGCTTGAACAACATAAAAGTTTGTTTTATATATTTTATGTAAAATATAGATTTCATATTATTAGAACTCTTTCACGACGCTTTCTTTTATCTAATAACATATTGAAAAGTGTTAAATAAGGAACAATATATTTAAGAACAAAAGCAAGCAGTTAATACCTAAAAACAGTCTTTTTTTTTTATACTCGATAGGCAAGCATTTGACCACTATCTCACCTGATGGAAAGTGATGATGCGGCCGAAGATGTAGCACGCTTGCCTAAAAGATACCTATTCACTCTTGACTTGAAGACTCCCAGATTATACCGTTCAGGGAACAAAAACGCGGGCAATGAATTCCACTCCTTCGCAGCGTACTGCTTCTACATTTGTCATCCGTAGATGACAAATGTAGAAGCAAAACGCTTTGAGCGAATCGGAGGAATGTCTACCATAAATGGATGACGTTTGCCAGTTTGTCTTGTTGTTAGATGTTAAAACGGGCATGGGGGTATTAATTCGTGTAATTCCTGCGCACATTCGCCGAAATGTAACCTATAGAATACCGATAGGCTTGCGACCTTACGACGGTGACCGAGACTTTGCAATTTGGACCCTATAAGCGTATCATCACCAATGAGTCTTTTTGCTCGTCGGTCGATTGACTCAAGAGCTTCAAGCTGGCAAGCTGGCAGCAGTCTATCATTCGCGATCGCATCCTGCAAATCGCTTATTCTTCAACCCCTTTTACAATCCCTTTCCCGTGTTCAAGTAATCCATAGCTAGTAATTAACTTAAGTACTACGAATAATTTTGCATCGACACTCTGAGTTTCGAGGTAAGTACATAAATTTATCGAACGCGAAGCATCTGAATTTATCGCTCTCGCGTCAGCTGCTGATTCTGTACTGCATAATATATTAAAATTATATAACTCGCTTCTCGAATAAGGTTCAGAGGTAATTTTGAAGGAAACTATTGAATCTCAAGTTTTTTTAGCAAATATTATAATGTAGGTAGGAAGAACAAAAATAAAAATATCAGTTTTTTTAATATTTATAGGAAGCGACGATGCAGTAGAATAGCCCCATAGCTTTTCGAGAAATACAGTAGACAGCAAGGCGTTCCATTCTTTTGCAGTTCTTATAATGAATGAGTGAGCGAAACTGTGTATATTTCATTCAAATTAGTAGATGAGAACACCCAAATGTCTCTTCAAGGGAAAAACTGTAAAGATGGTCACAGTAGCCGTAGAAAATCTAAACTCTTATGGTTGGATTGTGATGAGCATTTGAAAACAATCAGTAGTTCATAACAAGCAAAAAATAGACCACTCTCTAGAGATATATATATACAATCAGGCCAAGTACTAAATTCAGCTGTCATATGCCTCAGATGATGATGAAACTAATTGATCAACAATATAAATATTTTTTTAAATTGTATCAGATGCGATAGGATACAAGATTACGTATGTTCTAAGAAGTTGTTGCAAAACAAGAAGAAAAATCAAATATGTGAAATGTAATATAACATAGCATGTTATTATCATATTCTTATAATACATTATTCTTTTGTTCTACATACGTTTTTCAACGTGGTTATTAAGGTTTTTTTTTATACTGGATAATGATTATTATATGTGTAAATATTTTATTTAATTAGTACCTAATTTTGACCAATTTAGTCTATTCTTTAAAAAAATATTAATTAGTAACTATGGATTTGCCACAGGTGTTCAACACACTTCACTTTACATATTATAATTGTGCGTATCCAGTTAAAGGAAACCACAACATCGACTAAACTACAAAATGTAACACTTACTGTACCAATATTATTATGGTCAAAATATTTGGTTGAAAATGTATCACAAATTATGGAATAGGCATTATGAAAGACAAAACAAATATAAAACCAAGATTAAAACAAACAAAATGAAAGTTACATTATAATATATAAATCGGTAACTACTCTTTCATGAGAGTATTTAAATACTTTATATCCGAAAAATCTTTTTATTCGAATCGTTTATATCCAAATTACTGGCTTTCGAAAGAGTTATTGTTTGCAGATTCTTGAAGCGTTTTGACCGAGATTGCGGAAACTTCGTGGGATGTTATAAAGTCACAAGTCTCGGTAGGTGAAATGCTGTATTTAAATTTAATATAAATTACTATCAAATCATCTTATATATAAAAATGAATTGCTGTTCGTTAGTCTCGCTAAAACTCGAGAATGGCTGGACCGATTTGGCAAATTTTGATCTTGAAATAGTTGTGGAAGTTCAGGGAAGGTTTAAAAGGTGAGAAAATGTAAAGAAATTGCAATAAAATGAGTAAAAAGTAGTATTTTATTTTCCCATACAAACTGTTCGTACCTGTCAAACAGGCGATGTTTCTGAATATTTGACCACAGACAATTGGCGGTATGAAGTTCGCCGGGTCAACTAGTATTTAAATAAATCGAAGCTCAAGCTATAAATAATTACTTATAGTCAAAACTTCGCTTGCACTAGTCACCATTTTATTATTACTTGTAGGTACATAAAGAACGGGGTAATTGTACGTCTTACCTGACTATGTATTACGGGCACACGATATAAAAGTTAAGAGATCGTAAACCTCTTTCATTTGGGTCACATTTTATACCTTTAAGACTCTGGTGGCTACACCCAAAATACATGCTGACACTGAAATAAATATAACACTGGTATAGAAACGTAAGTATTCTTTTAATACGCTCGTTTTATGAATTTAAGGTGATGTAGGATCATTTTATTTTACAATGATTGAATGAAAGTAGGGTGCTCCAAGATTTTAAGTACTTATTTATTTTAAGAAGAAAATATACACTCATACACCAAAGTAACTAATTGTATTTTTATGTATAACTAAGTATAGAAAAAGTTTATTACAATATTTTACTAAGAATTAAATAAAACTGGTTTAGATTAAATTAAAAATTTCGCTTAAATTTTGCGACTTCTGTTCTTTTGAGTCTCGCATTTGACTAACAGTAGATGATAATATTTTAACATCGAAATTATTATTGATTGTCAGTATGCTACTTTCCAATTAACGTGGGCATAATACCTAAATATATATATATATATAGGCCCGTAGATCAGGGAAAAAAAAGTAAATAGGTATGATGCTTTTATATTTCACTGTAAAGCAAGAATTGTTTACATTATGACGGATTTGTAAAATCTGGATTATTTTCTTGATCTGCCGCTATTTCTTGAAATTAACGAATCTTGCCCTAAAAATATATGCTTCATTTTTCCAAATTAAAAAAAATCTCACCGGTACAAGGTAAACTTAGTCAAATCTCTATCAATTTCTGGAACTTCTTAACGTAATATAAACATATCGCCCTACACCTTTTTCTATTACATTCTATCATAGCGATTAATCTAATAACTATACTAACCTCAAACTAACATTTGCAAGCATAAAAGATAATGCACCCATTCATAGCATAATCCAGACTCGCTCGTACATTCGTGGACGGTGAGATGCTTCCCAGGTACTGGAATGGATGTCATTTGTTCTCATAAGGCTCCAGTTTGTGCGCTTTATGGCAAACTCCGGAACTCTGGGCTACTATGAAGTGCTAAGAAGGATGTCACCGTTACGTACAACAGCAGATGTTATGTTCACCACGGCTTTGTTTCAGTAATTTTATATGAACCACGCATATTTTAAACTCTAAACGTATTTCGCGTGACTTTCTGGTTGACGAAGTCAAGATCGACAATATTAGGAATTAAAACATTAAGGTTTTTTTTAAATCTTCATAGTTAAAATGTCTTAAGCCTACATCATTTTCTTATATAAATTATTTTTAACAAGGAATTTTAATCAATAAAAAATGATAACAATTCATGGCAAATCAAAATATCAAAACGCACGCTATTGGCTAAACTGATTCGTGACGTCAATTCATTTTGATAACATTGGTCAACTATCTTTTACTTACGGTAGCCGTGATAGAGTTGTGGATGTCACAAAAAGAAAGTTTCTTGATTGACATTTTATTTTTGGTAATATATTAACGTAAACAATAAATTAAAATCATATAAAAAATAGCATATTCCTTATTGTTTCTTCATTTGAGAGCTTTGATGTCCTATGCCTCCATAAATGTCGAAGTAGAAATTTTAAAGACTGTTTTTTATGTAGCATACTATTATGGCATTATGTACAGATTCATATTATAATAGTTCTTAACAACTTAAAAATTAATATTTTCAGTAATGTTATGAAGCGTTTCAGAGTAGGGTCATACATTAACATTATCTACTTCTGACTGTGCCGTGAGTATGATGTTGGTTCTTACATACATAATAGTTATTATATTAAGCGTACGAAAAACAGATATCACTTATTATTTATAAAGAAAAGATATATGCAATCCTTTCTATTGATATTGCCATAGGTTATGAAACTACATATACTGCAGAAATAACACTAATTTCCGTACTAATCACTAATCAGTGATACGTGAAAGGTTTCTAATACTAATAAATAGTAACGATAATTGCTATAACCGTAATAACACGTGTTACGGCAGATTAGCGATATTATATGGACCAGATCCGTATAATATCGATAGTAAACAATTATATCTTCTTAGAAATAATTAAAGGAAAAGAAAAATATTTAGATAAAGCAATAGGTAAAATAAACATAAGATAACAAAGAATATTTTTGGAAATAAATATAAAGTTAGTAGATTTTAATAACATATACTATTTATTAAAAAAAAAACTTGTTTTTATCGACTCATATGTTTCAGCTAAAGTTTACCCTTGACCAAATACCATCAAGTGAGATAGTGGTCAAACGCCACTGTCATCATCATCTCAGCCGAAAGAAGTCCCCAACTGGATATGGGCCTTCCCCAAAGTTTTCCAAGTAGAACGGTTGGAACCGTCTGTTACCTGTGACTTTCATTATTTAACACTAGTAGATATATAAGAGTAAGGTATGTAAATTATTGAAACCTTTATATATTATGGAATAATAATACATAATAAATATTTAGTATTATTCCATAGTAAAAATAATAATATATATATAAGGATATATACACGAGTATGTATTATAGAACTCTCGAGTATTTCTCAGTACCTAACGAATGCCACGTAGCTACGTGTAGTTGGCAAAACGTAATAAGTATTACGAATAGTCTACTTAGTTTCTAAGTCCAACAAGAGATACCATCTTGAAGACGTGATAAAGTTAGGATTCGCATACAAAGTTAGGAATTTACATATACACGCTCATACACGCTCATACTCATAGCCCCACATTAAGTTTGATGACTTGAATTGTGGGTGCCGGAAACATTCACATCACACACAATCACAACCAGAACCAGAAACACAAATTTTCCTTGGGGGAAAAACTTGTGTTTCCGCCAGGAATCGAACCCGATACCCTTGTTTAGGAGGTGAACGCTCACCTAACTGAGCGAAGGGGCATTTAATATCATAAAGCTGTTAGGTACACCGTACACCTAAGTCTGGTTAGGGATATATCGGTTATTATACCGGGAAATGGCAAAGCGGAAATGACAATTAATATTTAACCGGTTAATTAAGAAACATATTATATTGACAATACAATACAATACAAAAACTCTTTATTTACACCAAAAGATAAATACAACTTACAGTCCGTAGGAGGATACCCCTTAAGTCTGACTCCCTACATGTGGTCCCCGGGTGGTGCTAATCAGGTGACATTTGAGAGGTGGTAGAGCATTTTGTGAGTTGCTCGCCTGCCTTGCTACCAAAGTAGCTTACCACCATCAAGTTGAAAGTCTGCCGCCAAGCCAAATACGGTGTTCCGGCAGTTATCCTTGAAAGCCTGCGTATTCCAGGTCTAGTGTGTTTACCAGGTTCGATCACATCGTCACTTACCATCAGGTGAGATAGTGGTCAAACACTAGCCTGTCACAAATAATTTAAAAAAACAAATATAGGTACAATGGGCGGTCTTATCGCTAAGAGCGATCTCTTCCAGACAACCTTTGGATGGAAATATAAACAAAAAGACAATGTAGGGATGGTGGTGCGATAAAATGAATGAGATACATTTAAAAATAATAGAAATACATTGTTTAAACTATGTAGTTGTTTATGTAAACAATACATACCAATAATAATATCAGAATATACTTACTTAAAATAAATAATTATATTATTATTTACATATAAGTACCTATAATACATTGATTTGTGTATGTAGATCGCAGTGCAATGTACTTTTATACAACAGCTAACTGTGTCGTTTTTTTGGTAGTATACGTGATGCATTCATGTAGTTACCTTAATCGTTTGCCAGAGCATTTGATTAATATTTGCGGGTTATCAAATCACTGTGCTTGTTTTTTTCACTGTTCTAAAAACATTATTGATCCTCTCTGCACCACTCAGCATCCGCAACTATTATCTTCTATATACCTTCTAGAAACAATTCTTATTAGAAGATCCACTAAATGTTCAAATGTTTACTCACCGAGACCCGTAGAAACGAAAATTACCCAACATCAAAGTTAGGAGTTGGTACAGCTAACTTTAGAATCGAAACAATATCCGAAGAACAAGAAACTGTTGTAGCGAGCTCGCTTTGAAATCCTTTCGGAATCATATTCGAGTTGTTTTTACACGAAAGTTTCATTCCGTTGATGCAGATAAAAATAATACCTTCGGGTATAAAGGATCTAAACTGCGCTAAGTTTGTAAATTGTTCTCTATCGATGTCTTATAGTTTTAAAACAATAAACATAATGTAACATAAATGCTTTTACACTGACGGCCCCACACTAACGTCGATGACTGGTGTCGTGGGTGCGTAAACATTCACATCACACACACACACAATCAAAACCAGAACCAGGAACACAGATTTCCTTGGAAAGAAAACTTGTGTTCCCACCGGGAATTGAACACGATACACTTTATACTATGGTGTAATTATTCATAATAATATGATATATATATATATATATATAAATATATAATATACATATATATATCCGTGGTCGATTTTTGTAAGCAGGCAGAATGGAAAAGGGCTTTCAAGGAAAACCCACGGTATACAGTTTGTTTTTTCGGACTAGGACAGGTATCACTGACAACATTGATTCAAATCGAAATTCAATTATTTCTACATCCAAAATTAACGCAATCTATTATGTTCTGATAAGAAACTACGTCAGGTTTTCTCGAGGAGAAAGTGTCTCCTTCTGTGATAAATGACGTGTATACGTTCCACATGTTGGGGGTATTAGGTCAGGTCTACCTCTGTGATAAGACTTGTCTGACAGATGTGGTCTGACATTTGCCACATATTATCTTCAAGCATTAATTGTTGTCCTGTTGTGCTGGTTTCACTAAGATATTTTCTTTGCCGGTTTTAAAGGAACTTTACTTTTTGACTTACTAGCTAAGCAACAAACGCATTTACATGAGCTGTGTTAAGTTACACTAAATTCAAAGACATGTGTCGTGGGGGGTGGCGGAAACATATACATCACACACACATACAATCACAAGTCCCGTCACCCATTAATGGTTGCAATACCGGTCATTGGCACGAAACGTTTCGCGTCTTCGTTGATTTATAGAACAGTCAAAGAATGGAAAGCTTTGCCGTCATCTCTATTTCCCGAAAGGTACAATTTGGGTGTGTTCAAAAGTAAATTTAATAGGTATTTACTGAGCAAGCGTGCTCCACCTTAGACTACATCGTCACTTTCCACAATGATTGTAGTCAAACGCTTTCTTGAACAGTAATTCAAAATAAAAAAATACACCTAGAACCAGAAGCACAAGTGTCCCTTGTGAAGGAGAATTGTACTCCTGTCGGGAATCTATCCACTGCGCCATCTGGATCGTTAAATTATCCACTGCGCCATCTGGATCGTTAAATTAAGACTATGACTCTCTTTTGTATCTCGTAGAATATCAGAGGGTTGTGTTTTTTTGATGATTTTTTTATTATTTAAAAGCTGATGCTATACATTTAATTCCATTTAAATTGATAAAATATGACCAGTAGTTTTTAAGTTATTCTTAATAATGCGTATTTAATTCATTTTATCTGATCAAGGGTTCCGAAGATAAAGCGGAACCGACTTCAAAAAATGACGTTATTAATTCAACTGTAATTTTTTAAATATTTTACGCGATATTTCTGCCAATTTTGAGGTTTTTTTTGTTTGATAGATTATTATACTTCAGAAGTGGTCCCATATAAATTTTATGGAAATCAATTAAGCCGAAACAAAATTATAAGCGGTGAAGTCTCTTTTTAAAGCTTTGTTTGAGTTTAATTCTTAAGTTTTGTTTGCCTTTAAATTGAAAATGTTTATAAAACATTTTTATTTTGTCTAACAAATAACTCTTATGACTCCTGTTTTATTATTCAGAGCTTTTTAGCTATTTTTCGTGAATTTATGAAATATCGCAAATTATTTTCCCTCCATATATTTAAATTTATTCGTCTAATGCAAATAAATCCAATTTGCCCGTTGATAAATATATTTTATGATTTAAGTGTATATCCGATGCTGTTATACGATATTTCACAAAAATATCATTAAAACAAAAAGGCTTGTCTGTTTGTTGCCTATGTACTTATAACAATGTTTATTTTTTTTCGCTTTAACACTTTTTTGGGAATATCAAAATTTTTGTGACAAATTATAAGGTCACCTTATAATTATTAAACGCAAATAAATAATAATTAAACGCAAGCAAAGCTTAAAAAGCCCGATGTCACCGCTTTATCTTCGGAACCTTGATCAGATTTAATGTATTGGACGCGCATTATTGACGATAACTCAAAAACTAGAGATCAGGTCTTGATCTAATATCAATGGGACCACATGAAAAGCACCAGCTTTCAAATAAAAAAATAATCATCAAAATCGGTTCACGTGCAAAGAAGTTATGAGGTAACACAAATAAAAATAAAAAATAAAGTCGACTTGAGTACCTCCTCCTTGTCACTTTTCATCAGGTGAGTAGCTTAACCGATTAGGCTGTTTTTTCACTGTGTTCGCAAATGACAGGTACAAATCGGCGGATTTCCCAAAAAACTTCTTCCACAAATAGAACACAAATAGAAGATTATTTTTAAAAAATCCACCAGAAATTGCTGCAAACCACGTAAAGCAGAGACGGAAGAAAAAAACATGCAAATCACGATTTCAAAATATGTAAAATCTAATATCTTAAAGCGAGCAATTCTTATATATATATATATATATATATATATATATGTAATCAGGATCTCGGAAACGGCTCCAACGATTTCATGAAAGTTACAGATTAGGGGTTTGTCGGCCCAAGGAATCGATTTATCAACGTTCCTGATCCGAGAAATGCTCGGTTCCCAAACTGCATTTGAAAAACCGGATTTAAGAAACTATCAGCGTCATCTATTACGCTATGATCGATGTAAAAAACTGTTTCTACTCGACACTAGATGGAGCTTTCTGAGGCTACAAATTCAAACACATTCTACCAAAAACAAAAAACCGAACAAAGCTCGGTCATCCGGATATTACCTCAATATACTTGATAGCAATTCGCAAAAATTCAAATTCTAACGTACGGGAAAAACCGCGGGGCACTTCTGTATGTTATAAATAGATTTTCCAGATCATAAATTGTGTGTAACAACAAGAAAACTGCAAATTTATGCAGATTTCATATAGCCGCGTGTCGCCGCCCGAAGTCCCGATAGCTGCTATGTATTTATGTAAATACGCTACATTATGTATATTAAACCAAGATTTTTCCATTACATGTATAAAGTGCCTTTGTATGCGATGAACAAACTGCCAACACGATTGTCGTCGAGTACGCGCATCTAAATTTAGAATGTAAGGAAATGATACCAAAGGGTTTTTTTTAGTTATAAGGAAAAAACTATGATGCTGTGTGTATACAGAGTTACTCAATAACTCGTAAACCTATTTTGTGACTAATATTTATCGCAACCGTCTGCCAAGTACTTGAGTTACCTATAAGCTCGATGTCTTGTAGGTAACTTAGGTCTTTGCTATAGTTCTAGGAAATATAGGCAATTGGCCCGTAGATATTAGTACTGTCTGCCTGCCGCCAATGCTTCCTGATACTTGAACTTTACTTTGAACTGCCCGTTGGCTTAGTTGGGTGGCGTTCGCCTTCTAAGCAGGAATATCGGGTTCGATTCCCGGCGGGAACACAAGTTTTCTCCCCATGGAAAACTTGTGTTTCTGGTTCTGGTTTTGATTAAGTGTGTGATATTAATGTTTCCGGCACCCACGACACAAGTCGTCGAACTTAGTGTGGGGCTGTAAGTGTGAATGCGTTTATTATTTATTATTGTTTATTATTATAATGCTTGTTGAGTCATCATACCTTAGTTTGTTAAGGTGGCGATACCAGAATTTCATCTAAAACGCATGTTTTTTTTTTTTCAGCATTCCGTTTTACTCGGAATTCATAATAAAACCAGATAAATAAATTTTCGTAATCTGTGTGATATGATAATCGATGGCTTTTTCTTAGAATACTCATAATGTGCATAAATATAAAGGCAAAAATATTGAATCTCATGCAAATAACATCAATTTGTATTTTTGTAACCATTTCGTTTCGCCATTTTATATCAAGACACTATGAAATTTATTTCATATACGTACATTTGCTAGACGAATGATTTCTTAGTTGTTTTTTTTGTTTTTGAAAACGGTGCTGGCATTGACGTATACCTGCCCCTTAATTCGCAAGGGTAATACGAGCAGATGAGGTTACGTGGGCGTAGAATTTTTATACCACTCCTGTTTTTCTTCCAAAATGTTTTTACCAAATTACAGATCGCATTATTTTTCATCAGATGATCATGTCCATTAGAGAAAAGAAAAAAACTTTTCTATACATAGATAACACAACATTTCTTTTTTTTCTGTGTTGGTGTAAACTGCGGAAAATTTATAGACACTATGATCTTTTGATGTTCAGTCCTACCGAAAAACGTTCTAATATTATATGACACATGTTCCGTGTTGGTATTGATAATATATAAATTTATTAGCAATACCAACACGGAACATGTGTCACATCTAAATTTCCACGATATCTCTCGCAATCAAGCACAGTAATGCACTGTTCAAGTGCCATACATTCCGCATATTAACTAATGCACTCCCCGCAGATGAGTGAGTTAGTAAATTATCGTAAGCTTCATTTCCATCAAAAGCTAGTAATTTTAGGTAGATTTTCAGAATGTGCAGGTTACTGTATTTATTTATTGAGCACCAACACAATGAACACCGTTACAAGTATAAAGTTAACATGTTACTGTTGAAAAGGTTTGTGACGTTACTATAACAGGTGAAGACTGCATGCAAGTAACAAATTGTCTTTCATATAAATTTCATTACAAATAAAATAATAGTTAATCATAATTGCGATTGTGATTTGATTCTTTATAAATAAGATCAGAAGTATACAAAATTAGTTATAATATATATTAGGATAAAACTGTAACATTATTGTTTAACAGTATGTCATAAAACAATAAAATAAAGTAAAATTTATAACATGTGTATCACAGAGATTCTATAGACTTTTTAAACTTGCCAATGCTATCCATGAATAAATCGACCTTTTCCTGTTTCGACACGTTTTTGAATTGACTTTATTTTAATTGAATCTATTGAGTGGCGCATTTTGCTCCAAACTTGTTTTACTACTACGAAATACATGGTAAATATCCCTTTATTGATACAAATATTTATGGTATGATAATAGATCGTAAAATTTTTTTTTGGGACTGACGGATTTATATGTCCTCCGAAACACCTAAAAATACATCGATAATCCTATAGATAGATAGATAGATAGATAAACTCTTTATTGAACACCATAATTAAGACAAGAAACAAAACAAAATTATTATTTACAAAAAAAAAGTGTTACAATAGGCGGTCTTATCGCTAAAAGCGATCTCTTCCAAACAACCTTTGGATGGAGCGGAATTATGCAATAGAGTTGGACGTCGGTGTTTAAGAAAACAACATTTTAAAGAGTGCATGAATCTAAGAACAATAAATTATAATATACTTAATAATAAGTATATTATAATTTATATATCAAAGTCTATTTTGTATATGAGTGCCATTCATCTATAAATAATCCGACCTGCCTTTACAGTAAGTATTGTAAGTGTATGTCTGTGAATAAGTTGTTTGAGACGAGTTCGTTTAAAACAAAACTATCGCACACAAAGTGCACATTAGTAAGTTAACATTACATTTTTAACCTATTGCCTAGCAAACTTATACACATATCAAATATAACTTCCTCCGAGTGAGAGTGAGACTAGATTGGTGTGACTGGTTGAGAACCCACCTCTCAGCAGATCCCTAACATCAAAATAGAGTCAAAGATTCCGAGTCTTCGAAGCTTCGTTAGTTTAACAATGTCAACTATCAGATAAAAGTACACATAATAATATAGTATAATACAATGCGATGCGTGAATCAGCTGGGGAACACGCTCAAACTATATCTATCGTAAAACAAAAAACAGCAACGTTTTCCACTGCTAATTAAAATTCTACGAGGGAATGATGACTACATCATTAGTAGGCAGACAGAATACCAAGATTCTCTACAACGTTTTAATCAAGTTTGCATATTTAAGCTTTCACTACTGACTCTCAATTCCAATTACCTCCCGTGTCGCTCAAATATTGACATATGAAAGGGACAGATGGCGGACGTTGGCCACGATCGTTAGGACCCGGACGTAGGGCTTTATGGAATAGCTTATATCAGGTTCACTACGTCATTTCTGAACATGAAGCCCTACTGAGCTCAGTACTTACGTTACTACGTAGTGAAGTATTCCTCTTTTAAATTGCAAAAAAGTGAACCGTTACAATCCGGGTCTAGAATTATCTGAAACTGTCTGCTATACTAAGTATAAAGGGCACAGGGGCAACAATAAGAATGCTGTGTTAGCAAAATGTATCCATGCCCCGCGCTCGCCCTTGGCCTCGCCAGTCTTCTCTATACCTCCATTTCGTGTTCATGTTATTATTAGCTAGTATTTAATGTAAAACCCTTTCTGACGTAATTATGTGTTAAATATATTGGGTTCAAGAATAGACATTTTACTCATGTATCATCTTTTATTTGAACAATCCCGCTAGGCACCCAATAAAAAATGTATTTTAAAACTGCGGCGAATAATCCAAAGCACATTATTATTACATTTTCGAGTGTTATTCTGCCAATGAAATACATATATTTTATGTGCATTATAATAATAATCATGTTAAACTTAAATGTATTTTTATCGATTTTGTGTCTTTGTAGGTGTGTATTGTTACACCAAGATACGTGTATATTTGTGTCAGCTATAGGTATATATGTATATTAAACTTGGTATTAACTTATAATATTATAGACATACAGGATACAGACGTTTCATTTCTAATAAACTAACGTTTGATCACTAACTGGGTAGCCTCTGTCGTTTTATCTCAGAATGGTCGCGAGCTAAGATAATGCTACCAGGTTTTATAAAAACTTGGTTATTTTGTCTAAAGGCGCATGCTAGTACATAAGTACACACATAAACCTGGGTGTATTATATTTGTGTAATTTTTAACTAAAAAAACTATGTCAATGTTCTATGTAACAAGTATGTAATGTAAATATGTCATAATGAGAATGCAACTGTGCAACTGTATCTGAAATTAAATAAAATTATAATGAATAACCTATTTAACGTATTAAGGTACTCTCAAATAAAAACAGAAAAAAAACAACAAAGACCAAAACAATTGTTTGGGCTTCAGTCGGAATCCTACCTCAGGATAAGTGCGGAGCGCTCGCCGTCGCGTCCCACCTCGCACTCAGTGCCACAAAGCGTAAGTCACGTTAATTCCCTTTTTAATTTCAATGTAATAGTTCAAAATATGTATGAGCTTTTATCTAATTTCAATTTTGATATAACAGTACAATATATGTGTGATGTAGGCACAAATGAAAACCTATAAAAATCTGAACTGTGAGTTTTAGAGGAATCACTCATCCCCGACGTCACAGGGACACCCGTGGCATCAAACCCGTAAAAATGGGATCACATTCGTCACCAACGCGGGATATTGCATCGTTTCTCGTCGCAATGCCAATGTTTCAAATACTGAACTATTGTTGGAGGCGTGGAAAATAAATAGCTCTATATGAAAAATTGGAGGACATTGTTTTCTGCTCATCTGTTCTCGACATTATGTTTTATTTGCTTAATAACTTGTGTGTAACGAAACATAATAGCATACAACCTTTTACACGCACAACCTGACACTAAATTCGAAGACTTGTGTAATGGGTGCCGGCAACATTCACATCACACGCAATCACGTCCAGAACCAGAAACACAAATTTCCTTCCGGGAGAAAATGTATGTTCCCGCCGGGAATCGAACCTGATACCCGCTGCTTAGAAGGCAGATGATAAATCAACTATATACGTGAAGAGGCAGTTCAAAAATCTACACGATACAATTTGAACTTAGTGTGGGGCTGTGAGTGTGAACGCGTTTTTTTTGTTTGTTTGTTTTTTATCAAAATACTCCAATGTATGGCGAACCCTTAAATATACAAATCACAGACGGTAGAGTGAAGCGAAGCAAATATCTATTGGAAACCCCAATGAGAGAATTGAGCATTGAGAGAATGCAAGCCCATTGGTGTATCATTATTGGAACATAAAGCGAAATTCTCAATCTTCTCTCTTTGCGGTCAGCATCCCTTTGAAGAGGAACCATTAACTCATGTGTCTGGAGCGACTTTGTGTTACAAAGGGTGCTTTCGTTAGCGTATTGTTCTGTTAATAGGGGTGCTATGCCTTTGAAATCTTTGAAATGATGAACATTTTACCCTGTTGTCTAAGCTCCTTTATTTTAGATTGTCTCTCCATGTAGTGCATTCTGCCTTGCAATTATTATTTTTTCTACCCTTTGTTACTTGAATCTATAATTATTCATTTATTAAAGTTGCTTTATTTGTATAATGTAATAATGCTTTATTACAAAGAAATAACGAGAACAACGGGCGGTCTTATCACTCAAAGCGATTTCTTCCAGACAACCAAAGGGAGATGAAAAAAATTACAAATAGGGACAGTGGTGTACCTCAAAACTCATTTAAATAAACATACTTACTAAAATTATAATTATTACATAGTATACTTACAAAAACCTACATAAATAAAAATACATTATAAACATACATAAACTACAACACAACTATTACATAAATATACTAACACATACATAAATATTACAAAATACCTGCAAAAACCTGCATAATTAAAAATATATTATAAACATATTATACATAAACTACAACACGGCTACATAAGTATACAGGTATATTACATTTTCTTCCGCGGGATTGAGCGCAAAGATCTTTAATTTAGTTTGGGGCGGATTAAATCTCAATTTTATCCTTTGAGGGATCTGAATTTTATCATTCAAATTGGCGAGCAGAGCGGCGGGTCTCTGCCAAAGGCAGTTGGCGTCAGACTCTACGAAGCACTTCTAGAAAGTTCGATTAACGAGTTTTCGAGATTTAGTGATGCCGTAATACTATAAGAATTACGTTTCTTCGGATTTTATTGCCTCTTACACTCTGTTGCATTTTTGTAGTACGAGTATAATGGTATTTATCGACAGTGTTATGTTACTATTTAATTATGAGCTAGCTATGCACCGAAGCATGAGGGTAATAAAAACGCTAGAATTTATATAATAATTAAACGCATAAAAAAACTGAATACACCGCTTTATCTTCAGAACCCTGATCAGATTCAACGTATTAAACACACATTATTGACCTGTAGTGTTAATCCTAGGTATAAGCTATGTAACAAATTTCATCTAAATCCATTCAGCCGTTATAGCGTGAAGAGTTAACAAACATAAGTACTTAGACACTTAAACATTTACACACAAACTTTCGGATTTATAATATTAGTATGATATATTACAAAATTCACCCTGATGACATAAACAAACCGTCTATATGTACATACTAACATACCTACGAGTAAATAGTTCAAATAACTCTCTCTATTTTCAAGTTAACTAATTACGAACATCACAACTGGTTGCGGTCTGCGTCGGAATCTTCGGTTTTGTTACAAACTTATTTACCCGACCGAATACAATTTGAACCGGTACAAACTGGTTCAGATTTAACACAGCCGGACCACAGTATGGCAACAAAAAGTGCTGTTAACTGTAGTATTTACTATATATTATTTGCTGTATTGGATAAAAGAATCATAATATAATTCTAAGCTCACTTTTTGGACTGATGAAGTAGCCTGCAAATTTTGTGTATAATTTATAACGTTAAATAAAGATATTTAGACAATATATATGTATATATAACAATGTAATTTAAATGAATAGAATTAAGAAATATGATTGGTCAAAGTTTTCTCGATAGAATTAGATTTCAAAGTTGTATATAAAAAAGATATGCGTGCATTTCGATGGCATTGCCGCGTCCATTCTATCAAAAGAGATTGTGGTCAAACGCTGACTTAGTTACCTTTAAAAAGTTTGAATACTTGTAAATTAATAATACTTTAAAAAGTTTATTTAAATCAAATATTTACCAGATGTAAATAAAACAGGGATTAAAAGTTATATAACCAGAGAACTTGCCAAGGCAAATCAATCGAGCCCAAACTCGACGGGTTTATCTTGTTTAGTTCAGAAATTTCTATGGCCATCTTCTGTCTTCATCATCAGACCAGCAATATGATACCATTACTTTGTAATGTCATCAAAGATACATAATTACACCAAATTTGAGTCCAATCGGACATCGGGAAGTGGTTCTAATCTTGTAAGATTTGATTACAAACCGACAGACAGTTCACGGGACAGGTGAAACTAAATAAAAGCTTGTAATAAATAAAAGCGATTATTATTTTAAACAGTTTAATTCTCAAACAAAACGAGTTTACGATTGCTTAACCGAGATGATTCGTGGCTCTAATCCATTAGTTTATCTGTTTTTAATGTATGGTAAGTAAATATCTCGTAAAATATTTTACAACTCCTAAATTTGAATAAATTCATAGTCTTAAGCAGAGTGGATTTTTGAGATTTGATTATATGACTAAATTAGAAACTATATGAAATAGAGTGTGTTATGAACTTTTATGAGTAAACGAAAATTGCATTTCTCATGAAACGAGCTAATGTCAAAATAACTTAAATCTATTTTCAAAGTAAAAATATTATTTTATTTTGATGTAATAATGTATGTATGTTTATATGAATGATTTTTTAATTTGCTCCAATGTATAAACGTAAACTATCGATTAAAAATTTAGCATGAAAGAAAAATTATGCTTAAACCCTATTACAGACTCCTATTACTAATCACTGTTACTATTTCAATTAAGTGAAAATTAACTTTTACTTCTTAGGAGTTTTGTCGCTTTTAATTTTAAAACCACTCATTACAGAGATCTAGGTTATAATGGATCTGTTCACTTAAGTATCTCTACATTTCAGTGGTTATCAGAAAAAGCAAATCGGAGCCACGCGCAAAAAGCCATCGGAGCCACGCGGAAAAAAAACGACATGTTTAGTAGGGCCAGCGAGGTGCACTATCATGGCCTTTCCTCAGTAAGAGAAAACTCCGAGGCAATAATAGTTTGAAAGTAGTCCGTCTACCGTCACCTCCATAAGAGCGAAGCCACTCCTATCTGCGGTCTTGATCTTTGAAATTAGCCCGCTCTACTAATTATCATAAAGTTTTAACGGCAACGAACTTTTGGCAACACTATCAACGTTTCGCCGCGAGTTTTCTGCGAATGTTTGAATATATTGTAAAGTTTTTTGGCTTGAAATGGACGTTATAAAACTTGATGTTGCTAATTAAGCGTGGAATACATCGGAGATGCTAGCTTGTCGTTTGAACTAGCCGTCAATATGTTTTCTTATGACAACTACCTGAAATGACGTGCTCTCCAAAGAAAATGTCTACACCTCAAAAAAAACCTTCTTCTGTGGTCTAGAAAATAGAACGTTGTGAACAACACATTTGTGTTTTGAAACTGCAAGCTGATATGATGAAGAATACGGAACTTGACAACTGAACTCATCTCCTCAATGACTTACAGTAAATTGCTTACTGAAAGTATTGTTCTCATCTTTGGGTTGGATCCGCTAGATATCGAATTGAGGCAATAGAGAACACTGAGCAAAGAGCCAAAAGACTCATTAGCAATGACCAGCTGGCAGATGCTAGGCTTCAGAGCCTAGGACATCGTCGCAGGATAGCGATCCTTTCGGTATTTTAACGTATACATTTCGGAGAGTGTGCTATGGAATTACATGATCTAATTCATCCATCCCTATTCCATCATAGAACCACTAGACAGACTGCATTGCGACACCGATATATGGTTGATATTACTCAAATGCGCACGAAGCGTTTTGCTTCCACGTTCATTATGCGCACTGCAAAGGAGTGTAATTCCTTGCCAGAGTCTGTGTTCCCAGATAAGTGCAATCTTGAAGTCTTCAAGTCGAGAGTGAATAGGTATTTTCTAGGCAAGCGTGCTCCATTGTCGACCTCATCGTCACTTAACATCAGGTGAGATAGTGATAAAATGTTTGCCTAACACAGATACCGAGGCACCGAGCTTATAACTCAATTGTTCAAGCTAGACAAGTTAGCGTGCCTATCATACTGGTAGCTTTGCCTTTTTTTGTAATAATTGTACCTAATGCTAATACTTTAAACCGAGCAAATAATTCTCTGCCATCTTATTTACACATAGTTATCACAATAAAGTAAATTCTACATTAAGCATATTTTATACAAGTTTTTCTAGACAAATGGATTATTCCACTAAAGCTTACTTAAGACAAATATAAATAGAAAACAGTTTGAACAACATCAGTTATTTGAGTTTTCTTTGGGCTATTTCGAAGAAAACTCAACTTATTTTTGTTATCTTACATAGAAACGATATTTTTTATTTTCTTTGTCATTATTATATAAATAATAATAATAATAATAATATCGTTTATTGGTACATAAAAAAGCATTCTATAAGGTATTAAGTGTCGTTTACACAGATTATTGGTTAATGGCAGTAGAACACAACAATAGTATACCTCGGGTGAAACTGTCCCCCACACTAGGATTTATTGTAAAGTGAGGTCACAGTGATATTGTTTGTTAAACTTATTTGTGATTTTTTACATAGGAACTAAATACTTAACTATTAAGAAATTGCAAAGTTCTAGGCATTTTAATAAAATGCTTTGCACGACTTGACTTTCTTTCATTGAACATTTTAATTTCAGCGCACTACTTAATTACCAAGAAAGAAGGGGCAAAATAATTAAAATGCACGCGTTGGTATAAATTAGTGAGATTTTTTTAACTTAACGAATCTTTATGGTAAAATCTAAAATACTACAGCTCTTTGTTGCTACTCTAGTGATATTCCAAACAGAAAACAATTTATTTTGAGCGATGCTTTTATCAGAACTAAATGTTAATGACTTAGTGGGCTTTGCTTTTTACGCAATGGCGGGTCCTGAGTTCAATCCCGGATGGAACACAATTTTCTTCTCCAAGGGATATTTGTTCTTAAGGTTAAGGTTCTTCTCCTGGGGAAAAGAAGATCGACCAAATTTGCCCAAAGAGAACCAAATGAATTGAGCATTTTTTTCCAAAATTCTTTTTATTTTTATTTTGTGTTCGCAATTTAATTTTGCTATTATTTGTACTTGAACGTATTTGAACTCAGTCTAATAAACGTAGAAGTAAACAACTTACAAAAAAACGAGCATGCCCAAGAATCAGCACCCAGGAATAGTCCGCTAGCCAAATCCAATAAGACCTTTATGACCTAGCTCCAGCAGTGAGAAAGAAATGACGAAAAATTTACTAAACCAAAAAAAATGCATAAAAAATCACTTTACACCCGAGACTCGGCCGGCTGAGGGTTCGTTATTATTTCTTCGTTAAACTCTGTCGAAGTTAGACTCATTTTGGAGTTAATTAAACGCTCTCATCGGTGCGTCTTCATTATTACCCTCTGCCACAGACTACGTCACAGTTAAGTAGTTTCCAGGCGTTGACAGCAGAAGACTTAGTAGGGTAAGTTAGGAACCACTCTTAATTTCCGGAGTTCAATGGACTTGCGACAAAGTCAATTTAACAACTTCCAAGTTTAAGAAATCGCTTGATAAAATATCTATTTATCTTACGAATAGTAATAGTACTTTATTTGTAATATTTATCAGTTGATTAGCCATTGGTAAAAACATTTTGCCAAATAGCCAATTATCAATAAGGTTCCACTTCAAAATGTCATATATTAATACTTAACAAAGCGAACATACATTTTTGAAAACATAAATCAGCGAACTATTAAGTAGTTCGCTGATTATAATTATGTCCCTGTTTAATCTTCATCTATCTTATTAAAGATAGATGAAGATTAAACAGGGACATAATTATAGATAACTAATCGTTCGCTCCGAACTGAGATCTCGCGCCCACATTTTGCTTCACAAAGAAAAATTTTGAGGTTACTTGCTTTTTTATATAGAATAATTGTTTGATTTCTGTATTTGGTTTTCAAGTACGGGATATAATGGATATTATACGTAAGTTTCAGCGTTCAGTGAGAAGCTCTTTTTGAGATAGACCCCGGGACAAAATAGAACTAAAACAGTGACTTTGGTGGCCTACCGAATCGTTATTTTCCAACATAGATTTTTAAAACCGCTGACATGTACGGGAGCCCCCTTAATATTTTCATTTTTATAATTTAAATGACTGGCTTTTGGCCGTAGGTTTACATATTCTATGAGAATTTGAAGTAATTTGCTTATATGGTTTAGACGCTAGGTGCCTCTGACAGACGGACGGACGGACAAAGTGCTGAACGACCCCAGTCTCGCTTCGCTCGATCAAATAATATTTGTAATATATTATATTGTTACATTTTTAAGAAAACTCTTAGTAAAATATGTAGTTTTTGTTCAAAAACCTATTTCTAGAATAAGTTCTTATTTATAAAGCAAGCTCTCGAGAATGTTTCATAGAGCTTCGACCGCAATTTTTTCATAAATGGCTACTCATAATAGTTCATCTTGCCTTAAAACTTGAATATTTGATGCATAGCAAGTATATCATTTGTATCAAGAAAATCTTACTTATTCCACTTTCTTTTAGAGGTTAGAACACAAATTTGTTAAAAAGGTTTGCAAATATAAGTGTTATTATATACAAAAAAGTTTGTAAATGAATATTTGTGTATTAGTTAGAAACAAACGAGCGCTTGGCAAATGGCGCAACCCATTTATTTTTTAAAACATGGAACTACAGCAATTAAAATGCACATTGCACGTTACACTAAACTGTGAAATTGTGCACTCAGTTGTACAATGGAACTTAATGTTCCCGTAAGCACGTGCCCTAAGCCGTAAAAATAACAACCACGGCGGCCGTTGATTGTTGAAAAACAAAACGCTACGTTTTATTTCAGCAGACAAACTGTACAAGGGGTAAATTGAAACGCGGTGGGTTGGGGACACGCGGCGGCAAGTTTGAGCACCGCTCGGGACTATTCGGGGATTTGTCGGACCCTCGTAAAACGTTCTTCGGAAACAGACGAGCTCCTAAAGGTTTATCTTATTTTGAAATGCTCCCGCACGAGAGATGACGCGGTTTTTACGACGAAAACGAGGGTTTTGGCGAGCAATGGAAGCGAGGTATGGAAAACTTTCTGACGCGCTCACTCTTTTAAAAGATGGGTGTAAATAATGGTTTCTGTAAGTGAAGTGATAATGATGGCTTGTTAATAGCCTGCATAACTTAATTGTAAATTCGGCCGATGATAGGGAAGATAATTGAAGCTATTAAATTGTTTGAACTGTTCCAAGAATTCCAATGTCCATTCTAACAGCTAGAGAATGTTGAAATTGTTCGAGGATACCAAACTGATATTCGAATTCCATTTGCCGTTACTTCGTTGTTTGACAGTATTATTATGTTAGGTAAAGATTCAACGATGTTTCTCGAGGCACGTTAAAAATAATTTATAACATTTTCGTCACGGAATTTCATATAACAATTGCAAATGCACTTGTAGTTCTGATGTCCATTCAGATATGTATGGCGACTCATCAGCAACGTTAGTCCGTACCTATTTGTAGCACAAACACTGGCTACGAATTTCGTAGCAGACTCAAATTATCGTTGAACATAAAACGTATAAAACTTATTTTTAGGGTTCCGTCTCAAAAGATAATAAGAAATAATTTATGTTCACTTCGATCTGTGTTTTAAGCTCAGAATCTTTTTCTCAAGAACAGTAAAGGTTTATGTTGAAATAACTAACAAATCTTGAATTCTACGATCCCTTGGATGTGTATTTTTGAAGAACGCCATCAAAATCAATTTCTAACACTATTTTGATATTCGCAAACTCACTCATAGAATTCGTCGGGAAGAAAGTTCTCACGGCAATCATTTGTACATGAAATAAACATACAAATACATAATCATCCTGTGATTGACTGAGGATCTTACAGCGAAAGATATTTTTAAGGCTTAAATATAAATAAATACACCGGAAACAATTTACTCTAATATACTCGTATCTACTAGTCGTTCGCGCTGAACTGAGATCTTGCGGCTACATTTTGCCTCATAGAGAAAAAGAGTGCCTCGACTTCAGACTTAAAAACAGTCGTTTATTAAAGTTGCAAATTTAAACATTTGTCATTTTACTTACTTACATTTAGAACACCCTGTCATATGAATCGTTTATGACACATGGTCCAAGAGGTAGTAATTGGTAGTAAAACAAAAAACCAGCTTTATATTAACAGCCCTGCAATAAATTTAAAGAATTATATTGTGCGTGCCGAAACCATACACATACCAAGCACATGGCGGGAGGGCATTTTTTCGTGCTCATCTGGCCAGCTACCATGCCCAGAAATAAAGTTGTAGTTCACCATCTTCAAGTACAATAATCAGTCGTTAAAATCATAAATTGTAATGGTTACAGATAGACCTGGCGTATTTACAAACCTCGACCACATCATCACTCAACGTTAAGTGAGATAGTGTTTCAACCGCTAGACTATCTAAGATGAGAAAATAACCTGGAACACAAATTTCCTTTTGAGAGAATTTCCGCACCTGGAATTGGATTGCGACACCCGCAGAGTAGAAAGCAGACATGAAATCAACTACGCTAGCGAGTCTGCAAATCGCCTGCGTCAGTGTTTATAGACAGTACCTACCACGGGCCGAATTCTAATTGATCCTCATAGTGACACAAGCTTTGGCTAGACTGGGACGGATATAAGTATTTTTCGGATTGCCAGCGACTAGGACAGAGGGTCTTGTCTCTCCCTCATAAACTAGTCTCAACAATGACATAACGATATAGTTTACCTACTGTGTGAAATTCCGACTCGTAATCTTTACACTTTTGACGTACAGTCAGCAATTAAAGTCAAAATTTTTGGCTTGAACCAAAGATTATAGAACTAACATAAGTCTTTTTTTTGTAACAGGACTTCTGAAATGGATGCTTGTTTTTTTACTCTTACGCTTTCACACTCACAGCCCTAAACTAAGTTCGATGAATTGTGTCGTGGGTATCGGAAACATTCACATCACACACACAATCACAACCAGAACTAACTTACATTAATAAATACTTGACATTTTTATATAGCACTAACACTTATAACAACACTATACACAAATACAATAACAAGGTTAACAATACATAATTATGAATGAAATTTATATACCTACAATCATTAATGAAGCGACTACCATAATAACACCTAGGTTAAGAAAATTATGTATTAGAAATTAAGAATGTTTTTTGAATGAAAAAAAAATGCGCCGCCGAGTTTCTTGCCAGGTTCTTCTCGAGATGGCTGTAATTTTGCGAATCTGGCAATGGATTCATTAACTTTCATGAGTGCCTCTTTGGGCCCCATGTGAATACACGATTTTGATTTGATTTGATTTGAAGCATATCTTCCTCCTCTGCTCTAAATTGTTGTGCCCAACAGGGTCTCTAATGAACTGACATTTATTTCTACCACCTATCTACATTTAGAGAATGCAATAAAGATTTGAATTTGAATATGACACAAATTTCCCTTGGGGAAAAAACTTGTTTCCGCCGGGAATGGAACCCACCAAACTTAGCCAATGGGCAGTAATTTTCCTATTAGTGCATGTGATTGGCTGATGCCACAGTAGTTGGCAGCAGTTGCGGACGACCAATCAAAACTACTGAATTGATGATTGAAAAGGTATATTGTTTTATGTGAAGTGCATTTTGTTTTATGAAAGGTACTAACAGACAATGGGTTATTTTATCAGTGTGTACAACGGTGATTGTACTGTCGACAACAGAATTAGCTAAACGTTGCTGATATTTTAAACCATATTCTATACATTATCTAAATCACATTTAAATTAAATTTAACAGTGCTGAGAAGTTTTAAATAAAAGCCTCGACCATACTGCCCGTTAGCTTAGTTAGGTGCGTATCCGCCTTCTAACCCTAGGTATAATCGGGTTTGACTCCCGGCAGGAACACAAGTTTTCTTCCCAAGGGAAATTTGTGTTTCTGGTTCTGGGTGTAATTGTGTATGTAATATAAACATCCCTGGCACCCACAACACAAGTCATTGAACTTATTCTGAGGATTTCAGTATGAAAGCGTATTGTTTATACGCAGTTTTTAAAAACATCTGTACCTTTTTTACCTACTTCATATTTCAGTAAGTGTGTATGGTGTTGTATCGCTTACATTTTGGAAAGTGTGCGCAGGAATTAAATTATTTGAATTCCTCTGTGCTCATTAAACCACAAGGCATACTCGTACTCATAATAATAAATCTATAATCTATAAATTTATGTTTGACATATCTTCAATTCTCTCGAAGTATTTTGCGTCTAAGTTCATCGTCCGTGCAGCGAAGGAGTGGAGAACTCATCGCTTACGTCTTTGTTCTTCGTACGGTGTAATCTGGGAGGTACTCAAGTCTAGAGTGAAAAGGTATCTTCTGGGCATGTTAAATCTTCGCGCGCATCGTTAATTTCCATTAACTTTTCGTATTGTTATTTTAAATACAATAAAAGACTTAAATGTATCTGTGCAATATTTTAATGTACAAATATAATAATATAGTTTATATTAATTATTTTCAATTACATATAGGTATATGCTAATAAAATATACAGTTTCACAAGGCGTTAAATGAACATGTTCAGAATCTGTACGAGAGCTGTCATATTATTATTTTCAATGGTGGCGTCATTCCTATTATTATTTTACTACAACAGCCCTCCTTCTAATGTCACATTTGTTCATTTAAATCTTTGTTAGACTACACAATAAATAAGTATACGAAAAGTAATTATTCGATACCTAGTACAGTTCCTCTTGATCATCGAGCGATAGGATTTATTCTGTAAAATAAAAATATTTCGTCACAACACAATCAAATTATGTAATAAAGATCAATGTTATTTAGACGTGAATAGGTATTTAGGAGCCAAGGATGCTACATCATCGGCCGCATAATCACTTTCCGTCAGATGAAATAGTAGTAAAATGTTTACCTATCTAGAATAATATATATATATATATAATGTTTCTTTATGGTAACTTTATAGGTAAGCGTATGACCGCAATCTCACCAGATGGAAAGCGATGGAGCGGTTGGCGGTGGAGCATGCTTACGTAGAAAATAGCTGCTCACAATAGACTGAGGCCTAAATTATATTCATAGTTCTTTCTCAGCTAGAGAAGCTATGCCATAATTTACAATGTTGGTACCTGGTGATTCTAGGACACCCAGTTTCATGACTACGTTTACCTTCACAGTTATTAGAGTAAATGCGAATTCCTCTGATCATTTCACAAAGTCATGTATGCGACCTATTAACCTATTAAAATATTAACATTACACGTGACATTTCGGCCTACCACGAGCGAAATACGCTATAGCTGCTACACACGTGTGAATGTTTGTTACCACGTATCACCGTAAATCGATTTCGATAAAATGTAGAATGTAAATACTTTAGTTACCGGAATAGCACATAGACTAGTTTTAAACTTAATAACCGCATGCGAAGCCGCAAAGAACGGCTAGTAATATCATTAAATAATGATTCCTTAACAATTCCAAATGGAGGTTATTAGAACTAGCTTAGTTTCTTTTTTAAATCTTGAAATTCCCTAAGTGTAGACGCTTGAAATATTTACAGAATATTAAGTTATATATTTACTTTAGAAATAAATAATAAACAAAATATATTTAAGGGGGGCTCCCAAACCACAATGTGATTTTGTTGCTGTTTTTATAAATAATGGTACGGAACCCTCTGTGTGCGAGTCGGACTCGCACTTGGCCGGTTTTTTTTATATATGCAAGGTAATGTGGAACGGTTTAGGTTGTTCTTTTTCATTTGTAAAAGTATCAACTCCAACCAGTGGGTTTCATAATAATACTACACGGGTAAAATGGATTTCTTAAAATAAGACATAATAACTTGTCTAAAAGAAATTTGCGTTGAACCAAGCGAATGGCGGTCTTACATATATTGAAACATATTATTTCTTAATTTGAGAAAAAAATACTTTTAAACTGACCATGCTTATTATTTTGTGTGTAGAAATTCGACACTTGGTCGTGTTTAATAAAGAAGTATTGTATTGTATAAACATAAAAAAGGAAACAAGTAAAATTAAAGAAAAAGAATCCCTTCTAATATTACAAATCTGAAAGTTTGTGTGTGTGAATGTTTTGTGCTCACACATTCACACACATGTTTGAAATGAGATCTCTGTAACTGCTAGGCGGATTTCGATAAAATTTTGTGAGCAAACAGCTAAGACCCTGAAATATTACATAGATTAGTTTTATTCTGAAAAACAGTCGATTCCCGTGTGAAAGGCTAAATTTGAAAATTGGTTGAAATTAGTGAGAGAGAGAGAGAATGTGGGAGTCTCTGTAACGGATTATCGAATTTCGATAGAATTTTATAAGTAGATAGCTTAGAAATAGAATATAGGCTAATTTTTATTTCGAAAGTAGTGCAGTGGACAGGTTACATAGTTAATTAAAGAAAATCTCGGAACAAAATTGTAAAAAAAAATAATTAATAGTTGTTGTTGATACAATGTATTGTTATAATTGTGTAAGTAGTATAATATCAACAGCTTGTCGGAACAAATAATCTAATATATAAAATTCTCGTGTCACAGTTTTCGTTGCCATACTCCTCCGAAACGGCTTGACCGATTTTGATGAAATTTTTTGTGCTTATCCGGTATCTATGAGAATCGGCCAACATCTATTTTTCATCATCATCATCATCACTTTTCATCATTATCAACGCGGGTGAAACCGCGGGGCGCAGCTAGTTATTATATACTATTCTAATATATTAAGGAAGGTGGTCTTTAAAACTAAATGTATTTTATACTTGCATGCAGAGATAAAAAGAAAATTTCGTTGAATATGTAATCGTTTTAATCCTGAATTCAGCGCCACAATTGTAAGAATTAAAAGCTGGCATTTTCCTCTTCTAAATTAAGCGAAAAAATACTTTCACTTTGTTTGGTTTGCTATTTGTAAAGACAAATAGCAAACCTGACTGAGGCCAGAAGCGCCTAAAAGTTTGGGCCTAGGAAGCGCCGCCATCATAATACATGGGAACGCTACCCACTGGTAGTGGGCTTGGGCACTGGAGTTACCTATAAGCTCGATATCTTGTAGGTAAATTAGGTCTTGGTTAAACCTTTTCCGCATACAAAAAGTCACATTTATGATTAAAAAAACTTTATTTTTAATGTTACTTTTTACGGTAATTGTTACTGTTTTTTTTATAGTGCCAAATAAATGTGTTTTCTTTCTTTCTTCTTTCTTTCTTTATTTAAACAAATGATTTTTTCAATAATTGTAATTTAAACTTATTTTATTAATGTTGTCGATGTCATTATTAGCAACTTTAATTATTTAGTAACATAGCTACTAAGACCTTCTTAACACTATGGACTTTGTCTGATTATTAAATGAATTGAATTGAATTGAATCTAGTGTTAAGGAGTTTTCAAAAATATATATATATATATATTTATATATATATATATATATATATATATATATATATATATATATATATATATATATATATATATATATTTTTTATATTGTGTCTAGACTTAGACTGAATATATTGTGTCACTACTTACATTAAGATCTTATATACATGTATTTTGGCAAATAAACGATTTGATTTCATTAGATATGATTTAACCTACATAACGTTTCCTTAGAAAAGGGGGTAGTCGGTGTTTTATTATAAATGTAGCCCGCTTATATGCTAATGTTTCGGTGTGTAAGATATCTAACAGATGAAATGTATAATAGTTAGTGATTTACCTACTTGAAGTTAAACATGCTATTGCGCGGACATCATAACTCTGAGAAAGTTTTCGCTCAATATTTTTCTATCCTCGTCAGTATTATCCGTCCACATGTTGATCCCATATCTTGGAACTTCTGACTCATCGTTTAAGGTCTTTATTTTCTGTAAGTTCTTGAAAAACGCCTGATAATGTCTCTCTTTATCTTCATCGTCTCTGTATTTCTTCTGGAATTGCTTGATAAAGTTTTCGAAGTAAGTACGTGCTTTGGTAAGGTCATAGTCTATTCTGTTTAGTTTTTTTGCGAATTCAGGTCTTTTTGGCTGCGAGCTGACCAGGATGATTAGGGATAGCAACGATAAGATAACTTTCAAATTCATCATTAATGATCGTGCAACTAGTGTACTGAACGATGAGCGTTTTTCGAATGCAACAATAAGAATATTGCTGTGAAACTTGTTATTTCTGGTGGTTCAGTTCATGCTGACTGACAACAATGCATCATTATCAATGTTTTAATTAACTGTTATCTCAAAAGCGTGATGAGTTTTCATCAACGTAAATTTGTATGCAATCAGATAATTATGTGATTGTTGAAAGTAACTGACATCTATCAGAATGAAAACGTGACCACTCGTTATGATAACACCAAAGTAACACATATTTTTTTATAATTAATAATACTCAGGAATTTCAATGCTTAATATTTTGAACCACCTACATTTTAAATAAGAGTCACGGTTATTTACGACATTTGTTTTGTTTAGACAATATCAATTAACTTTCAACCATTCCCGCTATAATTTTCATAATCCACATTTGTTTCAGGATGCAAGACACAGAGAGGCATGTTCGATGCTCGAGCGTAGCGAGCACAACTTCTTTTTACCTTAAGTTACAATCTATTTGAATACCTTGTTTTAATCTCTAAGTGATCTCTAAAGAGAAGAAAGTAAGAGATCTCTAAGTGACTTGGGTCGTTCAGCACTTTGTTCGTGCGTCCGTCTGTCCGTCCTTCCGTCCTTCCGTCCGTCCGTCTGTTAAAGGCACACGTCTTAACCACATAAGCGAACGACTTCAAATTCTCCTAGAATATGTAAAACTACGGCCCAATGAAATGAAATGAAAATACTAAAGGGGCATACATGTAAGTGGGGAGCAAAATATATTTTATTTTTTTATCTACCTTTGTATCAATGAAAAGGGTTTTTAAAGTAGAGTACGAAATCGGCTTAAAAAAAAATATGTTGGAAAATAACGATTCGGCAGGCCACCAAAGTCACTGTTTTTAGACCTATTTTGTCCCGGGGTCTATCTTAAAAGCGGATTCACACTGAACGCTGAAATTTACATATAATATCCGTTATATCCTGTACTTAAACAACCAACAAAAAACTAATCAGAATTCAAGCAATTATTACATAAAAAAAAATTGTAAGCAATTAACCTCAACAGTTTTACTCTATGGGGCAAAATGTAGGCGCGAGATCTCAGTTCGGCGCGATGGACTAGTTATTATTAATAATAGACCATAATTTCATACGTAGATTTGACGTGAAACCAATAACGTGTTAGCTTATTTCATAGCAAGAATAATTTACGAACCAATTTGCAAAAACCTATTAATTGTATTTTATTTCAAAATATTAAATATTTTTTTCTCGGCTTCTGAACCGCATGAGTGCAAATTTTTTAATAATTTTCTTATTAGGAGCATAGAACTACACTACGAAATAATGCATTCTTAAAAATGTTCCGTCTCTATCACCGACGATGTATGAGGGTGAGCGTTGATCATTTCTGTTCAAATGTTTCATATTGATTCAAAGATGTGATATTAATACTGTCTTAAACTTCTTCTTCTTATCGAGTCAATTGGTCAAACAAAAAATAAACAAAAATATATAAACTATATAATTTTTGCTAAATGCGTCGTAACAGCCTCGCTGGAGGCATTTGTTAAGTCTTCAGCTGTGCATTGTTTGGACATGAAGGACAGGACAATAGATGGGACATTGTCTGGTCCTGCGCTCCACAGATGCACCTATTGCGGGAATGGTCTATGTACCCCCACTTAGACAAGTTGTGTTTGCAGCGGCCAACCTAAGTTCTCAAGCGGTTTAGGGATTTCCATATTTGCCACTGCAGCTCATGGCCCGGTGGTATAGTCTCAGCATGTGGTATATAGTTAGAAGGTGTCTTAAACTGATATTAGAAAATCAATTTCATCTTTTGTAAAAGAAAAAAAAATTAAAAACACTTCTGACAGATTGTTTAAAACTAACACTCATATGGCTTTTAATATTATTAAATACTGTATTTTTGTCCCAAAATTTATGTATTCTTTAACATATTGTCTGCTTGTAACATAACACGGTCCTGGAGAGCATGGACAATATCGTTAATAATTCGAATTCGAATTTGAATTTTGACATAGATTCGTTTTTTCGATTGGTCGCAAACTTCTTTACCTGTAAGACTAGGCTTAGGTACACGTAAAATGTCTATTGTTGCATTACCAGCTACCTTGTCATCAGTTTATGGTACTTCTAAATTAGTCGTAAAAATACTTTTATATTGTTTGGGTTCTTTAAAAATAGCAACATGACTGAGTATACTTAATATAAATGATACGGCTTGACTCACAATTTAGGGTCGACTCTTGCGACCTTGGTTTCGGGGAGGTCCGATCCTCATCATCAGGCGAGTTCACGACGAAAGGTCGTGATCTTCAGGTGAACGTGAAACCTAGGTCGCAACAGTCGACCCTAAATCGTGATTCAAAGCCGTATCATTTATATAAAGTATAATGTGTCAATATCACGAAAACTTTAATAGTAAAACATGACTGAGGCCGAAAGCGCCTGGAAGATAGCGTGCCCAAATACCGAGCTCCAAGTTAGCTTATTTATTTAACTCTTTATTGCCCAAAAAAGGTACAAAAGGTGGACTTAATGCTAAAAGCATTTTCTACCAGTCAACCACTCATGGTTGAAAAACGAAGACTGTAGGTATGCATCAAAATTAATAAAGTGGTTTAAATATTAAAAGAATTTTTGTATGACTAAATTATATTTAAAAAAATAATAATTAAATAAGACTTAAATAAAATATATTTTATCTAAAAAAAAGAAAGAACAATACATTTACTATAATAGACGTAATACATAATTATGAATACAATATTATATAATACATAAAATATAATTATCATAACATTAAACTCATTGCAATTAATCGGGGTAATTCCGGTAGGTATAAGAGAATAGAAAAGAAATATATATTAAGTAACTGACGAAACATTTAGATAGTGTTCTTTCACACGCATTTTAAACGTTACCTTAGAAGAAACCTTTCTGATTTTTAGAGGTAATTGGTTCCAGAGTCGGACAGCCCTAACTTTGAAAGACTTGTCCAAAAATCCAGTCGTATGCATAGGAGTGGAGAAGACTAAAGCATCACTAGATCGTAGATCACGATCATGAGTGTCAGATAGGAAAGCAAATGAGTCTCTTAGATACGTTGGAGATTTAGGATCATTCAAAATTGAGAAAAGCAAGTTTAATATTCTTGCGTTCCTTCTATCACGGATTTTAAGCCATTTCAGTTTATTCCGATACTCAGAGATATGGTCAAATTTACGGAGACCATAAACAAAGCGGACACAGGTATTGAGTAAACGTTCTAACTTGTTCAACAGTTAGCTTATCCTCAGACTGTGGGATCGGCCGCTCTGTGAACTAGCACGAAAATATCTTGATACATGTCCTAGCAACAGAGAGCATGCTCTTCTTCTAGCAGTTTCTGTATGGCTTTGGTTGCAGGCCATCCTCTCTTTTAATATTGGTAAACTTATAGATCCATCTGCTTTCCGTTTCGCTATATAGTTTCGCTTGGGTGCTTGGTGCTACGTTGCATTGCTGTCAGTATGGTACTGCTGTTGACCGGCTTGGTCACTATGTGACGGCCTCTCGTGCCAGAAAAGCACAGACCAAATTTTCCGCCACGCCAGCCTCAGCGATATCCATCAGGCTTTTACCAGCGCCAATGTTATTTTTATAGAAAGTGTTTTTTTTTCTGTAACCCTACAGGTGAGGAATCATGCAGCAGCTGCTCGATCTATTATATTTGATGCCAATTAAAGATAACTGTGCAAACTAGTTATTTGCTTAACAAATTAATACATACCATTGTTTTATTCCATTCATTTATCTTCTTTTTATATGATGAAATCAGAAAAACGATTTATAACAAAAACTGTGTGCGGGCTCTCCTTGTTTAAACGATTAATTTTCTTTAAACTTTTGATAAACGCTTCGTAATGTAGCTCTTTGTCTGCATCATCTTTGTACACCTTGTTGTAATCCTTGATATAATCTTCGAAATAAGTTTGTGCTTTGTCAATGTCGTAGTAAATCTTCGGTGGGAGAGGCTTATCTAGCGTGCTAGCCAAAACAACCAGCGTAAACAACGTTGCGATAGCGAATAATCTCATCTTTTGTTACTGCACAATAGATTTACTGCACGATGACTGAACGTTAAATAATTTCAACGCAAATATGATCCCAGTATATATATTATGTTCACTTGGTTCCAATTCAATTTTTATTAGCTTTAGTCATTAGCATTTAGCTACCATAATTATCAAACGTGTATAGAATTTCCAGCTAACACGATGTAGTGTATTAGTTCGACCAATTAGTTTGATAACAATTTTTTTTTTTTTTCTAATATAATATTGTTACGAATTGACTTTACTTGACAAAAACCAACCGGAAGAGCAGGCTAAATTATCATGTTGGTTAGATCACATTCGCTAAATACATGTTCTTAGATAAGTTCAACAAAAATAATATATAGAATATAATATAAAAACGGATTAATTAAGGTTTGTCATTTTTAATAAAGCTTTCGATTCATTTAATGTATTCATTGAATATGGTACCAAAATCTCTTTTCCAATTGTTAGGTAGGGTATATATTCTTCTTACAACTTTTTTATACATAGTTAACTCTATAAAAATACTTTATGCTTATGCATATGGTATATTTATAGTGTTAACTATTTACTACTAATAGTTCCCCGCGGCTTCGCCCGCGTTAATTTTCGAAATATCATTAAAGCCCCAATTCCGTTACCAAATATATGAAATAATTATGAATAATAAAATAATTGAAATATGTTTCGTAAATGTTTCCTATATTTTAATAGTTATTCTACTATTCAAGGCGCAGATAAATCCAACAAATCAAAGATCTTTAAAATCGGTCCACCCGTTCTCGAGTTATAAGTGTTGTAACAAACGCGACTTTGTTTTATAATAATAATAATTAATTATATAGTAACTTTATACATAATTAATATATAGCTAATATTTGGAAGCGATGTTGGACCCGTAATGAAAATACGAAGACCAAAGACATGCATTCAATGTCATGTCTTTATAACTTCATTCTTCAATCATAACTTCTTCTTTTCTACCGACTTCACAAAAAAGGAGAAGGTACTCAAGTCGATTGTATATTTTTTTTTCATGTGTCCTCATAACATCGTTCCACGTGAACCGATTTTGAATTATTTTTTGTTTGCTAGGTGTTGCTTTCCAATTGGTCCCATTAAAATTTGATCAAGATCTGATCAGTAGTTATTGAGTTATCGTCAATAATGCGTGTTTAGTACATCTAATCTGATCAAAAGTCCGAAGATAAAGTGGTGAAGTCAGTTTTTTTTAAGAAAATAAAGTTTACTACATATTCATTATGCCATGCTTGACGTATGGTTTCCAAACATGGCCATAAAAGATATTTAATGAAATAAACGTATTTATTTTTGTTTGTTGGAGGTACTCAAGTCGATATTATTTGTGTATTACCTCATAACTTCGTCCCAGGTGAACCGATTTTGAAGTTTTTTTTTTGTTTGCTGTCTTGCTTTCCAATTGGTCCCATTTAAATTTGATCAAGATCTGATCAGTAGTTCTTGAAATATCTTCAATAATGGGTTTTAGTACATCTAATCTGATCAAAGTTCCGAAGATAAAGCGGTGAAGTCGGTTTTTTTTTAAGTTTTGCTTGCATTTAATTATTTAAGATTTGTTTCCCTTGAATTGGGGAAATTTATTTCTTACCATAGTTTGATTATATTTTTGAACGACTTCTCAAAAAGAAGTAGCTCAACGGAATATTGCTTTATAAATATATTTATATATATATTACGAATTTCATGATCTCCATATCACAACCAATTAGATGTTTTTATTTTTGGGAGCTTACATTGTTTTATGCTGGCTTAAACTAAAGTAAGAGATGCGAAAAAATATTAGTTATAAGGTGATTGTCCTAAGCGGGTTATATTTTTTGTTATTGGGCTAGGTTATTAGTCAAATCAAAATCAAAATCGTTTATTCACATGGACCCCAAAGAGGCACTCATGAAAGTTAATGATTCTATTGCCAGATTCGCAGAATTACAGCCATCTCGAGAAGAACCTGGCAAGAAACTCGGCGGTGCATTATGGCAGTCGCTACAAAGCGCTTGTGCAGTTTGCCTCTATGCATCCTTGTCATTAATATAGTCGATCGTTTTATAGTAAGCTTTCTTAATTAATGCCCGTTTTATTACAGATTTGAACTTTCCCAGTGGTAATTCAGTTACGATTTTAGGAATTCTATTGTAAATTCTAACCCCAATTGCCATAAAAGATTAATTCGTTTTGCTTAATTTAAATGCGCGCACTGTAATTTTATACTTAAATCTAGTATTAAGATTGTGTGCGTCGCTTCTTAATTTATATTTACCAATATTTTTGCGAACATGCATAATAATTTCAAAGATGTAAAGCGAAGGCATGGTAAGTATGATAGATAGATAGATAGATATATTCTTTATTGAACACCTTAAAATAACAAAGAACACAAATAGGAATGACAGTAAAAAATTATATAAGTGTAACAATAGGCGGTCTTATCGCTGAGAGCGATCTCTTCCAGACAACCTTTGGATGGAGAGGAATAACGCAATGTAATAGGACGTCGTTCTACGTTCATAAAAGATTAGATAAAAGAACAGTGATTAAAAACAGAGGATATATAAATAATAAATTTACATACACGTAAACAGATACCATATAATTATAAAATACTAAATATTTTTAAATATACAATACATACATATACATATATATACATATAATAAAATTATGTATGCCTGTTTCTTTAAAGAATTCTCTGAGAGATTCGCGCGGACCCATATCATATATTGCACGAACCGCTCTCTTTTGTAGATTAAAAATAGTTTCAACATCGGCAGCAGATCCCCATAGCAAGATTCCGTAACTCATCAAACTATGAAAATTTGCAAAGTTAACCAGCCTTGCCGTCGCTACATCAGTCAATTGTCTAATTTTACGGATCGCAAAAGCAGCGGAACGCAAGAACATCAATATGAGAACCCCACTGCAGTTTTGAGTCCATAGTCAGACCAAAGAAAACAGTTGTCTCTACAAGATCTAATTTGATGTTTTCAAGTGTAACATTTGCATCTACCAAAGGAACATTAGGAAGAGAAAACTTGATACATTTGGTTTTGCTAGCATTTAACTATAAGTTATTAGCAGCAATCCATTTCGAGACTAGATCTAATTCATAATTTACTTAATTTAATTCTACGTCTTTCCTTTTTGTTTTAAAAATAAGTGACGTGTCATCAGCAAACAAGACAATATCCAATGCTAGCGTAGTTGTCATATAAGGTAAATCATGAATATACACTAAAAATAGGAAGGGTCCCAATATTGAACCTTAAGGCACGCCAATTTTAACTGTAGACCCATCAGATGTCACACTATTAACGCCTGCTTTTTGTTGCCTACCCGATAAATATGAATTTAACAAATCAAGAGCAGTGCCACGTATTCCGTAATGGTTTAATTTGCTAATAAGCGTTTTATGGTCCACGCAGTCGAACTTCGAAAATTGGTGACTATAAAGTGTAATTCACGACACATTTTTATCGGTGATATCGTCGGCGAGGAAGAAGCCAACCCGCGCTGCTGCCGCTGAGCCTCCGCGTCGCTTCGCAGTGCCGCCGGAGAGTGTTCAATGCTTTTTCCGTCCGTCTATCCATCTAACACAAGGTAATAGCTGCTAAAACAAACAATGTTTTTACTAATTATGGCCCATCTATACTAATATTATAAAGAGGTAAAGTTTGTTTGTTTGTTTGTTTGTTTGTATGTAAAAGGTAATCTCTGAAACTACTGATCCGATTCCAAAAATTCTTTCACTAATAGATAGCTACACTATCAGTGAGTGTCATAGGCTATGTTTTGTTGGGATAGAAGTTAGTTATCAGTTCGAAATAATAATATTCGTAAGACAAGTCGGAGAAAAATTTGCTAAATTTCCGCTTTATCGGCGTACGCTGACTAAACAGTTAGACATAGGTGAATACAATGTACAGCAAAAATGTTGGCCTTCATGAGTTTTACAAAAAAGTCCGCGACAGCATATATCTAACATGTATGTATAGCTCAGAAAAAATACTTTTCTTTGTTAAAAATCTGAAAAAAAAGCGGCCTATGTTTAGTTGGCTTTTTGAGACATTCAGTATTAATCCTTATCAAAATAAACTATTTCATCATCTTACGTAGTTCATGTAGATACAATTTGCTTTTTACTGCATGTAATTTGGATAAATAGTCTATGAGAAATCGTGAAATTAGTTTCACGGGAGTCCCCCCGTGAACGGGACGGGTCAGAAATTTATCGACACGTACTACATATTCCTGCACATAAAAATAGCGGCTTCTATTTCGTTGCCTTTTCTTAAGTATTTAATATTAATCCTTATCAAAAAAACCTATTTCATCGGCTTACGTAGTTCACGTAGATGCAATTTGCTCTTCACTGCATATAATTTGGACCTATATATAGTCTAGGAGAAATCGTTAAGTTTATTTGAGGGTGAAAACGGTGGATCACAGAATGTAACAGTTACTGCGTAATCTGTAATACTTCTATGTTTTGAACCGACTTACATAAGAAAGAGGATATAAATTCGACTGTTTTTTTTTTGCTTAGTCGGTTATAACTTATCATTGAACTTTGAACTGCCCGCTGGAGTAGTTAGGTGGGCGTTTGCCTTTAATGCACCGGGTTTGATTCCCGGTGGGAACACAGGTGTTTTTCCACGGGAATTTGTGTTTCTGGTTTTGAGTATGTTGTCAATGTTGTGTGAATCTTGAATGTTTACAGCCCCACGATACAAGTCATTGAACTTAGTGTGGGGTTATGAATGTGAAAGCGTTTATGGGTATGTTTTTTAATATTTACTACCCGGCAGACGCCGGGCGGGTCGTTCCTGAACTTTGAACTGCTCGCTGGCGTAGATGGGTGCGCGTTCGCCTTCAAAGCAGCGGGTTCGATTCCCCGTGGTAATTTACCTAGAAGATTTCTTTCCACGGGAAATTTGTGTTCCTGGTTTTGAGTATGTTGTGAATGCTTTGTGAATCTTGGATGTTTACGGCCCCCCGATACAAGTCATTGAACTTAGTGTGGGGCTGTGAATGTGGAAGTGTTTATTTGTATATTTTTTAACCGGGCGACGCCGGGCGGGTCATTTTTTGAACTTTGAACTATCTACTCGCGTAAATGGGTGCGCGTTTGCCTTCAAAGCAGCGGGATCGATTCGCGGTGGTAACAGAAGTTTTCTCCCTACGGGTTTTTTTTTTTTTTAATATGTTGTGAATCTTGGATGTTTACGGTCCCACGCTACAAGTCACTGAACTTAGTGTGGGGCTGTGAACGTGGAAGTGTTTATGTGTAGATTTTTTAATCGGGCGACGCAGGGTGGGGAATCTTTGAACTTTGAACTACCCACTGGGTAGATAAGTGCGCGTTCGTCTTCAAAGCAGCGGATTCGAATCTCGGTGGGAACACAATAACAAAAGTTTTTTCCCCACGGGAAGTTTATGTTTCTGGTTCTGGGTATGACGTGAATATTGTGTTTGTGGTGTTAATGTTTACGGCCCCGCGACACAACTTATAGTACTTTTACAGTGGGGCTGTGAGTGAGAAAGCGTTTATGTGTAAGCTTTTGTTTTCCCGGGCGACGCCGGGCGGGTCGGCTAGTAGCTTATAATGGTGGTTAAAATGATATTATGTGAAAGGTATCATTGAAAAGACCTTTGCAAATAAAATATTGTAGGCGCAAGGTTTCACAAAGTCGTTTCAAAATGTAGACGTATCTATCTTCTTTCTAAAGAGCTAAGAATCTGGCTGTTTTATTGATGTGCCTATGTTTTACTCAAGTTTATATCGGCAGCTATCCTTGAGATCGTTTCATTCTAGTTCTTTTGTGTTTACGTCGAGCTTGATATAGTTATCAAACGCTGACCCGCTAATCAGAGTTAAAAAAAGATTACGTAATTTACAAAATATGAATAAAAAAACCATCGAGTTGGAGACAAAACCAGTTATAAAAATGGTTATAAAAGGCAATTTTAAAATGTATACCGTGTTTTATTGAAATAGTATAGTAGCCCTATATAAAGCTTACTAATAACAAATTGCTTGAAATTGAAAAAAAATACCCGACTACAAACAAAACAAAAGAAAACAAGCTATTTCTTGATTTTATTCATATAGCATTAGCCATGCTAGGCAGAACTATGGTGATAAATTTAGAAAGGAAAAAGCTATTTCTTCCTTATTTAACACGAAGAGTGCAATTTGCATTGACATATATTATTATGAATACCTGGATGATCGTAATTTTTTTTTGTAAATGACGTTTTCTAAAAATAAAACCTAGCTAGATCGATTTTTCGCCTCCGAAACACCTTGCATACTAAATTTCACGAAAATCGTTGGGACCATTTCCGAGATTCAGATTATATATATACATAAATACAAGAATTCCTCGTTTAAAGGTAATAGATTAAAGACCGTAGGCCGGTTGTCGTCAATACCTCATCAAGTACCAAGATGAGACCGATATCATAGTACAAACATAAGAAGTATCTTATCTTCATAGAGTTGTACGTGCCTCAGCACGCACACTATGATAACTTACAGACCCGACTTAGCCGGCAAAGCCAACACGAGTCGAGGCCGCGCCCGCGCTCGTCGTCGTCGTTTCGCCGTGTTTGCGCCATTAGAACCACGCATAGAAATAATTATACATTTTATTTTCTCCTCATATCCTGGAGCGTTATATAACGTTCCAGGATATGAGGAGGCAACCCTATTAATTTATGTAGTACACGATGAATGTTATCAAATGTACCATGTCCCTTCTTGTACCATGTCTTCTTACATGCAGTGTAGTCTTTAGGGACTGCCGATAGAAATGAAAACTAAGTAACTTGTGAATTGTATCGTCGCGTCGTGCTATTAGAAAGCGTTCGGTGACGATGACGCGAGTTCCATGATTTTTGCTCAACGCGCCTAAAGAAGTTTTCACTTCAAAAATGTTTTTATTGATTCAAACAAAATCCACAGCTCTTTAAATTATTACTTATTAAAGTTATAGTAAAACGAATAGCCAATAACCAATTTTCATTTTGTAGGTTTCTAGTCGTTCGCGCTGAACTGAGATGTCGCGCCTACATTTTGCCTATTAGAGAAAACTTTTTGAGGTTACTTGCTTTTAACTTTTTTTCTATACAACAATTGTTTGATTTCTGTATTAGTTGTTCGAGTACAGGATATATCGGATATTATACGTAAGTTTTAGCGTTCAGTGTGAAGACGCTTTTGAGATAGACCCCTAGACAAAATAGACCTAAAAACATTGACTTTGGTGGCCTACCTTTTTTTTTAAACCGGTTTCGTACTTTGTTTATCAAGCCAAATACCATACAAGGGTAGATAAAAAAATAATAAATATTTTGCTCTCTACTTACATGTATGAGAGCCCCATTAATATATCCATTTATATAATTTTAAATGACATTTTTGGCTCTTGGCCGTAGTTTTACATATTCTGTGAAAATTTGAAGTCATTCGCTTATATGGTTTAGACGCTAGATGCCTCTGACATACGGACGGACTTAGAGATCTCGCTTTGCTCGATCAATTAATTAATAAATTAAATAACATTGATCAGCTTTTTGTTCCTGCACAAAATGCTACAGGCTAGGAACAGGCAACCCTGATTTTTTAGGATAACTGTTACACACAACACACTCATATCAGTATCATCTTGGTACTCAATGAGGTAGGGTTAATAACAACCGGCCCACGGTATATTACGGGTTGTGGACATCATGCATATCATGCATTCACTGTAAGCATGAGCTTATATAGATGGATAAATAAAAACGCCAATAACTTAAGCAGCATCAATGCAAATACACATATAATATATTTCAAGATTTACATTTTTTTAATTTTCGAAGTAAGTGTCCTTTTGCGCTAAAAAGTCTGATGTTGCGGACGACATGTCGATGTATACTAGCCTGAAAAAAAACCATTAATGAAACCAAAGAAAATCAATTACAAATGTAGAAAATAATATAAACACAAGCAAAGGCTAAAAAAGCCGCCTTCACCGCTTTATCTTCGGTACCCTTAATCAGATTAAATTAATTAAACACGCATTATTGGGAAAAACTCAAAACAACTGGTCTGATCTTGATCAAATTTAAATGGGACCACATGGGAAGAAACAGTTTTCAAATAATTAAATGCAAGCAAAGCTTAAAAACCAACTTCACCGCTTTATCTTCGGAACCTTAATCAGATTTCATATATTAAACATGCATTATTGACGATAACTCAAAAACTAGAAACAGATTTTGATCAAATTTCAATGGAACCACATAAAAAGCACCAGCTTTCAAATAAAAAAATAATCATCAAAATCGGCTCACAACTAAAGAAGTTATAAGGTAACTTTTGAAGTCGGTTAAACGAGAACATCGTCAAAGTAGTCCACAAAATAGGCATTATTGACGATATTTCAAGAACTACTGATCAGATCTTGATCAACTTTAAATGAGACCAATTAGAAAGGAACATCTCTCAAACTAAAAAAAATATTCGATATCGGCTCACGTGGTAAAAATACAGTAGTTGATTCGAATAGGAAAGTAAAATTTGTTGCAATATTTTTAAATTATACTTTGCCCGCCTAAATCAAGTTAAAAAGTTCCCTGTGTGTTAATCCTGGGTAGAAACGAAGTACCTGCATTTACAATTTTACGACACAATCCATTGCCGCAATAGGTAGACCAACCTATACAATGACATACAATATTCATCTGTACTTCTTTTTTCATACTAGATACAGTCTAAGAGCTTACTACAGGCCAATGAGCTTGTAAGTAACTTAAACTCTACCAATGGGTGCACCAATCATTCTGGCGACATTGTCTCTGAATTCTAATATTAAAATTGCAAAGGAGACAAATAGGTATTCATCCCATGTCACCTCAAACATGCACTTTGATAAGTTTTTGAAAATAGAATGAGCTAGCGGTCCCTTGTAGTTCTTTGCTTATAAGCTATCAATTCAATATGATAGAGTAGTGATTTTTTTATCTTTAGACTGATCAAGTAAACAAAATCGAAACTCTCAAAGTTAACCTGTATGCTTCAGCATTAATCAATTATCATTTTTAAATCAACCATGAATTGAAGCAGTTATGCTTTAATTGTAACATAATATTTGACATTCGAGCCCACAAAGCTGAAAAAATATTTTAAATGATTTAACTGATAATATATATTGAAACAAAAGCAAAGCACCCAGCAGCATGTAGACCGTTCGAAAAAAAAAACGTGTTGTATGAAAGATAATTAAACGCAAGCAAAGCTTAAAAAACTGACTTCACCTCTTTATCTTTAGAACCTTGATCAGATTTGATGTATTAAACACGCATTATTGACTATAACTCAAAAACTAGTGATCAGATCTTGATCAAATTGAAAGTGAATGGGACCACATGGAAAGCACCAGCTTTCAAATAAAAAAACAATCATCAAAATCGGCTCACAACGAATAAAGTTATCAGGTAACTTTTGAAGTCGGTTAAACGAGAACATCGTCAAAGTAGTCCACAAAATAGGCATAATTGATGATATTTCAAGAACTACTGATCCGATCTTGATCAAATTTAAACGGGACCAATTAGAAAGCAACACCAATCAAATAAAAAATTTTTGAATTCGGCTCATGTGGAGAGAAGTTATGAGGTAACACACATAAAAAAAAATACAGTCAACTTAAGTACCTCCGCCTTTTTTGGGAAGTCGGTAAAAAAACCGACTTCATCGATTATATTTCGGTTTTGGCTTGACTGATTTCAAGAAAAAAAAATATGGGACCACCTTTGAAGTATACTCTACCAAACAAAAAAATATGAATAATCTCGATTAATAATCAATTCATAATTGGCGGAGATATCGCGTAACATATATAAAAAAAAACACAGTTGAATTGATAACCTCCTTTTTTGAAGTCGGTTGAAAAGGAGCTCCCTCATAAGTAAATCGTTAATATTTTTTATTCGGTGCCGAAAACATTCACATCACTCACAATCATGCTCAGAACCAGAAACATACATTTTCCTCGGGGAGAAAAAATGTGTTTCTACCGGAATTGGAACCCGATACCTGACTCGATAACTGATCAAAGGTAAACGCGCACTCAACCAAGCCAACGGGCAGTCCAACTTTTAAAACTTATCGCAGACATTATATGTTCCATTGGTCTTAATAATTATGCCTATAGGTAAAACTTATTTTATTCATAATATATAACAGAATAATAATAAAGATAGGGTGTCATTTCAAGATAACATTACTTATTTACCAATTCTACCAAAACCATTATTTATCTTCTTAGATAAGTTCGGAATTCTTAGTAAATTTTGCAGAATGTACATATTTTAAGTTGTAATCCAGTTTAAAACCCAATGTAGATTTATAAGTTCTATTACATTTTTGATCATGATACATCAAAATAATAAAATAATTGATATTGAAAACATACCACTAATAGGTCCGAATCCATGCAAAGTCTTTGACTCCTTTTCAGTGTAGTCAGCAAATTGATTTATACCAAAGACTGCACCATCAAACCTGTTCTGTTCATTTATACTGTATAAGTTTTTGATAAACGCCTCGTAATGCAACTCTTTATCTGCATCGTCTTTGTATACCCTATTGTAATCCTTGATGAATTTTTCGAAATATGTTGGTGCTTTAAGGATGTCGTAGTATATTTTTGGTTGAAGAGTAGACGACTCTACCGCGCTAGCCAAAACGACTAGCGTAAACAAAGTTGTGATGGCGACTAATCTCATCTTGTGTTCCTGAGCAATTATGTGTTTACTGCACGATGACCGCTCGTCAAATAATGTTTACTGCAATGTGAGATCAGTTTATATAACTTGGTTCCGGTTCAGTTTAATCCAGATTTATTAATCGACTGAATCGATTGGAATGCAATTGAATGCAATTTAATGAGCTGTCGTGTCTAATGTGCATAGAAATACCTGATTTATGTGAATTTGTTTACGATAAGGGTGATACTGTGTTACCAATGAATAATTCATTTACAGGTGGACAAAACAAAGCGGATATATTTCACTCTCTCACCTGATTGTAAGCGATGATATGTTCGCTATTTGATATTCTTAATATTAAATGTAACTACACACTACTTTTCTTCTAAGGTAACGTTTAAAATGCGAGTGAAAGAACACTATGTAAATGCTTCGTCAGTTACTTAATATATATTTTTTTTTCTATTCTCTTATACCGACTGGAATTACCCCGATTAATTGCAATGAGTTTAATGTTATATTAATTATATTTTATTTATTATATAATGTTGTATTCATATGTATTAAGTCTAGTATAGTATTTGTATTGTTTTGTTTTATTTAGATATATCTTTTAATTTAATTTAGTCATACAAAAATTCTTTTAATAGTTTCATATTTTTTACCACTTTATTATTTTAGATGCATGCCTACAGCCTTCGCTTGTCAACCATGAGTGGTTGACTAGTAGAGAATGCTTTTAGCGTTAAGTCCACCCTTTGTGTCTTTTTGGGCAATAAAGAGTTAAATAATAAATACACAATAAAATAATGGGAATAATGAAAAAGAACTCGGGATCAAGTTCTCAACATCCTAGCTTTTCCAGAGGGCCATGCAATTACAGAATTAAACGTATTTAGGAGAACAGGCCGGATGATCAAACACTCATAGTATCCACCTGCAAGCGTATTCTGTATGAAAGATGGGCGTCAAAAGCTGTCAAAAATGACAACAACTGTCAAAAATTACATAAAATTGTCAAAAATTACATAATAGCGTCAAAAACCAAGCCGATTCAACAAACGAAAGGAAAAAATGAAACAAAGAGAATACAATACATAAACCACAGCATGAAATTCGCTCACGCTGCTACTAGTGACGAAATTGTCTATGAATTACGTGTCCTTTTTATAGATATTTTCATGGCAGTGCACCCAAATTGGGAAATTTACCAATTGATTAGGTGAACAATACTTATAGCATATTTACAGCTATAGTAAAGTAGAAACGTGAGCGTTCCTAATCCCATGCTCTGTGATAACAAAAATACAGAGCATATATTCAGCACCACGTGGACAGTTTAAAATATCAGAGATTTTGCTGATGTCAAATAATTTCTTTTTTTGTTTTTTTTTGTGACTGGCTAGTGTTTGACCACTATCTCACCTGATGGTAAGTGACGATGTGATCGAAGCTGGTAAACATACTAGACCTGGAATACGCAGGCTCTCAAGGATAACTGCCGGAACACCGTATTTGGCTTGGCGGCAGACTTTCAACTTGATGGTGGTAAGCTACTTTGGTAGCAAGCCAGGCGAGCAACTCACAAAATGCTCTACCACCTCTCAAATGTTACACCTCTTAAATCTTACAGGCCCTATATTCAATTAATAATAATTTAAACATTCGGTATTTCTCTATTTATACTTTTTCCAAGATAATATAATTACTCTTTCTCTTGAGTGTTTAAGTTTTCAGATACTGACATTAACAACAATCAAAGAATCGATTTTTAGTTATGACAATTGAAAGTTATTTTAAGTTTTTTATTTTCGTAATGAGAGTAAAAAGCGACGATGCGGTAGACAATGAGGCAGGTAGTCAATTTGATAATGTCAGGTTATTTTATGTTCGATATTAAACGGTCAGTGGGTAAAAACTGAATTGGCTAATGATAACTACCTGACTGATAGACTAGATGCCTTCAAATTCAAAATAATTTATTCACATGGGCTCCAAAGAGAGGCACTTATGAAAGTTAGTCATTAGGATCACGTGGAACTAGGACTAAGTGCACCTTGTTCCAGGTAAGTTTAGTACGTTCTATCTCTATCATGCATTGCTGACATAAAAATCAAAAACAATCCAATGGCCCGTTGGCGATTGTTTGAGTTTTATTTTTGTGTCAAGTTATTTTTTCTGTACCCCTATAGGTAAGGAATCACGCAGTAGCAGCTTGATCTAGTATATTTGATGTCAACTTAAGATAACTGTGCCAACTAGTTAACACCTACCATTGTTTTATTCCATTTATTTATCTTCTTTTTTTATGATGAAATCAGAAATCTTATTTATCACAAAAACTGTGTCCTTGTTTAATCGTTTAATTTTCTTTAAGCTTTTGATAAACGCCTCGTAATGTAGCTCTTTGTCTGCATCCTCTTTGTACATCCTGTTGTAATACTTGACATAATCTTCGCAATAAGTTTGTGCTTTGTCAATGTCGTAGTAAATCTTCGGTGAGAGAGTGGGCTTATCTAGCGTGCTGGCCAAAACAACCAGCGTAAACAAATTATAAAAATTTACCTCTTGAAGAATTTACCTAAGAAATGGCTTTTAAAAAAAACTCTCTACACAGTAAAGGAATACTTTAAATGTACAAATATTATTGCACCCAAATCCCATAGATATGTTTCCGATGTTCGACTGCGTAACGGTATACGTGGAACTGCTCTTGATTTGTTAGATTCATATTTATCGGGTAGGCAACAAAAAGTAGGGGTTAATGGTGGGACATCTGACGGGTCTACAGTTAAAATTGGCGTGCCTCAAGGTTAAATTTTAAGACCTTTCCTATTTTAATATATAAAAATAATTTACCTTATATGACAACTACGCTAAGCATTAGATATGGTGTTATGTGCTGATGACACGTGACTTAATTATTAAATGAAAGATCTAGTCTCGAAATGGTTGCTGCTAATAACTTATAGTTTAATGCTAACAAAACCTAATGTATCAAGTTTTTTCTTCCTAATGTTCCTTTGGTGCAAATGTTACACTTGAAAACAACAAATTAGGTCTTGTAAAGACTACTATTTTCTTAGGTCTGACTCTCTCTTAGGGTCTGACTGTCTCTTAGGGTTCTCATATTGATGTTCTTGTGTTCCGCTGCTTTTGCGATCCGTAAAATTAGACAATTGACTGATGTAGCGACGGCAAGGCTGGTTTATTTTGCATATTTTCATAGTTTGATGCGTAACGGTACTGTAGAGATCAGCTACCGATGTTGAAACTATTTTTATTCCACAAAAAAGATCAGTTCGTGCAATCTATGTAAGGGCCCGCGCAAATCTTTCATGGAATTCTTTGAAGAAACAGGCATACTTACTATGCCTTCGCTTTACATCTTTGAAAATATTATGTTTGTACAAAAATATTATTTAATATAAATTAAGAAGCGACGCACACAACCTTAATGCTAGATATAAGTATAAAATTAAAGTGCGCACATTTAGACTCAACGAAACGATTTTTTTTACCGTTTTAAATTAAATTCTTAAAATTGTAACTGAATTACCATTGGGAAAATTAAAAAAAACGGTTGACTACATTAATGAAAAGGATTCATGGCAACAAACTGCACAAGCGCTTTCTAGCGACTACATAAATATAATTATGTATTAGTTTTAAGAAATGATAAAAAAATGAATAAAATAAAAAATGCACCGCCAAGTTACCTGCCAAGTTCTTCTCAAGATGTTTGTAATTTTGCGAATCTGGCAGTAGAGTCATTAACTTTCATAAGTGCCTCTTTGGGGCCCATGTGAATTAACGATTATGATTTGATTTGATGCCTACCCAAAATTTTGGAAAAATGTAAATAGTCATTTATTTATGTAAGCCAATGTTGCACGTCCGCAAGGACAAACTGTTTAGACTATATTTTAAATTAGTTTTTGTAATACATTTTTATATGTATCTATCTTCTTTCCAAAGAGCTAGGAATCTAGCTGCTTTACCGACGTAACTCTGACGTCTCACTCTAGTTTATATCGGCTATCTTTGATATCTAGTCATTCTATTTGTATTGAGTTTGCCTTGAAATAATCATCATTTACCATTAGGCTATATAGTGGTCAAATGCCATAACCCATCAGAGGTAAAAATAAGGTTACCTACGGAAGATCGGCCGCTTCATCAATTTCCATCATGTGCAATTGTGATCAAATGCTTGCCTATAAGGCATAAAAAAAATACATAATATAAATCAAGATACCATCGAGTAAGAGACAAAACCAGTCCGTTCGAGTTATAAATATAGTCATTTCACCGGAATAGTACAGTCCTATATAAAGCTATTAATAACAAATTGCTTGCAATTGAAAAAATAACCAGACTACAAACTAAACACAAGAAAACAATCTATTATTTCCTTATTTAACAATGTTGAATACATTTTTGAATATATTATTATTATTGCGGATCGTGCATTTCATGCATTTACTGTAGGCATAGGGTTATATAGATGGATAAATTAAAACGCAAAAAAAAACTATAACGTCAATGCAAAAAACATATATATTTCTGATTTCAAATCTTACAAGCATTACTAAAAGTTTTTCAATTTTAAATTTTCGGAGTCAAGTGTCCTTTTGCGCTGGAAAGTCTGATGTTGCGGACGACATGTCTATAAATGCTAGCCTGAAAAAAGACATTAATGAAACCATAGAGAAACAATTATAAATATACAAAATAATTTAAACGCAAGCAAAGCTCAAAAAAATAGGCTTCACTGCTTCATCTTCGATTAAAAAAAAACTTTTGAAGGAGCTCGTTTCATGTTATCAGTTAAAACATTTTAAATACCTTTTTTAGCTTTGTTGGCTCGAATTTCGAATATTATGTAAACAATTGAAGCATAACTGCTTCATACATATTTGGTTTAAAAATGATAATTCATTATTGCTGAAGCATACAGGTTAACTTTGAAAGTTTTTATTTTGTTTGCTTGATTAGCAAAACTAACGATAAAAACATTTACTACTCTATCATATTGAATTGAAACTCTTATAAGCAAAGAACTATTATAGTTCTTTGCTTATAAGAGTTTGAATTGTTTACATAATATTCGAAATTCGAGCCAACAAAGCTAAAAAAGGTATTTAAAATGTTTTAACTGATAACATGAAACGAGCTCCTTCAAAAGATTTTTTTTAAATCGGTACACGTAACACACAATCAGTAACATGCATTTTCCTCGGGGAGAAAAATTATGATTGTTTCCACTGTTTATGTTTCATGATATATTCATTCTATTTATGTTATTAGAGTTTGATTATTATTAAGATGGTGTTTAATACTTAGTCTGGGTCTGTAAATGTAAAAGTGTTGCATAAAAAAATATACATAATTTTCAAAAAAACATGTTCATTATTTTTGAACTTATAGCGATGATAAAAATGTATATTTGAGTAGTTTAGGCATTTAAAAAAAAAAAATGTTTTTTTTGCCATGGTTGGCCTCTTCACGCTGTAACGGCTAAACAAATTAGGATGACATGCGTAATTAACATAGCTTATACCTAGGATTAACGCATAGGCTACTTTTTAACTTGATAAACTCGGGTGGAACCGTGGGGCACGGTTAGTACCTAATATAATTATTTCATCTCAAGCTATCATTTGAGCACTATTTCACTTGATGCTTAGTGATGATGTGAATGGACGGTAATTGTTACATTCCAATTATCTAAATAAAATAGGTATAGGTTATTTCATTTTAAATAAAATATATAAAATAGTAGAAATTTGACATCGATTAAAAATAGCATGACTAATTTGTTGATACTGAACACATACCACTTATATTAGTTCTGATTCCTTCCATCTCCTTGAACTGCTTTTCAGTGTAGTCAGCAAATTTATTTATACCAAAAACTGCGTTTGGATTTTTCCTGTTACTATCATTTGATTTCAATAAGTTTTTGATAAACGCCTCGTAATGCAACTCTCTATCAGCATCGTCTTTGTATACCCTATTGTAATCCTTGATGAATTTTTCAAAATATGTTGGTGCTTTAACGATGTCGTAGTATATTTTTGGTGGAAGAGTAGACGACTCTAACGCGCTAACCAAAACGACTAGCGTAAATAACATTGTTATGGCGACTAATCTCATCTTGTGTTACTGCGCAACGATGACTGTGTTTACTGCACGATGACCACACGTCAAATAATCTTGACTCCAATGTGAGATCCGTTTATATTCCTCGGTTCAAGTTCAAAATCAATCAATCAATTTATCAAAAGTATAGAAGTATAGTTTAATGTAATATATTTAAGTTTTAAGTAAGTATATATTTGTTATGTTGAATAAATCTTGATATAGAGTATAGACATTCCAGGTCATTGATTACCGAGCGAATCGACTGAATTATAACTTTTAATGAGCTGCCATGTCAAACGTGTATAAAATGACAGGTAATGTGAATTAGTAATCGATTAGAGCACATCTGACACGCGTTTATGTTGTATGACTTAATGAATTAATTACCAATGTTTCATGCATGTATAGGTGGAAAAAACGAACGGGATATTTTCCACTCTCTCACGTAGGTAATGGTAAGTGATAATGTAGTCGATATTTGATATTTTTATATTTAATGTATGTATTCACCGCTTTATCTTCGGAACCTTGATCAGATTTAATGTATTAAACACGCATTATTGACTATATATAATTCAAAAACCACTAAACAGATCTTGATTAAATTTTCAATGGGACCACATGAACAGCACCAGCTTTCAAATAAAAAATAGTCATCAAAATAGGCGCACAAAGAAAGAAGTTATGAGGTAACTTTTGAAGTCGGTTAAACGAGAACATCGTCAAAGTAGTCCACAAAAATAGGCATTATTGACGATATTTCAAGAACTACTGATCAGATCTTGATCAAATTTAAATAGGACTAATTAGAAAGCAACATCTTTCAAACTAAAAAAAAAATTCAATATCGTCTCACGTGGAGAGAAGTTATGAGGTAACACAAATAAAAATAAAAACAGTCGACTTGAGAACCTCCTCCTTTTTGGGAAGTCGGTAAGAATAATAGGAATTATGAAAAAAAAATTGCTAACAAACCATGAAGTTACTTAAGCCCAAGCGTATTTATTCACCTCCCTCGACCTAGTAGACGAGATTAGTTAACTTCCCTTATGTTTACAAATAAAGACTACAATTAACTATGTTGAAATCATGATTCCTCCTATCTTCCCTTTTCCAGAGGACCATGCCATGACAGGTATATACGTATTTAGTAGAACAAGCCGGATGATCACGTACTTTGTGACTTGACTTGCCGCACTTAGTCAAACATTCATAAAGTATAAACCTGGTCTTCCAATGGGATCGTACAGATGAGATAGCCGCTAGCACCATCTCACTTGTTTGGTACTTAACATGCTCCGTCATTTCACTTACATCTAAGCTTCTGGCTTAGTCCAATGTATTCAGAGTCCGTCATTGTTTTATTAGAACAGGCGCAAAGATCACATACTTTTGTGACTAGACTTGCAGTACTAAGTTAAATATTCATAGTATCTACTTGGTCTCCCATTGAGTCCTCGCAACGCAACATCTCGCTTGCTCTCGGCGCTCAACATTTCACGTCATCACCCACACTAAGTATTATACACCATCTTTAAATAACATAAATAAAATTCAAGTTCTTTATAATATACTCATAAACCGGTGTAAAAGGCCAGAATTTGACCACTACCTCACATGAGTTTAGTGATGATGTTGTTAAGGATGGTAAATGTTATATTCCAATTATCTAAATAATAGAGGTTTATATTGTTTGATTTAAAATAGAAAATAATAGCAAAAAGATTTAAAAAATACTATATCAATTAAAGATGCATGACTAATAAGTTGATACTGAACACGTACCATTAATAGTAGTTTTGATTCCATCCAACTTCTTGAACTCCTTTTTGGTGTAATCTGCAAATTGATTTATTCCAAAAACTGCGTTTGGATCACTCCTGTTATCCTCATTTGATTCCAATAAGTTTTTGATAAACGCCTCGTAATGCAGCTCTTTATCAGCATCGTCTTTGTATATCCTATTGTAATCCTGAATGAATTTATCGAAATAAGTTTGTGCTTTATCGATGTCGTAGTATATTTTTGGTGGAAGAGGAGGCGGATCTAACGCGCTAGCCACGACTAGCGTAAACAACGTTGCTATAGCGATTATTCTCATATTGTGTTGTGCAATTGGTTCCCTGCACGATGCTCATTAAATAATCCCAACACAAATAAATCCTATATCATTAATAGAATAATAAATCCTAGTTTAGATAGATAAGATAGATAGATAAACTCTTTATTGAACACCTTAATTAAGACAAGAAACAAAGCAAAATAATTATTTAGTTTACATAGATCATTCTCGACTCAAATCACCAATCACATTAATCGTGATTTGTTAATTTAAATAAGCTACCACGTTAAATATGTGGAGAATTTCCAGTTCATTGTTTTTTTTTTATTGAGCGGGTAGAAATGCCTGCCACTTCCTTTCCTTCCCAGGGGTGAAGAAAAGGGGTGTGTGTGGCTCGAACCCACTAACACCCCCGTGAGCAGTCCATCGCCGAGGTGGGGCAAGATAGGGTCGCGCTAACAGTCACTATCTTGCCCCGGCGGTAGGCCCGAATATAAACCGGGCCACTGCGCCCATGGAGCGGAGACCTTGCTCACCAAGGCCACCCCCCAGACGTGTGGGGCCGTGCAAGCCGATGGAGAGGAGCCCTGACTCTCCACCAGTAACCCCACTACAGAAGAGGAGAGAGAGAGAAAAGTTAATTGATACTGCAGCAACACCTCTTAACACCAGAGACTGTTAAGAGGTGTTGTAAGGATAGAGTCCATCCCCGTCAACTTTGCTCTTTTTGTCGCCAATGCAGGCCCGTTCAGTAGGTGGTAAGCCTATATATTTTCAAATGAGGCAGGATTGGCCGATGCCGGAGTCTCATAATCCAGATTTATAAGCTAACATATAATACAATAGTTCAAGTTTTTACTCTCACAAGTCACAAAAATCAGCCATCCCCTAGTTACCATCGTTTCTAAAATATAATTATTATTAAGGCGTCTAAGCATAAAGCGGCGTCTACTTCTAACGTAAGAGATGACCGTCGCATGTTTAGACAAGCCTGTTGATATTATAAAAAATAATTATACTAACGAGCCTCCTAGCGTTGACTATGGCTCCGCTAAAACGCCTATGGTCCGGGATTAGACCCGAAAATTTAAATAAATAAATGCAATTATAATAATCTTTATTTATACTTTGAAGATCTTAAAACTAGGAGAATGTTTATCATAATAACAATAAATACCCACAGCTTAAGTTCATAAAGCACTTCAAAAATGTATACAAAGGATATAAGAGACACAACTAAATGTATTATTATTTTTGAATATTTTTTTCAACCAGCATATTATTTGATACTTTCACGATAGTGTTTTATTACATTAACACAATATTTAATTGCGGAAATGTCAGTTAGGTGTTAATTGTTCCAGGAGAGGAATTGTTTTTTTTATCGTCCACTTCATCAGCGTACTGGTTGATTCCTCCCGAAGTATCACCTCTCATAATTTCGTCGTTAAGTTTATTCAAGGTTTTAACGAACGCTAAATAGTGTTCCTGTCTGTCTGCGTCATTCTTATATTGTTTATTGTATGCAATCACGTAATCTTTAAAAAAGGTCTCAGCTTGGCTTATGTCGTAGAGTTCTACAGAAGTTGCTATAACGATCACTGCACACACCAATATCAACCTTATCAACGCCATCTTAGGTGAAGTGTTACTGACAAGATTACACGTTGTATTTAAATACTAAATCAATTCTGGCAGCATTATATACCTAGCTTAATCGATGACCAAGGCTAACTATGTAATAATTCTGAAGTTGAACGATAAATACTGCATCATTACTTATACTAACACTAGCTGCGTTACCCGCGGCCTTGCCCGCGTGTGATACTTAGTAAAATAACATTAGTTCATAGTTCTGGATGTAGGTTCTATTTCAGTATTTACACTTTCTATATACAACGAAGAAATTTTTATAATTATGTATACTCTAATTTAACTTTTTTGTATATAAATTTGCGTTAAATACTTAGATGTTGGAAATATAGTATGAAACAGTGCGCGTTAGCAACATACAAAAATCTAAGAACGCACAATTTATGACGCGTTGTTCTTGTCTTCTAAGTTTTAGTATTTAGTCTTCTAAGACATAAGAGAGGAGACAGGTTATTGCCCTTTCGTGAATTATTTGATACTTAATTATAAATGCCGCTATACTGAAACAGAAACGCTCCTGCATTCTGAAATACCTATAGGAATATATTATATCCGTAAGGATGCGGTTGTTTATATTCCTCAAAGAGATTTTTTTTTTCTGCATATTTAGACATATATTTATTTTTGTTTTTTACACTCAGTCCTACACTATAAGTTCGCCGCTATACTGAAACAGAAAGGCTCCTGCATTCTGAAATACCAATAGGAATATATTATATCCGTAAGGATGCGGTTGTTTATATTCCTCAAAGAGATTTTTTTTTTCTGCATATTTAGACATATATTTATTTTTATGTTTTTTACACTCAGTCCTACACTATAAGTTCGATTCGTTCGTAAACTTTTGTTATAAGTGCCGGAAACATTCACATCTCACACATAATCATACACCTAGAACCAGAAAAACATATTTCCCTTGGGGAGAAAACCTGTGCCCCCCATCGGAAATAAAACCCGATTTCCGCCACATTTAGGCTGCTTTGAAGATTTTTTCGCAACCAACTACGAAAACCAGTTTAAAGTATTTATGTATGTAGTTGATAGATCCTACGGTAGTAGGGTAGCCTCTCCCAAAAACGGCTGCGCCGATTTTACCAAACATAGATCAAAAATGCATTCGATCAAATTTGAAATAAAAAAAAATGATAATCGGCTAGCCGTTTAGGACCTAACTTTACCACCCCTTTTCTCCGTTTAGGGGATACATTAAAAAAACCGCCTACGTCACAAAAACAACATATCTTCCAAAACTTCACGTTCCCACCAATAAAGGTTTCGGCTGGGCGATGATGAGTCAGTCGGGACATTGCATTTTATATACATATAGATAGATTTAGTTGCACATGAGTAAATTTTATTTATTTTTTTATGCATAAATCCATTAGAAACATACATTTCACGGTTGATTATTAACATGGGTTGAGTTGATTAAAGCATGCTTTACAAAAATATATAACACAACATATGCTAAGTTAACGTTTATACTCGCAGACATACAAATTTTGATTACTGGTGTCGTGGGTGCCGGCAACACATCACACACACAATCACGACAAGAACCAGACACAATTTTCCTTGGGGAAGAAATTTGTTTTCCCGCCGGGAATCGAACCCGATGTTTAGAAGGTGAACGTTAAGCTTAAGCCACCAGCAGTTTAAAATATACCCTACGTATATCTTAATGCATCTTCTGAGTAATTTTGTCAACAAATTCAACCTATATGTCTAAGAGTGGAATTCATGCCCGCGTCTTTGTTCCCTGAACGGTATAATCTAGGAGTCTTCAAGTCAAGAGTGAATAGGTATCTTCTAGGCAAGCGTGCTACACCTTCGGCCGCATCATCGCTTTCCATCAGGTGAGATGGTGGTCAAATGCTTGCCTATACTGTATAAAAAAAAAAGAGAATATTTTCTCGACGACGAAACTCGAACATCTGTACAGCAAAACAGCTTATTACAATTCTCCAAGCCTATAGATAACTCAAAATGTCCACTGCCAGTGACAGCGTGGCCATCATGCAAATGGCATTGCCCTTCTAAATCGCATTGCTAATACGTTGAGTGAGCCAAACAAAATACCATAATTATGAATACCCTATCATTATGATCGACATCGGTTTAACCGGGCATTCCGATGAATTTTCGAAAATATTATGTACTCACCCATTGTATTTGCCTCTAGCCAGTCTATAGTCAACAGTGTAGAGGTTTCGCTTGCAATGCCATGCAATGCTTGCAATGTATCGAAGTTGCTGAGGGCCGCAACTTTATCATTTGCAAGTTGCGGTTCAAGCTTATATGTATAATTTTTATGATGACCTAAGCTTACTTCCATAGAATAATGATATTTATTCCTTTTATGAGTGACTTCTTATTTTAAATACTGTTTTTATCTAAGCTTACTAGGTATATTTTGAAATGACGTAATCTTGTAAAAACTCGTCATTGTCATAAAAATAATAACTAACGTACAAAAATATTGGTATAATAAAATACAGATTTTATTAGTAGACATGTGGCAATACTTCGTGTTGTAAATGACATTTCTTTTAAGTCAACAGTCAACTATTTCTATTTCAGAGATATCACTGTTCATATATTTTTGTTTACCGTAGTAGAATTATATAGGTTTTATTATCATCTTCTAGCTTTTGCCCGCGGCTTCGCTCGCGTTAAGAAGTACAACAAACTTTCATCCCCTATTTTATCCCCTTGGGGGTAGAATTAATCAAAATCCTTTCTTAGCGGATGCCTACGTCATAACATCTATCTGCATGTCAAATTTCAGCCCGATCCGTCCAGTGGTTTGGGCTGTGCGTTGATAGATCACTATGTCAGTCATTCAGTCAGTCACCTTTGAGTTATATATATTTAGACTAGCTTTTGCCCGCGGCTTCGCTCGCGTTAAGAAGTATTATTATTAATTAGGTATAGTTTTTGCGGCTTTACTTTTGTTTAGCGTTTGTAAAAAATTAGGGCCTACAAAACTTCTTTGTACACAATATTCTTAACTAATCTGTCATTAGGCGCTTAAACTAAAATAGTACAATAAAATACAATAAAATAGTATAAAATGTGGTGGTAAAATAGATACGATTTCATTTGCATGGAAGCTGTAATTTGGCATGAATATACATATTAGCCACGTCGACAGAGTCAAATCAAAACCTTGAAAATCTTTTTTTTTTGCATATGTAAAAAGAAAGAAACGGTAGTAGTATACATAATGAAGTTAAAAGGAAAACCATCATAGCTAAGTAGGCTTCAATAAATCAATGTTCGCAGTATGTACTTGTCTACGACACGGTAAAAGATCAATATTTTACTTAAATTACAAAAAAAATATGCGGCGCAGTCTTTGGGGACTGCCGATAGAAGTGAAAACTATATATAATGTATATATACACATCATACATAAATAAACCTTATAAGTTGAACCCCAATCATGAGCAATGTGTATCGCGCGTAGAGCTCAACAAATATTGGCCGTCGGTGACGTTAACGCGAGTCCCGTGATTTTTGTTCACCTAAAAAGTGCTCAACGCGCCTAAAGAAGTTTTCACTTCAAAAACCTACATAGCTATTAAATTGAATAAACACGTAGAGTAACACAAAAATAGGTTCAATTGTTTGATGTAGACATAATTTGAGGGAAACGCTTTGCGCGGCACGCGATGTCTGTCTGCGCGGCGCGGCCCGTGGCTCGTGGCGCGAACACGGCCAAACGTCGACAAGCGCGGGGGCGGCCCCTGCTCGTGTTGGCTTCGCCGGCCTGTAAGTTATCATAGTGTGCGTGCTGAGGCACGTGCGTACGGCCGTGCACACATACAAGCCGCGTTTGGTACCACTCTATGAAGACAACTTACTTATATATTTCTACTATGATAAAACTGTCCATGAGAGAAACAATGTTCTCTCAAGTCAATACCCGCAAATTTGAGAGTTTGCCCCCTGAGACTTGTTTATTGTCATGGCAAAGCAGACTTTTAGGGGAAACTGAAATGGTTCAAATTCGAACGGGATATCATTAGGCATTAATGGGATTCGATTTGTTATATAACTCAAAGGTGGCTAACTCAGCGAAGCCGCGGGCAAAAGCTAGTCGTCAAATATAATCCGCTAGATATATTATCTATGCACTATGCACAAAAATTGTTAATTCAAAGTTCTCTCCAAAATATCTCAATGTAGATGGCGCTAGCATACAGAAATTCGTATAAACTGAAAAGTTACTAATCTTATATAGCCTGCATCTTAAAATCCTTTCTTAGGGGATGCCTACGTCATAGTAGCTTTATGCATGCAAAGTCCCGATCGGTTTAAAATTGACAAAGTTTCATACAAACATTCATCCCCTGTTTTATCCCCTTGGGGGTAGAATTGATCAAAATCCTTTCTTAGCGGATGCCTACGTCATAACATCTACCTGCATGCCAAATTTCAGCCATCCGTCCAGTGGTTTGGGCTGTGCGTTGATAGATCACTATCGACTCAACTGAACGCGGTGCCGAGAGGCACCGATTTCTGCCAAGCCCAATTGAACACAGTTCCAATTGGAACCAAAACAGTGTGGTCGGTCCGTATCTCTGATTTTTCGTCATAATTTAAGTTTGGCCGTGTGTGCACTCCTTTAAGTTATGGGGAAATTAAGATTAATAATGTACCAATATTTTCCATCGCTAAAATGACAAAGTAAAATGAAACTATTAGACAGTTTCAAACAATGAAAATGCGAAAGTCGTTTGAGTGCAAGGGAAGTGGAGTGTTTTAAAAAAAATCACAAAATTGCCGTAAGAAGTTATTCTATTGAGTGTTATACTATTATTTATTCCTTGTTTTAAGCTGTATCTATTTACGTAATAGGTTTTTATGAAAAACGCATGAAAAGTAATAAATATCTTCTTCGAGTAACAACATTGACGAAAATAGCGTGAGTTATGATTTTTTGTCAAGTAATAACTATCGTATTTTTTTATATTTGCTCTAACTGTTACTGAAATACGACGTGGTAGGTATTAATCATTAGATTTATGTGCATATTGCTGTACTAAATTATTTGCGTTTACGCGTTATCACCGTTTTATTCCGGCGCGGCAGAATCCTTTGCTGCCGCCAAAATGGACTCGCCCGGCTCTCGTTGCGCTGCTATCTATACTATCCCATTACTATGCTATGATATATATTTTATACATTGGAAAAATCATTGTTTTAGCATTTATGTCATATAAACAATTTCGTTACTTGTGAAATATGTAGAATGATGGTTTTGCCTATTATATAAATAATGGACTCGCCCGACGGGGCGACGGTACTTTCGCGCGCTGATTCAGTCATTTGTTTTGTGTAAATATTATGACAGTGTTATTATTTGGCGCACTTTTCTGACAACAAGAGGATCTTTTCTCTATGTTCATTTTGTTTCTTTACTGAGAAAGTCAAAAGGCTAATAACAATTGTCACTCAAAAGTGACTATGGTAACGAGGCGTTTTTTTCTCTTTCCGATCAGAGTTTCCGATATTACAACAAGAATTTCTGAGAAAGGTGTTTATTTTTTTATGAAATTGTGTAGGTAAGGAACGGCTTATTATAGTAATACTGTTGTTTATCACCTGCATGTTATAAATGACTTACAATGAACGCATATTTACAGCGCGCGTTTTGACAAATTAATGCGCCGCGCGGGAAATTTACTCAATCGTTCCTTAATTTTTTAAGGTAATGAATCAATTGAGCAATGACATAAATTAATATTTAATCAAAAGCATAGATAAAATACATCATTTTAAAAACAAAAAAAATATATGTTATCGATCGCTATTTACGACAAAAAATAAAGATATCTGAAGAACTCCTCATTTTTCCCTGTGACAAACTTTTAACGTGTTTCATTCAATCAATTACTTTGTAACATACTTAAAATAAACACTTGAGATGAAGCGGTAATCTCTTACGAACCCATAATAGTCATTTGTTTAGCAAACAAACCATTCTAAGTGGTCCTAACACTCGAATTTCTGCCGACGGGCGCGCGCTCGGAGAGGTCCGCCATGGTTTGTCGATTCCGTGTTCAGTTTCGCGCGTTTTTCCTAAAATCGTGTTTAAGCCACTGGCTATGTCAGTCAGTCAGTCAGATTTTTAGTACCTTTGAGTTATATATATTTTCTTCTATGATAAAACTGTCCATGAGAGAAGCAATGTTCTCTCAAGTCAATACCCGCAAATTTGAGAGTTCCTCTGAGACTTGTTTATTGTCATGGCAAAGCAGACTTTTAGGGGAAACTGAAATCGTTTAAATTCGAACGGGATGTCATTAGGTATTAATGGGATTCGATTTGTTATATAACTCAAAGGTGGCTGACTCAGCGAAGCCGCGGGCAAAAGCTAGTCGTCAAATATAATCCGCTAGATATATTATCTATGCCCCATGCACAAAAATGGTTAATTCAAAGTTCTCTTCAAAATAACTCAATGTAGATGGCGCTAGCATACAGAAATTCGTATATTTTAAACTGAAAAGTTACTAATCTTATATAGCCTGCATCTCAAAATCCTTTCTTAGGGAATGCCTACGTCATAGTAGCTTTATGCATGCAAAGTCTCAGCCCGATCGGTTTAAAATTGACAAAGTTTCATAAAAACATTCATCCCCTATTTTATCCCCTTGGGGGTAAAATTGATCAAAATCCTTTCTTAGCGGATGCCTACGTCATAACATCTACCTGCATGCCAAATTTCAGCCCGATCCGTCCAGTGGTTTGGGCTGTGCGTTGATAGATCACTATGTCAGTCAGTCAGCCAGTCAGTCACCTTTGAGTTATATATATTTAGATAATGTTTATAATAAATAAATATAACAAAAAAAAACAATAAAAATATTTTTTACTATTAAAATATTTTTATTTTATTTTTTATACCTTGCGTCATCTTATGATTGCAAACTTGGGAAGAATAATTTAATATAATATTATATATAAATACTGTTATTGCGCGTTTCTCGTAATATCAGGATATACGATTTCACTAACCTACTACAATTATAAAATGCATTTGTGTATACGGATATAGTTTTATTTTAAAATTCTAACTTATCCATAACTCACTGAGATTCTGCCAAGCGGTTCGTATTATCACAATTACTTATCACAAATATAGGTTACTCATTTTATCACTATTAAAACACATTTATCATGCAACTACTTCACATGCATTATGACCTTTCAAATGGATTTAAAGTTGCGTATTACGAATATTAACAGCCTGGTCTTCTATTACAGCACCTGAAACCAAAATAATTATATTTTATTTATACGAATGTGAATCTTGTTTCTGTTTCCGTTGTTGTTTTTATCGTGGCGTGAGCCTGATTGGTTTTAGGACAAGTCTCGGATATGGGGACGCCTGTTGAGAGATAAAATTCCCCATATTAGAATGGCATAAAAATATATAGCCCAGACCATAAGGCAAGAGAAATGAAACTCCATCAACAAAAGAGAATGTTGGATTTCTCACGAGTCCACCTGGGATGATAAAGTCGTCAAAAAGCTGAACAACAGGACTGAATTTTGGTGGCCGCCTCACCATAGTAAATACCTCTTTACTCTGATTCTGAAACGTGGTCCCCAGGCGGTGCTAATCAAGTGACATACTTATGCAGCTTGCAACTTAGCCAGGTGGCCTGGCCTTAGTCGTACCTCTACAGTTATAATAATGCCTAGCAGTTAATGGCAACAGGTTAAGAAAATTATGTATTAGAAATTAAGAATGTTTTTTAAAAAAATAAATGAAAAAAAAATGCACCGCCGAGTTTCTTGCCAGGTTCTTCTCGAGATGGCTGTAATTTTGCGAATCTGGCAATAGATTCATTAACTTTCATGAGTGCCTCTTTGGGGCCCATGTGAATATACGATTTTGATTTTGATTTGATTTTGAGATAGTAAAAAACCTATAAGCACATCATTAAAAAAAATTAAATGCAATAGTATTATATAAACAGTATTGGAAGATACGATTATGTGTAACAATCAAAACCGTATCTAATTACCTTAAAAAAAGCAAACAGTGTTATACAATATGTTTTAGCGAAAAAAAGGCTTCGATTTATGACGGAGGAAGAAAGGCAGACAAACAAATAATTTAAAAAAGGAATCGTATGGCTAATAGAGCTGTTTTACCATTGTTATTCTTCTTAATTATGCGATTGTGGTAAAACAAAATAAAGGGACACAAGCAGCACCAAGCCTGCTGTTCTGAACCTTGAACTACAAAGTCTTATGCTACCACTTTACTGCGTTATACTCCCCTTGAAACTTATTAAGTCATAATCCTGTCCAGTGATTTCTCTTTTTTTTATACTGGATAGGCGAGCGTTTGACCGCTATCTCACTTAATGGAAAGTAACGATGCGGCCGAAGATGAAAAATTCATGCCTAGAAGGTACTTATTCACTCTAGATTTGAAGACACCCAGATTATACCGTATCGCTGACAGTTTAGCCATTGGATGGCAATCAATGCGGCAACTTTAGATACACCAGTAAGCACTAAGTGCCTCACCAGATGGTTGGATATGATAAAAAATCTCACAATTATTTCATAGTTTCTTGCACAACTAATCCATTTCCGTTTCATAATTTAGTCAATATTTATTCTGTAGTTTTAAACATTATTCAACTCGATTTACAAAATAGATTTATCAAGTATTTTATGGAGAACGTAAACGCAACCACAATAATTTGCGCACCGAACGAATTATATTGATTGCACATTAAACCCCGGTTGGCGTATATCCAATAATAAATAAACTCAATTGTGCCATCAATATGTCACGGATTTAATTTAAAAATAACAACATTTCAGTCTGCGTTCGGAGAAAATTGTGGACCTCCGGTCGGTACGGATATACAAATAAAAAACTGTTTTGGTTAACTTATATACTTTTCAAATACACCAAAACAACACATTATAATTATCTATATTTTATAAAAATAAATTTAAATTATATACAGATCTACATCTATAGCCACCTAACATAAAGCTTCGTATACACTAAGCAACATTTGTAGCGCAACACGTGACGCTCAATATGTTCGGCAACGTTGTACAACAGCGCTTGTTTTTTTTTTTAGTGCAATATCCAGCGGACTCTGTGCATCAAATGTTGTCAATTCGAGACGTACCACACAACAATGTCTGAAATGTGATATACGAGTGTGTACTTAAATGAATAACCTCGAATATAAAAATAAAATGAAAAATCATGACACAAACGATATTAAATCCAACAATAGATGCCCAGTCACCCGCAAAAACATGGTAGTTTTAAAACATGGCTACAATCCAAAATAGCATTGTTTCATATTTAAATTTGTTGTTTAATTTCTGGTTTTATAAAATCATCACACTTTTTGCGAATGACTTACACGCTATTATAGAGCAGGTAAGTTAAAATTCATACTTAGTTTTACATATTTCAATTCTGTTTTTAGAAAAGATGGTTAGTGTATATCAACAAATATAGGTGTCGTTGCGATTCCGCTTTAAAAAACGATTTTCGTTGGCAGGCACATCTATTGGATGTAATAATAATATCGTTGATGACGCATGTAAGTCCATTCATAAAAAATTAGATGTGCCTGCAAAGGAGGCAGAGATCAAGGTAAATACTGGCGATATGATGTCGACGACTGGTCATGCGTCTACAGACAACGTTAATAAACAAAAGATTTACGTCGATTTTTAAACATGGTGAGCAACATGTGGTGCAACATTGCGCGTCAACTGTTGCCTAGTGGATACGAAGCTTAATAGTAAGCGATATTATCTCTTTGAATTGCAATACGACGAGCCAATTAAGAGGGGCCTTTTGTCTTTTCTCTCGCCCGCGCATTGCATTTCGATATTTTTAATAAATACAATCACGAGTGTTATTGAAAATGTTTTCAACCAACTTTATTGACATTAATACAGTGAATGTTTTAATTTACCTTTCGTTTTTCATATCTTTAAGTTAAACGAAGAAAGCGTAAAAATAACATTGGAATTTTGGATCTATGTTTTTTCTTATCTTATTGAAGGATATGAAAGCGAAAAGAAGTTTGAAACATCCTTGTATTCATTTCCATATAGTTAGTTGAATACATTTCCAAAAACACACGTACATAATTGTGTTTATTGGAAATATCGAATTGTGCGAGCGAGAGAAAAAACAAAAGGAATAACTCCTCTTAGTATAAGCCGAAAAGATATACAGGGTTATTTGTAAAATACCAAAAAACTCTTAGAACCTGATTATTGTTCTAAGCTCATTTAGTTCCACGACTTTCTTCTGAATGCTATATTCAGCGCAATAATTAAGATGTTTTATTCTATACAACCTATTAATAATAGTTAATTAAACTGCACTAAACCGCAAAAAACGACATCGCCGAGGCGCGCCTCGTAATGACCACGCCAACGCCAGTTGACACTTGACATAAGGTGTCTGTCATCTGGTGTGTGACATAGAGCAACATCCAGACAAACTGTCAAACGTCATCCATTTATGGTGGACATACCTCCAGTTCACTCGAAGCGTTTTGCTTCTACGTTCATTATCCGTACAGCGAAGGAGTGGAATTCATTGCCTGCGTCATTGTTCCCCGAGGGGTGTAATTTGGGAGTCTTCAAGTCAAGAGTGAATATGTATCTTCTAGGCAAGCATGTCACATCTTCGGCCGCATCGTCACTTTCCATCAGGTGAGATAGTGGTCAAATGCTAGTCTATTTAGCATTAAAAAATAATAATAATAATAGAATTTAAAGTTAATTTGATAAATCATTACACAGAATTTGCAATAGCCGTACCACGGAAGACGTTGAATGACCCAAGAGGTTTTTGCTATTTTTAAAATTACTCTGTATATACTGTGTAGATATTGATATCGTTGGTATCAGAATTTTGAACACGCATCGCGTCGCCATCTATCAGGTACTTTGGTATTTTTCGAAAATAGAACGAAACCCCAGCTCGAACGAGTCAGCACCAAACGGTGCAAATATGTAACTACTACCATATCATTAAAAGTACGAACCTAGAGTGCCATATATTTCATCTTTTGGTCTCAGCTACAGTATACATTTAGGGTATATCCTGCATAATTCAGATGAAGTTGTCGCGGCGCGGCATCAGGCCCATTCTAAATACAATCGAACAAAGATCATAGCAGCGATTTTATTACTGTATAAAATGTAAAAAGTTAATTCAGATGATTATTCACATTCATCTGTAATATGAAATAAAAATTAGTGGCCTGAAGCTTAATTAACAAACATTGACTACTTGATTCCTATATACATATATATATAACTATAGTATGTAGCTATAGCAAAAAATAGTATCAAAAGTTTACTCACAAAAACACCACGACACTAAAACTGTTACTGAAGTGATTATAAACACATGAAACATGATTTTAATAGAGTAATAATATGCAATAGTGGTTTATTTATTTTATTTATTAATCACAATGTATACGACAAATAATAAGTTTGAATAAAACATTTGACAATAAACATGACAATTTATCAACAATATAATGTTACTGAGGTTATTAGTTAACTTAAGTATAATATTATCTACAATTTGCGTTGCTTTATTATGATAAACGACTTTGGTACCTATCCTTTTTATCCTATTTATAACAATAGAATATAAAGATTTTACTGTTGACTGTTGTCATAATTAAAAATAATGGCAATCATCCGTTCGGCGAAGGAGTGTAACTCTTTGCCCGCGTCTTTATTTCCTGAACGTTATAATCTAGGAGTTTTTAATTCTAGAGTGAATGCTCGTGATTTGTGTGTCATGTGCATGTTTCCAGCACCCACGACACAAGTCATCAAACTTGGTGTGGGGCTGTGAGAGTAAAAATTAGGTATTTTCTAGGCAAGCATGCTGCATCTTCGGCCGCATCTTCGCTTTCCATCACGTGAGATTGAAGCCTGAAGCGTTGTCTATTTAGCATAAAAAACTGTCAATAATATAAGAAAACGTGTCTCCACGGTCCGATACTATTTCAAGTAGAAAAAACGAAATATAAAATGACTACTGTTTAGACTCTTGTGACATTTGAATTCAAACAATGTTTCAGTTTGTATTTAAGTAGGTATTGCTCCAATCCCAAGTAATTATTACGAATAATATCTAGCGAACGTTATTAATATCACATTATCCACACAGTTTAGTCCTTATGCATAAGTATCTAGGGATATTATATATTATCTTAATGGTTCACATTGGCTTTAAAATAATAACCAAATTCCAAACGTACTTAGAAATACTAGAAATAGAAAAGTTAGATGGACTAGAAGACTAGAGGCGATGTATAAGAAATAAAATTACATACAGAAAGAAGCATAAGAAAAATAATTAATACGCTTATTTTACGACAATATTGTCACACATGGGTGAATAATATAAATAACTAGCTGCGCCTTGCGGTTTTACCCGCGTAAGTCCCAGATCCGAAAATTCCGAGATAAAAAGTAGCCTATGTACTTTCCCAAGCTCTAGTCTATCTCTGTACCAAATTTCATCAAAATCGGTTCAGTGATGTAGGCGAGAAAGCGTAACAGACAGAGCTACTTTCGCATTTATAATATTAGTAGAGATTACTGAATAATGTTTAAAATGTATCAAATTACCCTATTGTGTTACTTTGTATTATCAATTCTGAGTAATAGTAACTGTATTAAATTAATTAGACTAACCGTAACATTATACTAGTTCTCTGAAGATTAGTTTTAGTAATGGTTATTCATTAGTTTTGATTAGTTATAATCAGATCTAATTCATAACCATTACAAGTGCCAATCGATTGTTTACCCGACAACGGTGAATCAAAAAAGAGGGTTAGGACTTTAGCACCGTGTGTAAGTATGTATGTTCGTTTGTTCCCTCACAGTATTCTAACTAATAAACACATTGAAGTGTATAAGGTATTGCAGTTTATTCATTCAAATTCGTATTTTCTACGGGTACCATAACCTAGATATTTCTTATAAAATAATGTAAACAAGCAAACCTAAAAAAACCGACTTCACCGCATCATCTTTAGATCCCTTGATCAGATTCTTAAATACGCATTATTGAAGATAACTCAAAAACTACCGGTCAGATCTCGATCAAATTTAATTGGGACCACATAGGAAGCACCAGTTTTCAAATAAAAATTTATCATCAGAAACGATTCACCTTAAAAGAAGTTATGAGGCACACAAAAAAAATATAGTTGTATTAAGAGCCTCCTTTTTTGAAGTCGGTTAAAAAATATGCCCATAACAGTCCATAAAGTGGTGTCAAAAAAATGTTTAAATAACGTCATGGGTGTCAAATGAAAGAACTCCAAAATACCATCTCAAAATTATAATAACACATACTCGTATATATACTATAGAAGTTACTAGTTATCGGGTACAGTTTCGTCTTGTAACCACTATTCCACATTATAGGCTTTCAAATTGTCAAATGGAATACGCCAAGAACTTATTAACAAACGTTGGTGTAATTACAGCACGTAATTGTATATCGGATAATGAGCTACGGCTATTTTCACTCGCAATGATCATTAATGCCGATACTGATGTTTTCGATTTAATCCTACCCATTAATGTTATCAATCATAGTGTTAAATAGCACTGGGACTTTGATATATATCTTTTGAGAGTACTTATGTACATTTGATTAGGTATTCGGCTATTATTGTAGGTATGTAGTATTAATTTATTTTACTTATTACACATGAAACCACCATGCCTACATTAACTTTTCATTTAGAGTGAATAGGTACGTTCTAAACAAGCATGCTCCATCTTCGGCCTCATCGTCACTTTCCATCAGGTGTGATAGCGGTCAAACGCTTGCCTATCTAGCATAAAAAAATTCCATCCAAAGGTTGTCTGGAAGAGATCGCTTCTAGCGATAAGACCGCCCATTTTACCTATCTTTATACATTTCTCTGTAAGCTGTATTTATCTTTTGGTGTCAATTAAAGAGTCACTGTTTTTGTTGTTGTTGTTACGAGCCACGTCAATTATTATTCTTTTATTAAACCATTCAATTATTCAATTATTGCACGCCTTGTCTAGTTGGTTACTTTGTATCTGTTTCGGGGGTACTAGAGACAAGTGTCAGTTTGCATCTAGGTTAATAGTAAAGGGAAAAAGAAGAAGTTATATCTTATTGTGTTATAAAGCACGATAAGGTAAATATAATATTATCATCTTCTATTACATAAATAGATTCTCGTTAGAATTATAGTTAAAAACGAGATATTAACCGAAAAGAGACTTTGGGTCTTTTACTGAAGAGTCGATATCTCGGCCCTGTTACAAACGCCATGTTCTTGAAAACCAGTATTTTATAAAATAACTAGACGTATCCCGCGGCTTCACTCGCTATTATCTAGTTAAAAAGTAGCCGATATGTTAATTAATCCTAGGTATAATCTTTGTACATTCCAAATTTCATTCAAATCCGTTCTGTCGTTAAACATACTCACACACTTATACAAAACTTTTCAAATTTATAATATAATTAGGATTTAAACGCAAGCAAAGCTTAAAAAATCTGACTTCACAGCTTTTATATTAATTAAATACGCATTATTGAGGATAACTCATAACCAACTTACTGGTCAGATCCTGATATAATTTAAATTGGACCACATGGGAACCACTAGCTTTCAAATAAATAAAGAATCATCAAAATCGGTTCACCCAAATAAAGTTCTGAGGTCGAAAAAATATCGGTTCACCCAGAAAAATTGAGTCGAATTAAGAACCTCCTCGTTTTTTTAAGTCGGTTGAAATAAACTTTTCCGTTGCTGTAAAACTGTGGACTACTTATATACGAATATGTAGCAAAATGCTAAAAATACGCGTAAGTGAAGCGTTAAAAGCCAATTTGCACTTTATTTGCACTATCTTAAGTACTATAATTATATAATACTAAATTGAACTGCCAGTTGGTTTAGTAAGGTGAGCGTTCGTCTTCTAAGCAGGGGTATCGGGTTCAATTCCCGGCTAGAACACGAAGTTTTCTCCCTAATGGAAATTTGTGTTTCTGGTTCTGGTTGTGATTGTGTCTGTGATGTGAATGTTTCCGGCACACAAGTCATCTAAATTAGTGTGGTGCTGTGAGTGTGCAGCGTTTATGTTAAACGCATACATCTCATCTTCAAAAGTAATGAGGACGAAATACTCGTCATTAGTTAGCACCAAAATCGGACGATGCTTGCGGTCGGCAATATGGAGGGACGTCAAATCGGACCATCGAGCAAGATGGATTGACTATGTGGACGGATTGACTTTGTGGGTAAAGCGTAATTATATGCGCACATTGTTAAACGATGACCTATCCCGGGTATCGATGACTCGTTAGCAACAAAAGTAGCCTAACAAAAGTAGCCTGTGTTAATCCACGGTATAAGCTATGTACATTCCAAATGTTATCCAAATATGTTCAACAGTTAAAGCGTGAAGAGGGAACAAACATACCTACACACTTACACACAAACTTTCGTATTTATAATAGTAGTAGGATTTGGATTGGTTAACGTAGTTCCTGTATAGGTATGGTTTTGTTTATGTACTGGATAGTATTTAAAAACGTAATTTTCTTCATTTCGAACCAAGTTACTATACTTAGTAGAATAATACTTACCTAATTTTAACTATGTAGGTACACTGGAATAGGAGATTGGTGGTTTTTTTTTTTTTTTTTTATACCGGGCGCGAAGGCCCGGCCAGCGTGTCGCGTCTCTGACATGATCAGAGATTTGGGTTCCAAATAAGTTTTTCATCATTTTTTATATTTATACATTAATCTTAATCTAATAAAAAGGAACCTTAATTAATTAAAACGGAATTACATCTTTGGTCTATACATTTTCTCTTTGGTCAATCTATTTACAATAGCACGTTTTAATATAATACATATACACGTCACATATAATTACTTATTTTTATTAACAACCCTGTTAGCGATAGTTACACAATATTCGAGAAATATGTCTCGAATATTCTTATCGCTAACAATCATACAAAAATTTTTAACAGTAATTTTACACCCTATTTTATGTTCTACCTCGTACCTCTCACGGCCGTACACTGGGCATTCTGACAGGACATGTTGAATATTTTCTAGTTTGCCCGGCTCGCATATACAGTCCGGGCTGTTTTTACATTTAAAATCACTAAGGTATGCGGAGAAGCCGCCATGTCCTGTCAGTACCTGGGTCAAAATCCCTACAGGTTCAATCTTCCTAACTACACTGAAGGCCTGGAGCGCGTCTGGGAAGAACAATTTCGTAGTCGTAGCCGTGTGTCCTGACTTATACCTCCGGTTCCATTCGTCACGCGTACATAAACGAATTTGTCGCTTGACGAATGAAATCGGGACTCGGTCATAGTCAGGTTTCGTTTTTAGTCTTAGGGCTGCGGCCTTTGCTAATTCGTCCGCTCTCTCGTTGCCTATCAACCCCGCGTGGGCTTTTATCCAAAACAGTGCTACCTGTTTGTTCTGGTTTGTGCACTGTTTTAGATTATAACGAGCCTCGGCGGCGAGCGGATGAAGTGAGTGGGGGTTTACAACGGTCTCCAAGGATGACCTTGAATCGCTGTAGACCCCAAAGCTCGTTTCTGGGCGCTTGAGAATTTCCCTTGTTGGAGATTGGTGGTTGTAACTTAGGTATGACCAAGCACGGCCACTAAAGATAAGTGTCCTTACCTACTTTGTGGACTGCAACTTTAAATATGATGGGAATATGTAGATATGCTTAGTTAAGTTAATTTTTTTTTATATTTTACATATATTAATTAACTTTATTATTAATTTTTTTTTAATCAATATAGGCAAACGTTTGACCGCCATCGTCGACGATTGAGCACGTTTGCCTAAAAGATGCCTATTCACTCGCGACTTAAAGACTCCCATATTGTATTTATCAGGGAACACAGACTCAGGTAAGGAATTCCATTATTTGCAGTTCGCATAATGAATGTGGAGGCAAAACGCTTCGTCCGCATTTGTGGTATATCTACCATATAGCGGTGTCGCTTAAGAGTCTGTCTCGATGCCCGATTATAGAATGGGGATGGGGGAAATAGATTGTGTAATTCCATGGCACACTCTCCGAAATGTGTCCGATAAAATACCGAAAGACTCGCCACCATGCGACGATGCCATTTGATGATGAAGTTTTGCATCAGTCAACTGGTCGCTGTTAATAAGTCTCTTGGCTTTATTTATATATTTTACCTGAAATAGGTATTTTATTTGTATAGCAGCATCAGAAAATTGCTGAACACAATTCCTACGTAACAAGTTCGCGTCAATTATTATGTTCGAGCATCGCTAATGAGACAGAAGTCGATAAATATCAATATCTCGTTATGACAGAATAGCGTTATTCTTCATCTTTGTTTTTTTTTTTTAATTTTTGAATATTAATTATTATGTTATTCATTTTTAAACACTCTCATTGTACGGTGTTAGTAATAATTAAACGCAAGCAAAGCTTAAAAAACCGACTTCACTTCTTATATATTGGTTTTGGCTGGTTCGATTTCGATAACATTTATATGGGACTATCACTGAATAATCTACCAAACAAAAAAAACGTCAAAATCGATTCATAATTGGCGGAGATATCACGTACCATACATACAAAAAACATACAGTTGAATTGAGAACCTTCTTTTTTAAAGTCGGTTGAAAAGGTTACAAGGTCATGCGGTTTTAGGTATTCTGGTATCACCCCCTTAACAACTTACTTGCGAGATAAGCCTTGAGGTCGTTCGTGTCGCAGAAAATAGGTGATTGTATAACGCTGCTGAGCTGATCCTTGACGAACGGTCGCGCGTTGCACCACACTATGCGACCGGTGGTCGGCCACTCAGTTGATAGCATTTTCATACACTAAAAAAAAAGGATTATTATATACTTATTTGTATAAACACTTACTACTACTTAAAATAGTGGGTTATGCCACTGCGCTCCACGAAATAGTGTACAACGCTCCACGAGTACTAACCTAGCCTTTATTTATAATTATAATTCTTTTTTTATGTTCGATAGGCAAGCATTAGACCGCTCTCTCACCTGATGGAAAGCGATGATGAGGCCGAAGATGTACGTGTGTATGTTTCTCCTATAACTAAACGGCTGGACTGATTTTTATGATTTATTTGTATGTAGTAAAGCATTTTGTTGCTAACTGTACTTGACAAGTTCTAGAAAATGTGGGACAAATTAAGACTTACATTTAGTTTGGGACGAATATGGATTTTTTTGGAATGTGGGACGAATAAACGGGACAAAAATGGACTAAATCGTAATAAACAATAAATATAAATTCACGAAAAAAAACTTTGCAAAAATAAATCTAAACTACTTAACATAGGGCTTTTAATGTTTAAATTTGTTTCACATCTATATTTTTCTCAGATATACTATATTTATTCAGTTATATATATTACTAGCTGCGCCCCGCGGTTTCACCCGCGTTGATAATGATGAAAAGTGATGATGATGATGATGATGAAAAATAGATGTTGGCCGATTCTCATAGATACCGGATAAGCACAAAAAATTTCATCAAAATCGGTCAAGCCGTTTCGGAGGAGTATGGCAACGAAAACTGTGACACGAGAATTTTATATATTAGATTACAGTTGTTGACTCATACAAATAAATTCTTAACTAGACTATTCTTGATGACATATTAGATCATACTGTAAATACAAATTTTTGATGATAGATAATAGCATTTGAACTCGATACCACTTGATGGAAAGTGATGATGCGGCTGAAGATAAATAGAAACCCCCGACAATACTACGCTACTACAAGCAAGCATGGGATTGAAATATATATATATAATTAACATTATACTATATGATATAATAATATAGGCACAGTCTCACAGCGCCAATGTTAAATTAATACTATTCAGTCGGGCGCTAACCGTAATGTCAAATCGTTTGCAATGTTGATGCGCAAACCGCAACTACAGTTAATTCTACACCTAGCCATAGTACACAATTTAAGGAAGTATTCAAATAATAAATTTGCACAAAAAACTGTACAAGGAATGGTAGTGGGCTTGAGCACTTGAGCTAGGTACCTATAAGCTCGATGGCTTTGGTAACTTGTGTCTATGCTGTAGATAATTTTAGATTAGATGATAGATGTACATAATTTTAGATTAGTTTTAGGAAATTTGCCCGTAGTTATATAAATTAAATAAATATAAAAAAAGAAGAAAGGTATGGCCAAAGGTTAAATAGCATTCTTTAACAGCCTTCAAGATCGTAAAAGAAAAGCGATAGGTGTGCGGCAAATACATATAATTGATTTTTTGAGCTAAAGTTACACAAATTTTACATAGGGACATAATATATATTTATATACATATATACATAGATAGATAGATAGATAGATAAATTCTTTATTTGCACACCAAAATAAATAACACTTACGAAGAAATCTTAAATATAATATAGGAGCGCAAAGGGTGGTCTTATCGCTCAAAGCGATTTTTTCCAGACAACCAAAGGGAGATGATAAAAATATTACAAACAGGGACGGTGGTGTACCTCGACACGTATTTAAATTAATAAATGTACTTATACATACTTATTAATATTACATACATAATATACATACAAAAACCTACATAAATAATAATAATATATTATAAACATACACAAACTAATATATATATATATATATATATATATACTTTATATATATATACATATATATATTTGAATTCGGTAAGTCCACGAAGTCGGCTTTTTTATCCTTTGCTTACGTTTAAATTATCTATGTTTATAGAGCCCCCAGAAGCAAAACCCGAGTACGTACTGGCCATGTGTGCCGCCGACCGACGACGTATAAATTATAAATTACGGCGATATTATTATCCTCCTGAATTATGATGAATTTGTAGTGGCCGCTTTTGGTGGTTACCGGTACTGACGTTTGCATTTTGAATTGCGTTGTTTCTGTTTGTTAACTAATTTGAATTGTGATATTAAGCGCACAATGCCATAAGATACTTACTCTTAATACTTTAAAATGAAGTGGAAAGTATTTATAATATGATAATCGTATTTATTATCACTACATGTCTGTCTGTCCCTATGTATGCTTAGATCTTTAAAACTTCGCATTGGATTTTGATGCGATTTCATTAGCACTCTATCTATTCAAGAGAAAGGTTTATATATAACACATGCATAATATAGTAGAGAAACACTGATAATTTTAGAGGTTTCTAATGGGATGTCGTAAATGAACACGTTTTATTGCGCTTATATTGCAAACGCTGGCTGAACCCTACGAGATAGATGAAAATAATGTACTACGGTATTGTACACCTTAAAAAGGTCTACAAAAAGTCCGCGATGGTATATGTCTATCTCTTAGAGGGATAACCCACAATAATCATTTTTTATCCTTTACTTTTTACGAGAAATTATTGGTTATTTACGAAGCGATTTTAAGCAATACATCATTAATCCTAATCCAATTAAGTTCCTTAAATACATTGTGCATTTAATATAGATTAATATGGCTCTTTACAGCATGTAATTTAAATGAATATCTTCGAAGATATTATAGATTTAATATGCAGGGATATAGCGGTTGACTATACTGCTAACGCGCACTGTTTCATAATATATTTCGCACATCTAAGTATTGAACGCACTTTTTTATATGAAAAAGTTCAATGAGATTATAATTATCCAATATTCTTCGTTGTACATAGAAAGTTAAAATATTTAAATAGTAAATCCAGAACTTTGAACTCATCTTTTTTTATTATCTAACGCGGGCAAAGCCCCGGGTAATACAGCTAGTTATAAATAAACTACCGGCAAACGTTGTTTTGCCATACCTATACATTATTTCTAGGAAATATTTTTTTAGCTTAATAAAAAATAGGGGTTGATCGTTGAAGAGTGAAAATTTAGGATTGTATGGATTTTTCAATGTTGAATCATAAAAAAATCAAAAATAAAAATTGACAAAAAAAATATATTAAAATGTTAACCCCTAAATGTTAAGTTTTTGCAAAACCCGAGGTCCATTAGTTTGTAGGTCTGTGTAGGGAATGTAGACTTCTCAATACATAAAACTTTGGGCGTTTCTGATTATGTGCCAGATCCTTATTTAGGAGTAAAACTCCGATACTGGTAGCGGTTGACTGAGCCATACCTATTTCTCCTACGAAAATTAAGGCCCTATTAACTCCTTCTCCTAAATATACAATTGAAGTAATCCGAGGCATTACTACAGCTCGCTTTGAAAATTTGATGCAAGATCAAAGATTTATTAGAATTCTGGAGGTAATACCTCGGCTTCAATTATTAAAGTTTGAAGTCTAATTCGTAGGGATTTGTGGATGTTCAACCATATTAGGGAGTATAATTTAATCTGTTTTACTATGGTAAACGAGTTTTTTATATAATTATATTATGTTGTTTTTGTTTTCTACGGCTCTCTACGGTTTTCTACGGCTCAAAACTGTGTTCCAAGATAGGCAAATGCATTTACAGCCCCACACCGAGTTCAAAAACTTGTATCCACTATGTGTATTTGCCGGAAACATTTACATCATACAACCGCATCCAATTACACCCAGAAACAAAATCTCAAATGTAAGGGACATTTGGGATGAGGAAGAAGGGGGAAGGGATCGAGACGCCTCAAGACGCAGAGGGCAGAGATCTGACTTCTGCGCCACTTGAGTTGTTAATGGACAAAATATGAGGTCATTGAAAACTAAAATGCTTAAATATGAATGCTTTCTTATAAGTAGTTTTGGAATAGATCCAGCATTTTTTTAATTCCATTGATTTTTGTATGGAACCTGTGCTCTAATGAAAGTTCGTTCTCTATATGTCAAATTTAGGAAATTTAGCTCGTTTTAATACCTTGAGAGGTATAATCTGGGAGTCCCGTTACACGTAGCCCGCGTTTTAGTACCTTGAAAGGTATAATCTTGACGACCCAGTTGGCGCAGTGGACAGGTGTCCGCCCTCTGCGCCGTGGGTCCTGGGTTCGATTCCCGGCAGGAGCACAAATTCCTTCTCAATGGATATTTGTGCTTCTGGTTCTGGGTGTAATGTGTGTGTGATGTGAATGTTTCCGGCACCTACGATACAAGTATTTGAACTTAGTGTGGGGCTGTGAGTGTGAAAGAGTTGGTTAAAAAAAAAATCTGGGGGTCTTGTAACTCGTAGCCCGCATTTTAGTATCTTGAAAGGTATAATCTGGGAGACCTGTAACTCGTAGCGCGCTTTTTAGTACCTTGAAAAGTATAATCTGGGAGTCGTCATGTCCAGAGTGAATATCCTGTTATCAAAGATGCTCTATCATCTGTCAAGTTTTTGGAAATCATGCATATCGAGCATAAAAAAATGCTTACAGTTATTTATTGGCTAATTTGTTTTTTACCCGAATGTCAAGGAATCGCGTATCTTGTATGTATGTATATTTGAAAATTTCTTTATTAGCTCGTTTCGTCCAAACGGCTGCCTGGATCTTGAGTTAAGGTATAGTTATATTCGTCTTAAAAAACCATGTGTCCTTATATAGGTTTTAAAGTTAAAACTATCGTGAGTATTACACATTATGTTTCAATGCAGTTGTTGTTGTGTACGTTTCAAGCCGTTTATGACGGCTTAAAACACGTAAAAAATGACGACTTACTTTGTAGTCGGCTAGTTTCGGACAAATTAGTTGTCCTTCATTAGGATGAGTCAGACGCGCGATACGCGGAGGCGAGCGGCTCGGGCCTCGGCGTATCGCGCGTCTGACTCATCCTGATGAAGGACAACTAATTTGTCAGAAACTAGTCCTTAGATTGGTGCTTAAAAAAACAAAATGGCGGATTTCTAGCGCGAAATAGTAATACGTTAAACTTATCAAGTACGGTATTACAATGTAGGATATTAACAAGGGATTACATAAAAAGTAGGTTCACATATTGCGCAGTCGGGTTTTTAATTTTAAGTTCATTGACTTGTTTCTACTGCATTGTTATATATATATACAATACAATACAAAATACTTTATTGTATACTAAAAAAATATATAAACAATGACAAATAAAATATTACAATCATCGTGGTAGTACAATGGGCGGTCTTATCGCTTAAAGCGATCTCTTCTAGACAACCTTTGGATGGACAGTAACAGAAGAATGAATAGACGGTGGTGTACAATAAAAAAAAATAGTACATCATTATTCACACCTACTCTAGATACTAATACATAAATAAAACAATAAAATACACTAATATATATTATACTAATATATACATACATAAATATTGAATGCAAATAATTATAGAAAATAATAACTTATAATAGAATATAAACTGTAATATTTAGCGTTTTAAAAATATTGTTCTTATATATATACATTTAATTAATAGTGTTAATTTGTTATATATATATGTTATGTTATATATATATAGTTATAACTTATGTTTGTTTACCTTAACGGTTAGTCCTATCCCGATAGCTTAGCAACCCACAGTTATTTTTGTTGGTCAAATTCATTACCATTAGCCTATGGATTGTTGGTCAGCATAGGTTTAACCAATTTCCGGTCAATGGTCGTAAGCTCCAATTTCCTGCATCTTTACTCCTAATTTTATGATTGGAGTCGACTAATGAGGGCGCATATGTATGTATAATGATAAAATATATCGACAAGCTTTGTATTGGTTCCAAATTCAGGATTTTTTTTCAACTAAACATACTGGCATATTGAAAATATCTAGCAACGAGCAGCGAATCGAAATTGCGTATAAAACTCAAAAAGTAGATAAATGGCCTCCGATGTAATGTTTTTAACACTGAGAAGTTACTATAAAGTTTCTGTAAAATGCCTGAAGCGTCCAAGTAATGAATGAAGAAATTCAACATCAATTACATAAAGCTATTAACACTTAAATAAACAGAATATCTAGGGACTCAATTGAATACCCTATAACAGATTCCTGGTAACAAACAAAATTCGCACACTGCACACTATGTGTCTAGTTCTAAATATGCTAGTGTAAATGTGAATGTAACCGATTCTTGCAAAACTTGCTTAAATTTAAGCACAACCTGGACCCTACATACAAATTTTCAAGAGTATTTGCATATTTCATAATAGAAGTCTTAGTCACAAATCACAGTCAAAATCAAGTAAAATAGTCAATCTCCAGTCATAGTCAAATCATGAACTAATAAATTGATAGAACTTTTATAAACTACTAAACTTCTGCTAAAAGTCATGAACTAATAAATTAATAGAACTTTTATAAACTAAAAACTTTTATAACGCCTTCGCACCAAAACTCCAATAGAGGTTTCTATTAAAGTTTTGGTGCGAAAGCGAAAATCACATTTTTCAACTTTGTATGATTTGCCTACACTCATACTTGTTCACTAAATGTGGTTAATAAATCCAATTACGTATTTACACTAGAAGAATCACAAGTTTTAGAAAATAATACTAAATCGACGCCATTTTTCACTTTCGCGGTCTGGGGTCCGAGACACCATAGATAAACTAGTCGTTTGCGCCGAAATGAGATCTCGCGCCTATATTTTGACTAATAGAGAAAATCTTTTGAGGTTCCTTATATATTTTTTTTTTAAATAATTGTGTGATTTCTGTATTTGTTGTTCATGTTTTTCAAGTACAGGATATAACGGATATTACACAAACGTGTCAGCTTTAAACGTAAAGCCGTTTTTGATATAGACCCCGGGACAAAATAGGTCTAAAAACAGTGCCTTTGGTGGCCTACCAAATTGTTAATTAAGAACATAGTTTTCTTACAACCAGTCTCGTATTCTACCTCTAGAGTTCTTTTCAACGATCCCACGATTTTATCCCACAAGGGTAGATAAAAAAATAAAAAAACGTTATGCTTCCCACTTACGTGTATAGGTGCCCCCTTAACATTTTCATTTATATCATTTTAATTGCCATTTCTAGCTTTACATATTCTCTAAAAAATTTAAGTTATTCGCTTGTATGGTTTATACGCTATATTAATTCTGTTTAAGTGTGGAACATGGTGGAACTGTGAAACATTACAATTATTGGGTACAATTATTGTGTTGATCGAAGTGTTATAATATTATGTAATTATCTTTGTTTTTTAGTTAAATTAAAAATGATAATTAAAAGAGCGGAATGAAAGAGACTGTATCCCACGACTCAAGATAGTCCCTATTATTGTATGGGATCCTGGGTTGCCCAATAAATAACATTATGTTATTGTATGAATAAGACATTTCATGAAATAAATTATTTTCTATTCTCTTGTGTACATACCTGTAAAAACGTATAGTCCATCCTGTACAACATATCACAGTATATCACAAGTTTGTCCGATGGTCTTCTTATATTTGCACTAGTAACACCATTATGCACTACACCGTTTCTGTCACTGTCTACCACTGCTAAAGTTTCAAGAGCCGCTGGGGCTTGGTCCGGGTTTTTTAAAGAGTTAAGCTGAGATCGGACCCGTTCAGCGCCGGCAAAGAATAGGCCTCCAACTGGACGGATGGCGTAGTGTTGTGGCAGGATACCGTCCTGCGAAAGAAAAATAAAATATAACCAAAACAATAACAAAAGCTCATTAACATAATAACATACATACAATCCATTTTGCCCCAGCAGGTGACACACAAAATCAATTGTTTGATTGATATATTCGTAAGTATTACACATATCAAGGGTTTATTAAATACGATTTCAGTTACTGTTTTTTTCTCGCATTGTTTATTTATTTATTTATTTATTTGTATATTCAAACTTTCAGGGTGAGCATTACAGGCATACCCAATTCACTCACCCCAGTCCTTAACTAAACAAAGTTTATGAATTAAAATATACTTAATTAAATTAAACAATCACATAATTACATTTTAGATAAGTTGGGCAAACTACTCTCTAAAAACACACGACGTATTGTTACGAGACTAGTTTCGGAACAATCGGAGCTTCTTCGTCATACTCTCGTAACAATACGAGAAAACAACCGTGAGTGAAATAGACCTTAAAACACTAATTTAACATCATGAATTTGTATTGAGAGGCTTCTAATGTTGCAGCTTTATGTAGTAATCTTGGGTTAGGCTAAAACCTACGTATGTTTTTCTACGATAATAAGCAAAACGCTTTGAACGGATTTTGATAGAATTTGGAATAGACACCATTCATCATTTAATTCAAGTTTGTTTGGCCGAGCGGGCAGCAGTGGTGTCAGCGTCCGCACGCGATCCGTGCGGACCAAATGCGTCCAGTGTGTAGCAGCTAATAAGATATTTTTTATCGTGGTTTCACCCTACACTGCTAATGCATATATCGTCGAACTCTATAATCAACGCCTCTTTGCTGTCAAAGAGTAATATAATAATACGAACAATTTGGTTAAACCGTTCAATTTTAGGCAAAAACTGTCTCTACTTACATCAACAAACTGAATATCCAAAGGAGGCCTTGAGTGGTAGTACATCAGTACAACCATATCTATTATAATGCCGCAGATCAGGCCTAGCTCGATTCCCAGAGCCAAACAGCAGATAAACGTTCCCAGCAGTGGGATGAGATCTAACCCTGAAAAAAAATAGTAGAGATAGTATCAACGTCAAAGCAGATATCACAACTTATACATTATTAATGAGCTAAAAGAAGTAAGTTAAGTAGGTTAGTGGAGTCCAAATTGCAATGTCTCGGACACAGACGTAAGGTCGCGAGTCTATCGGTATTCTATCGTTTACATTCTGGAGTGTGTATAAATTACATGAGTGAATTCCCCTAAGCCAGTTTTACCATCTAACAACAAGACAAACTGTCAAAAACCATCCATTTATGGTTGACATACTTCCAGCTCGCTCGAAGCAATTCGAATTCGTTCAGATTGTGGTCAAATGTTTGCCTATCCTAAATAAAATATATATATATATATATATATATATATATATATCGTCCTCCTGAAATTAGACATTCGCAATGCTTTTAACAGCATTGAAAGGGGACCGTTGCTGTCAGAGGTCAGAGAGTTGACACCGTCAATCTTCCCCTTCTTGTGCCAGTGCTATGCATCCCCCAGCAATTTGTCGTTCGACGGCAATTGTATTTCATCTCAGGTTGGGGCACAGCAGGGGGACCCCCTAGGGCCTCTTGTTTTCAGCATGGCAATTCACAAAGTCATAAAGTCCCTAGGGAGTCCCCTTAACGTATGGTATTTGGATGATGGGACAATTGGCGGCAGTCCAGAGGTAGTCCAGAGAGACGTGATGGCACTCTTCCCCGCCTTGAAAGAACTGGGCTTGGAGGTGAACACCGCGAAGTGCGAGTTCTATCCCTGTAGCTCGGTGGCGGCGGAAACAAGTGCGAGTTTTACGTCTCTAATCCCTGGGCTCAGAATCATGGACCGGAACTCTCTGTACCTCCTGGGTTCCCCCATTTTTGCGGAGGGCTTGATGGATAGCTTGGAGTCAAAAACGCAGACCCTGACATCACTAGCTGAACATTTTAGGAATCTCCCGGCACACGTATCTCTGTCGCTTTTGAGGATCTGCTTCGGGATGCCTAAGCTGACGTATGTCATGCGGACGGCACCTACTTGGAAGCTCCCAGAAAGGGTCCTCAGTTTTGATGATACACTTAAACGTATTGTTGAGGAGATGCTCAATATTAGCCTTAGTGAGGTGCAGTGGTGTCAGGCTAGCCTGCCAATCCGATTTGGTGGTTTGGGAGTGCGCCGTTTGCAGGAGTGCGGTCCTATTGCCTTTCTCGCCTCTTCGTATGGTGTTTCAGGCTTGGTCGGTCGCTTGGTGCCGGATTTGGGCGGCGATATCAGCATTCCTTTCGTCAGTGAAGCTCATAGCGTGTGGGCTCGGTTATATCCGGAAGCCGACCTACCTGCAAGGCCTGGTATACAGAGAGGTTGGGATGAAATTGTTGGGGCGCACGCACTCGCTCGTCTGCGCAACGAAGCCTCGGGAGTCGAGTTGGCTCGTTTAAACGCCACCTCTAAGCCGGAATCTGGCGCCTGGCTGCATGCCCTACCATCTCCTCACTTGGGCACGCTGCTGGACGACGACTCACTTAGGGTTGCCGCGGGATACCGACTCGGCTGTGCAGTTTGCGAGCCGCATGTGTGTATTTGTGGAGCGAAAGTGGAGGCAGACGGCCTGCACGGACTCAGCTGTACTCGCTGCGCTGGACGGAGGCCTCGACACCATGCCATAAATGAGATTTTACGGAGGGCTCTTGTTTCGGCCGAGGTCCCGTGCGTGCTCGAACCTCCCGGCCTCTCGCGTTCCGACGGTAAGCGCCCGGATGGACTTACGCTGATTCCATGGCAAAAAGGGCGTTGCCTCATCTGGGATGCCACATGCGTGAGTACCTTCGCATCCTGCCATCTGCCTGCAACCCAGAGGATCGCCGGTGGGGGTGCGGAGGCAGCCGCGCTAGGCAAACACCACAAATATGCTGATTTGGAATCAGCGTACGAGTTTGTGCCGTTTGCTGTGGAGGTGGCGGGGCCGTGGTGTTCCGAAGCAAAGAAGTTTGTGGCGGCCTTAGGACGGCGTCTGCGGGAGAGGGGACGAGACCCGAGGTCAGGCGAATACCTCGGGCAACAAATTTCTCTCGCTATACAGCGTGGGAACGCGGCTAGCTTGATGGGCACGTTTGGGCGAGGGGGCACAAGTTGACGTATCCATATATATTGGATCTATTATTTATTGATTGATAAAAATATTTTTATTTTGACATGTTAGACTGTACTTAGTTAATAAAGTATATATATATATATATTAATTTAAAAAAAACATGTATAACCGTTGCTGCAACGGTTATACATGTTTTTTTTTATGTAGGTAGGTACTTAACCTACATATAGATTAGTATAGTTACAAGCCGGAGAGTTACTTAGTAACGTATGTATACTATAATTATTTCATACCTACCTACTGTACGTTATTATATACTAATTAATTATTTATATATATATATATATATATTATATTACGATATTAAACTTTATTATAATAAAACTTTTTATCTTTAAAAAAACTAGCTTCTGCCCGCGACTTCGTTCTCGTAGAATTTAAAATTAAGTATCTATATTTTCATGTTCACGAAGACAGTTGAGAATTAAATATCAATAAAATAGACTTGAAAAGGCTAAAAAAATTAAAATAGAAAAACAAAAACTAAGTTATTTTTTATTTACAACATTTGATCTCGGAACACAGACTCTGGCAAGGAGATCCACTCCTTTGCAGTGCGCATAATGAACGTGGATGCAAAACGCTTCCTGTAAATTTGAGTAATATCCACCATATATCGGTGTCATAAATCGCGTAATTCCATGGCACACTTTTCGAAATGTATCCGAATAATTACTGAGAGACTCGCTATTCTGCGACGATGTCCTAGGCTCTGAAGCCTAGCATTTGTCAGCTGGTCATTATTAATGAGTCCTTAAGCTGATATCTAGCGGAACCATCCCAAAGATGAGAACAATACTCCATACACGAAAGGACTTGTGCATGATATAAGTTGAGCAACTGTTCAGGGGTCCAGTACTGTCTCACCTTTGCAAAGATACCCAATTTTTTGCGGCTAATTGGGCTTTAGATTCAATATATGTTTGTGTACAGTTCGTCCTGATATCGACACCGGGTTAAATTGATGGAATGACAGGTACGCGTGATACCAAAAATACTTCAACAGCTCTACAACCCGTAAGAATTTTCGAATTCGATGATGGGGAAATAAACCTTTGATTAATAAAAAAAAAATAATCTTGCGCTCGGGGTTTGCCACCTAAGTGAGCCATCATATCACATTCCTCGATCCTATCCTTGGTGTTTATTTAGCATTAAGTACTAAGTTTTTTTAATTAAGTTCGTACAAAAAAATTCGTTCCGAAATTCGCTACTGAACTTCGTCTTGGTGACTTATCAAATAAATGACGATAACTTTTTTTCTACATCCAATTGTAATTAAAATATATCGTTTCAGATAAAATTTAATCAACTTTTAAAAACCGTGAGATCCAATATTACATTTAAAGCAGTGGGAATAATATATTTTTCAGCAGTTAAATGGAGCCTATGTTTTGAGTCAAACTTTTAGCAATAGATCGGTGAAAACAGCATTCAATAATATGCAGTAGTTTTACTGTGTTACGCCTACAAACAGCCAGACAGACAGGCTGGAATTCTAAAAACTGTTGTTTTGGCATTTTTTGCTCTAATAAAGACCCTCAATATTCGTTTTTCATCAATATCTTCAATGTACAGACACAAACCTGTTACAATTTTATTATAGATAAGTATATAGATGCCACACACAACATTTCATTCTAAATAAAAGAAAACAGTAAAATGATAAAAGCTATACCGAAGGAAAAGACGAAGTTCCAAGGAAAGTTCTGTTTGTTGGATAATAATTGAAAAAAAATACTTAAGAAAGTTCGAGATAATCTCATTGTCAGATTCCTTTTCATTGTGCATCTCACTTTAAAGTTTTAACTAGTTTATGAACAAGTATGCGACGGGATCAATGAGGTTAATTTTAGTTACAGAAATTTTGTTATAAGCCATCTATGTAGGCATCTACTGAATTAGCCGCCATATCTAATACTAGCGGATCCGTTACTTAAATAAATTAATAAATAAAATCGGCCAAGTGCGAGTTGAACTCGCGCACGAAGGGTTCCGTACCAATATCTATAAAAACGAGCAAAAAACGTTTGTTGTATGGGTTCCCCCTTAAATATTAGTTTAATTTTAATTTAATTATTTATTTTTAAGTGAATATATAACTAAATATTTTGTGAATATTTCAAGCGTCTATGTGTTGCCGTTATCAATATCGAGCAAAAAAATCACGTTTGTTGTATGGGAGCCCCTTTAAATATTAATTTTATTCTGTTTTTTTTTTGTTTTGATTTTTTTATTAGCGGCAAGAGAAATACATCATCTGTGAAAATTTCAATTCTAACTATCACGGTTCATGAGATACAGCCTGGTGACAGACGGACAGACAGACGGACGGACAGGGGAGTCTTAGTAATAGGGTCCCGTTTTATCCTTTGGGTACGGAACCCTAAAAGAGATTATTTATCAAACCGAATTGCGATTCTAAAGTTAAGTCAACAAAGTCGATATTTCTTACGTGTACTCACGATAGTTTTAACTTTCAAATCGTAATTGTGTTTGATGTAAATGTTTCCGCCCCTCACAATAATTTATATATACCTACTAGCTGTACCCGGCATGCGTTGCATTGCCACATTTAGAAAAAGCGTTTTACCTCTTTCACGTTTATGTTCGCCTAGTACTTTAATACCATACTAAAAACTTTTTTTGATATTGTTCATAGAAAAATACTAAAAGCACGATAAAAAAATGAAAGGTGGTAGAAGGTTGAAAAATACTTTGCGCCCTGTTTGTTCTCATACCTACCAAATATACAAAAAAATATTTAAACGTAAGCAAAGCTTAAAAAAACCGACTTCACCGCTTATATTTTGGTTTTGGCTTGATCGATTTCGATAAAAGGTATATGGGACCACCTCTGAAGTATAATCTACCAAACAAAAAAAGAATTTTGAGAATCGGTCCACAAATGGGAGAGAAATCGGTGAACATATATAAAAAAATACACACAGTTGAACATAGTACCTCCTCCAATTTTGAAGTCGGTAAAAAGTGTTTTAAATCTTTCGCCTTTATAGTCGCCTAGTACTTTAATAACATGTATAACTTTTTGGATATTGTTCATAGAAAAATACTAAAAGCATGATAAAAAATGGTGGGTGGTAGAAGGGTGAAAAATACTACGACTAGTTCTCATACTACTAAATATACAAAAAAAAAATTTAGAAATCGTTCGAGCCGTTGCGGAGTTTTCGGCCACAAACACCGTGACACGAAATTTTTATATATTAGAATATAGTTTAGTCATAAAAATATACATATACATCACAATTTTATTATTATGTTCTATTTTTAATTACTGTCAGAACAAGTTTGTATTCTGACATTTAGTTTAACCAATCACATAGTTTTGCTGATCTTGGTACTTTCATATCGTTTTAATAACTGTGAGGAAGAGACTGAATGCCACAACCATCGAGATAGGAAACAAACCTACGGTTTGTAAAAGGAGGGACGACTCCGCCGAAAATCTGTGTCCTAGTGAGAGGTCACAAAAAACCTCTGTGTCCCTTTTTTTTAGGGTAACCCTGATTTTGAGATTTGTGGGATAACCTTTTGAGCCATTTGAATTATGTTCTACTTGAATGATATTTAACTGTGTAATTATGCTACAATATGATATCTAATAAAAATATTATTATGTCATTCATAACGATAAACTAAAATACACTATATGCGTGATTAACAATCCACACTGATGTTTCAAAATGCATTTAAATTTAATTAACATTATAGATATTTACTTGTATCTATCCGCGGCTTCGTCCGCTTATCCGACTATAAGAGCAGGTTCGATATTTTTCAAAATGGCGGAGATATGTGCTGTAAAATTGTTGTAATAAGCTTCTAGATACATTTACAACCCATATTTAAATTTGTATCCTAGAATAAAGATAATCCATAAATCGATGACAGATATTATTACTACATTGATATATAATTATTAAAAATTTAATTATTAGTTAAGTTACAGAGCATAATATAAGTAAACGCTTATGGGTACTTTAATATTACTAAAAGCTTTGGAAACGAATGGAACCAAGATATAGTGTTAGGCTTTTGCCACCTGAGCTAGTTTAAAACTGTGTTACAGGTGTCAAAGCCCACCGCTCGGGAGAGAAAGAATATTCCATATTAAATTTAAATACAAGAAGCCCATACATTTGAGTTCATAATTTGAGGTTATATTTTTAGGTAAGTAGTTATATTAGGTATTAACACATTTGAGCAAATAATAATAATTACAGGTTGCAGGTTATGAAAGGTTGTGTTTTTATCTAGATAAGGTCCATAATAATATGGTGTACCTGAAAAAAGTTAATAAATAAATACTGTTATCACTTTTATGGGAATAAGTGTTTGTAGTATGAGTATGTGTGTTGTGAGTGTGTGTGTACGTGTGTTGAGAGTGTGTATGTACGTGTGTTGGTGTATATACTTACGAATGAGGTTATGTCTGCATATAAATGATGCTAAGATACGTTGTATTTCAAGATTTTAATAATGCTTCAGTTTCCGCATAGGTGAGGCTTTTAAGCCATTCAGTCAATAACTTTTTCAGCTTATAGTGCGACAGTCAGTATATATGTAGTTCTTTGTTGGCTTTATTGTATAACCGATTTGCTAGGACTTCGTAATGTCTGCTGGCCAGAGCAGTGCGGTGGGGACGACCTGGACAAATACGGGCGTTCGCACTTGTCGAGTTCTTCGTCATAAATCAGAGCTCGATGTTTTCACACAGTTATATGCAATAAAATTGTTTCTGATTCTGATTCTGATTCTGATTCGTAATATGACATGTGATACAAAAAGCTGTCTGATATGTCAGAATCTTGGTAAATATTATTATTACATACTTATATCAAACTAATTTATGCATCCGAAAGTTTGTGTGTAATTGTGGCATTATTTAAGTATGTCTATTTTCTCTTCACGCGGCAACGGCTGAATTAATTTTGATAAATTTGGAATGTACGTAGCTTATGCCTAGGATTAACAAATAGGCTGCTATTTAACTAGATAAACGCAGACAAAGCTGCGGGGCGGCACGGCTTGATCATCGATATATCCATAAAAAATCCAATGAAGGTAAACCCTAACTTTTATGACACCTTACTGACACAAATTGTTGTGTACAAATTATTGTCGTAGAGTGTGACCCAATGCAAAATTAAAAATTACTAAATTCTTCAAGCCAATCAACTCATCTCCAAGCAAACATCTTCGGCCGCATCTTCACTTCCCATCAGGTGAGATAGTGGTCAAATGCTTGCCTATATATCATAAAAAAAATTAAAAAAAAAACATTTTGGCCTATAATAGTTATATAAGAAAAATATAACAACGCTACAAATTATCAATAGGAAATAAGCATACAATTTACATACAGGTCAAGTATTTTTTTTAATCTTTATTTTTATAAAATAACACCCATAATATGATTTTCTTCTTTAATTGCTTTTTATTAGGAGTTTTAATAAATAAAATTGATGGGAACTTCAAAATAGCAAAACGCTCGCTATTGGCTAAGCTGATTGTGACTAAGTTACACATTTTTGAGGTCACTGATTGGTCTAATTTCCTTTAATTCTATTTGTTTTTTTAAAATCGCTGTTTAAATTTGCTAAACTTTTTTTCTCCGCTATACGGAGTCAATTTGAACTGACTCCAACTTTCCGAAATGTATCCCTACCAGTAACTGACCATCTCGAGTTACTCGGTTTGACTCTAACTTCAAAGCTCAATTTTGGTACATCCATCGAGTCAAAAACCCAACTAATTGCAAAAAAGCTGGGAATCCTTGCAAAGGTGAGACGATACTTCACACCGGGACAGTTGCTCAATTTGTATCAAGCACAAGTCCGATCATGTATGGAGTAGGTACTGTTCTCATCTTTGGGACGGTTCAGCTAAGTACCAGCTTGAGACTCTTGACACCATTGAGTGGAGACCCAAGAGACACATTGGTAGCGAGCAGATGACTAATTCAAAGTTTCAGAGCTTGGGTCATCGTCGCGCCGCATGGTAGCTAGTCTCTCGGTTTTTATCGGATACATTTTGGTGAGTGTGCTAAGGAACTGCAGGATCTAGTTCCCCCATCCCCGTTCTATCGTCGGACAAGCAGACAAACTGCTAAGCGACACCGCTATATGGTGGACATTCCACAAATGCGCACTAAGCGTTTTGCCTCTACATTCATTGTGCGAACCGCAAAGGAATAGAACTCCTTACCTGAGTCGGTGTTTCCTGATGAGTACAATATGGGAGTCATAAAGTCGCGAGTGAATAGGTATCTTCTAGGCAAGCTTGTTCCATCGTCGACCACATCGTCGCTTACCATCAGGTGAGATAGTGGTCAAAAGTTTGCCTACTTGAATAAAAAAAACCTGATTGCATTTCCCAATGCTTATTTATTTCGATATGAGATGTATTGTTATGAAGGAAAATTTTCTTTCCGGCAATGTATTAACGGCAACAATCGAATAAAAATGTGTGCGTATTCCATATTTACAAACGTATTAATTAATTTAATCATAATTGAGCATCAAGAAGGAACAAACTACAAACACACTCACAAACTTTTGCCTTGATAATATTAGTAGGAAGTATGATAGTAGGATAACTTTATTTTGTTTTTACAAAATATGTTTATAAATGGCGGATGTAGTTGTGTAGCTTGGCTTGTATACCCATATAACAAAAATAATATCATAAAACCTCATGCTATTAGGAAAAAAACGTTTTTTTGAGAATAGTTTGATAGTACGTAGGGCATTTAGAAACATATTCTGTAAGGTTTCGATTAAACTAATAATTACGACAGATAAGATCTTATTATTACTACAGACTACAATTTCTACCATTTGGAAACTTTTTTAGAACTAGTCGTTCTTGTGCGAGAGGGACACAGGGGTCTTTTCTAACCTTTCACCCGATTTCATCTGGACCGCAACCACGATTGGTTCTTTATGCAATTGATAAAACAATTTGACATTGTAAATACGCTCTAAGTCAGTTGTAATAAGATTCCATGCATGTTTGATATTTGGCACTGTAAGTTTGTCAGTTAGCCATCCTATTACTTTAGCTACAACATCCTTGGCCACAACACAGGTTTTCCTAGTGTGGGAGACAGTGGTCATCTTTTATAAACAGCAAAGCTTTGCAAATGTATACTTATTTGTTTAATAAAGCTTAAGTCTTTTGATGAATAAATTGATAAATTTGAAATCTACCAAATAATAACTCGTCATACTACAAGCCGTGTGATGCGTATCCTCTAACTAAAACTAGTAAATCGTATCAAGAAACAAGAACATCAAAGTTCCCTAGATCGTACTTGTCGAGAATATGTTATACAAACATCACCACCCAATTTCAAGCATATCAAAGTAAACCTTGAAACCAAGGACAAGGTAACACAGCAAACTCGGGTTACTTACAGGATAAGTTTGTTCCTATACGTACCTACTAGGCGTGTCCCACGGCTTCGCCCGCTATTAACAAGTTAAAAAGTAGCCTATGTGCTAATCCTAGGTATAAGCTATGTACATTCCAAATTTTATCCAAATCCGTTCAGCCGTTAAAGCGTGAAGAGGATACAAACATACTTACACACAAACTTTCGGATTTATAATATTAGTAGGTATGGTATGATTTGATGTAATGAGAAAAAGTTTTATATGAAATTAAGTTTTTTTAATGTTGGCTTCGCAGTCTTGTGCATTTAGCCAGTGTCAAGTAATAATATATATAATACATATTAAAAGTCCTAGTCACAGTTACAACTTAAGTAAAAGAGTCAAGGTCCAGTTATAGACAAGTCATGCCCTAGTAAAGTGGTAGAAACTTTGCTAGAACTCCTATTGGAGTTTTTTAGCGAAAATCACGTTTTTCTATTATTATATATAACCCACCATTATTACACATTAACACTCGGAAGAATCACAGGTTTTGGTAAATTATACAAAATCAACAACGCCATTTTTTTACTTTGGCGGCAAAACCTCTATTAAGAATTTATTTATTATTAATATTAATATTTATTTATAATATGGAATTTTTTTAAATAGGCATGTGCCTCGAATCTCAATAAAATAACTCAGGAAGGCATGCTCAATAATTACTAACCCTGTGCAGACCCCGAAGCTCAATTTTACTGTACCTACTTAATAATAAAAGAATCCTAAAAGAAAAGGGACCGTCTTCAGCGTCGACGTGGACGTCGGCGACACTCATGTAATTACCCTTCTAAAGAATTTGTGTCTCAAAATGTCGTAAATATAGTATTTGACATTGAACCCATTCTTCATTTAACCCTGGAGTAGTCGTGTAGTCTACTTATGTAGTCCATAAATTTAAGCACTTACAAATAGATGTTTACTGTTAATATGCAGGTTGATTTACCTCATATCCGCTGGGTTTTGCTTCTACATTTATCATCCGTGCAGCGAAAGAGTGGATTTTGCCCACATCTCCAACAAACAGTATAATTTGGGAGTCTTCAAGTCTAGAGTGAACAGGTCTCTTCTAGGTAAGCAATAGTAAGCAGGATTAAAGCTACATCTTCGTCCGCATCATTACTTACAATTAGGTGAGATAGCGGCCAAAAACTTAACTAGATACAACAAATTAAATAAATCTATCAGAGCGCCTGGTTGAGGCGACGCGTGATCAAAATTTGGCTCAACGTATTAGCATTGCAATTCAGAGATGCAATGCCGCCAGCATTATGGGAACATTACCCACTGGTAGTGGGCTTGAGCACTTAAGTTACCTACCTTGTTTGAGCTCGATGTCTTGTAGGTAACTTAGGTCTTTGCTGTAGTTTTGGGAAATATAGGCTTTTAGTCCGTAAATATATGTTCCCTAAAAAAATATAAAAAAAGTGTGACTTTTTTTATATTTTTTTAGGAGCCAGCGGAATTTTCACCAGAGCCATCTTATCCAAAATCGCCAAAACTTGTCATATACATTAGTATAAACGAGAGCTATTTATGCATCTAGGTAAATAAATAATGTTTTTTGTATCGCTAACAATCAATCTACACTTATTTAAAGTGCTTGCATGTTCTTACGTATAATAAATATAATTATTTATCAGTGATTTAGCTTACAAAAAAGAATAAATGAGATTCAATTATGAAAATCATATATTTTTTTACTTTGAAATGGAAACCACGTGACCACATGGTGCACATGAGTGCATACTCTTGTGATTTACTGAGCGCAACCACTGTAGGGTTAAACATGAATTATAGTCGATCATATACCAATAAAATTAATCCTATACATAACAGGTCCACTGGGGTTCAAATACCCTAGATTTGCCTCTTACAAGACCCCAATAAACTAGGGATTCGACTTACGGCAATAACAATAACTTTCGGCAGTTTTAGAGGGTCGAGTTCAAACCTATACGAATAATTTAATGCGACGCGCCGTCTGGTGTACCACCGTGGAATAACTGAATTTCTCATTATAATCTTTAGCGGGATTATACTTGGGTTGGCTAAGCACTTACGTTGAATATGAAATTGCTTCTAATAGAATAAGATAGTTGTCCAATATTTGAATTTTCTTAATTGTTCTGACGTCTGACATCTGACGTGTGTAGAGTTTCAGCTTTAAATTGAATTTGAATCATAGTTTGCTGTGTTGTCGGTTTTTAACTTGCTATGAAGCACAAATGCGGGTTCATCTAGTCGAGCAGAAAACTTGCAAGTGATACGCATCATACTAGTATTACAAATCGGGAAGTTTGTGTGTAAGTGTGTACGTGTGTAAATATGTTTGCTGTAACGGCTAAACTTTGGATGAAATTTGGAATAATAAGGAAAGGTTAATTTCTTCGCTTCAGACAGGGCTTGAGTAGCTCAGCGGTTAGAGCAATAGGGCATGACACCCTATGGCCGCGGGTTCAAATCCCGCCTCAAGCGATAATTTTTCCATTCTAAATTTATCACAATAAACATATTTATTATTATTATCTTTATTTATTATTTTTTCTTAAGCAGAGGCTTTTTTACAATATTTTTATAAAAGTTATAAACAATACAATATTATTATTATTTATTATATCCCAAAACTTTCTTCGAATGTTAAACTGTACGAATGGTGGATCATTAACCGTTAATAGTACGTGAACGTGCATGAGTGTAGGGAAATCCTACAAAGTTGAAAATATGATTTCCGTTTTCGATCCAAACACAAATAGAAGTTTTATTAAAGTATACCACTTTATAAGAGCATAACCATGACTTTTTTACTTAACTGTATTGCTAATTTAATAATTAACAGTAGGTACTTGAAATATTAATAACTTAACACGGGCTAATTGCACATTGTTTGCGGAGCCAAACTTAATATTAAAACAAACAAATCACATTTAAAATTCTATCCTAGAGTAATATAGGTACTAAGTACAAAAACTATGATCAGTCATCACGATTTCCCACCTTTCAAATCGATAAAAAATTTATGATAAATTATCTAATGTTGGTATACGTAGTGTATACCTATATATGTAGGTATATACGGATATATATAAAGTTCTACTATTTATGTATAACTTTTATTAGCGTAATTCATTAGAAAACACCACCGACCGCAATAATATGTCTATTATTACTATCCTGTCCGGTTGCCTGTAAGAAATTGCTTTATGTGACAAGGCCGCCCATTGTGCAACAATAATTATTTTTAGTTCTTATTTTATTACCATGTTACTTAACCATATTATTGGTGTTCAATAAAGAAATAATGTATTGTATTGTTGGTTGTAAATATGCATTACAATGTATGTTTTGTAAACGCATTCACACGCTCAGCTTTGCAATGAGTTCAAAAACTTTAATTGTGGGAGCCGGAAACATTGAATATCACACACACACTCACACCCAGAACCAGAAGCACATATGTCCCTTGAGAAGGAAAATTGTGCTTCTGCCGAACCTAGGACACACCGCGCAGAGAGCAGACTTACCCACCGCGCCAACAGGGTTGTCTCAATTTTCATTAAATAACTATATTTAAGTAGGTACTTACTGCTAGTTTTCCAGAGCTTCTTCAATATAGCTATGTTGACCATCTGAAGAACAGCACATACTATTACAGAGGAAAGAACAGCTCGAGGTATGTAGAAGAAGTACGGAGTTAACAAAACCAGCGTCGCAATCACTATTGTACCTGAAACAAACAAAAAATATCTTTGTAATGGCTGCACATCAGATGTCTTATGAAGTAAACTACAAAAGACCTTAACCAACTGCAGCTGATTTGGATAAAATTTAGAATATAGGTACATAGCTTATATACCTAGGATTAACACAAAGGCTACTTTTTAACATGATAATAGCGGGCGAAGCCGCGTGCCCGGCTAGTATAAACATAAACATAAAATAAATGCATTTACACTCACATTCCCACACTAAGTTCGATGACTTGTGTCGTGAGTGCCGGAAACATTCACATGAACCAGAATCACAAATTTTCTTCGGGGAGAAAACCTGTGTTTTGTGCCGGGAATAGAACCCGATAAAAAACCTCGCTTTATATGCAAACACACACCCAACCAAGCCAACGGTTATTTGGCAGTTCTTTACTTATTAAGCATAAATACTAAAAAGCAATTATCGTTATGAAGGGAGCAAATGATCTCTGTCCTCCCAGATCTATATATTTTTCTTGCTATTTGTACTGAAACGTCATTTTAAAATTGATGCATACTTACAACTAGCTCCACCTCGCGGTTTATCCTCGAGAACAATGATGAAAATTGATGAAGATGATATAACCCGATTTAGTTTAGAAAAGTTCTGATATTCAGTACAGCTTATGTGCAAAGATTCAATGTCAGCAGACGCCATCATCAATCGAGTTAAACTTGATGAGCATTTCCCGGAGTTTAAATCCGTTGAACCATTTATAGTCTTAAATAGTTAACAGACAGAGTACTTAATAAAGATAAAGTTATATTTAAGGACAAATACATTATTTAAATGTTCATACCTACTATTACCTACATGCTTAAATATAATGTTATCCTAAAATAAGCAATTGGTCGTCTGTCTTTCTTGTTTTTTTCTCACTCACAGCACACTGAGTTAGATGTGCGTGTTGTCCCGAATAAATCTATTTTCTTTCTTTCTTTTCTTTCTTTCTTTCTTTAGATGACTTGTGTCGTGAGTGCCGGAAACATTCACATTACACACAATCTCACCCAGAACCAGAAACACAAATTTCCCTTGGTGACAAACCTTGTGTTCCCGCCCGGAATCAAACCCTATACCCCAGCTTGGAAGGCGACACCTACCTAAGCCAATGGGCGGTTCAATTTATAGGCACTCTATGATTGTTTATTTATTAATGGGTAATTGACAATATTATGCTCTATTCTAAAATTTTCAGCCATTTGAACAAAATCCACAGCAAATTTAACCAAAACATAATGATTGCTGATACAGAGTCCCGAAGGTGCTTTGAATAACACTACCGACAACCAACGCATTCACATTGTACCAGTTTTGTACAAAATACAAAGAACTTTTAGCAAAATAGCATTTCGAAATACTATCGTGTTTTTATGTATCTATCTAATACCTTTAAACGAGCAATTCTTGTATATATATATAATCTGAATCTCGGCAACGGCTCCAACGATTTACATGAAATTTAGTATGCAGGGGGTTCCAGGGGCTATCCATCTAGTTAGGTCTAATTTTTAGAAAACGTCGTTTTATCCGTGTTTTCAGACAATAAAAACTGCTACAATATAATTAGAATACGGAGGTCCATTTCCTATCTACAAGGTTATAATAGCTCAGGTGGGAAATCGGGCGGTCCTGAAACCAGAAGACCCCGGTTCGAGTCCAGATGTTTATTTTTTTTTTAATAATTTTTTATTGTATTTTTTTTACCAAAAGTAAACTGAGCAAATCTCGGTCATCCAGGTAAAATTTATTTTAATGGAGATTTTTAAAGTAACATAATGTTTCACATGCTCTTTAATGTTGATATATTTGATACGGAGAGATACATTAAAAGTTAGTATAAGTCACTATGTTCTCTAAAAACTTAAGGTAATAAATAAAACTCATCATTGGCCACTGAGATTTTTTTTTTTTTTAATATATCTTTCACTTACTTCATTTAATCGAAGTTTACAACCTATATACGTATTTTAGCCGACCAAAAAAAAATTTAGGAGGTTCTCAATTCGTCGGAATCCTTTTTTTATGTATTTTCCTCGTATTAAGTCCTAATTACTCGAACAACGCCTGGACCAGAGTGTACTAATTTAATTAAATCAAGATCTGTTGAAGAGTTTCGGAGATATTTGCGATTGAAGTCGGTTTCTCAATCCAGTTTTTTTTTTGTGTTATACCTTATTACTTCTTTAAACGGATTTTGATGACATTTTTTTTTATTTGAAAGCTTGTGCTTCTCTTGTGGTCCTATTTCAATAATGCTTTTAATGCTTTTAATCTGATCATGGTCCAAAGATTAACGTTTAAATTATAAAAAGTCTGATAATTACGAGAACTTTAATACTAAAATATTATTAGATATACGGTGTAAACAATTATATTAAAGAAAAAAAGTAATAATAATTAACCTCAAAAGATTTTTTCTATTAGGCAAAATGCTGGCGCGATATCTCAGTTCGGCTCGAACGACTAGTAAACCTAACTTAAAAACGCAATGCTCCATTACCGCATCCATTACTCATGCATGTCCCGCTAACCGCCAACAAATCACTTGAAACAATAGAGGCGCGTCCACACCGACGCACCTAAAAAGGGACTGATATTCCAGAGCTCTAGACACGCCATACATTTTGAAACTATAAAACCGCCTCTGGAACTTCACTATGACGGTAAACTACGATGCAAACTTTTAGATTTATGAAGTTGCTAGCACATAGCTGTAGAGGAAGGACTGAATAACCTATTTGAAATCAAGTAGTGAAATTTTGACTTAATTTTCTTATTGAATTAATATTTTTTCTTATTAATAATAACAGGCCAGATAATATTGTAAAATAAAATTACACCAACTAGCCTCTTGACGTTGGCTACGGCTCCGCTAACGCCTGAAAAAGGTACATATATAGACCCGAGAGTTTAAATAAATATGTGATAATATTAAATTATAAGACAACTCTTCTATGTTTATCCAGGCTATGTTTTTAATACCGGCTTCATTCACAAACACTAATACAATTAAATATTCATCCAGGTAATGGACAACTAAAAAACAATAAAAATTCACATGAATAATTATCCAATTCCAATATAACATGAAGGTTTAAAAATCTTATATGTATTTCATTAAAGAGGAATTATTTATCCCATAATACCCCAAAAAAACCCTAAAATCTTTGTCCTTACATCCATTAATTACAAACACAACAAAAACAAGGTAAATCGTACGAGCCATTTTCGAATATTTGAGAGACACAGATATTAAATTGTATAAATATGATATGATACATTATTATACAAAAGGTTTATTAAAAATAAGTGAAGTGAAAGTAAATTGCAGGCTATAAAAAACGGTTTTACCAAACAATATTTTAAATATGAAAAACGCTTTTTGTTTTACATCCGTGCTAGCGTTTGATTTATCCTCTATCTCACCTGTTAATAATTAATCGCAAGCAAAGCTTATATATAGTATCACACAAAAAAAAAAGCAGTCGACTCCTACCTCCATACCTCCTCCTTTTTGTGAAGTCGGCAGAAAACAAACTGACTTCACCGCTTTATCTTCGGAACTTGATCAGATTAAATATTAAACACGCATTATTGACGAGAACTCAAAAACTACTGATCAGATCCTGACCAAATTAAATGGGACCAATGGGAAAGTAACAGCTTTCAAACAAAAAAAAATCAAAATCGGTTCACGTGGAAAGAAGTCACACATAAAAAAATAAAGTCGAATTGAGTACCTTCTCCTTTTTTGTGAAGAAAATTGAACTTGGATTTAAATACATTTTGAAATTCACAACTTTTAATATTTTTACTTGATACCGCTAAAAACCGTTTCGGCTTTCGTTTATTCTTGTCTATTTCGGTCCTTGCTTTACCGCATTGGACGTGCACGTGGCGTAGTTGATTTACGGACTGGATTTACATTTGTCTTACTGCAAATTTTAACTTCTACAACTAATTCTGAGATTAAAACTCCATAGTTTGTAACTCCAAAGATTATCCAAAATATACGAGAAGCGATTCATTTTACCCACAACTTTGGAAGATTCGCTTTGGATATTTAAACGGTTACATATTTTTCAAGCTTTCGATTTCTCTATCATTTTATTCTTGAAAACTTGAAAGTGGTGACTTTACGACAACGTATTTTGGTACAGGGTTGCTAGCCAGGTGCGCACGCGAACATACCCTACCACCATGGATTTGATGACTATGTTACTTTAACCGGCAACTATAGTTCGTCACAGGATTTGAAACCACGATCCCGGATCAAAGGCGGGTTTCTGATGACGACGGTGCCATCACGGCTTCAAAATAGTACGCTATGAAAGGAGGTAAAAAAAGTCAAATATTGTAAAAGATTGTATTATTCTTACGTTGCTTTAAATTATATTATTTTAACAACAAATCCTTAGCGCTTTTAGCCAGTATAAATGTCAAAATTACCATTGAAATAGTCAGCCGCCCACAGATTTCTAGAACGAAGAACTACGTTTTCTTTCATTCATTATGACATTGATGAATGGATTCATGCCCAGGGGTATTCAGGTGTACAAGGATAAACAAAGCATTTTTTTTTGGCTGGGGTATAAGCAATGTTCCTTTCGTCCGAGTCCGTTTTGCCATTTGAAAAAGTGCACTTTAAAGAGCTCTATCTTTTAAACCATAATAGATAGCTCGCCGGATTTTTGTTTTCGGGATCCAATTGTTAAAAAAGATCTTTGTTTTCGCTCTCATTTAAACGTTAACATAAACTTCAAACTATGAAAGTATAACAACAATTGATAATGCTATCCAAATGGGAGTCGAGCTAAGGTTTGAAACCTTGGTTTACGAGTTCGAATCACACTTAATTTTTTTGAATGCCTCATAAGCAAGCATTGACTACTATCTCACCTGATGGAAAGCGATGATGCAGCCGAAGATGTAGCATACTTGCCTAGAAGATACCTATTCACTCTTGACTTAAAGACTCCCAGATTATACCGTTCTTCGTAGTCTTTGTAGTCTTGATTAACTCTACTAACACTGTAACATATCCAGCAATATAAAATACAATGTCTGTTATGCAATGTCTCAATCAAACATAAACTTTTACAGTACAACTTTTACTCCACGAGTCCCCCAAATAGGCTTTCAGATAGCTTCATTGACCGACTTACTTAAATCTTACACGGAAGATTTGTTACCTGATGAAGCCTGCCGCCATTTCGTGAATTTATTACTCGAATCGTGGTGAAAGAGAGGGTATCATGTTAATGCTCTTGTGGCTTTTAAGGCTAAAGCAAACAGAACGGGAATGTGAGCTTTGTATTGAGTGATTATGTGCCTGTGATTGATTTGTGATGCTTTGTCCTTTTCGTTTAAGTATTATTTGGAGTTCACTAGAGACCCCGACCCCGATGAACGAGATCTTTGATCACGATCTTATTACTATCCATCAGGATTCACACTTTGGATTTGGATAGCAAATGAGAGGTAGGCTGCAAAAACCGTTACGACACTTTTACTTTATTGTTTAGTACATGTGTAGAAAAAAATCGCCAGTATAATAAAAACCGGTATAATAAGTTATGAGTAAAAAAAACAGATTAGATTTTTTTAACACAAGTTTTCTCTCCATGTAGCATCTGTTTCTGGTTCTGGTTGTGATTGTATGTCAGAAGTGAAGTCAGCGAGCTTAGTGGGGGACTTTGAGTGTGAAAGCGTTCGTTTTTAGGGTACCGTACTTCAAAAAGAAAACACGGAACCTTTATAGGATCACACTTTTGTCCGTCTGTTTGTCTGTCAAGACCCTTTTTCTCACGAACGCGTGGAGGTATCAAGCTGAAATTTATATAAAATACTCAGGTCTACAGTCCCTTAGAGCTGTAAAAAAATTAAACTTCTAAGCCAACGCAATAAAATAATACAGCCATTTATGCTGTAAATTTTCGACACTTGCAAGGAAATCAAAACCTATAGGGTACTTCCCGTGAACTCAGAATCTTGAAATTTGGTACAAAGCAACGTCTTATAGACAAAAAATTGCGAAAGGCTTAAATGTTAAATAACATCATATAATCATTTCATTTAGCAATAAAAATACCATAAAATTTACTTATATAACCTACAGGTTTGTACGGAACCCTCAGTGCGCGAGTCCGACTCGCACTTGGCCGGTTTTTGTTTTATGTTTATTCACTACAAAGTACAAATAGTTTTATATGATCCGGGTAAACGTAGCAACTGACTTTCAAGTTAACGCCTTTATAAAACTTGGTCCGACAAAGTTGGTGTCACTTTCTAATGCAATAACGAAAGGTTGAAAATATTTTATCTACGAAATAACTTTTAAATAGATTGAAGTCGAGTTGGACTCGCCAATCATAATATTAGGAATATACATCCATTTAAAATGCCTTAAATGCATTGTAATCTTGTATCATCACACTAATATCATAAATCCGAAAGTTTGAGTGTAAGTACGAGTACGTTTGTTTTCTCTTCACGCTGTAACGGCTGAACGGGTTTTGATGAAATTTGGAACATGCATAGCTTTTTCGTATGATTAACACACAAGGCTACTTTTTAACTTAATAAACGCGTGAGAAGCTTCGGGGCACGGCTAGTCTTCTAATACTTATAAGTAAATATTAAATATTTTGTATTGGAAAAAATAAACTGTTTGGTGAGATGTGGATTGTATGAATGTGAATGTATTTTAGAAAAGAACAACTATAGAATGTTGCTTATTTAAAAAAAACCAAAGTATTTCACCTATATTTGTGCCTCAAAAGAAGTTGACATATTCATTGTAAGCAATATGAAGTCTACTTGAAGATCTCCTTTTGGAAGTCAGTTAACAACAAGTAGGATTTAGTCCTTCTCTATTAACATACTCGTATATAATAAAATGATGTTTTTTGTTATCCTAGTCTTAGTTAAGAATTTTAGTTCTTATGTCCTTTAAGTTTTTAAAACTGGTCCAAAGCAAAGTCATATTTATGTATGAGCTTTTGCCCGCGGCTTCGCTCGCGTTAAGAAGTATTATTTTAAATTGACAAATTTTCATCCCCTATTTTATCCCCTTGGGGGTAGAATTAATCAAAATCCTTTCTTAGCGGATGCCTACGTTATAACATCTACCTGCATGCCAAATTTCAGCCCGATCCGTCCAGTGGTTTGGGCTGTGCGTTGATAGATCACTATGTCAGTCAGTCAGTCAGTCACCTTTGAGTTATATATATTTAGATAACCAAGGCAAAACAAGGAGGAGCGTTAGATTACTGCCCTCTCAGTCAAAAACCAAAACGTTTTTGATCAAAAGATTCTATTCTATAAAAAGAAACGCTTTCCAAATGTAACAGGCTTTAAAACTTCGATGGCTAAGTCAATCTATTTATTTAAAACGTAAAAGATTTACAATATTTTGGTTACTATAAGATGTTATTGTGTTAGCTAATTACGTAATAACTTAACAAAAGGACCCTTAAGGGACTGAATAAATTAACCGACTTGGTATTACATGGATCTCACAACTTTTTACGGTAGAAGAACTGACTTGCGAGACTTGGTTTTTTACAAGTTATGTTTTTGATGGCATCACTACGAACGCTTCCCAAAATATGAACCGGCAGTTAGCTTTCTTAGGTGAACGTTCGCCTTCTAAGCAGGGGTATCAAGTTAGATTCCGGGGACAAAAGTTTTCTTCTCAAAGAAAATTTGAGTTTCTGGTTATGATTGTGTGTGATGTGAATATTTCCGGCACCCATGACACAAGTCATCGAATTGAACATTGAAAGTGTGAAAGCGTTTTAAAAAAAAAGTGACATCTCATATAACAGTTACTTTATAAATAGCAATTTTCCTGCTTAATTTACTTTGGATTAAATTCCTTTCAGCCGTTTAAATGTGATAAAGCAACAAACTAAACATTCAAACTTTCGCGCATTGAATAGATGAATAATAATTAATAGGATGTTAACCTTCTTTAGGTTTTATCAGGTTCAAATAATATTCATTTGTTCGAGTATGGTATAATGTAGATTTTACATATAAATATTGTTCTTAATACTCTACCGTTTCCAGTGTAAAAATATTTTTGTAACAATGAGGTCATAGAATATTGAATTAATGAATGAATTATTGGGCAATAATTTAAAACAATCAATCAGTATAACTGTGATCTTGGCAGTAACAAAAACAATTTATATTTTTTTTTATTTTTTAAATCAAGATTTAACCAATAAATAAGTTGTAAATAAAAAAGGACTAAAAAGTAATGTAACCAGAGAACTAGTCAAGACGAATCAGACGAGCCCAAACTCGATGGGTTTATTATTTCTTGTTTAGTTCAGAAGTTGCAATGACCATCTGCCGTCTCCATCATCACACCAGCTCCATAGTACCATATCTTTATAAACAATTTTGTAGTGTCGCCGAAGATACATAAGTACACCAAATTTGAGTCCCAATCGATCATCGGGAAGTGGGTCAAATTTATCTTGCTAAATTTGATTACAGACTGACAAATAGATTGACAACGGGACAGGTGTAACAAAATAAAATCTTGTAGGTAATAATATATAATCAAAATTTTTCAGTGTCAGCTTTTTGAATATCAAAGTAATAACAAATATTTATCGTTTATTTATTTATTCCAAGACCTAGTTTTTCAATATAAATATTCAAGTTATAGAAAAGGTTAAAGATGGTTTAGACGATCTTTAATGTTCGGCAAAGTTCCCAAAATGTTTTCTGCAATACCACGCTGTATAGGTAGGCTTATCCTCTGCCCCAAATACAACCCAGCATTTTGGTCATGTGCCGAATCAATTAGTCTCTTAGAAAAACAAAATTGAATTATTAAGGTACATGAAATGATAGACGATGTCGTCAGCGCTCATATACGATTCTTAAGTGACCGAGCGAGCGGTGTGCAGTGCGAGCAAAGCGTCTCTGTTTCGGCTTGGGCAAAATTGCCTTCGTTTGTCCGGCCGATTTCCGGTTGTTCTCTTCTACAAGTCGCATTCCTCAACAGATTCTCGTGAAATTTTGTGAGCAGGTTCGATAATTATATATAATTTTGTCGATTATGTAAATTTGTAATTTTTTCAGTTTTTAATATTTAACTGGCCAAGATATGAAGGTTAAAAATATAAAACAAACGTATTCCATTTCGAAAAAATCGCGATGTCTTTAGCTCACAAGCCACTGAAATAAAAAACTGGATTTATAAACAATTTGAATATTAAAAATTTTTTATAAATCCTGTTTTTTTATAGAATTATTTGTACATTTTAGGCAGAATATAATGGGAGAAGTGGATCTGACGGACGGGCAAAACGTACGAGCGTATTGTTAAGAGGCCCTTCTAAATGCCCGAAATATTAAGGACGATTGATTTTTCGATTGGCCTGATTTCAATGTTAATGTTGGAGTACCCATTGGTATTCAATTGGGTCTGGTAAATATTCATTGGGACATTGAATAATGCTAATTTGAAAGACCCCAGTTGTAGAAGCAACATAAATGCGACACATGACCTAGGGCGTGATCTTGAAGTTTTCGTAAAAGAAAAAATACCAAACATTTTGTATGTACAGATAGATACTTAAACATGAACGTTTTCACACTCACAGCCCCACTAATTTTGATGCTTGTATCGTGGATGCTGGAAACTATCACACACTATCACACTCAGAACCAGAACACCAATTTACCTTGGGGATAAAACTTGCGTTTCCACCGGGAATTGAACGGGTGCGAACGCGCACCCCACTAAGCCTACGGGTAATTCAGATAACAGGCAGATAATCAGGTATACCTTTCATCATACCTCTTACTTTTATTATTATTCATAGTAGTTACAAAACCACCGCGGCTATCGTATAACATAATGTCTGAAGAATTCCTTGTTTAAATCAAGAAATTTCCCAAGTCATAAAAAAGAAAACAAACATACTAACAAAGAGACGTATTTCCCGTAAAGTCGTAAAACACAATGAAGTAAACACATTAAATTGCAACTGACATAGTAGCAATAAATTAGTTACTGGCTACAATGATGCCTGAGATATGTGGCAATACATTATTTACGTACCTAAAGTATAAGTATGTAAATAAGTATAAAAAGATATTCTTTATTAAATTGTTTAATACATTGCCAAAAATTTAATTTTAATTCATAAAAACAATTACATTTCATATCAAAATAAATAATTGAAACAGCAATCAGGGTCGGGCAATTTAAAACGCGGCCATTTTGTCGTACATCATCATGAAAGGAAATTTGACCAATTATTGACATAAAAAATCAGGAAGCCTTCGTCACGAATCAATCTAGCCAGATAGCATGCGTGTAGCTATTTTTAATTTCCTTTGATTTTTTATCACGTTTCATTAATTAAAATAAGAAACACAAATTCCCTTGGGAATGCGCATGCGTTTAGCAATTTTTAATTTCTTTTGAATTTTTATTACTTTTAATTAATTAAAATAAGAAACACAAATTCCCCTTGGGAGAAATTTTGTTTCCACCGGGAATCGAACCAGATTCTCTCTGCTGAGAAAGCGAACTCGCCAACGGCCTAAGCCAACGGGCAATCAAATATATTTTTATATCAGAAACCTGAACCAGACTGTCCTAAACATGTACCGAAAACTTTTAGATTCTGTATTTCATCAAAATGTATAATTTAACCATAGTTACCTCAAATTTAATACTTAAGAAGAGTATAAGCCAAATATTACAATTTGCTATCGACGTTGTTATCACCGAAATGTGACGAGTCGCAATCGTGTACAGAACTGGGGCACGATTTTACCATGCACTTTTTTTTTTTTTATTTGTGACAGGCTAGTGTTTGACCACCTGATGGTAAGTGACGATGTGATCGAAGCTGGTAAACACACTACACCTGGAGTACGGTACTTAGGTAGTTTTGTTTAAAATTTTGCGACTTACTAGTATAAAATCCAGCGGCCGGTGTCCTAACCCCCGACGCGTCGCTTACGGCACTTCGGGAAAACGACCCATTGATCGGGAACGACCGGAAAAAAGAGCTAACTATGTTGCATATGCCAAGTGCAATGATCTCCTGAGTCGCATCCACTGTTTTCCCTCGGGCTGAAAAAAAAAACATATTTACTGAAAGTCTTGTTATATAACACCTTCTAGCACATTGCCATGATTTTTAATCATTTTGTTTTTTAACTTTCGACGCAAAAAGAGGGGTATTACAAGTTTAACGCGTGATGACTTAGTTGGCGCAGTGGACAGTTCTCAGCTCTCTACGCCGTGGGTCCTGGATTCGAATCCCGGCAGGAGCAAGAATTCCTTCCCTAGGGATATTTGTGCTTCTGGTTCTGGGTGTAATATGAGTGTGATGTGAATGTTTCCGGTACCCACGATACAAGTCTTTGAACAAGTTATATTAGGTGAAATTTGGTTTAAGCTAGGACTTTATTTGTAATAATGTAGCTAGAAGTAGCTACTTAACTCACCATATAATCACTAATTACTCAATCCGGTTCATAAACCTTATCTTTTAGGTATAAATAACGTTGTATTATATAATTACTAGCCGTGTCCCGCTGCTTCGCTCGCTATTATCAAGTTAAAAAGTAACCCATGGGTTAATCCTAGGTATAAGGTATGTACATTCCGAATTTCATCCAAATCTGTTCAGCCGTTAAAGCGTGAAGAGGGAACAAACATATAGGGAACAAACATAAGGATTTTCCGGAAATAACTTGTTGTTGAAATGTCTGTGATTCTCTTATATCTCTCTATCTCGTATATATCTTTATATAAAGAAGTGTCCCTACTTTTTGGTTAATTCTTAATCTATCTGATCTTTGAGATTCGGTAACGTTTTTTATCTCTGATCTCTTTTAAGTTTGACAACTATCTCACCTGATGGTAAGTGAAAATGTCGTCGAGGATACTTAGAATGAATTCCCCTGACCTGTGATGATGAACGTGTATAAAACGCAAAAAGTATCGCTGTTGCAAAGACGAGATATTTCCTGAAAATAATATAACGGTACAAAGCTATCTGAAAGCGGTCTATAAACGCACATATCAAAAATCCTACCAAAAATCCCATCGAAAAGTACAATGCTTTTCTTCCTCAGTGAAAACTCGCTCAAATAAAAAGTTGTTACTTTTATTAAATATAAAACCAAAACAACCTTTTTACTTCCTGTACACTGTTATCAACTTTGTTAAAATATTGTTACTCGTTTTAATGTTCACCGCCGCCATTGTGCAAAGTATCGTAATGGATAGTCGTAGTTTATCTTGGTATGGCTTCAGAAGCTTTACAACTAAGGATTTAAAGTGGCGCGATACTTGAGCGACCGAGCAACCCTACAACATCAACTGTTCAGAAATTGGAACACTATTCACCTTAAATGAAGTTTAGAAAAAAATATATAGTAAGGTATATATATACATACCTAAACTAAATAAATCCTATATGGCAATACTAATAAATACACATGTTTACAGAGAGTTTTGCCGCGAACGTGAAAAAATGGCGTTGTTGATTTTGTATAATTTTCCAAAACCTGTGATTCTTCGAGTGTTCATGTGTAATAATGGTGGATTATTAACCGTTAATACTTAGTAAATGTTCATAAATGTAGGCAAGTCATACAAAGTTGAAAAGCGTGATTTTCGCCTTCGCTCCAAAACTCCAATAGAAGTTCTAGTAAAGTTTTTACCACTTTACTAGGGCATGACTTGACTATGACTGACTACTTGACTTTGACTGTGACTTGTGACTAAGACTTTTATTATAAAAATAGAAATTGATAATATCTGTTTAATATTTCGACTGAAGGACTATGCATCCATGGTCTTGAAAAAAATTAATTAAAAAAAAAACACATGTTTACAATATAAATACATGTACACAATACAGAACAGTATGACACAGAAAAGTTATTGGGAGAGAAATAAATTTATGATCAGAATTAGAATTTCTATTTAAATTACATTTATCCCTAAGGCAAAATTATTCTTTCAAGGTAAGATAAACACTAGAAAATAATAATATTTTGTGGCACTAAGGAACCTCTGAATAATTATTCATCCCACTTATATAAAAAATGTGTGCGAATGCGTTAAATACGAAAGTTTTAAAGTTTTCTTTACGGGGGTATGAACAGGTGTGTTCGTAATCTAAATAGTTTCTAAGAAAATGTGAAAGTATGCTTATAAAGAGTATGTAGTTATAAAGAGGAACAAATTTGCATATAGCATTCTAAAAATATTAATAAGCTATGTAAAAAACATAATACTCTTGAGTCGGTATGGTATAAGTGCATTATTCGACTCTGCTCTTTTATAAATCGAATAACTTTTAAGAATCTATCCTTGCTGGAATCTGGCCATATATAAACAAAGAAGTTATAATGAATCCACAGGTGCATCGTACCAATTTTCAAATATATTCATAAACAGCTATCTTGAATAAATACCAAATTCTTTAATAGTATTGTACATTTGATTAATTTACCAAATTCCGCTGTTATATAGCACACTGAATTTGTCTAGTGTAATGTATATCTATATATATAAAAGAAAGTCGTGTTAGTTACTCCACTTATAACTCAAGAACGGCTGAACCGATTTAGCTGAAAATTGGCAGGGAGGTAGTTTAGAGCCAGGAGAAGGACAAAGAATACTTTTAAGGAACGTCACTTATTTTTTTTTATATAGGTGTATAAATATCACTTTCTCATACGTCACTCGGATTTGGTAAAGAACTAGGCAAACATAAACACGAAGGAGGTAATAATATAGTCACGTGGCATTGTAACGCATGCCGGGTATGGCTTCCTAAACATGCACATTCATTGACTGTTAGGCGGAACGAAGGTCGCCGGGACACCTAGTATTTTATATATTTTAAAGCCAACTTAAAAACTTACTTTACTTAAACCTAAGACCTATATCAACATGTAATATTAAATATTAACTCGACCAAAATTGACACTCCCCTTCACGGGCCAGTAGGGAATATACGTCTCATTTATTGTAAGTAAAATATTACATACATATTTAAATCTTTATATGTCTATATGTATAAGGGATTTCGTGACGTCGTATTTAATGTCAATGACTTGTCAACTTTCTTTCACGGTAGCCATTAAGTTGCGGACTCTGAAGTCACAGAAACTTCGTAAAAATGATCGCGTTTAAAATTGTCCGAATCTGATGTATTTTCAAATATTCATTTTGATATTAATTGTATGTTTTTATGAATGTTTTTTTACTAGCAATGTCTTAACGTAATTGTTCGACTATTAAGCATAAAAATCATAATGCATATTCCTATTGCTTATATTTTTAAAATGACACTCGTACTTCAAATTTTAATAATTATAGTATATTAATACTGTTATATTAAATTAAACTAAAAACTAAATTAAAACCAAAAATAAGCTTTACAGTAATATATAAAAAGTAATCTAAAATGTACGCCACAAAATGCATCAATATGTAAGGACTTCCCAGACAAGCTTTAGTTTAACGACCAATTGTAAAATGTTGCGGTAGAAATCGCAATGTCTTTGGTTCAGTTTCAATGTTGCCATACCGGACGTTAAATTGGAAATTAGCTATTTTGTTCCAAAATATTTAAGCTTTTATGTTTCGTTTATTTCCGGTCTTACTTCCAGTAGAGGATCGGAGAAATTCTTTACCCGTGTTGCTACTCCCTGAGTTGATAATAGCACGGGAAAATATATAGCATTACTAGCATTAGACATGCTAGGCAGAAATAAAGGGAGTAAATTTAAAAAGGAAAAATTATCGATTGAGGCGGGAATTACACTCGGAGATAAATTAATTTCTTTGCTAACGAAATGTAATGAATTATGTCTGTTATTATTAATGTTTCATTTTTGTATTCGCTCACTATATAATAGCCAACACCATATTTGTATGCCTACTCTTGGGCAAAACATGTATCGATACAAACTAAATTTTACAACAACCTACATGTAAGCATTCCATTTGTATGCAAACGCACGTTTAACAAATACCTAAATTATCTTTATATTTGTCTTTAAATCTCATGTACTACCTTACTAGCTGCGCCCCGCGGTGATACCCGCTCTTTTCCGACGGAACACTACACATTTTTTCGGGCTAAAAAGTAGCCTATGTGTTATCCAAGGTGTTAGCTACTTCTACACCATACATCAAATTTGGACCAACTATTTGAGCGTGAAGAAGTAACTCAAACACTTTTACTTTTATAATATTATTATGTAGTAGGAATATGATTATTGTAGACACCCACAGGCACGCGTTTTTCTACTAATAACCTAGCTCCCTTTACCTATTCTGACAGCACCCGCCCGCGGGATGAAAAGGGTCGCGAATTGGACTTCTGGTCCACATAAAGTAAAACGTGGACCTAAAAGCTATGTCCCTTTTTCTTGAATTGTTCAAAAACTTGTCCCAATCTACCAAGTGACTCGTATTCCAAAAATGTTGAACTTTATCCCCGTCACCGCTAAGCCCGCGTTGAATTGATGTCGAAAGTACCTACTTAAAACTTCCCAAGGTACTTTTCAAAGCTTTCACTGAGATTTATTCAACGTAACGTACTGTGAGATATGTGGGTGTAGAAATATTATAATTTCGGTGGTGGAGTATATTGTATGATGCGGATATTAATTTGTCACATATACCTATGTATTGTATATACTGTATATATAAAAGTAGAATACAATAATAAGTACTATATTTAACACCAAATAAAAGGTTAAATATTCTATAGTTAAAAAAACGTTTTGTCGTATGGTGACTACCAAATGTCATAGATTAAAATAAGACAAAACATAATTTATCTATAAAAGATTTAAGGTAAAAAAATGATTAAGTGGTTAACATTTACAACAAAACGATGATATTGAGGTAGTACAATAGGCGGTCTTATCGTATCGGCGTCGTATTAAGGTAATTCATGTAGGTATGGGAAGTTAAATTTAACTTTTGCAGCAGAGATCATAAAAAATCATAAACGAAACTCCTATTTTTATGCGGGCATTTTGACGCCCTTTATGTTATATCCACAAACCAATCGCGACTGTCATAAAGGAAAGTTGACTAATCATTGACATCAACAATGTGTAATCTGACGTCACAAATTAGCTAAAGCGATAGCGTGCGTTTTGGTATTTGTGAATTTCCCATGCATTAATTAATAATTAAAAAGCATATAAATATACATAAATGTCAAGGATGAATTGCAGGCAAACTGCACAAGCGCTTTTTGGTGTCAACATAATATATATATATAATTCCTGTATTAGTTATTTAAGTGTTTAAAAACATTTATGAAAAAATAAGCCGCCGAGTTTCTTGCCAGTTTCTTCTCGAAATGGCTGTTATTTTGTGAATTTGGCAATACAGTCGTTAACTTTCACGAATGCCTCTTTAGTCTTTGGGCTCCATGTGAATAAACGATTTTAAAGTTACAGTTGCTATTCTATAACTATAAAAGTGAAAGAAATAATAATTAACCTATATTTAAATACCATGCATAATCCCTATTTTAGAATGCCTGTATCTTCAAAGCATGTTAATCTCCGTGGATTATTGTAATTGCAAAGGTAATGGACGTCGACCAACCATAAAGCGACGGCTGCACTAGCGTCGAACTAACGCAGTGCTCGGAGGCTCAAGAGTTATGGAGCCTGCTTTGACTTACTGGTTGAGATTTGGCAATCTTAGGAAGATTTCTGATATTCTAATTATGCTAGTTATCAAATTCGACGACGTTTACACCATTTTATGTATTATACTTTAACTAATAACCTAACCTAAACTGGAAAAATCATATCGGAAAAGTTCAATCTAAAATATCCCAATTTTTATACGGACTGAGTGTACTAAAAACAAACACAAACAGCGACTGTGCTCTATCTGTATACTACGCTTATGCCTACTCGTGGTTTTGTTACGGTATAATCATGTGGGGCCATAGTACTTTTTTTTTTTTTTTTTTTTTTTTTTTTTCGAACGGACTACATGCTGCTGGCTGTGTGTAGCCTCTGCAGCGTCACCGGGCGGGAGGGCGAGCGCGAAAGGCGCTCCGCCGCAAAAGAGAGGGTGTAGGCAACTAGCGCAAGGGCCACCTAGGAGGTGCGAGCCTCGGCTTGGACCGTTGCCAGGACAGGGGGAACGGGAGAGAAACGCCTCGGTACATGAGAGTACCGTTGATAGTGGGCCCTATGAATACGAAAAGTTCGATTAAATCGATTTTGGCTAGAGTTTGGAGAGACATGACGAGAGAATCTACGTCCTCGCCGGCGAGGACTGTTTAGTCTGATTGTGGTCTGTGTACCGGACGATCGCTGCGCTGCCAACGTGATGGCGACCGCAATGGGATCGTCCGGGTCCTGAAGGATGTGTCGCGGACGGCGACTACGGAAGTAGCGTGGGTCTATGGTGTCGATAGAGTAATCGGAAGCTTGGACTATGAGAGGGTTGGAGTGGTGGGGGGCCGCGTCGAAGAAACGGCGGGAAGCCGCCTTCATGTATTGGACGATAGAGGGAAGTTCGAGATCGCAGTGCAGATCGACGTTACGCTGATACCAGCGAGCGCCGACCGCTCTGCGAATGAATCTATTTTGGAGGACTTGGAGTTTTTTGAGTGTCGCGGGTTTGGAGTGAGCGAACACCTGGGAGGCGTAAGTCATGATGGGACGGACGCAAACTTTGTAAAGTGTCAGCTTATTTCTAAGCGACAGTTTACTGCGTTTGCAGACGAGAGGGTGAAGGCGGCCGAGAATGAAGGCCGCCTTGTTTCGGACATAGTTGACGTGCTTATTGAAGTTGAGACGTCTATCAAGAAACACTCCTAGGTACTTCGTAGAAGTAACATGAGGAACGTTCTTGCCGAAGAGAGTGACTGGGCTTGGGGGAATGTATTGAGTCGGATGAAAGAACATAGCTGCACTTTTATCCGGGTTAACCGCGATACGCCACTTCATGAACCACTCACCGAGAGCGGTGAGGGCCTTTTCAACGCAACCTGCGTTGAAGGGTTTTACGAACCCATCCGGTGCAATAGATGGCTGTGTCGTCTGCGAAAAGCGCAATTTCGACATTGGGAGTGCGAGGGAGGTCGCTAGTGTATAGCGAGAAGAGTATGGGAGAGAGCACGGAGCCTTGGGGTACTCCGGCTGCTATGGGGTGAGGGGAGGAGTGAACTCCTTCAACGCGATAGCGAAAGTTTCGATCACTGAGAAAGTCTTGTATTATGCGTACAAGACGGTCAGGCACCCCAAGTTGGTACAGCTTGTATAACAAGCCGTTGTGCCAGACTTTATCGAAAGCTTTCGCTACATCCAAGAAGACTGCGTAAGTCCCTTGGGCAGAGATGTTTCTGTTGAAACCCGTTAGGATGTGCTCCGTTATGCGGTGCACTTGTTGAACGCAAGAGTGTCTGGCTCGAAAGCCAAACTGCTCGTCGGGAAGGAGATTGTGGGCGTGTACGTGGGACCAGAGACGTTTCATAAGGATACGCTCATAGATCTTCCCCAGTGAACTGAGGAGACTGATAGGCCGGTAGCTAGAAGGCTCCGAAGCTTTTTTGCCTGGCTTATGAATGCCGATGACGTCGGCCGACTTCCAGGCGTCGGGGAAAATAGAGTTACTCATGGCCGCATTGAAGATGCTGACCAAGAGATAGATAAGGGCGGCTGGGCAGTGTTTGAGCACTCTGTTACTGATGCCGTCGGCACCGGGGGCTTTGCGGACTTTGAGGTCTTTGATGAGCGTCTCAACTTCAACAGCTCTGACGGGGTCGAGAGGAGGGTCAGAGAGGGGCAGGGAGTTCCTACGTTCGACTTCGCTGTCCACCGTATGGAGGTGGGCAGGGTCAACGTGATCGCTATTAGGGGTGCACTGAGACTGAAGGCTGTCTGCTAAGCATTCAGCCTTTTCCTCATCCTCGAACGCTGGGGTTTGGGGAGGTTGTCTATCGAGAGGAGGCATCGAGGTCTGTCCGTCGTTTTTCAGGGTTCGAGCGAGCTTCCAGTATGCCAGGTGGCTCGGCTCCAACCCCGACAGTAAGTCGTCCCACCTTTGATTACGCAGCTCGCCTATGCGCCTTTTAACAGCATGCTGTAAACGGCTCAGGGCGGCTTTGTTTTCTCTGGTGGGAACTCTGTCGTAAGCCCTAGTGGCGGCATTCTTGGCTGTCAATAGCTCCCTCGCGTCTCTAGGCAGTTCCCAGCGCTGGTCGTCCAGCACCGGTACCTGCTTCGAGGCTTCACCTACAGAGGTGGTGAGGTGGCTAGTGAGAGCTTCGATAGCGGTAGTGACGTCATCTACTGTCTGTATGTCGTCGGGGATTCTATCAAGTTGAGGTGAATCGATAGCTTTTAAGTTTTCACCTAATTGCTTCCAATTCACCACGGTCTTGGTAGGTCGGGGAGAGTCGGTCGGGACTGGGCCTAGTCGCATCAGGACGGGACGGTGGTCAGAGGTTAGTTCATGGATTACTTCTATCGAGCTTAACCGGAGGGTTACGCTTTTTAGAAGTGCCATGTCTAGTATTTCGGGGGCATGATTGAGATCAAAAGGGTACCTAGTAGGGGACATCGGAGGGAGGGCCATAGTACTGATGCAAAGGACTTATTTATTATACAGAAAAAGTGTATTCGCATTATTGTGAATATACGCCAAAAAAACAGCTGCAAACCCCATTTCATTAATAAAAACATCCTCACCCTACCTTCTATATACATCTTTGAAATGGTGATGTTTGTCAGAAAGAATATCAATCTTTTCAAGTATGATACAAACCCAAGACGAAAATATAAACTAATCCTTACAACTCCAAGAATTGAAATAGTCCATACTATCGATGTGTCCAAATATATAATAATTTGCCCGACTGTTTGAAAAGCATTGACAAGAACACAGTATTTGCAAACAACCTTAAAAATGCATTAGTTAAGAAGGCATATTACAGCATTAAAGATTACTTTGATGATAGATGGGAAATCTAAGCTTTTAAATAGAAATACCATGTATCTTTTAAATAGTCATACTTAGTTTTAAGTTAAGATATTTTAATTCTTGTATTAAGAAGTTAAGTTTTTAATTTTAATTTAATGTTTAAAAACTTGTTTTCATTTAATTTAATATTTAAAAGATAAGTATCTTTTGTTACATGACATAAATATGTATAATTAAGTTTGCAATACCCTACCCGGGTCTATATTCCATTATGTAATATAGTGCAATAAATAAATAAATAAATAAATAAATAAAGAAATAAATAAATAAATAAATAAATAAATAAATAAATAAATAAATAAATAAATAAATAAATAAAATAAATAAATAATTCAATTAAATTCTTAGTAAAAATATATTTAATTTTGTAAAGGCCAAAATACCTACGTATTTTAATTATGTATAGTAGGTACGTGATAGATAAAAACGGTGAAAACCATTTTAAAAGTTATGTGAATATTATATGAACATACCCAAAAAAAATATTTTCAAGATGTTATGTCTGAATTTTAACGATTCATTTAATCACTAGATAGATTCTTATACAACTTTCTTAAATATGAGAGAACCCATGTTTAGTTTGTATAAAATAATTTTTAAATAACAGCAATTATGGTCGAGCAGCGTTATAATATGACTGATTTTGAGGAAATTCAGTGCCCTTAACATAACATAAACGCTTTTAGGCTCACAGCCCGCACTAAGTTCGATGTCTTGTGTCGTATGTGCCATGTGAAACATTGACATAACACACAAGATCTTACCCAGAACCGAGAAAACTTTTGTTTCCACCGGGAATCGAACCCCATATCTGTTGCTTAGAAAGCGACCGCGCGCCTGACTAAACTAACGAGCAGTTCAATAATGAGCTATTATAATCATTAGTACAGACATTATGATTGACGTGCATTAGTTGAACTGATTATATTCCTACCACTGTTCACTCCTAATCCTAAGTGTCTGATTACCAGGGCGTAGGCATGAGACCCCTACAACGCAGAAGCCACAAGATAATTGGCTAACTTTTATAGCTGAGCCAGTTATCTTTTAATTAAGGACTCTGATTAGGAAGCAACTATATTAAAGTGCGGCGATGAGAGTGAGGATGAATCGTGGACTACAACAGTTTTTTTTATGACAGATTAGCATGCGTTTGACCACAATCTCACCAGATGGAAAATGATCATGCGGCCGAAGATACTATCAGGTAAGATATCAAAAGCTATAGACTAACCCAGATAGAAATAAAAGTTGTAGCTACTGTAGTCACAATAAATGGTAGAAAGGCTTTGCAGTTATATATTTTGGGCCACCTATGTGCACCCATTTTCCGTTGCAGTAGACACTCACCGGTCCCCATTGCAACTGTTCTAGACCTAGGTGGCCCAAAATCTGTGACTGCGAAGCTCAAAGCAAAATTGTGTTTGTGGTTCTGGGTGTGATTGTGTGTGTAATGCGATTGATTCCGGCACACGACAAGCCATCGAACTTAGTGTGGGGCGGTGAGTGTGAAAGCGTTTATGCTTGTGTTATTTTTTTTAACATTCGTTGATTCATTAGTTAGGAAACATTCGTTGTTTCTACAGAATATATATGTTGAGTTTCATGAAATGAATCTATCTAACTTAAAATAGTTACTCTTAAAAAATCTGTCTTAATGGGTTGAAACTTAGCACCATTTCAAATCTATACTCTTTAATTAGTTAAAATACTGTCAAAAAACCCATTAATAGCTGGATGAAAAATCTATGAAATCGCGTAGTTAATACGATACTTTTGTATGAATAGATGATGAAACATCTATTACCATCCCCCTATAACCTGGCTTACAGATAAGCCGTGTATATCAAGAAACTCAGCTGATACGTGTATATACTTCTAATCAGTTCGAGCTTAGGTCCTATGGAAACAGAGACAGCTATCTAACTCGCAGTATTTTAAAATGTTATCAGAAATGTTTGTTTATAAGCCCACTTTGAAATCTCATAAAAAATGTAAACCGTACTGCTGTATCTGCTAGTTCTTTGTGTTATTTTACATTCAGGTTAAGATTAGCTGAAGTTTTTCCGTCCAAGGGCTCTGCTATATATTATTATTTATTTGTCCGAGCCTAATTGACAGTTCGCATCGCCAATGTTAAAATGTTTTAAATTTCCTGAGCTTTCGCTGCAGATACATGAACCACCAATATAAAAATGTTATGTAAACTGCTCTGCCGTCTGTCACAGACATAGATTCAATAGTTTTTTTTCTAGAGCCGCTTGGCATTATATGGTTTGTTAATAGGAATACAAACGCATTCACACTCACAGCCCCACACTAAGTTCAAAGACTTGTATCGTGGGTGCCGGAAACATTCACATCAAACACATACACATTACACCCAGAACCAGAAGCACAAATATCCCTTGGGAAGGAATTTGTGCTCCTGTCAGGAATCGAACCCAGGACCCACGGCGCAGAGGGCGGACACCTATCCACTGCGCCAACTGGGTCGTCCCCATATCTCAACGAAATGAGACTAAAGTTATGTATTTAAATAAATATGTGACAAAACGTAAAAAAAGTTGAACTTTCAAAACACAATACTATACAATATTTCTTTATTGAAAACAATAACATTGTTAAGTAACACAAGACAATTAACAAAAAATTGTTGCTCACTGGACGGGCCTTTGGATGAACAGAATAGTGAAAATAGACATACCTGTATTTTGCGGTAGGTGGTGGTCTCCAATGAATATGCTAAGCTACTCATGCAATAAACATAATATATAAATAGTGGATAATAATAATTCAAATAAACATAATATATAAATAGTGGATAATAATATATAAATATCTATATACATACACTACGTACATATACGTCCGTTAGATATATACATACATCATGATGTAGTTTTTTTTTTAATACTTGAATGCGTCAGATTATTTACGTACAACTTTATCTAAGTACTTACCTCTACATTTTGTAGAAACCATAATTTTTGCGAATTATATTAAATTATTTGAATTTATTTATGAAATGTATGGAGTTAGGTTACTCAATTTATTTCATAGCGTCCTAGACGAAGGTTATTGCTTCGATCTCTCAATGCTGACGCGCTTTGTAGATTTTTAATTAGAATTCTTTGTTATATCAAATAAAGACTACAAAAGAGGTGAGTTTGTATAAATCCAATGCTGTAAAAACGATTCCATTTCTATTCATTGCAGACTTTATGCTCTAACTTTCTTTGAATTTATAATTAACTTAATAATTACAAAAGATTTTTATGTTTATTTTAGATATCTAGCTGAAAAACTAGTTACATACAAATCACAATACTAAAGCCTCATTCATCTGTAATATTATTTTGGTATGAAAATGAGAATGAATCGTAATTGCACCACATGGTTTTCTTACTGACTATGGTTAAAAAAATACCTGCCTAAAGTATTACGATATGTGGTTTGTTAAAGTCTTAAATTCTATTTTTTATTTATTCTAACTAAGTCAGCGCTCCCACAGCCACAATCTCACCTGATTCAGAACTTTCCGGTAACTTAGCGTATACGATTAGATTACTTTCTCTTTAAAACTACATTTTATCGCACAATAACTAACCAAATCGTACGGTAACTGAGTTATCGTATAGTTCTGAATCAGGGGGCTGTTGGAAAGCAACAATGCGGTGGATAATGAGGACACGCTTGCTTCGTAAATACCTTCCCACTATCTTCTTGAACAACCCAATATTATACTTTTCGGGAAACACAGTAGACGTCGCGTCGTTCCATTCTTTTGCCGTTCTTATAATAGAAGTAGAAGCGAAACGCTTCGTGCGAATGGTAGGAGATTTTAACCATTAGAGAATGCCGCATGGCCATCTGCCTAGATGTTCGGTAGTAGAATGGTGATGCGAGATTAAGATCATGGAATTCCCTTGAACACTCTCCGTTATGCAATTTGAAGAAAACTGATAGGCTTGCTACTTTTCGCCGTTGACCGAGACTCTATTCCCGTTGAAAAAAAGCCTGCACCATTAATATAATTAGTGCGAAGAAATCTTCTTCCGCGTACATTAAATAAAGATCTTCGTTGCGATCTTCCCTACGTAAACCGATCGCGAGGACAGCCATCGTACATGTTCGATAATTTCTATCAAATGACGTGAGTTAAGAGCAAGATATCCAAAAATAATGCTTTTTTCGCAATGATATTCTGCATTGGTAATGACTTATTCATAAAATTAGCTTTCATTTATTCAGATACAATTTTAAACACTTCTAATAAAATTCCATGTGAACTTTCATTCCCCATTGCAATATCTTAATGTACCCCTGGCAAAAATATTGATTATATAACATTTTATTATTTTAAATTAATTACTAGCATACCAATTTCCATCAGTGTAACTTTATAAATAAAGAATGTTCGAAATAAAATTTCACCACCCATTGCACCACATTAATGCACTTTTGGCTTAAAAAATAGATGGTTAAATCTTTTACATTAAATAAACTATTCAAATACCAATTTTCATCGCTATAAGTTCAAAAACAAAAACTTTCATACAAACGTTTTCACCCCACTTAACCCTCTTAGGGAAAGCATTTCCAAAAATCCTTTCTCAGTATACCTCTACGTACTAAAACAAATGTATCCTTCAAATTTCAAGTGTCTACCAGCGGTTTAGGTTGTGCGTTGTCTCCAAGTCAGTCAGTCGGTCAGACAGTGAATCAGTATGTCAGGACAAAGATTCTTAAGTAATATAGACAAATAGACATGTCTTTTTACGGCTAAATAGATTTCGACAGTTAAGGTACCCTATATTACGTCTTAAAAACCCAAATAGAATAAATTGGTGTTTTTAAAAAATCAATAGGTATAGCTGATTTTTGTCGCGAAATAGTTATACGTTAACAAATAGAATATCAAAATAAAGTACATTAAAAGGGGATTACATAAAAAGTAGGTACGCATTTTTCGCAGTCAAGTCTTTTTTTTATATTTAGTAAATTGACTTGTTTATTAACTTATTATATAGCAGTTACTTAGTGTACGTAGAATAACAATAAATTTAAATTCCTAATACAACTTTTACTTAACATCGATTATTATTAATGTTATTTAATATCCTTGCTCAATAAAGAACTCAATCATAAATGTCATCAAAGCGCTTTACCTATCTATCACTGATTAATTACTTACTTCAACTACTTATCTTTCCCTTTATCTTAAAGATTAATAGACTGCCTTTTTCGTCGCTCCATAAGTTTCCAATTAATTTAGTCTCCCCAAATTGCTCTAAACTGTTTGAGGTGGTTCGATTTCTTTAAGTAATTTTAATATAATAATGTTACGAATAAAACGCTTTGTACGTATTTTGCATTATTATTGTATACCTGATATTTATGAAATAACTGTATTATACCATTATAAAGAGTTTCATGGCTACTAATCAAGTATCATAAAGTTGTTCATTGGTTTATAGTAGCTTGGTATGTAACTAGCTACTCACTAGGGTTTTACCCGCATGAACTATAATGAAAACACACAACACAGCCTAATACTAAGTTCGATACCCCTGCTTGGAAGGCGAACGCTCACCCCAATTATCCAACAGGCAGTTTTTTATTTATATTAAAGATAGGCAAACTTTTGACCACAATCTCACCTGATGGTAAGCGACGATGTGGCCGACGATGGAGCAAGCTTGCTTAGAAGGTACCTATTCACTCGCGACTTAAAAACTCCCATAATTATTGTACTCATCAGGAAATACCGACTAAGACAAGGAATTACATTCCTTTGCAGTTCGCACAACGAATGTGGAAGCAAAACGCTTCGTGCGCATTTGTGGAATGTCTACCATATAGCGGTGTCGCTTAGCAGTTTGTCTGCTTCTGAAGTTATTATTTATTGTATATAATTATATTGAAGTTATTATTTATTGTATATATATTCTATTACCATAATAAACACCTTTTTTTTTTCAAGTAATCAAACGTTTGACTTTCTCACCTAATGGTAAGCTATGATGTGATCGACGATAGAGCAAGTGAGATTGCTGTTACGTTATGTTATTTAACTGCGCCGTTTGAAAATTTAATCCGACCACTGATTGGGCGGTGTAGATGAGAGGAACGGATTGCGAGTGACAGATGGTAACCGTTCTGTACATTAGTATTCTATTTATTATAAACACTGTGAGTGTGAAAGTGCCCAACACAAAGTTCAATGACTTGTATCGTGGGTGCCGGAAACATTCACTTCACACACGCACTCACAACCAGAACCAGAAACACAAATTTTCCATGGGGAGAAAACTTGTGTTCCCGCCGGGAAACAAACTCGATACCCCTGCTTAGGAGGCGAACGCCCACCCAACTAAGCCACTGGGCAGTTCTTTAGATAATACGAACCCTACAAGTTAAACTCACCGAAAGCCTTTGCGATGGCGACGTTGGAAATGATGGCGACCAAAGGAACAACCAACATGCCGGAGCCGAGGTGGGATAACATATCTCCAGCTGTATACGTTTTATTGCCAACTGTACTCTGGAACGTGGGTGCTTGTGGAGTGGGAAGGCCCGGTGTAATTTGACCTAGGGTTGATAAAAAAAAACTATAGACCTGTTTCAGAACATAATATTAATTGATTAGTTGCTAATAGAAAATTATGTGTAACTTTCACTGTAAAATATTGATAATTTAAAGCAAATAGTAGTATTTAAGTTTCATTAGAATACGTTTCAGAAATAAGAAGGAAAAATTCGTTCGATGGGAGGATTTCATTATATTTTTATAACCAGTTATGAACGGAGATAAATATTATATCCATTTTAGTAGCTCGTTATGAAAAGCTATACAAAAACGCGAAAGTAATTCTGCTTTTGTAACTGGTTATCAAACGAGGAAGAAATTCCACGTTCGTAGCTGGTTATGAAAGTTCCGTTACGAACGTGGATGAAAGGGCTAAATCAAACCTTTTTTTTTTTTTTTTTTTTTTTTTTTTTTTTTTTTTTTTTTTTTTTTCGAACGGACTACATGCTGCTGGCTGTGTGTAGCCTCTGCAGCGTCACCGGGCGGGAGGGCGAGCGCGAAAGGCGCTCCGCCGCAAAAGAGAGGGTGTAGGCAACTAGCGCAAGGGCCACCTAGGAGGTGCGAGCCTCGGCTTGGACCGTTGCCAGGACAGGGGGAACGGGAGAGAAACGCCCCGGTACATGAGAGTACCGTTGATAGTGGGCCCTATGAATACGAAAAGTTCGATTAAATCGATTTTGGCTAGAGTTTGGAGAGACATGACGAGAGAATCTACGTCCTCGCCGGCGAGGACTGTTTAGTCTGATTGTGGTCTGTGTACCGGACGATCGCTGCGCTGCCAACGTGATGGCGACCGCAATGGGATCGTCCGGGTCCTGAAGGATGTGTCGCGGACGGCGACTACGGAAGTAGCGTGGGTCTATGGTGTCGATAGAGTAATCGGAAGCTTGGACTATGAGAGGGTTGGAGTGGTGGGGGGCCGCGTCGAAGAAACGGCGGGAAGCCGCCTTCATGTATTGGACGATAGAGGGAAGTTCGAGATCGCAGTGCAGATCGACGTTACGCTGATACCAGCGAGCGCCGACCGCTCTGCGAATGAATCTATTTTGGAGGACTTGGAGTTTTTTGAGTGTCGCGGGTTTGGAGTGAGCGAACACCTGGGAGGCGTAAGTCATGATGGGACGGACGCAAACTTTGTAAAGTGTCAGCTTATTTCTAAGCGACAGTTTACTGCGTTTGCAGACGAGAGGGTGAAGGCGGCCGAGAATGAAGGCCGCCTTGTTTCGGACATAGTTGACGTGCTTATTGAAGTTGAGACGTCTATCAAGAAACACTCCTAGGTACTTCGTAGAAGTAACATGAGGAACGTTCTTGCCGAAGAGAGTGACTGGGCTTGGGGGAATGTATTGAGTCGGATGAAAGAACATAGCTGCACTTTTATCCGGGTTAACCGCGATACGCCACTTCATGAACCACTCACCGAGAGCGGTGAGGGCCTTTTGAAGGTTGCGTTGAAGGGTTTTACGAACCCATCCGGTGCAATAGATGGCTGTGTCGTCTGCGAAAAGCGCAATTTCGACATTGGGAGTGCGAGGGAGGTCGCTAGTGTATAGCGAGAAGAGTATGGGAGAGAGCACGGAGCCTTGGGGTACTCCGGCTGCTATGGGGTGAGGGGAGGAGTGAACTCCTTCAACGCGATAGCGAAAGTTTCGATCACTGAGAAAGTCTTGTATTATGCGTACAAGACGGTCAGGCACCCCAAGTTGGTACAGCTTGTATAACAAGCCGTTGTGCCAGACTTTATCGAAAGCTTTCGCTACATCCAAGAAGACTGCGTAAGTCCCTTGGGCAGAGATGTTTCTGTTGAAACCCGTTAGGATGTGCTCCGTTATGCGGTGCACTTGTTGAACGCAAGAGTGTCTGGCTCGAAAGCCAAACTGCTCGTCGGGAAGGAGATTGTGGGCGTGTACGTGGGACCAGAGACGTTTCATAAGGATACGCTCATAGATCTTCCCCAGTGAACTGAGGAGACTGATAGGCCGGTAGCTAGAAGGCTCCGAAGCTTTTTTGCCTGGCTTATGAATGCCGATGACGTCGGCGGACTTCCAGGCGTCGGGGAAAATAGAGTTACTCATGGCCGCATTGAAGATGCTGACCAAGAGATAGATAAGGGCGGCTGGGCAGTGTTTGAGCACTCTGTTACTGATGCCGTCGGCACCGGGGGCTTTGCGGACTTTGAGGTCTTTGATGAGCGTCTCAACTTCAACAGCTCTGACGGGGTCGAGAGGAGGGTCAGAGAGGGGCAGGGAGTTCCTACGTTCGACTTCGCTGTCCACCGTACGGAGGTGGGCAGGGTCAACGTGATCGCTATTAGGGGTGCACTGAGACTGAAGGCTGTCTGCTAAGCATTCAGCCTTTTCCTCATCCTCGAACGCTGGGGTTTGGGGAGGTTGTCTATCGAGAGGAGGCATTGAGGTCTGTCCGTCGTTTTTCAGGGTTCGAGCGAGCTTCCAGTATGCCAGGTGGCTCGGCTCCAACCCCGACAGTAAGTCGTCCCACCTTTGATTACGCAGCTCGCCTATGCGCCTTTTAACAGCATGCTGTAAACGGCTCAGGGCGGCTTTGTTTTCTCGGGTGGGAACTCTGTCGTAAGCCCTAGTGGCGGCATTCTTGGCTGTCAATAGCTCCCTCGCGTCTCTAGGCAGTTCCCAGCGCTGGTCGTCCAGCACCGGTACCTGCTTCGAGGCTTCACCTACAGAGGTGGTGAGGTGGCTAGTGAGAGCTTCGATAGCGGTAGTGACGTCATCTACTGTCTGTATGTCGTCGGGGATTCTATCAAGTTGAGGTGAATCGATAGCTCTTAAGTTTTCACCTAATTGCTTCCAATTCACCACGGTCTTGGTAGGTCGGGGAGAGTCGGTCGGGACTGGGCCTAGTCGCATCAGGACGGGACGGTGGTCAGAGGTTAGTTCATGGATTACTTCTATCGAGCTTAACCGGAGGGTTACGCTTTTTAGAAGTGCCATGTCTAGTATTTCGGGGGCATGATTGAGATCAAAAGGGTACCTAGTAGGGGACATCGGAGGGATAACATCAAAGTCAAGGGAGCTGACTAGGCCGTCGAGTATCGTGCCGTTTGTGTTCGTGCGATTACAATTCCAGAGCACATGCTTACTGTTGAAGTCCCCAGCCAGAATGACTGAGTCACCAAGAGAGAGCAGTGCCTGGAGATCGTCACGAAGCATGCGTTTACCGGGAGGGAGGTAACAAGACACTAGGGTGATCGGTTGATGACCGGTCATCCCTAGGCGGCAACATGAGGCTTCTATGTTAGTGAGAGGAGGGGTATCTATGGGAATGCAATGGAGAGCCCTTCTGTAATAGATAAGAGTACCGCCCTTAGAGCTAGTAGTCCTATCATTACGAACCAGACGGTAATTCGCAATCTTAGGATCGCAAATACCCGGCTTGAGAAAGGTCTCTTGTACTAACATAACATCTATTTGGTGGTCTTTAAGAAATTCGTGAATTTCGAAGCGTTTACCTGCGAGGCCGTTTGCGTTGAAAAACGCTAACGCTACGGAGCGAGGTTTCAGTCTATTCGGTGTACTATCCATATTAGATACCACCGAGAAGATTGGGAAGGGAGAAACGCCTGATGGCGCTTAGAACGTCCGCATGATCGAGCGCTGCTCGCATGCGGTCGTCTATCGACTGGGCGGAGCGAAGTTTGCGTGCTAGCACGCGAACTTGGTCCATGTCGATAGCCTGGGCGAAATTCCAGACTAACGATAGGTCCGCTGATAGGTCTGAGAGACCTAGAGGGTTGCTACTAGGCTGGGGAGGAGGCGTGGGGCGGGGTGCGACCGGTTTCGCATTCGGAGGGGCGGCGGTTTTAGTCTGAGAGGGCTGGGGTGCCTGCGGTTGCGACATGCTTAGAGGCTTGCTCCAAGCACTCGCTTTAGGCGGTGGGGCTGGGATGAAGGCGGGTCTAGGGCCTGTCCCTTGGTGGGTGCGTAGCGGAGGGCGGTAAGGTTGCGAGGCGACCTTGCGAACTACCTTTGCGCTGCGCGGTGCCTTTGGGCAACCGCGATAATTCGCGGTGTGCCCTTGGGTGCCGCACAAGACGCAGCTAGGCGGTTCGGGATCGTCTCGCTTGCGCTCGCAATCCTTAGTGCCGTGATCGCCTAGGCACTTTACGCACCTAGCCTTGGCGAAGCAGAAACGAGCAGAGTGCCCGTATAGTTGGCAGCGATGGCACTGGGAGGTAGTGCCATTGCGGTGAGGGGGCTCGACTGTGATGCCCGAGAGGCCCATCACAGCCTTAATATTGAAAATCGCTTTTCCTTGAGGGGAAAGCGAGAGGATGACCAAAACTAGGTCGAAAGGAATTTTATTTCTACCGCTGTACATGCGGTGTACTTCCTTTACCGGGAAGCCCTGGTTAAGGAGATCGGTTTGTATACTAGAAGCGGGAAACTCCTTTGGGAGACCGCGCATGACTACGCGAAGGAGTTTCTCGTCCTCTAGGGCATAGGTATGAAAACCTATGTTCTCCTTACGGAGGATGGCAGTCAAACGACGGTGGTCGTTTGACGTGGGGACTTGCACCTTGATCCCGTGTTGGGTGGTGCGGGCATGAGTGTATTGAATCCCTTCGGATCTCAAAAGGGTAGAGAAGGATTCCCACTTCTCCTTATCCTGTATGTACAGGGGAGGAGGGGGCTTCTCCTTGCGGGGCGCGAGGGGCATTTCTGCTTCAGCGGGTTGCGAAGCTTGAGCGGGGGAAGCGGGGCGGGTGGGTTTTGGGGACCCGCGAGGTGGGCAGGCTGCTTTAGCCGGGGGAGACGAGGCTAGAGAGGCCGAGACTTTCGCCAACGACCTCTTCTTGCCCTTTGATCGAACCTCTTCGAATCCCTCGTTATCGGAGGGCTCGGGGTCGACTACTTCCATCTCGGACTCAGAAGAGTCCGAAGAGAGGGCAGGAGACGGAGGGCTTGTTGTTGGGATAACAACAACAGGCGAGCGGGAGCGCTCGCGGGCGGGAGCTGGGGTCGGCTTAGGGCCGCGGGGTTCGCGGGGTCGGGAGGGTGCGGTTTTTGCCGGTTGGGCGAGAGGAGGAGAGAGGGGCGAATCGGAGGGCCAACGAAGTATCGGCACGGGGAGGGCGCTTTTGAGAAGCGGCACGGTAGGGTGGTCCTGGCCATTGGAAGCTATGAAGCTACTCCACAGCTCAGGCCGCGAATCAAACACCCACTGAACGAAGTGCGCGAACGCACCGTTCAGGGAGTCGGAGGAGGACGGATTGGGCATCTCGGGGGCGCACCGAGACGTGAGTTGAGGGTGAATCCCTCCCTGTCGGGCTAGACAGGGAGGTTTGAGTACCTAGGTGTGACCCTAGGTGTGGTCCTCGGTCGGTCTTATTGTACCGAGGGTGAGTACCTAGAAACGCGGATCCCTACGATACCTGGCCGCTCAGCGTGGGTTAACGGCGTGGCGCAACCCAAGGCCGAAGAGACCAGGCCCGGCCGGATTCTGTCTGACTCTCCCCACAGGGTAAGAGGGACAGGCGCTCCGGGGCAACGCCCAATCAGGTGCAATGACCACCGTGAGGTGATCTCTGATTGACCGCCTTAGCGCGGATTTGGGCCCTAAACCCTTGGGTCAAGTTCGCCTAGCGGGCTAGACTAATTAACCCAAGGAGCGTTCGATTTTCGTAAATGAAAAAGAAACCCGCACTGAAAAGTGCGATGCACTGTGGGATTCACCCAGACAGGCACGGTCGGACCTACGCGTCCCGTAACCTTCCAAGAAGAAAGGCTCGGAATGCAAGGTCGACCGTCGGAACGCGGCGACTCGCAGGTAGCTCGCACGTGCACAGCGCGGGGCGCGGGGCGCAGGTAGCGGGCGACTCGGAGGCGTGCGAAGAGCGGACGTCCGTGCGGCACAGGTGCCCAGACCGGACTCGCTAAATCAAACCCGAAATTTACCTTTCTTTATTTAAGTCCGAGAAGCCTTTTTTAGACTTTTTTGTACTGCCCTGAATAGACTCTACAAAAGAGTCTTTCCACTGTAACCACTACTTTCAACACTTACCATATATTATAGTTAAAGTAAATTAGGTATTGCCTCTGAATTAATTTCATTTCGTAAATACGCTTATGACTATAAACAGAGACTTAGATGAGGAAACATTTCTGCCGCTGTTGCTGACTGTACTCTGCTACTAAAAGCGGGTGTTGTACGAGTGGACAGCTGTTGTTATGTTACTTAGGGTTGTCGAGAAAGATAGATGAATGATATCTCGCTATGATAGCTCTTTCACTCTAGTTATAATATAAATGTATATTACATCAAAATAGGCTCTCTCTGCCAAATTTCAAAAGCGCTTGTCTTCCAGATACTACTGAATGGAGTGTAGAAACATGGAAGATCAAAGCAATTGGAACGGAAATGGCTAGAGGCATTCGACATGTTGTGTTGGAGGCGTTTGTTCAGTTCATTATGAAAAAATACCTTTGGATCCACTTGTGGATGAAAAAAAATGTTTTACTTCTACAAACTAAGTAGCCGGAGTGCATGTGTAAACGTTAATGCAATGCCGATAAAAAATCATCAATAAATTACATTCCATATCAAAATAAATATTTAAAAATGCAATTAGATTCAGGCAAATTTAAACGCGATTACTGGAAACATTGTCATTCAATCCGAAGTACAGCGATGTTTGCACCCTACTTATTGGCGGTTGAATGTCTAGAAAAGGTGTGTTACCTTCTTCACGAGGCGGACTCTGTAGAAGATTCATACAATTCTACTTAAGCACGGTACTGTCACAGAATAAATAATAACTACATAATAACATTTAACTTAACACGACAGGGCCATAAAGTGGGCACTCGGCCAGCCCTGGTCATGTTATACTCGAAACCTAGCAGGCACCTAGGACTTGTTTCACAGCTATACGCTTTAAATTATGTAATTCCTAGTTCATGTAACTTTTGCTGGCGGTTGTGAGAAATGAAAATGTAATACTCAGTTGAGTTTTCAATTACTTACCAACCCTCGGAGGAGTCTTTGAAACGGAGTTTGGAGTTTTGGAACTTTAGTTGAAGGTATAGCCACTGTTCGCTAAATTGGCAGTGTTAAACATGTTCAGCTAGGTTAAATACTTTTGATAACTCTAAAACTACTGGTCAGATCTTGATCAAATGTGGTATACATTTGATCAAGATCTGACCAGTAGTTCAGACCAGACCCGTTCAGTTCAGATCAGACCCGGCTTTCAAATTAAAAAAGTCATCAAAATCGATTCACCTAAAATTTAAAAATTCTAAGGTAACACAAATAAAAAAATACAGTCAAATTGAGAACCTCCTCTTTTTTCAAATTGCTTAAAAATAGATCACAATGAAATCATATTCGATACTACATTTGTCACAATTTTGTTTGAAATGAACAGCAAATCGGAAACCCAAATTATTCGAAAGTTTTACTGGGTTTGCCAAAGTATCCTGTTAGGCAAATTTATGCAAATCTAACTTCTCGTCTACTTGTGAAATATCAACATACGAAGAGGCAGGTATTTATTGTATGTGAGTAGTCAAAAGTTAAAGCCATGTTCATTTCCTTATTGCAAGATAAACTAGCATTTGGACTACGCGCGACTCCAAGAATTTGACAAACTGTAACCGTATGCAAACTCGGAAACATAATCTCAGTTGATGGCAAAATTACGATACATGTAGTAATCTTACTAAGAAGATACCAATTTAAACTTGACTTAAAGATTCTCCTATACCTTTTTTCAGTCTTACACCAAAAATTTAAACAAATGTGATAACAGGGCAAAAATATCATTCGACTAAGTTTGAATATTTCAAAAATATTAATTATTTTGTACTCGATGTGTTAATGAAATTCTAAACAAAGTCATCGAAAACAAAAAAATATGCAGTTGAACAATTTTTCTGACGATGAATACGATACTTGAAGGTGTCCTAAAAATTTTCTTGGGTAATATCAACAGATACAATTCTAATATTGGAGTGAAAAAAAAAACCGGCAAAGTACAGTCTGCATATATTTTGTTAGTTAATAATTCAAATTGAATATGTAGACCAATAAGCTCGATGCCTTGTAGGTAACCGAGTTTTTTGCTGTATAGATGTATATCGTTTTAATTTATAGAAGAAAAGGTTATGTTATTAATAGGGATCAATTAAATTAATCAATGGTTAAAAAACACTTAATTTAAAACGCACTTTTATAACTTTTAATTTCTAAACAATAGGGATTGTTTCTTTAAGTTCAGACACACAATGTTCATAACATACATATGTAATCCTATTTTGGCTATACTTATTAGAATATTTTTATTACCTAGTATATTCTGTAAACCCTATTGAATTATGAAAAAAAAAACTTTGCTAGTTGCTTTGATGCTATTGATACCCCTTTTTTTCCATGTCATCTCTCACACAATTCGTCCATACTGTCCGTAACTCTGCTATTACTTTCGTGTGCATAGATTTTGCTTATAATAAGACTATCATTCCTCCTCATTACATGACCATGCCACCTGGCCCAATTCTCTCTCATATTTTCTGTTTTCGGTTCACTTCCAAACTCCTGTTCCATATTCATTAATAATTATATCCATTCTCGTTACTCCACACATCCATCACACACGCGCATGAATTCCTCTCTCTCTCTCTCTCTCTCTCTACGTAATATACTCATTTAGTGGCACAACACCTTGATCTTCATAGTAGATTGAAGTTGGTGTTACATATTAGGTAAATACATTTAAAAAATTAAAAACGGGAATTAGCGTGCGAGGTGGAACGCGACGGCGAGCGCTTTGAGTGCAAAGTGCCTTGAAAAAGACTTCCGAATAAACCCAAAACAATTATCGATGTAGACATCGACAACGCGTAAGTCATGCTAATTCCCTTTTTAATTATAATTTTATAGTTCTAATGTGCGTGAGTTTTTATCTAATTATAGGTAAAAATGTCTGAAAAATTTAATTATTATTCTATAAATAAAAAAATATACAAGTTCTATATTGTTTTACTTTTTTGCTGAGTGTTCACATCACTCGGTAAAAATTAGATATCTTTAATTCCTAAAAATAACGCTTTCAATATCCCAATATTTTCAGAAAAAATAAACGATTTTCAATAGTTACCTAAAAAGCACATGTATTTCCAGATCGACATGTCCACTTGTTTCTTAGCTTAAAAACGGGCTAATGAAATACGCAGCTTAAAAAAAATCTTGTTAGATAAACACGCGCGTTACATCATGTTGTTTATGTTTACATCCTAACGGATGCAAATCATAAAAGCGAAACGACAAATATCGTCTGATTTCAATACAAAATGTAGCTTTCCCTCACAACTTAGTTACACTCCACAAAGTGAAGTCGTAGTGAAGATTCACAGTTTATCAGTCTGTGAGCTGCAACTACCCGCCTGACTGGAATCCGATATTAGTTCGGATTACTCGCAGTTTTATTAGCTAGGAAACTTGATACGGGTAAAGATTGTATCGAAGCAACTTTGCTGAAATATAATAAAGGTAGTTTCCGTGTGCGCTATATTCCGCGCCAAATGTAAGATCAATAAAAATATATTAAAGCTGTGGTTTAGCACGCGTTGATTCAGGTAACAGGGACGACGGGGGGGGAGGGTTAGTGGGTTTCGAGCCCCACATACCCCTTTCCTTCACCCATGGGAAGGAAGGGAAGTGCAAGTCATTTTACCCCCACAAAAAAAAGGTAGCAGTTGAATATCATATTCCAGAGGCTAGACTACCTACATAATAACATTGAAAAGATCTTATCACATCAATGTAATAATATTTTGGAAATGTGTACGCGAATAAATCTCCATATAATAAAACATAAATATATCAACTGCCCTTTGGCCTTGTTGGGTGCGATCTCTTTCTAAGCAGCAGGTATCGGGTTCGATTCCTGATGGAAACACAAGTTTCCTCCTCAAGGAAAATTTTTGTTTCTGGTTCTGGGTGTGAGTGTGTGATGTAAATATATCCGGCACCAAAGATACAAGTTATCGAATTTAGTATGGGGCTGTAAGTGTGAAAGCGCTTTATTATTATTATCTTGCTTCAAACACACTAACAATTACAGACACTTTCATAAGTAAAGTAAAGTAATTTATGAAAGTTTCTAAAATTACTTGTGACTGACATATAGATGATGATATAGATGAAAGATGAACAGTTTTTTTAATATAACACAAAAATAGTATTTGGGCTCTTGGTAGCAACAACGATGTTGGCTTCACTACTTTCTCTCCCTAATTATATTATTATTATTACCCAATTGGAAGCATGATACCCATTAACAATTTTGAGGTAGTCATTTTCAACCGATTGAGCTGAAATTTTGTATTCATGTTTAGTTTGGATAACAATGCATGGTTAGTTGTATAACTTCATTCTAAACCCAATATAGTGGAACACCCAAAATGGTGGACAAGTTATTTTTAAAGCATTTCTATAATATGGGTACCAAATGGAAGTGCCTGCTGAGAATAACTCGAATAATTAAACGCAAATAAAGCTTAAAAAAAACGATTTCACTTTGTGGTTTTGGCTTGACCAATTTCGATAAAATTTATATAGGACCACCTCTGAAGTATAATCTACCAAACCAAAAAAACACCAAAATCGATTTATATATAATTAGCGGAGATATCGTATAACACAACGCATACAAAAAAAAACATAACATACAGTCGAATTGAGAACCCCCTTTTTTGAAGTCAGTTGAAAATAAAGTGGCGTTAATATGGTGGACTTCTAAAAGCTTGAGTTTCTTTTTTTAACTAGTGGCTTAGTTTGCCTTACAAAGAGACGAGATTTTGAAGTACCGCACTCAGTCTTTATTAGTCAGTGAGTTGCTCCTTGCTACGCGACTGGAATTAATTATAAGTTCGGATTTTGACCGGTAAGTATCGATTGCATCAAGAGAACTTAAGAGAACTTATTGAATAAGTAAAGTTAACCTTCCTTATTGTTTGGTTTTACTTGGCATGTTATTTAGTGGCGCTAGTGTTTTTTTTTTGTGAATGTACTGATAGTTCGTATATTTTTATATACATAATTCTTCTGTACGTGTGTACGTGAATGAACTCCTAAACTACTGGACCGATATTGATGAGTTTTTTTGTATGTGTTCAAGTGGATTCAAGAATAGTTTAGATTTACATTTATTTATTTATTTGACGGCTAACGGTGCGCTAGTTTACAAAATATATAAAACTATAACTTTGTCTATTTGTTTGTACTCACGATGAAACAGTTGAACCGATTTTGATAATAAATATAGATAGCATGTAGATAGCCTTTCCATCAGTTCACACATTCATATCCCGAACCAGAAGCACAAATGTCCCTTGGGAAGAAAATTATGCTCCTACCAGGAATCCAACCTAGGACCCTCTACGCAGAGTGCAGAGACTTGCCCACTAAGCCAACTGGGTAAAATAGTTCTAATCTGTTGTCGAAATAAAGATTTATATATCAGTAGAGATTAATTATAAATGTATCTCTCGCCATTGAATCAAATTTTGTGTTAATAAATATTTCAGCTCTATAGAAACATTTTTGTTTGTAAAACGATTCCCTCTAATTTCAACACTGTTTTTATAACATCGGCATAATAACTGTGTTATTATATCGATAAGCCTAACAAACAAAGATGTGCAAATTTCAGCTAGCTTTCTAAAGCAAAAAGCTCTTTAAAGATTAGGATAGAGAGCGAAGGCTTAGTAACAGGGTTTACGGAACCCCAAAAAAAAAGAAAGGTCAGCGCCCTCATAACCGCGACCAAGTTATGCAATATCTTAAAAGTATCCCGCATTTTTCGGAATCTTGAACTCACAAAATGGGAAATTCAGTTTGAATAACTTCAAAGTTATTCTATAATATACGTGCAGAGATTACTTTTCAATACCTAAATTCTGCGATATTTTTGTAAGGCGGAAATATCTAGGATACGCGTTGTCAGGAATATATTGGGAATATACGTATAATACAGTCTCTATACTCTTTTGCAGTGTCCGTCTGGGGAAGTAACTACCACACATTGCCAGACATTCAGCCGCGAAGCAGTGGTGTGCAAACATTACTGCATTTCGGATTGAGAACAATGTTTCCAGTGAAAACAGGGTTTAAAGAGATTTAACATTTAACATCTGAGGGTGAAGAGCGCAGTGCTTTGCCGCGCAGAATTTTTATCTATACCGATAAGTTTATAAATCTCTGGGTGACACTGAACTGTAAACTATTTTCTCTCCAAGGAAAATTTGTGTTTCTGGTTCTGGTTGTGATTGTATACAAGTCATCGAACTTATTGTGGGGCTGTGAGTGTGAAAGTGTTTATGTTATGTAATGGGAAAGCGTGGTGCTTACTAACATGCGAGCGACCTGCTCGTCTCGCCTCTCGACTTTATAAAAAAGTTACTTAACACTTTCACAGCTGATCACGTGAAGTTAACCCAACAACAAATTAACGCGCCGATCACGTGAGATCAACGTTGTCGGCCTGAAATGATACCTACAATAAAGTGGGCAAGTCTTTGATATCTGCACCGTGGGTCCTAGGTTCGATGCTTGGCAGGGACACAATTTTCCTTCCCAAAGGACAAGTATGCTTCTGGTTCTGGGTGTGATTGTGTGTGTGAATGCATTTATATACTCCCAACAAATGGAAGGGCTATCTGGAAATCGGCTCACGTGGAGAGAAGTTATGAGGTAACACACAAAAAAAAATGACGAATGAAGTTAGCAATAGTATGTAACGAACATTGTAATGACCTATTGGAGAGCTTGTAGATTGAACTATATAACTTCAACTCTAGAGATGTTCTTACCAGTTAACAACAAAGGTTCGCTCTTATTTTCATACACAATAAAGGCCACAATTGTAGCTAACGAGACTACGACAGCATTTCTGGCAACGCCAATGACCCAAAAACATCGCTGGATGATACGAACTTTTTTTCGACCTTTCTCGTCTTCGGCATCTTTTAGCTTGATATCTTTGACAGCCTGAAATGAAAAAATAATATATTAAGTAATTGTCACAATTCTTACAAAATACATTTCATATATTTATTTTATTTTATTCATTATACTTGAAAACATTGAATCGGGGTCATTAAGACTTTGATCTTCTTTTTTCTTTGCCCTTACTTCTTCATCTTTTTATAAGTTTAAATGAGAACTTATCATATACATATATTAAATTTGTATAGTTTTTAACATAATAATATATGTACACATAAACTGTACTAAGATAATTATCAATTACAGAACCCTAATAAAAAATAACCTTTGTCTTAGGGCAACAATGTAACAAATAAAAAAGAGGACAAAAATTTTAAAAAAATCATATATCTTAGCAAACATATGTCTATCGTCGAATTTTGTGGTTCGTAAATATTTTTTCTCATACACCTCTGACTAATACACCACTTTTATAACGACCCTTGAGGCAGGTGCCGCAGTTGATAAATCTCCAAGAATATGGACACCTTCGGGTAACACAATTTTTCCTGCACATTACTTGGGTATAATATATTATATTGCACTATGCATATTCAAATCTATGTGGAAGCGATTATCCAGTTTCACTCTATCCATATTCTATGAAAATCGAGAAGAAAAAGTTCCACTTGTTATATTTTTTGGTTGAATAGAGCTATTGACGACCCTGTTGTCGCAATGGACACGTATTTGCTTTGTCCTGGGTTCTAGTCCCGGTAGGATCACAATATCCTGTCTAAAGTTGTCGTTTTAGGTTCTGGGTGTAATTGTATCATTGATGTAATGATCCTGGCATCCACACGAAAAATCTTGTACCGAACCCACAGGGAAATGATAATGACGATTCTGGTACAAGAACAAAAAGAAGACCTTGCTTAATTTGGTTTACAGTAAGAAACCAAATTAAGAAGTTCTTCTCTTTTACAGCGTTATCTCCACTGGTAAAGAAACCAAGCATTTCAAAGTCTTTTAAATGGCAGTTTTGTCCAAAAAACCAAGTTGTCCTGCGAATAACTAGTATAGCAATCTAAGGACGTCTACATAATGTTATTTTAAAGCAACATATTCTGGGCTTGGAATAATTCTGGACCAACTCAATCAATAATAGTCGCCAAGACAGTTGTTTTTTTCGTAAATTTTAACAACCTTACTAAAATAATTATTTCTATATCTTTAAAATGCTATCAGTTAGGTTTAGAGATCTTTATTCATAATCACAAGAAACATACTGTCTTGCTTATGTGATAAATTTCTCTTGTAACAATATTTTTCGAATACAATATAACTTCAGTTTATTGTTAAACTTTTGCAAAGACCCGCATCTTAGATTGTTCATTGTAATAGTATAAGATATCCACTTTAAGTCGCCCTATAAAATTCGGTCGCAATTTATGTATAACTAACTCCGTCCCACGGTTTTACGCGCGTAATTCCCGGAACCACGAAAATCCGAGATAAAAAAGGGTGTCAGCTACATCCATACCAAATTTCATCGAAACTAGTACAGCCGTTTGAGCGTGAAGAAGTAACTAAGATTAAAAAACTCGCAAACTTTCGCATTTGTAATATTAGTGTGATTACCCATTACATAACCAATAGCCCCATCCTTTTGCGAACAAAAACACCGCCTTGGGCTCGTCGCACCGAACAAATAATACTCGAGCGAATGATGCATTTTCTCTGATTATTCGAGATAGAACTGAAAAGTAGAATAGCACTTCTACAATTCTAGATGGCTTAAGTATAGATTAGTCACGTATTCGCCTGCTTCACATGAGGCGCGTTTAATTGAAGCAAACTATAAGTAATCTGTAGCAGCTGCCAAAATTTGTTCCTCAACAACGTTGGCAGTGGAAGTGCGTTTCAAGTAAATTACGAGGTAATCCACGCTGTAGTAAGCTAACTCCGACGATGGAACTCGTAGCTAATTTGTAGTAGTTTGAAGTCGAAGCATTATTATTGCAGCAGTTTGGAAGGTCGTTCAGTTAGGCAATGTAATTCTGGGAACTAGTGCTACATGATGAAAGGATCTTGGAAACTACTTGTTTATTTAGGTATAGTCTTGTAGAACACCTCAACCCATTCTAATAACATCTTCGTCCACTTTGGTAACTAAACGCACCAAATCAGTTACAAGTTAAAAAACCAAAGTAATAATAAATAAACACATTAAAAATAATTGATACTTGTCAAACACGACTGAAACATTTACGTTAATTTTACGTTAACTATAAAAAAACAAAGAATGTATCTTGTATTGTTTACAAAACCACCGTAATTTTCACGTACTTTTCAGCTGAAACTCAAGCAAAACGAGAATGCAACAATGTTATAATTTTATAGCTAAGTGTCCCATAAAATATTATTCAGGTTATTCTGAGAGTAATGAACACAGTATTAAATTTAAGCAATGAAGTTCATGAATCAGCTTTAAAATGCACGAGAATAGAGGCATGCTATGAATGAAAGACGCAGTATTTTGTAATCCGCTCATAATAGGTATAATAAGATCCCCTTCAACTCCACTCGTATTGGTATGAAATAGTATGAACGGATTTAATATACGTTCCACATTCTAATGTATGCAACTATTCTCGTATATGGTATATTACGTTTTCATTAGGCCCTAATAATAAATAAAGGTTAATTTGTTACCTATAGGCCCCTTTTATTAACTGAGATAGAGTTGTAGGGTATGACACCCTAGAGCCGCTGGTTCTTGTCCCGCTCTAAGCGAAATTCTTCCCTTAATTTTTCCCTACATGTTTTCTTTCAAATTTTCAGTGTACGCAAACATTTTAAATCTATCCAGTAATCTAGTATTTAAAGTCAGTCTGAAACGCGCGCAAACACATCATCATTCAGATACATATATCACCATATAAAATAGGTTTGTCGTTGTAGGTCAATCTTTTTATATGGTCATTTTTTTCTTTTTATGTCCGATAGGCAAGCGTTTGGCCATAATCTACCTAATCATACCTAATGGAAAGCGATGATGCGGCTGAAGACGCATTAAAACGAACCAAGTTAGGTGAGTTAAGAAACGAGCAAGTCGTTCGCCGGGTGGCAAGCGTCACGCTTGGACATTACAGTATAAAGTTACCCAGAGTTTTGAACTTAGGTCAAAATACTGTTCGACAAAATACTGCGTTCGTCACCCTGAGATGTTTGACATCTTTTAATCTGGTCCTGATTCTATGTATGATGAGACTGTTTTCAGCACCCACGACACGGGGCTATGAGTGAGAAAAAATTACATATATAACATACTAGCCGTGCCCCGCGGCTTCGCCCGCTATTATCAAGTTAAAAAGTAGCCTAGGTATAATCTATGTACATTCCAAATTTCATCCAAATCCGTTCAGCCATTAAAGCGTGAAGAGGGAACAAGCATACTTACACACTTACACACAAACTTTCAGATTTATAATATTATAGTAGGATAAGTATAACAAAATACCACAGCTATCAAAAGAATGTTCTATATTATCTATGAAATGCAAACAAATCTTATTGGTAAAGAATTCGATGGAATATTCTAGAATATTCCATCCAGTCAGTGCCCACAATAGAGTACCTACGCTGTTATGCCGTTCCAATTTCGGCATTTCGCAACATGAATAGGTAATAATATCTCATGAAACTATCAGGCTTTACAGCCTATTTCTATTAAATTATAAATTGCTAGCCATGCGTTCGGCCTACCCAATACCTTTTTGATTTATCTGAACGACCCGCTTGTATTTTAGACTACTATTATTTTACACACGGAGTGCCTTTCATTTTTGTTAAAATATGATCCAGCTGTTTCGAACTTATCTTTTTAATTAATATGAACGGCGAGTAATAATAGTTGGCTTCTATAGTGTTTTTTAATTAAAAGTAGTAAAGTTTTACGATAACGTTACACGCGTAAAATGTTATTTCTGGCTGGGGTAGATAATTAGGTAAAGTTTCCCCTGAAAAAAAAAACACATTTTTTTATTTCTTTATTACACGATTTCTAATAAAAGCAAAGTTTCAAATTGCCTTCTCTTTTGATTGCTAAGACTATCAACAATAGACACTCTTACACGCACAGCCTAAAATTAAGTTCAAAGACTTATAACATAGTTGCCCGAAAAACTTTAAACCCGCACACATTTATACCTTTAACCAGATGCATAAATTACGCACGGATTAGTGTATCGAAAACGAACCCAGGGTCTGAGGCGTAGAATTTAAAAACTATTGCCAACAGCGATAAATGATATATATACTACATCACGTGTATATTATGCGCAAGATATAAAAAATACCTCAAGTATTTAATTAGGCAGTAGAGCCATTATCTTTAATGAGTGCTTCTTTGGTGCCCATTTGCTTTGGGGCCACTGTAATAACAAGTAAGGGGTGATAGTTATTGTAATCTAATTGCTCGTTTATAATCTTAATGTATATAATTCTTCTGTACGTGTGTATGTCACCTAACTCCTAGTTAGCTGGACCGATTTTAATAAAATGTTGTGTGTATATTTTTATAGGTTCCCTGATGGTTTGAAAACACAATTGGATCCGGTAGGTGGCGCTGCTGTCGTTGTCAATGTGGCGTTGCTTTTCCAGGCGGGACGACGCTGATGTCTGCCGGGCCCGCTAGTTTATATATATACTTAGAAAATTCTTACTTTTGCAACCGAAGTAAATTATTGCAATTAAATAAATGATTATCCATCTTATCTATATTGGATCGCAATTGTCTTTAATCGAGACATTGTTTTCTCATTAAATCATGAATAACATAATATAATATATTGATAGCTAGCTTGCTGTGGGCGGGCTTTAGTCAAAATCAAAATCATTTATTCATATGGGCCCCAAAAAGACCCTCATAAAAGTTAATACCTCTACTGCTAGATTCGCAAAATTACAGCCATCTCGAGAAGAACCTCAAATTTGGTGGCGCATTTTTTCCATTCATTTTTATTCAAACAATCTTAAATCAATACAGGAATTATCTTAACCTAGGTATTATCAATTATGTGCCGGTGCTGTTTGCCTCCGTGCATCCTTGTATTATGTAGATATATATATATATATATATATATATATGTATTATATATACACGCGACACATCCAGCTTAGTAACAGAGTCTCTGGGTCACCAAGATAAGGCCTAGCCTAGTTTGGGGCCCGCAGTAACATAACTAAACGACTGTAACTATGTTTATACAGAATGTATGACAAATTCTAATGTAATATTTATGTATAATGTGTTTTTTTTTAGTAAATAAATAAATGAAACATGAAGACACGCTTACAGCGAGCTATCTAGCAATATACGAGTATGTAATTATGCATGTAGGAAGGCAGACTAGCCTCTGGGCAGTCAGACGGTTAATGTCGTTAAGGCTCTATTAGATTGAGGCAGGATATTTTCCTAATTTGACTTGTGCTCCTCTCTGAATACAGAGTTCCGCCTATAGGAAATTAATCAATGTAAACGTGACATGGGTACCAAATTGTAGTTAATTACCATTAATGAAAATTACAATTAAGAGAATTTAATAGCGAATTAGACTCGACTGATATTAGAAACGCGCAAATTTGCATGTAGCGTGAGTTTGTAATTGAATGGGTATATTTGACTAAGTCTAATGTCTGTACACTTTTTGATAAATATTTTAGTCGTCTCTGGAGTGGGACACAAACTACTTTGTGTTCAAATATATGTTTTAAAATAATCTAACGAAAGGCACAGTACGGAGTTTTAATTAATAATGATTTCTTAGGTGTCCACGATTGTTTTTTTTTTATATTCCATCAAATTTTGACCACTATCCCATCTAATGGATAGCGATGATGCGGCCAAAGATGTAGACCTAGAAGATACCTATTCAGTCTTGACTTGAAGATTCCCATTATACCGTTTAGGGAACTAAACAAAGACACGGGCAAAGAGTTCCACTTCCTCGCAGTGCGGATGATAAACATAGAAGCGAAACGCTTCGAGCGAGCTGCAGGCATGTCAATCATAAATAGATGATATTGACTGTCCAATATTCTTAATTTTTAACTGATTACATCGGAAACTAATTAATACTAAGCTGCGCGGAATATTTCGAGACCTCTTGATATACGACTACTGCATACACAGAGAACGGTTTGTTTATTTTAATAGGCGGTGTTATTCTTCATAATAAAAGATAAAGATAAAAATTATTTATTCAGGAAGAAGAGTGTTTGGTACATTTTGATTTAGGATACAATGTTTATGTGAATAATAATTGCATATTATGTATGTGATTAGAATGAAATGTGAATAGAATCTGTATTCAAGAGATCAGTCATCTAATCTCGCTGTGACCAAGAACGTTGCTAAACGTATGAAACGGCACGATTCGCGATTTGATAACAATAAAAAGCCGTAACTTATAAAAAGCCATACTTTATTCAACGTACATTTGTATATGGTTGCCTGGAAACCATCGAGTATTTTCAAGAACATTCCACCCACTATAATCGCCTAAGCTTATAAATAAATCATTTTCGGCTACTACTATAAGACATACGATTCGGTGCTTTTCGAGAAACGCAATGCGGTGCCTTAGACCTCGGAAAGAAATTCCACGCCCCGTTGGGATTCCATTTTTACGAGGATCTACTGGTTCAATAGTAGGTTACTTTTTGGAGTTGCTTTGGAAAGGACTTGGATACTAGTATGTATTTTTATGTCACTGGAATGTGATGTAGTGTATAATATACTAGTTTATTTAGAAGAGCATCTCGAGACTAAAAGATTGAAACTAGTGTTGATATGTTAGTTACGAATAGCATAAATAGCAGCTATGAAACAATAATTAAAAGCAAGCAAAGCTTAAAAAAACAGACTTCACAGCTTTATCTTCGGAACGTTGATCAGTTTAGATGTACTAAACACGCATTATTGACGATAACTAATAACTAGTGATCAGATCTTGATAAAATTTAAATGGGACCAGATGGAAAGCACCAGCTTTCAAATAAAAAAATTATCATTAAAATCGGCTCACAACTAAAGAAGTTATGAGGTAACTTTTGAAAGTCGGTTAAAAACGAAAACATCATCAATGTAGTTCACAGAATACGCTGTATTGAGGATAACTCAAAAACTACTAGTGATATCTTGATCAAATTTAAATGGGACCACATGGAAAGCACCAACTTTTAAATAAAATAATAATCATCAAAATCGGCTCACAACGAAAGAAGTTATGAGGAAGCACACATAATTTTTTTTTTGTCGAATTGAGAACGTCCTCCTTTTACTTTAAGTCGGTTTAAAAAGTATTTTTATATCACTGAAATGTGATATATATGTGGCCTCGTGGTTTATGTACGTATATTTAGAAGAACATCTCGAGGCATGTGAGAAATATGTGTTGAAAAAATCGTTAGCATGCTATTGAAATAAAAGTTCATTTGATATGGGTAAACGTTAACAACACAACGTGTAGGCCGTAGTCATTTATAACTATATATTAAAAAGGAAAAGATAATTTCGCCGCTTGAGGCAGGGCTTGGGAAGCTCAACAGTAAGAGCAATACTGCATTATAATACTCTATGGCCGCGGGTTCAAACCCAGCACGGTATTAATTTCAAAAAAATTACTACTATAAATTCACCGTAGCTTACCCATATAGTATGGTTGTCTGGCAGAAATCACTAAAAGTGATAAGACCGCCCATTGTACTACCTCATGTTACTCACTGTATTATTTTAAGTTTTACAGTTTTACTTTTATTTTACATATATATTGTATATTACGCATAAACGTCCGAAGTTTATTTTATCTAGTGTTTGACCTCTATTACACCTGATCTTAAGTGATGATTTTGTCGGGGCTAGCAAACACCTTGGAAGTGACTGGAAAGCTCAAAGAGCGCCATTGGAGTTTGGCCGCAAAAGTGAAAAAATAACGTTGTTCATTTTATATAGTTTTCTAAAACCTGTGATTCTTCGAGTGTTAATGTGTAATAATGGTCGATTATTAACCGTTAATACTTAGTAAACGTGCGTAAGTGTAGGCAAATCATACAAAATTGAAATACGTGATTTTCGCCTTCACTCCAAAACTCCAACAGAAGTTCTAGTATAGTTTCTACCACTTGACTAGGGCATGGCTTGACTATGACTGGAGCTTGACTCTTTTAATTGACTTTGACTGTGACTTGTGATGACTACGACTTTTAATATGAACTTGAATATATACTTGAAAGATATTATTACTTGACACTGGCTAAATGAAAAAGATTGCGAAACCAAAATTAATAGAGAAAAAAAGAGCGCCATTGAACACAATTTAGTTAGTGCTTAATAACATAAAACAAATTCTCAAGATGTTCAAAAGAAACTAACTTTATCAAAATTTGCGCATGTTACATGTAAACGTCTTTTAGCATTTAAAAATGCATGCAATTCTTAGTAAGGTTTATAAACATGCATATTACAACAACGACATTCTCAACCGCTGTGTTCTTTAGAAGGCGTTAAACATGCAAGTTATTGTATGGTATCTCAACCGTCACCGCCTTGATACCTTGTTCTAATATTAACATAGAAATTAATACAAATAATGTATGTTTGACGACCTAGTTGGCACAGTGGTCAGGTGTCCGCCCTCTGCGCCGTGGGTCCTGGGTTCGATTCCCGGCAGTAGCACACATTCCTTCCCAAGGGATATTTGTGCTTCTGGTTCTGGGTTTAATATGTGTGTGTTGTGAATGTTTCCGGCACCCACGATACAAGTCTTTGAACTTAGTGTGGGGCTGTGAGTGTGAATGCGTTTGTTTGTTTCCAAAAAAAGGGCGCATGCAAAACATAAGCTACAAAATTGGTATTACTGTTGCATGGACGACCCAGTTGGCGCAGAAAGCATGTCTTTACTGTCTGCTTGGGTTCGATTCCAGGCAGGAGCACAATTTTCCATCCCAAGAAAGAAAGAAAAATAATTTATTTCGCCACGTTTATAATAATATAAACTTAATTAGATTAAACCCTTGTTAAATTAAAATAAGTATGCTGAAATGGGTTTGCCTCAGCACAAAAGTCAAGCACAAAACTCGACGCTCATTTTCAGGCAAACTCGCGGGTAATGTTTAAGTGTGTGTTAATTTTAATAAATAAAAATAATACAACCTATAAAATGCAAAACTAAAATATATACAGGTAAAGAATATATTTTTTTATAACAAACAAAAATATAAAATTATAATGTAGACAAAAGCATAAAAAGATAATACTAACAAAAATACTTATTTTATAATTTTTAAAACAAATTACTTTATTATTTATACATAGGTACATGTACTTGTCAACATCCAATCGATTAGAGAATCAAAGGGCACCAGCTTCGTCCGTCCGTCAGCATTTCCGATTCGATATTAATGGGAATGGGGAAAGACACAGTGTGTTTTCCCATTCCCGTTTATATTTTTTTAATCCCAAGATATATATTTGTGCTTCTGGTTCTAATAATGTGTGTGATGTAAATTGTTTCGGCTCCTATGATACAAGGATTGGGTTGTCTGTAAAAGATCGCTCTGAGCGATAAGACCGCCCGTTTAAGTGCTCTTTCTCATGTTTATATTGTAATTCGGTTTTTTTTTAATAAAACCGATGCAAAAACAGAGGGGTTATAAGTTTTTCCTTGGGGAGAAAACTTGTGTTCCCGCCGGGAATCGTACCCAATACCCCTGATTAAAAGGCGAATGCTCACCCAACTGAGCCATCAACGGGCAGTTCAAAACATAATAATAACAATTACGAAAACCTAAAAAATTACTATACAAATGTTTTTCTCATAAAAGATGGGTAATAGATAATATGCATACGTATATTTTGAATGTTATTATTCGATTGTTCACATAAAAATACGAGTAATAAATAACAATATCATAAAAATATTTGGAAATGCAACATGTTTGGGCAATGTTAAACCCGGCCGTTGACTTCGTTTCTGTGACGTCATCAACATGGCTTCCCTAAAGGAAAGTTGACCAATCATTGACATTAGACATTCCTAGCTAAAAAGCATTTAAAATAATGTAATGGATGTTTTATTAAATACATCGCATATTTAAACTTCTCGTTAGTGTAGTTAGGTTCGCGATCGCCTTCTATGGAGCGGGTATCGGGTTCGTTTCCCGGTAGGAACACAAATTTTCTTCCCAAAGGAAATTTGTGATTCTAATTCTGGGTATGATTGTGATGTTAATGTTTCCGACACCCACGACACCAGCCTTCGAACTTTTTTTTTTTTTTTATTTTGAATAGGCAAGCATTTGACCACTATCTCACCTGATGGAAAATGATGATGCGGCCGAAGGTGTGACATGCTTGCCTAGAAGATACCTATTCACTCGAGACTTGAAGACTCCCAGAACTTAGTGTGGGGGAGTGTGAAAGCGTTTGTGTTTATATTCCCTCTTGGTCTAAGAATTAATTATGTAAGTACATGTATCGCACAGCTAGATCAAATAGTAAGAACCGTTTAGCAGGAGTGTCGTACTATTAAATACACATTTACTCTAGCAAGTTGCAATGTTGTGGGAAGAGCCGAAATACGAGCAAAACATGTCGCCTTAACTTACCTATCACATGATGCATTAACAAAACAAACAAACGCATTCACACTCACAGCTCCACACTAAGTTCAAAGACTTGTATCGTGGGTGCCGGTAAAATGTACCTATCACACACACAATCACAGCCAGAACCAGAAGCACAAGTCTCCCTGGGGACGTAAAAAATGTGCTTCTGCCCACTCACACTGCAAAATGCACACTCTCCAAAATGTAAACGGTAAAATACCGATAGGCTTGCGACCTAACGTTTATATCAATTATAGGAATATTTATAATCTATATATATAAAATTTGATATATAATTGACGACCCAGTTGGCGACCTCTACGCCGGGGGTCCAGGGTTCGATTCCCGGCAGGAGCTCAATTTTCCTCCCCAAGGGAGATTTTTGCTTATGGGTGTGATTGTGTGTGTGATATGTAAATGTTTTCAGTACCCACAATACAAGTATTTGAACTTAGTGTGGGCCTGTGAGTGTGAATGCGTTAGTTTAGTTAGTTAGACAGACTGAATCATATTTTCTTTGGTGTAGCGAAATTTATAAAGCTCTCATAGCTAGCTTCCTCTACCAGTAAATTGAAGTTTTAGAACTGCTTTAGACATGAAAAGCGAATAACTAATTTAGATGAAAGCTCCATGAAATACATTATATTATGTCTTAATTTAAAATGTTGGCTTAAACTTGGCCAATTTGCTTTTAACCAGTGTCAAGTGATAAATATTTCAAGTTCAGTATTTCAGTCGTAGTCACCAGCCATTTAGAGTCAAAGTCAAGTAAAAGTCATGGTCCATAATGTGTACTTATGTACTCATATAAAACGCTTTCACATTCACAGCCGCTCACTCAATGACTTGTGTCGATGCCGGAATCATTCAATCACACTCAGAACCAGAAACACAAATTTCTCTTAGGGAGTGAACTTATGTTCCCGCCGGGAATCGAACCCGATACCCCTGATTTTTAATATTTTTTAAAATTCTTTATAGGAAAACTTTTGACCACTATCTCACCTGATGGTAAGTGACGATGTGGTCGACGATGGAGCAAGCTTGCCTAGAAGATACCTATTCACTCGCGACTTGAAGAGTCCCATATTGTACACATCAGAAGGCTGACGCGCACCTAACTAAACCAACGGACTGTTTACATAGAATCTAATGTTCTATTAGCTGTCGATATTTGATTATGTGTACATGAGTTAGTACGCCTATTTATAGCAGTAGAGTCATTAACTTTCACGAGTGCTTCTTTTGGGCCCATGTGAATAAATGATTTTGAATTTAGAATTCAGATAAACTTTTAGAGCGCCTTGTGGTGCTTACCGACAATTATTAAATAAAAATATTTTTACTCAATGAAGGAGTTTTGCCGCGAAAGTGAAAAAATGGCGTTGTTGATTTTGTATTACTTTTCAATACTTGTGATTCTTCGAGCATTTATGTGTTATAATGGTGAATTATTAACCGTTAATACTTAGTGAACGATGTGTGTAGGCAAATCATACAAAGTTGAAAAACGTGATTTTTCGCTTTCGCACTAAAACTCCAATAGAAGTTCTAGTAAAGTTTCTACCACTTTACTAGGGTATGATTTGACTATGACTGGACCTTGACTCTTTTACTTGACTTTGACTGTGACTTGTGACTAGAACTTTAAATCTGAAATACCCTTGAATATATTATAACTTGACACTGGCTAAGTGCACAATATTGCGAAGCCAACATTAAAAAAAAAAACAAAATACTCAATAAAATTGAACTGGCTGATTCTATAGTAAGAGGTAACTAGGTAACACTAACTTTAGAAAATGCTCTACTACCATACGATGTTACGTTCACCGAAACTTCCGGCTGATGGCGCTAGTATTAATATGGCATTACATAGTATAGTATAGTATAACTATAGAGAAATTTCAGGTCATTGTAATTTATGCTGATAACTTAGTTTCCAGCAGCATAGTATTGCCTATATACGACTGGATGTGTGCGCTCCCTGCGACTTTGCGATCTCAATATAAGCAAGTACAAGGTAGCACTCGTGACCACGGCCGGTGCAACCCTGCCGAAACGTCGAGGTTAGTCAAAATAATGCTATTTTGCAAAATAAAAGCGCGAGAAAAGACCCGGTTTTCTCAAATAAACATGAAGTACAAGTTAATTGTATACCTCTTTGTACTATTAGATAAGGAAATTGGGTATGTACAGTTTGGATGTAGGTATTTAATTAGCTCTCTTAGGTCGCGGCCTCGAACAGCGGACAGCGGTGCGAAAGCAATGGCGAAATGCGACAATAACCTTAGACGCTGCCGCTGCCAGCCCGCTACCCGCTGTGGTAGAGTCCACGGCCTTAGTCTCTTTTGATTCACAGGAGTACAATAGGGAATATGCATGAGATTTAAATAAAATCTAAGTATTATTAATTTTTATCTTTATAGCTACAGAATTGCACCAATAACTATTTTAGTGGAATGTTTTCTAATTAAGAATTTTAGTAAAGTGATAAAAATGCACGGGAAAACTAACTGGGCTAGCATTTGCAATGCCTTACCTTGCCAAGTAGCTAGCAAATCTATGTATATTACGTAACTCTAAACGACAGATTTTTAATTTCTCGGGAATGGGTATATGCATCTAAAATGTCTGATAGGTAGCGTTTGTCCATTATATCACACTAGCTGCAACACGCGGTTTTACCCACGTAAGTCCCAGACCCGCGGGAATTCCAGAATAAAAATAGTAGTCTATGTGTTAATCCAGGATGTCAGCTCCATACCAAATTTCATCAAAATTATTTGGTACTGTTTGGTACGGTACGGTTTGAGTGTGAAGCTGTAACAAACATACAAACACACTCACAAACTTTCGCCTTTATAATGAAAGACTGAAACGGTCTAACTGATAAAATTTTGGTATAAATGAGTTTTTTTGTAGCAATAAATTGTTTTTTTATTTTATTTATTAATAATATTTGTGTGATTAAGTGGTTGAACGTAAGTAAACACGACTAAAAAGAGTTGCACTGAAAGTTAGCTGTCTGAACAACATTTCGTATTTTAGCGACAGATACAGAAACAAGTCAATAACATGAGGTATGGGTATCATGTGTAACAAAAAGGTGTAGTAATACTGAAGTTACACAACTAGCTAAATGTATGGAGTCTAATAGGATCTTCCACATTTGCGGCAGCACCATTAATATTGAGTTATGATGAATTAAAGTTTTTAAGAAAATATGTCATTTGCAACCCTACATCATCAGCTACCGTTTTACAGCACATAGCCTTTGGACCTAGACTTCTGACATTGGTGGCCATAATAAAGGTCAAGGTCAGGCGCCACAGACGAAATCGTAGGGTTGGCAAGAATATATTTTTTAATTTTTGTACGGAACAAATATCTACGATTGCCGCACATGTTAATGTAGGGTTGTCAAAATTTGAAAAATATAATTTTTAATTTTTGTTTGGAAAAAATTTTGTCCGATTTCGACTTTCATTCTCTGGTAGACGATTTCTGGCACGATACACATACACACCACCAAATATTACTACACCTTTTTGTTACAGGTTGTATATATTGATGTGGGTTACCATAAACAGGTGCTAATTACCAAAATACTACACAAACACGTCCTTGCTTATACCCAGAACGGCCTTTCCGGCGAGACGTGTGACAACGTTAAAAAGCAATTATCGTTAGTCACGACGAATGAATGACATAATGGATTACGTATTAACTACAGTTATAAACACCTTCCAAAACAGCCATTAAAGTGACTGCATTTAGATTTATAGAAGATTTTATTCTACGTGCTCTATCGTCGACCGCATCTTCACTTTCCATCAAGTGAGACAGTGGTCAAATGCTTGCCTATATTGCATAAAAAAGAGTTAGTTTAGTTATAATAACAGTATTTTCAAAGTACCAAACGGTGTTTCGATAACCAAACATCACTTGAAAGCAAGATGTAATAATGGTCAAACACCAGCCCATTTGATTAGTAGAAGATGTTTATTAAGGTAAATCGACCGTTTTAAAAAATAAAATGAAGACCGATCATGTTTACTTAAATTATCACTATTTCGTTATTGACGACCTAGTTGGGCAAGTGGCCCTCTACGCCGGTTCTGGTTCTGTGTATGATTGGGTGTGAGTGTGTGAATGTTAATGTTTCCGGCACGCACAATACAAATTTTTAAATTTACTGTGTAGGTGTGAGTGTAAATGCGTTAAAAGAGCATCAATATTAGGCACACCAATAGTTTTTTATAGTACATTATTTAATAAAATGTTTGTTCTATGAAATTTGTCAAAAAAGTGTAAAAATTACCTTCATTCCAAGTAAGATGCAGCAGGAAACCAAGCTGAGCAGGGTATCTAGCAATCTTATGTCTCCTATGTGGTTGAAGATGCCCTTCCAAGTCCCCATAAAAGTGTCCGCTTTAAAAATCAGACCAAAAAGCCCCTTGACTTGGGAAGAAGCAACGGTGACGGCAGCTGCTGATGTAAACCCAGAAACGACGGGGATCGACACGAATTCCACGACAAAACCTGAAAACAAACGTTAATATTTGTGAATTACTAGGTATACGACTTCCGTACAGCGAAGGAGTGGAACTCATTGCCTGCGTCTTTATTCCCTGAACAGTACAATCTGGGTGTCTTCAAGTCTAGAGTGAATGATATCTTCTAGGCAAACATGTCCTATCTTAGGCCGCAACGTAACTTTCCATCAGGTGAAATAGTGGTCAAATACTTGCCTATCCAGCACAAAAAAAAGACTAACATGTATAGTTATAACTACGAGTATAACGACTTTATAGTTATAACAAATACAAATATAATTACTTTCTTATGTATGAGTATATACAAAATAATAAAATATAATGTACTTGTTGTAACGAAATAATGTAAAAAAATTGTAACAAAATGGTAATGACAAGGCTAGGGCAAGTAAGTAGTCCCTGATGCACCAAGCATAAAATTTCGCAGTACGACCCAAAACTATAAACGTGCAATTCTGGTACAAAATGTGAACGCGTGCGAAATACTGATATAAATGTCCTTAAAAAAACCTTAAAAGGTAGTAGGTATTGGTTTTTTTTAATGTTCCACCTTTTGTTTTCCTCCAACACAAGTTGGACACCTTTTTAAAGCGGGTTTTGATCTGTTATCAAGATGCAAGTGGCCTCACTGCGACATGCAATTGGTATGTAAATATATTTTACTGTATTGTGAGATCGTCTGTAGTTGTTGTTTGTTATGATGTGTTATGTCTAGATCATTTTTTTTATTTATTTTTTTATTTTATTTTTTAATTTTGCAGTTTTTTTATATTTGTTTATTTATATTTACCTATATATTTTGTATTATTCTTGATTTAACAATAGTAAATATTTTGAATTAAGTAAGTGATCATAATAACTATTTCTAATCGTAAATTAAAGCTAAATCTAACTTTACGCCAGTTTGTCAGCCCTTTCATTTCCCGAAATGCCTATATGTGCCCTTACCCAGAAGAGGTAGGTATTCGTAGTAAAGAAGAAAATATGTCGATAAAAAATATTAAAAAACTAGCTGTCCCGGCGACCTTCGTTCCGCCTAACAGTCAATGAATGTGCATATTTAGGAAGCCATACCCGGCATGCGTTACAATGTCACGTGGCTATATTATTACAACCTTCATGTTTATGTTTGCCTAGTACTTTACCAAATCCGAGTGACGTATGAGAAAATGGAAAGCATGTCGAAATGTAAAAAAAAAATTTAAAGAAATGTACGTTCTTAAAAAGTATCCTATGTCCTTCTCCTGGCTCTAAACTACCTCCCTGCCAATTTTCAGCTAAATCGGTTCAGCCGTTCTTGAGTTATAAGTGGAGTAACTAACACGACTTTCTTTTATATATATAGATTATCGACAAATCTACACCTTTACTACCAATCTTTACATCCTACCAATTTATTTTCTTTAAGTCTCTTAGGTATAAAGTTATTGTAATTTTCATGATTAAATTAATTTAATAAAAAATTTAAAACCTTAGTTTGTTAGGTCATGATAAGAAAAACACTAAAAAATATCCATCTAAAATTTAGGAATATAGAAAGATATAAGTTTAACTATCCTCCTTGCATGTTTATATGTGTATCTGGTTACAATAACGTAGCTTTAAAAAATAGACCTTTATTTAAGGCTATTATTTATCTCTATATATAAAATTCTCGTGTCACAGTTTTCGTTGCTATACTCCTCCGAAACGGCTTGACCGATTTTGATGAAATTTTTTGTGCTTATCCGGTATCTATGAGAATCGGCCAACATCTATTTTTCATCATCATCATCATCACTTTTCATCATTATCAACGCGGGTGAAACCGCGGGGCGCAGCTAGTAGTTTTATATTAACTAAAAAATATCGGAGAATTAACGATGATGAGAGTGATTAAAATGATCCAATTTCGATAAAAAAAACGTTCGAGAATAGTTTAACCAATCAAGTTTACAGATTTCATTTGTTTAGATCATATCCTTAGGTATATATTACCTAAATATGAAAATATTCTTTCGTAACTGTATATAACTAGTTCTTAGCGTTAAAAAAAATGCAAAGCGTCATAATTATAAATGTTGTTTTTTATTTTTTGGTATGGTATAACCGCGTAGCAACAAATCTCTTAAAATTAAAAACAAACTTTACCTAGCTGAGCCACTCCAGCAACACACTGCACGATGCCAGCTATCAGACACAGCAGTATGCCAAAATCTGGGCCCGTATCATGTGTGTAAGTGAACGTGAGAAGTGAAAGAAGTGCAGAAGGCCCGATATTGATCTGTGGACATGTTCCCAGCATCGCGTATACGAAACCTCCGGTGACACATGCGTAGAGTCCATACTGGAAAAGAAAAAAAAGTTTTTTAGCCTATAAAATATCTACTTCTTAAGTCAAGTTAAGGATCAAGCTATTTGTATCCTCTTTTATCGACGTAAGGTAGCAAGCCTATACGTGTTCTATGCCTCATATTTCGGTGGGTGTGCACACGAGCTACACCATGTTGATGCCCTTTCTATCATCGAACAACGAGACGAATCTCACACTAATCACACTTATATTATAAATCTGAAAGTTTGTGTGTGTGTGTGTGTATATCTAAGTATGTTTGTTTTTTATTCACGCTGTAACGGCTGAACGGATTTGGATAAAAAACACATAGGCTACTTTTCAAATTGATAAATGCGAGCTTAGCCGCGGGGTACGGCTAGTAGTCTATGTAATAATCTATTAAAATCACACTAATATTATCAATGTGAAAGTTTGCTTGTAAATATGTATATAAGAATGTTTGTTTTCTCTTCCTTCTATAACGGCTGAGCGGATTTGGTTGAAACTTGGAATATGCATAGCTTATAGCCAGATATAACACATAGGCTACATTTTTATCCTGATTAACGCAGGCGAAGCTGCGTGGAACAACATGTAAATAATAATTATAAACTATTCAAGTGTGAGTAGTACTGCGCCATTATGTAGTGGTACGGAACTCTCGGTTTCGTATGATCAACGCAGGAGAAGCTGCGTGGAACAACATGTAAATAATAATTATAAACTAATCAAGTGTGAGTAGTACTGCGCCATTATGTAGTGGTACGGAACTCTCGGTTTCGTATGATCAACGCAGGAGAAGCTGCGTGGAACAACATTTAAATAATAATTATAAACTAATTAAGTGTGAGTAGTACTGCGCCATTATGTAGTGGTACGGAACTCTCGGTTTCGTATGATCAACGCAGGAGAAGCTGCGTGGAACAACATTTAAATAATAATTATAAACTAATCAAGTGTGAGTAGTACTGCGCCATTATGTAGTGGCACGGAACTCTTGGTTTCGTAGTTCTATCACACTTCACACTAATATCATAAATGCGAAAGTTTGTTTTTATGTTTGTTACGTCTTCACGCTAAAATGTCTGGACAAATTTTGATGAAATTTGGTATGCAGGTAGCTGACATCCTGGATTAACACATGCTACTTTTTATCCCGGAATTACGCGGTCTGCGGGTCCTGGACAAACGCGGGTAAAACCGCAGGGCGCAGCTCGTAAACATTAAAAACGAAGCAAGTATGAGTAGTACCGCGTCATTATGTAGTGGAACAAAACCCTTTATTTGGGGGCTGAGTCACCCACGTCCGTAGGAGGATACCCCTTAAGTCTGACTCCCTACACGTGGTCCCCGGGTGGTGCTAATCAGGTGACATTTGAGAGGTGGTAGAGCATTTTGTGAGTTGCTCGCCTGGCTTGCTACCAAAGTAGCTTACCACCATCAAGTTGAAAGTCTGCCGCCAAGCCAAATACGGTGTTCCGGCAGTTATCCTTGAGAGCCTGCGTATTCCAGGTCTAGTGTGTTTACCAGCTTCGATCACATCGTCACTTACCATCAGGTGAGATAGTGGTCAAACACTAGCCTGTCACAAATAAAAAAAAAAAAAAAAAAAAACCCTCGGTTTCATAGTCCTATCCTACTAATATTATAAATCCAAAAGTTTGTGTGTAAGTATGTTTGTTCCCTGTTCACGCTTTAACGGCTAAACGGATTTGGATGAGATTTGTAATGTACATAACTTTTACAGATAAGGACATGGGCTACTTTTTAACTTGATAATAGCGGGCGAAGCCGCGGGGCATGGCAAGTTATTTATATGTACCTCTGTGCACCAGTCCGACACGCACGTGCCCCGTCTTTACTATTATTTCATTTAGAGTTTCGACTATTGTTCCAAGTTTTAAGCTTGTTTTAGGTAGACATTACCATTTTTACTGTTCAATATTATACAAGACGAAAATTATTCACGGAATGCAATTATGCATACAACTGTCTGCAGAGTATTTTTCAAGGTTTATTCTTTTTGTTCAAATTGTCTGTCAGTTTTGATGAATGTGAGATACACGACTTTAGTACAGTGTATCATTTCACAGGTGACCTTTAAAAAAGTACCCAGTATACGCTGATACCTTCAATGGAAACAGAGTCTGTAAGAAAAGAAGCTCTTGATTCCATCAAACAGCGAGCAAAAAGGCTCATTGTCGATAATAAACGAGTCGGGTCCAAATTGCAGAGTCTTGGTCACCCACGTAAGGTTGCAAGCCTATCGGTATTCTATCGTTTGCATTTTGCATAGTATGCGCAGGAATTACACGAGTTAATTCCCCCATACCCGTTCTACCATCTTACAACAAGACAAACAGTCAAACGTCATCCATCTATTGACATACCTCGCTACTACGGTTATCATCCGTGCTGCAAAAGACTGAAACGCATTGCCCTCGTTTTTGTTTCCGGAACGGTATAATCTGGGAGTCTTTCAAGTCAAGAGTGAATAGGTATCTTCAAGTCAAGCATGCATTTCCCAGTGGTTAGTCAGTTACAATTTTAGGAATTTTATTGTTAAATCTAACCCCATTTACCATAAAAGATTTATTCGTTTTGCTTAATCTAAATGCGCGCGCTGTAATTGTATGCTTATATCTAGTTTAAAGATTGTGTCCGTCGCTTGCTGAAATCATAACCCGCCTTTATTCTTCGCCGTCGTTGTCAAGGAAAGGGAGATGAAGATGATACCTAATGATTTATCTTAACTAATAAATCTACAAAATTCGTTAGAAAATGTTCAGGCAGCGGATTATACCAACCGGCACTGAGGTCAAGGCTCAATCTGTGAACTGTTGGAGCGAAACATGAATAGTGAGGCAATGCCAGTTCAAGTTCGACAAAAAGTGTTTACGTTTACGTGGGAAATACTTTTATCCGTTGATTTAGATTCCGAAAACAGAAAATAATTTTCGGTAGAGTTAAAGATATTTTTGTTGTAATTTGATTAGGTATATTTATTAAAAACAAAAGCTTTTACTCCCACAGTCTTAGTGAGCAATTAATTATCTTGACCATAATTTAAAATTATTATTTTATTTGACAACATTATTTTATTTACTGTAATTAACTTTAAAATTGAAAATCTTGATGACTATACGAGCTTCCTCTCTTTAAACAGTTGCTGTGCCCAACAAGGCCTGTAATGTCACAATAAACCTTTATATTATACAATTATATATGTAATGTACACACAGAATGCAATAAATGATAAAAATTAAAATATCGACAAACAAGGTCGAGTTTGTTTGTTTGTAAAAGATAATCTCTGGGACTACTGATTCGATTTTGACGTAAATATAATTGGCTATGTTTTATTCGGATAAAAGTTACATTTAAGAGGCCGGGGAGTCTTTGAACGAGTCTATAGGCTGTCTCTGTTTAACTGGCAAACTGTGCCCATGCTTGATGCGATAGCACTACCGACCGAAAAATTATGATAGGTGCCGTAATACCAAAAATTATGAATGAAAATGTAATGTTTAGCCATTGTTTTTTGCATTAATAGTACCTTGAAATGATAATCTATGTTCCTGTTGTAATGGCAATTGAAAAGTTTTTAATACAAAACGAATAAGTTAAAGATGCGACATTTACGTCGTAATAATGTGTGAAAATCAATTGGTTTATATTTCGTTTTAGGTAATTATTTTGGAATACAAACTATCCAGGAACCTAGATTAAAACGTTTTTAATCTGAATAAAACAGCACAGTATGGTGGTAATATGCTTGAATTATAAATATGTATGGGCAAATCAACCATCGGAGGCCCCTTAAGTACGTAATACAGTATTCATAAGACATATTATATTCCGGTAAAATAAACTAACCGACCTCTTTATAGGCATTCGCTGACTAAGCAGTTTTACATAAGTGAATAAAAGGAATGTTAACAATGCTGGCCTAAAATTGGCTTTATAAAATAATTCCTGAAAAGCTTATAAAGATTAGTAATACTTATAGTAACTCTGCGGCGAATTAGGTAGTAAAATACCTCCTGTTCGATTAGAGCGTTTCGCTTCTATGTTTATCATCTATACGGTAAAGGATTGGAACTCATTGCTTGCGTATTTATTCCCTAAATAGAATACCTAATCTAAGTGTCTTCAAGTCAAGAGTGAGAATCAAGGTGAGAAGTGTTCAAAGGCTATATTTAGCATAGATAATTAAACGCAAGAAAAGCTTAAAAAACCGACTTCACCGCTTCATCTTCGGAACCTTGATCAGATTCAACGTATTAAACATGCATTATTGACAATAACTCAAAAACTAGTGATCAGATCTTGACCAAATTAATAAACCAAATTAAATGGGACCACATGGCAAGCACCAGCTTTCAGATAAAAAAATAATCATCAAAATCGGCTCACAAAGAAAGAAGTTATGAGATCCCTAACTTTTGAAGTCAAACGAGAAAAACGAGAACATCGTCAATGTAGTCCACAGAATACGCATTATTGAGGATAACTCAAAAACTACTAATCAGATCTTAATCAAATTTCAATGGGACTAATTTGAAAGAAACATCTATCAAACAAAAAAAAAACAAAATCGGTTCACGTGGAACAAAGTTATTAGGTAACACAAATAAAAAATTAAAAAATAGTTGACTTGAGTACCTCCTCCTTTTTTGAGAAGTCGGTAAAAAAGGTATATTTACAGAGTGCGATTTCTGTAATTAATAGTGTGAAAGCAGCTGAAACAACATTAGTATGTACATAGCCTAATACGCGAATCTCTCGAAATCATAAAACAGACACAGAGTTCAATGTTCAACTGACCCGTATTTATGCCAAATTAATGATGTATTGTTTCTTTTTTTATTTCCTTTTGATTTTTCATATGTCTTTTGCATAACATGTGTTTCGAAATAGGCAGGTGTGTTAGCTTCTCGTATTTGATAAGGATTATTGAATTGTTAGCTCATGGCTTATTCAGGTGCGCGTTCTCCTTTTATATATCGGGGTGTCGGGTTCGATTCTAGGCGGGAACACAAATTTCCTCCTCTAGGAAAATTTGTGTTTTTGGTTTTGGTTGTGATTATGTGTGTGATGCAATTTGGCGTGAACAGAATGTTACCGGCACCCAAGACGCAAGTCATCGAACTAAGTAAGGGACAGTGAGTGTGGAAGCGTTTACGTTTATGTTTATGTCTTTGGCGCACTGATAGCATAACTGTTTAATTAAAATAAATTACAAAGTAAAATAGACCAAATTTTTTTATGTGCAGATCTTTTTCAAAAAACATAAAGTACCTTTTCTATAGATCAAGGTGGACTACGAATAATAATAATTTAGGTGCACAGATAAAGAAAAACTAACAGAACGAGTAGAAAATTTACCCTTTCTACTCTAGTAGAAAACCTTGAACGAAGCTTAGGAAATAATCACTAATTCTGGGATTGGATCCATAAACTTCGAGGTATTAATCTATCATAAATGAACTAAATTTGGTAACTAAAATATATATTGTGCTAGAGCAAAATACCTACATATTATTTAGAAATGTTAAGCTCATAGTTAGCATACAATTATTGCGTTAATATGCTAAAATGTACATACATTCTCATACACTACAAACAAGTTGATACAATAAAACGTTCAATATAAACTTTGTTCCTAAAAGCCAGAAACTTTCAGTACAATAAAGCGCAAATTTGAAATAGCATAAGCACTGTGCGATTGCATTTTCGTAAATTTATAGTCGTTTTCATTACAGCTACACTATTCAGAGCTCATTGTTTACGATATGCAGGCGTGATGTATAGCTATTCCAGATTTTATCTAGCTGCATATTATGTCATATGCTTCTATTACACTGCGCACTCTGCTATGAAAAGATACCCCGTAGTTTCGTGCAGGCAATGTTCAAAACTTTTATAGAAAATGTCCGAAACTCATGGAATAGAAATAGGTTATAGGTGATATCCAGTTCACTCGAAGCGTATCGCTACTTTACATTTATCATCCGTGAGTAGGCGTGAAACTCATTGTTCCCCGAACGGCGTAATCTCGAAGTCTTCAAATCTTGAGTGAATAGGTATCTTCTAGGCTAGTATACTACTACATGTTTGGCTGCATCATCGCTTTTTTTTTTTATTTGTTACAGGCTAGTGTTTGACCACTATCTCACCTGATGATAAGTGACGATGTGATCGAAGCTGGTAAACACACTAGAACTGGAATACGCAGGCTCTCAAGGATAACTGCCGGAACACCGTATTTGGCTTGGCGCAGACTTTCAACTTGATGGTGGTAAGCTACTTTGGTAGCAAGCCAGGCGAGCAACTCACAAAATGCTCTACCACCTCTCAAATGTCACCTGATTAGCACCACCCGGGGACCACGTGTAGGGAGTCAGACTTAAGGGGTATCCTCCTACGAACGTGGGTGACTCAACCCCCAAAAAAAAAAGCTTTCCATCAGGTGACATAGTAGACAAATGCTTGCCTACTGAGAATAAAAAAAGGCTGGGTTTCTTGGCATAAAATAGAAATTAAATACTTAATACAAAAAAATCTCACACATATCGCATATAGATGATCCACGGGTGCCTATCGACTCGCATAATTTTCCAGTTCCTAATTTAATTCGTCCGAAAATGTTTCGTATAACAAGTTTTGGCATATTCATGATTTGGCATAATAATGTTAGGGCAAACCGTTTATTTTTGAATAACTATTTGTTGGCCTAATGTTTTTAGGTATAATATTTGAATTGTTGGCTAAGTTATAAATAGGTGCGACGACGAGCGAAGCGAAGAGCAGCGTTATGTTAATGGTGACCTCAAAAACGCGCGAGCCGAGCGAGCGTAGCGAGCGTGCCGCGGCAGCGGCCGGCGAAGCGCCAGGATATAGTTATGCACATTTGTTTTAAGCCACTTAATCATTATGCTCAATATTGTTATGCGGAATTTTTTTATGCCTAAAACGTTATGCTTATCATCATGTGGCGTATTGATGCGTGGGCCAAAAGTTGTTATGCCACTTTAAATTATGACTTCAGATTTTATGCGAGCCAATATGGACCCATGATCCACAATATTAATATAATTTTAAAGAACGAAATATAATTAATATAACACATCAAAATTATTCAGAACGTTTGTTATCTAACGTTCTTTGATTTAAAGACTCATAATCTTAAATACATACATATATTTGCTATCCAGCATGGCGATACGGCCATCATTTGAGGAACTTAGCCCATTGGTTTGCTATAGAGTATCTGCCTATACAATAGTTTAGAATATTGTTTTAAGTTATTTATTTTAAGTTTTTGATCTCAAATCTTGAATACTATCATTTTATTACTAAATAATTAAACGCAAGTAAATCTTAAAAAAAACGACTTCACCACTTTATCTTCGGAACCTTGATCAGATTTATAGTATTAAACACGCATTATTGACTATAAAACAAAAACTAGAGATCATTTATATAGTGCTGAAATAGTTATCTCTAACCACTGAGAACTAAGCCTACAGAGAACTACCTCGTTTCAGAATCCAAACATAAATTAAAAACGCTATATGTTAGCGTTTTTAGACCGACATATTATACAGATTTAATGTAATAAACTCGCATTATTGACTATAACTCAAAAACTAGAGATTAGATCTTGATCAATCAATTTAAATGGGACCAATAAGAAAGCAACATCTTTCAAACTAAAAAATTTTTTCGAAATCGGTTCACGTGGAGAGAAGTTATGAGGTAAAATACATAAAAAAATTAAGATACAGTTGACTTGAGTACCTCCTACTTTTTTGGGAAGTCGGTAAAAAGAACAGTTGATTGCACGATCTAGTGTGTTTCGGAAGCTGGTTTGAAGGATGGACTACTCTGAACATACCATGTAGTTGCAGGACTCCCTACTGTACTGTGTGACCTACTGTAGTATTACACTATTGTTAGACATTCAAACGCCAAACAGCAGTGTGCAGACAGTACTGTATTTCGGCATAAAGAGCAATGGTTCCAATGAAATTTCATTCACATGCCACAAAGAGATTCAAAATCTAATATCTCAGGGTGAAGATTCTGGCTGATACTGAACTACATATAATGAGCAAGCGTGACGTTTACTATTAATTTGGCAATAATTATAAAGTAATAGCTGCGCCCCGCAGTTTTACCCGCGTAAGTCCCGGACGCGCGGGAATTCAGGTATAAAATTTTCTTTCATAAGAACCTTCTCCTGACAATAATTAACACAACAAAAAAAGAATTAGCGAAATTGTTCCATCCGTTCACACGTGATGCTATGACCAATAAAATAGAGATCATTTTTATTTTTACCGACTTCAGAAAAGGAGGAGGTACTATGTTCGACTGTATAGTTTTTTTTTATGTATGTTCATTAATTTCTCTCCCATTTGTGGACCGATTCTCAAAATTCTTTATTTGTTAGGTAGATTAACTTCAAAGGTCCCATATGAATTTTATCGAAATCGATCAAGTCAAAACCAAAATATAAGCGGTCAAGTCGGATTTTTTAATCTTTGTTTACGTTTAAATTATTATATATAGATAGACTTGCCTATGCTAATCAATACGCACACACTTAATGTGCATAACAAAATACATTAATGAAAAAAATACTTAAAAATAAAATTCATTCAATAGTCCTAATACATATTCAATCATAAATATGACCTCTATATTTGTAGCCTAACTACCGGATCACTTGAGGATAATGGAGCATCGAAATAGACTCATTGTTGAGCATGCTGAGGACATTGTTGGGCGACGTCTGTGATGTTGAGGTCGAGAAAATGAGGAAGTCATTACGTTATGTTATCTGAATGAAAATAAATATATAACGACCGAGATCTTGAAAACACACCGGCTTTAAATTGATATGAAAAAGCGTCTCTACATAAAATTAATTTTACTTATTTTGCTCCTAGATTTATTTAATAGAGTACTCCGTGAGTACCTACTCAATTTACCAAGGAGAATATTTTTCGATATATAATAAATATATGACGTCTCCAAAATCGACTTATTTTTGTTTCTGTTATGTTTGTAATTGTACAGACAAGATATTAATGATACGAATTACATCCGTGAGAAGCCGGGAGAGGTCGATAGTTTAAAATAAAATGAAAAATTAGACTACGCCTATAATTACAATGGGCCCTCAATTATAGCTGCCAGAACATCGTTTTGTACTTAACAACAATTTTTTTACTTGAGGTTGCTATACTACTGTACTATAACAGAAGAGTGATTTTTAACCAGATTAGTATTAGCAAATACACTTGCCATCTTAAAAAAAAACAAACTCAAAACCATCTGACGACCCAGTTGGCGCAGTGGACAAGTCTCCGCCCTCTGCGCCGTGGGTCCTGGGTTCGATTCCCGGCAGGAGCACAAATTCCTTTCCAAGGGATATTTGTGCTTCTGGTTCTGGGTGTATTTGTGTGTGATATGTAAATGTTTCCAGCACCCACGATACAAGTCTTTGAACTTAGTCTGGGGCGGTGAGTGTAAATGCGTTAAAAAAAAAAACTATTCCAACAAACTAAAGATGAATTGCCAAGTTGTATGGACAAGAAACTCTACAATTTCTTACTATACCAAACTTGTAAGAGCTGCTGCCGCGACCGACAGGCTAAGTTTACATATTCATGTATACATTACAATTACAAACAAACACTTTCACACCCACAGGCTAACAGTAATTTCAAAGACTTGTATCATGTGGTGCCGGAATTATTTACACCACAATTACAACCAGATCTAGAAACACAAACTTTCATTGATAGTGAAAATTAGTTGGTGCTGGGTTCGATTCCCGGCAGTAATCGAACCCAGCACCAAAGAAGCAACAGAGAAGACAGACATGTAGCCAACTACGCCAATGTTCAAAATATAGAATGAAATAGTAAGTTCATATTGCTTGAATATTGTATTGAAGATACTTGCCTAGAAAATTTTCCTATTCGCTCTAAACTTGAAGACTCCCAGATTATATCGTTCGGGGAACAAAGATGCGGGCAATGAGTATCTCAACTGGCGAAGCGGCAAAAAATTCTTGCTTTCCTAGAAAATACCTATTCACTGTAGACTTTGAAGAATCCCAGATTAAATCATTTGAAGAACGAAGACGCTGGCAATAAATTCCACTTATTCACTTTACTGGTGAATAAAGTAGAGGCGAAACACTTTGAACAAACTGGAGTTATTCCAAAAATAAATAGATGACACTTGATGTCCAATTGTGTCCAATACATCACTGGCTGATGTTTATTCGCAGTCTCAACTGAAATTCACTGTCGGCATTCCACAGTGAAACATGAGTCACTACATGTGCCTAGTACAGGTATTTACCTAATCAGTTATAACTGGAAACTTCCAGATTTGACTTGTATCTATTGAACACAAACTCGAGTAAAGAATCACCCCAGATTATACATAGAGCATCAATAATATGCATATTTTATGATAATAATCGATTGCTTACGTTGATATTCATAAAAACTTTACATTTCATATTGAAATTAATATATGAATATGCGAGCACATGCGAGCAATTTCAATGCAGCCATCGAGATAAGTTGACCAATTATTGACTTCAAAAATGTGTGAACGAACATCACGAATCAGTCTAGCCAATAGCGAGCGTTTTGCTCTTTTGCAATTCAATACATTTTTATCGCTTCGTTAAAATTACTAATTACTAGTCGTTCCTACATTTTGCCCCATAGAGAAAAACTTTTTTCTACATAATAATTGTTTGATTTCTATATTTGTTGTTCAAGTACAGAATATAACGGATTTTCCGGTTTTGTACTCTACTTGTCAAGCCCTTTTCAACGATACTACACTAGGGTAGATAAAAAGAATAAAAATATTTTGCTCCCCACTTACATGTATGGGAAGCCCCCTTAATATTTTTATTTATAATTATAATTTTAAATGTCATTTCTGGCTTTGGGCCGAAAATTGATTATATTTATAGAGTTCAAAAAACTTACAATATATTTAAATCTCATGCAAATTACCTATTTTTAATAGTATTTTGTGACCTTACCTGAGGCTCATACCCAGCAAGTGAAGCATAAGCTATCGACTGAGGTACAAGTGTGAGGGCTACAGTTATCCCAGCTATCAAGTCGCCAACGGCTGTACCTGCGTCGTAAGTTTTTGACCATTGGAGAATTGGGATCAACCTGACGAGGAAACGCCTTGGGTCAGTTTTGAACATTTTGCCTGTAAGAAAAGGGAAATAATTTAGTGAATAGGAAAGATGATTTTTAAGTAATTAATTAGCTTAGAGATGATGATGGTTAACAATGCAAGACATTTTTTATGTAGTTACCCGCGGTTAAAAGATTGTCAATCGGTTAATTCCGGGTATAAGCTGTCTCTATGTACGTTGTGTGTTTCATATATCTATTCAGCCGTTCCATCGTGAAAGAGTCACAATCTCGCACACACACGAAGTTTTTTTTATATACGATAGGCTTCAAGCCAACTGGAGGTATGTTAACCATATATGGATGACGTTTGACAGATTGTCTTGTTGTTACCTTAAATTTACGAAATATTTTTTTTCTAACTTTGTAGAATTTACATATACTAGGTATATTATAGGTTTAAAAAATAATTGTGACACAGTTCGACGACTAAACTACATGAATTATTTATTTACAACAGAGACTATAATGGTACCGTTGTTTAAAAATATATACATTCTATTTATTAACAGACAGATCAACTACGAAATAATATACAACATAATACGCAATTTCAGAATTCTGCATTTTCAGAATAAAGGTATGATGGTCAAAACAGAACCAACTCAAAACAGTTTACCGGTTTCTAGCAGCACATCTAGAATCTATTTCAAGTCTAAACTATTTTGAGATAACGAGACAGAAATTATATTAACCCTAAAAACAGTTAGTAGCGTACTGACTTGCAAATATATATATCTTAAAATGTAAACATAGAGAAAACTAAAATGGTCCTGTTTAATAATTATAAACAGGTGCCAATAAATCTTAAAATTCAACATCACAGTAAAAATGTATTAAAAGTAAATTAAATCAATTTCATAGGAATAGAAATTGACACAAATTTAAACTGGAAAGCTCATATTTGTAAAATAAATACCAAAATATCTCAACTGTGTTACGCTCTGTTAGTACTCATAAATGCAATATCTAAAATCATAGCGTAGAATGCATATTAAGGTTACGTATACCACAGCCCACTTATGCTATTGAATAATGTTCTGGGGCAACGCAGTGTCAACGTCAAATCCACTTTATTGCTTCAGAAAAATTGTGTACGCATCATTTACAGCATTTGCAACTCATTCCCTGCGACACATTCATAAAAAAATATATATTTATCGTAAACAGTAATGAAAAATACGAAATGGACAAACATGTGACAACCTATTTGAAAAACCTTTTATACACAATTCTATAATAACATTTGTTTTGATTTGATTTGAACAGACACATCGTGTTACAACGTAAACCTTCTATAAGTATATAGAATCACTCTGACCCAGCGTAAATTACAAATGTTGTTAATATGTTTTAATAGTATTTTACAAAAACAATAATTTAAGTTTTTTACAAAGATAGATTTCTAAAAACGACTTTTGGGTTATTATTAAATGTTTTACCTAGTCTTGAAGTCTCTCCTTCTTGCATTGCTTAATTTATTTACTTAAACGTGAAGCATTTGTGATATAATAATTTTATGTATACAAAGTATAAATTGCATGTATGCAAAGATCAAAGATAATGTAATCATCACAGAATACTATTACTCCCCACCGGGAGTAATAGTGTAATCATAATGTAATCCTCGGGTAGAGTATATTCTTTTCTACGATGTAATCATTCCGTTTTAGACACAGAATACTATTACTCTCAACCGGGTGTATATAACCATAGAAAATAATATATTCTACCCGGTATATACCATCGAGATAGGAAACAAACCGTAAACAAACCTACGGGTATATACCTAATTCATAGAGAAAGTAAATACCAACTGGCCTAATTTATTAATACCCACAGATTTATAAGTAATATAAATATCTTCAGTTTAGCACCCATTTTCACCAAAACCAAATTAAGCGACTCCTAGAACGGTAGGTATAGGAAACTCCTAATCACAAACATGCATTTTACCAATTTATTTTCATTAGTTTATATGTATAGCTACGATATTAAGATATTTTTTTTATTTATCTATATTTTTGGTAAATTTTGCCTACTATTATTATTTTATCTATTGATTACTCAAATACTGTTACGTACCAGTTACAGGAAAATAACTACTTAAACCTCGACCGCATACCGTACAGGTGGTCGAAGGTGAAAAAATATCAAGTGTACCAAACATGATATTTTTTCGGTATTTTCAATCAAAGATATAATAGTAGGTACATGACAGGCCAGTAATGGCTACTATTTTCTAGTCATGAAAGTACAGGCAACATAAAGTAGAAGAGGTACTACTGAAACTTTTCTGAGTGCTGTGTACACATTCACTTAATGGTAGCCTGATTCCCAAGAGGTTGCTTCCACAGGTGGAACTTGTTTAGGAGAAAAAGAAGCGCTTTTTTGGGAGATAAAACTCCTGAGGGTAAAATGGAAATAAATACCTTCCGGGATCCACAAGGCTTGCAGATATGAAACTTCGTCAACAAACGAGGTGTCAAAACTTCTTGCAAATCCACCCTGGGTTAGAATTTGTTCGGCAAGGAGGTAGTACTTTTTGCCGAGTCCGCCTGAAGTGGTACTATCCCTTTGCCGTACAACTCAAAAACATGTCTGCGCTAACAAAACTGTTTCCTTAAGTTGACCCAAGTCTCAAGGATAGCGTATTGTAGTTCCTTACAAAATTACCTTACCACTCTTATTGTACTATAGCAATGCTTAATATTATTAAAATTTGCTTAGTAATTAAGACCTTATCACTTGTCATTGGCTGAAGCACATAATTTACGAGGCATCTCATTCAGGTGACTCCTAAGGTTGGTGAAAACGCTTCTATTACGTCCACAGCAATATAATATATTTAAAGAATGCTCTATTATTTATCAAACGTCACACTGTTGTAACTATAAAGAAAAAATATCCACTGTTCCATACTGGTGTGACAAAATGGTGTGACGGTGAGTCTGCCCTCCTCAATTAACATCTGTGTGTTTTTTTTACGAAAATGAGTCAGACCACAGATCTGGAGGTACATACCCTTGGGTATATATTTTATTTATCTCTGGTACAACTACAATGATACTATGCAAAGAACTACATGAAGTCTCTTGTAGTAGTTTGATGTAGTAAATTCACTGTCTTGTTTAAAATAAAAAACCGGACAACCGACAGTTTTACTCGCGCACCTCTCGGCTTCCAAAAATTAATAAATAATTATTGTTTCACTTTTGTCTAACTCGACAATTTCGATCAAATATTATATTATTATAATATGTTATCATACTAATATTAGTACCTTGATGACCGAGTTTTGCTCGGATGAATCTCGGCTAGATCGATTTATAGCCTCCGAAACCCCTGCATACTAAATTTCATGAAAATCGGTCGAGTCGTTTCGGAGGAGTTTGGTAATAAACACCGCGACACGAGAATTTTATATCCTACTAATATTATAAATCCGAAAATTTGTGTGTGTGTAAGTGTGTAAGTATGTTTGTTCCCTCTTCACGCTTTAACGGCTGAACGGATTTGGATGAAATTTGGAATGTACATAGATTATACCTAGGATTAACACATAGGCTACATTTAATCATGATAATAGCGAAGCCGTGGGGCACGGCTAGTATTACATATAATCTGAATCTGTGGAAGTGGAATTGACAATTGACATAAATCTGACAGTTTGTGTGTACGTGTGTAAATGTGTAAGTATCTTTGTTTTCTCTTCAAGCTGTGACGGCTGAACGGATTGGATGAAATTTGTAATGTACATAGCTTATACCTAGAAACTACTTTTAGAGGCTACTTTTTAACTTGATAATCGCAGGCGATGCTGCGGGACACAGCTTGTAATATCATAAATTCATGTGTAAATTATTTTAATTAGTAAGTAAAGATTAAACGACATGTAAGTGTGCCGGCTGTTGTTTTCTCTACCATTATCTTTTTATGTTATAGGGACATTGTTTCACCATTGTAATACAGTTTGATATCACATTAACCTCGATCGCCATAATATTGTTCATCGTTCACATTTGTACACACTGTTTTATCGCGAAACATTTTTTTTTAATTATTTAAATAATGTTAATACCACACTTAAATACTGTATAACTCGAAGTGGAGAACATGTGTGAATGCCATGTGTAAGAAAATTATTAAAACTTAAACGGTTTCACACTCACAATAAGTTCGATGACTTGTGTCGTGGGTGCTGGAAACATTCACATCACATTGCATTCGATATTCTATCGTTTACATTTTGGAGAATGTGCGCAGGAATTACACGAGCTACCTTGTCCGTTTTACCATCTAACAACAAGACAAGCTGTCAAACGTCACACATATATGGATAACATACCACCAGTTCGCTCGAAGCGTTTCGCTTCTACGTTTATCATCCGTACTGTGAACGAGTGGAACTAATTGCCTCGGCTTTGTTTCCTGAATGGTATAATCTGGGAGTCTTCAAATCTATAGTGAATAGGTACCTTCTAGGCAAGCATGCTACATCTTCGGCCACATCATCACTCTCCATCAGTGTGATTGTGGTCGAATGGTTGCCTATCGGGCATAAAAAAACACACTCACAATCACACCCAGAACCAGAAACTCAAGTTGTCTTTGAGAAGAAAGCTTGTGTTCCCGACGGGAATCGAACCCTATAGGCATTTATATTATAATAATGTTGTATATTATAATTATGTAGTTCGAGAACCAGGGACACATACAGATCAATTAGCAGTTGCCAGGCGACTACGAAAATCGAACCGACTACCGTTATTAAACAGGTCCTTAAGGGCTACCTATACCTATCAGATGAGATATCTAGTCAGCGCGCACTGTATCGTGGCGGATAGGACAATCGCTCTGTTATAAAAACAGAGCATTATAAGGATCCTATTTTTGGATTATATGCTTTTCTACCGACTTCACAAAAAAGGAGGAGGTACTCAAGTCGACTGTTTATATTTTTTTATGTGTGTTACCTCATATTTTAGTTCCATGTGAACCGATTTCAATTTTTTTTGTTTTAGTTTGCTTTCCAATTGGTCCCATTTAAATTTGATCAAGATCTGATCAGTAGTTCTTGGGATATAGTCAATAATGCTTGTTTAGTACATCAAATCTGATCAAAGTTCCGAAGATAGAGCGGTCGGTTTTTCTTTAAACTTTGCTTGCGTTTAATATTTGTTTTTAAAACTACTTGTGTGGAAGTCTTAGAGATTTAAAGTCAAGTTCATATTACTATGTCCTTGAAGCCCTCTCGAGTGGTCAAGGTATACACACACTTCGAACAGATTAATGAGGCTGTAACGCAGGTTAGATACTATCTGTCTCTATTAATAATACCGTGATGCGGAATGTAATAAAGATTATATAGGCTGTGGCACGTACTTAGGTAACCTAGACTGGTGCACATGTACTAGCACTATTCTTACTATATATCTTACACTATTCTTATTATATAATTACTAACCTCACAGATGTTGAGCTGTTGTCAGCCAGTTTCACCTACATAAAAATTGAAACGCAAGCAAAGCTTAAAAAACCGACTTCATCGCTTATATTTCGGTTTTGGCTGGACCGATTTCGATAAAATGTATATGGGACCACCTCTAAAGTATACTCTATCAAACAAAAAAAGAAATATTAAAATCGATTCACGATTGGCGGAGACATCGCGTAACATAATACTTGCCTGAGTCTGTGTTTCCTGATAAATATAATATGGGCGTCTTTAAGTCACGACTGAATAGGCATCTCCTAGGCAAACGTGCTCCATCGTCGACCGCATCGTCACTTACCATCAGGTGAGATGGCGGTCGAACGTTTGCCTATCTTGAATTAAAAAAAAACATACAGTCGAATTGAGAACCTTCTTTTTTGTATTCGGTGGAAAATGTACAACAATGACATGCGTATGCATATTATATAATTATATGCCGATGTGAACTGATTTTCACAAAACAGCTATTATATAGCTAGAGCGGTCAGTACCTATACCTTAATTAAAATTCTGCAAAGCGCACAAACATATTAATGTTGTGCCCAAAAACTCTTTAATATTTTGCAATTTTTTGAGTTTTTATGAATATGAGTAAAACCGTGGCGTGTAGTGTACCGCGTGAGTCCCGGACCTGCGAGAAAAAGTAGCCTTGTGTTAATACAAGATATCAGCTACCTCTATACCAAATTTAATCAAAATTGGTTCAGCCGTTGGAACGTGAAAAAGTAACTTACAAACACCCTCATAAGCGTTGGCGTTTATAATATAAGTGTGACTATGGTTATTTATTTACCTACATCGTGAGGCCAGTATAACATATACGTTCAATTTAATATTGACCGTATCTGTTTGTTTCTTTTTACCGACTTCACAAAAAAGGAGGTGGTACTCAAGTCAAGTGTATTTTTTCATCCACGTGAACAGATTTTTTTGTTTGATAGATGTTGCTTTCCAGTTGGTTCCATTTAAATTTTATCAAGATCTGACAAGTACTTTTTGAGTTATCCTCAATAATGCGTATTCTGTGGACTACATTGATGTCGTTCTCGTTTTTAACCGACTTCAAAGTTACCTCATAACTATTTTCTTTGTGCACCGATTATAATGATTATTTTTTTATTTAAAAGTATGCTTTCCATGTGGTCCCATTTCAATTTGGTCAAGATTTGATCACTAGTTATTGAGTTATTGTTAATAATGCGTGTTTAATACGTTAAATCTGATCAAGTTTCTGAAGATAAAGCGATGAAGTCGGTTTTTTAAGCTCTGCTTGCGTTTAATTACTCACGGTCTAACCGCTGAACTAAACTTGACGTTTGCACATCTATGCCAATTATGACATACCTACTTTAATTAGCAAGTCAGGCGCCAGCCTTGGTAAATAAAAGTGATACATGTTAGTAAAACTATATACCTACATATATACCTACAGCCAAGACCTAATATAGCATTATTGGTTGTCAAAAACTATGGCCGAACTAATAGAATAAGACAAAACTATCCCATGCTAACAGTATGGACTTGTATTTCAACGAAGTGCATATTTCGATGATAGTGCATTCGCCCTATTTTCAAAATAGATTGGTGTCAATATCATAGGTTCATATATATATAATATTATAGGGTGCATCATATATAATATCATAGGGGTAATAGTCTAAGGTAGAGCACGCTTGCTCAGTAAATACCTATTCACTTTACTTTTGAACACACTCAAATTGTACCTTTCGGGAAATACAGACGACGGCAAAGCGATGGTTATATTATCTTTGGCAAAGCGTTCCATTCTTTTGCTGTTCTATAAATGAACGAAGACTCGAAACGTTTCATGCGAATGAACGACATATTTTATTTGCATTACTATTAAAATAATAGGTAGTAACTGGAATTGTATAGTCTACTAGCCGTGCCCTGCGCCTTCGCCCGCTATTATTAAGTTAAAAAGTAGCCTATGTGTTAATCCTAGGTATAAGCTATGTACTTTCCATGTCTCATCTAAATCCGTTCAGCCGTGAAAGCTTGAAAAGGGAGCAAACACACTTTCACACAAACTTTCTGATTTATAATATTAGTAGGAAGAAGGATGCTATATAGGCATGCCTCATAAACATTATTAGGTATAGTATTTATTTATTTCTAACTAGCGACCCGTGCCGGCATGGACAAGCGTAATGTAGAAAAAAGTCCTAGATATAAACTATATAACTATTATATCTATCTAACTGATGGTGAAAACCGCATCAAAATCTGTTGCGTGGTTTATGAGGAGTTTGCGGATAAACAGACAGACAGACGCTGAAAGCGACTTTGTTTTATACTATGATGAGAAGTATATCATAAATTATGCATGCACGGGGAATGTATAAATAATATGCGATTAAGTAGTTAAATAAGTTCATTGATCTTATCGCCCGATGCCTAGCAGTCATAACATTATCGAAGAACAATTGGTTGCGCCTAACTGATTGTGAAAATGTTTTCCCTACGATACATAACATTCACCAGCAGAAGAGCGTTTCTTGTGAAAGAATGGAGTCACAGTACAGTCAGTACAATGTTATGTGATACATAGTAAATAGATTATCCCACTTCCACATGCGTATGTATGTAACGTAGACCCGACTACCTATTGGCTTGGGTTATGTCACTGCGCTCCACGAAATAGTGGACATTGCTCCTGGAGCACTTTTTCTGACTAGTGCACGTTCTGAGCAAGATTATCGTGTACGATTCCTGGTGGTAACACAAGTTTTCTTCCCAAGGGAAACTTGTGTTTTTAGTTCTAGGTGTGATTTTGTGGTTGATTTGAATTTTCCGAACTCTTTCTGGGTTAATGTGAATGTTTTCGGCACCCACGACAGAAGTAATTGTGAATGTGAAAACGTTTTTGTTATGTTTTGCCTGAACACACTATGAAAACAATCCAATTCCCATTATCAAACGGCATCCAATATATAAAAACAAAAAAATGTACATCATACCTGCTTACTATTTCATATATATTTTAAATAGCATTTTGATGTTCTTCCATTTGATGACGTTTTTACCCGATTGCGCGACACAAAGTTGGGCTTTGTGTTTATCAGCCTATGCGTGTATATTTGCTAATTTGCGGCTTTCTAGAGAATAAACGCGTGGGCCGATTTTGATGATTCTTACATCAATCGATACTTATATCTAAATTTTGCGAGTGGCAATAAAGACATAACAGAAATCAAAATTAAATATTACAACAACCCGACGCCGTATTTTTTTTTTTTTTTCTTTTAATTTTGGCTTTGCAATCTTGTGCATTTAGTCTGTGTCAAGTATTATATATAAATATATAATTATAAAAATAATATATTATTATTATTTATAATATTTTTTATTATTATTATATATTTCAAGTGTATTTCATATTAAAAGTACTATTAGGCACAAGTCATAGTCAAAGTCAAGTAAAAGAGTCAAGGTCCAGACATAGTCAAGTCATGCCCATTTTTTTTTTTTTTTTTGTTTAATTTTAATTTAGTTTTTAGTTTAATGTAATGTCAATTGCTACTTAAATTATGTTGTTACTATGAATAAAGTCATGCCCTAGTAAAGTGGAAGAATCATTACTAGAACTTCTATTGGAGTTTTGGAGCGAAGGCGAAAATCACGTTACAATTAAAATAAATTTATTTATAACATGTAAATAACTGTTTTAGCTCTAGCTTTACTTACTTATTTATAACTAGCCGTGCCCCGCAGCTTTGCCCGCTATTATCAAGCTAAAAAGTAGCCTATGTGTTAATCCTAGGTATAATCTATGTACGTTCCAAATTTCATCTAAATCCGTTCAGCCGTTAAGGCGTGAAGAGGGAACAAACATACTTACACACAAACTTTCGGATTTATAATATTATAGTAGGATTACATCACACACACAATCACAACCAGAACCAGAAACACAAATTTTCCTTAGGATAAAACTTGTGTTCCCGCCGGGAATCGTACCCGATACCCCTGCTTAGAAGGCGAACGCTCACCCAACTTAGCCAACGGGCAGTTCAGTAAGTGTGATAACTCAAGTAAACAAAACATTTCAATTAAATCTTAGGTCATAAAACAAATCGAATACTATTTTATAGCCTTCGAGAAGGAAATTGTTAACCTAGAAAAGTATAGTACATGAGAAGTTTAGGTATTATTCTGTATTTCCTTATTAACTGCGAGGCCTTGACTTTCGCAGTGGTTTTATTTTTTGTTTTAGAATGGTTGACTTGAAACAATTTGTATGCTTCTTATTTACAACTAGTTACAACTTGAATGCTCTGAAAGGCGAATTCGCAATACATTTATCTTTAGCAATAGTTTAGCTAGTAGTTATTAGTAGTTTTTACCGACTTCAATAAAAGGAGGACTCAATTTGACTGTATTTTTATGTTTTACCTCATAACTTCTTTCTAGGTGAAACGATTTTGATGATTTTTTTTTCTCAATTCGACTGTATTTTTTTTTGTATGTATGTTACGCGATATCTCCGCCAATTATGAATCGCTTTGATGTTTCTTTTTTGTTTGTTAGAGTTTACTTCAGAGGTGGTCCCATATAAATTTAATCAAAATCGGTCTGGCGAAAATCGAAATACAAACGATGACGTTGGTTTTTCACCGACTTCACAAAAAAGGAGGAGGTACTCAATCGTACGTCTACTGTATTTTTATTTTTTTATTTGTGTTACCTCATAACTTCTTTCCACGTAAACCTATTCCGATTTTTTTTTTAGTTTGAAAGATGTTGCTTTCCGATTGGAAACATTAAATGGGACCAATTGGAAAGCAACATCTTTCAAACAATAACACGTGAAAAACAGTTATGAGGTAACACACATAAATAAAAAAGGAATACAGTCGACTTAAGTACTTACCTCCTCATTTTTTGTGAAGTCGGTAGAAAACCAGAGTTCGTGAGCTCATAGAAAAGCACTCTCGAACAAAGTGTAATATAATAAAAATAAAGTGTTATTGGTATATATATACTATTCTTTAAGTATTTAATACTCTACTTAGCAGTTAAGGTCAAATTTAGTTTACTTATGAACAGTGGACTGAAAGAGACTGTATTCCACGACACATGGCTTTTCTTAGTGTGGGATCTTGGGCTCCCCTACACACAAATAACATTGCTGTTATTTTATGTATTAGATATAAGTTTCAAGAAATAAATGATATTATATTCTACACTAGCCGTGCCCCGTGGCTTCGCCCGCTATTATCAAGTTAAAAAGTAGCCTATGTGTTAATCCTAGGTATAATCTATGTACATTCCAAATGTCATCCAAATCCTTTCAGCCGTTAAAGCGTGAAGAGGGAACAAACATACTTACACACTTACACACAAACTTTCGGATTTATAATATTAGTAGGATTCTATTAGTATTTTAATCCATTAATTTAGGTATATGTATACCAACCGTCATTATTAAAATATATATATATTCATATTCATATTAATTTATTCATATTATATATAAACGTCAAAATTTTTCTATACGTAGGTATTAATAATAAAAATATCTCACAATGTGAATTTAAGAATAATTAAAATAAATTAAATTGTAATATATTATTACATTATATATATGTGAGTTATATATATATATATATATGAGTTATAGGGGCAGAATGTAACAAATCGTGAAACAGTTTTTTTTTATTACGGAAATAGATGGATGGACAAATCAAGTTAACGTTAAGTCAAGAGACCTCGCCATGCTCGATAAAATTCTAAACGCCAAATTAGCAAAATTTTACATACTTTTCTTGTTTTTTCACACGCTTGGGCAAAATAACACAATCGGAATAAACATGACGGAAACGCTTACAACCATTACTAAAATTTTATTACAATAAAGATTTGAAACCTTTTGATACCATGACTAAAAATTAGAGACCCACCGAAAGTTCGGTTTCGGTTTCGGCCAAAAAATGGCAGAAACTTTCTGCCGCGCCGTAACTCGACGCTTACAACCATTACTAAAATTTTATTACAATAAAGATTTGAAACCTTTTACCATGACTATAAATTAGAGACCGACCGAAAGTTCGGTTTCGGTTTCGGCCAAAAAGTGGCCAAAACTTTCTGCCGCGCCGTAACTATCGTGGTCTTTCGGCCAATTTTGCGGCTAACACGTTATTGTTAGGTACTGAACATCAGATTCTTGAGTTTTGTTCAACTCTAAGCGACAAATAAAAGAGGTTACATTCGATTCAGATTTTACTTGGATTTGCGTGTTTATAGGTAATTGTTGTTGGTTTACATTCTGTTTGTCCCAAGTAGGTTTGTTTCCTATCTCGATAGTCTGTCCTTATTTTGACATTTTTTACCACCCAAATTATACACACAGTAAATAAAGGTCACATACAGATACTGTGTGTGACCTTTATTTACTTAACCAATTTAAATGTGTAAAAAAATTCAATATGCGTATGAAGTTTCGATTTCGGTTTTGGTTGAGGCCGAAACTGAAAGCCTGACTGAAAGTTCGGTTTCGGTTTCGGCTTCGGCTTCGGCGGAAAAACCTGTTTCGGTCGGACACTACTAAAAATGTAAAGAACCTACGTAGTTCATAACATATTAGAGTAAATTCGTTTCTATATCTGATGGTATTTTACTCCAGTAGGTTCATAGGTAAAGCAATGGTAGAGCTAGATCATCCGATACATACGTTTACTGTTCTTATGTACCATTGATTTGCAACATTTGTATGGAGTGCCCAAACAAACAAAGAAACACATTCACTCTCACAGCTCCTAAGTTAGACGTGTATTGGTGAAACATCAAAAACATCGTCTTGGCTAAGGCTGTAATGATGTTATAATTGTGTGTATAATAAATGAAATGAAATAAACATTTACATATGTAAATGTTTCACTAACTGGGTGACTACCTTCTTCGATATTATGCTGAGTTGGGACCATTTTGTGTGACTGCACATTAATAATTAGGGTAGTTTTAAGTCTTTCAACTTCATATTTATTACTCGTACTAATATTGATGTGACTTATACAAATAAATTTATATTCTATATCATACATACAATCACATCCAGAACCAGATGCACATATCTCGCATGGGAAAGAAAATTGCGCTCATTCCGGCAATCGAACCCAGGACCCACGGCGCAGATACTTTTCCGCTGTGGCAACTGAGTCCGTGTTAAATGTACAACGATGCAACATTTTTCGCTCTCCTTTCTAACTATGAATAAACCTTATTGTGCTGACTGTAGAGTTGCATCTAAATCACATCTAATAAAAACACAGATGGCATAGCTAAACTTGGACTGCGCATTGGCTTAATTGGGTGCGCGTTTGCCTTCTAAGCAAGAATATCCGGTTCGATTCCCGGCGGTAGCACAAGTTTTCTCCCCAAGGAACATTTGTGTTTCTGGTTCTGGGTGATTGTGTGTGTGATGTGAATGTTTCCGGCACCCACGACACAAGTCATCGAATTTAGTGTAGGGCTGTGAGTGTGAAAGCATTTATTTAATTATTTAATAACGCATATTACGAGCTGCGAATGAGTTATCTGTTCCGTAAATGCAGATGCAATATAATTAACAGGAAAATATTTAAAAAAGAACCGGTTCTTTTCAAAAAACCCGTTTAGATACAACTAACAATTAACAATTCAATGAATAAAAAACGCGCATATTTTATACCTACTCTGTACCGGGATGATCTAATATATAAAATTCTCGTGTCACAGTTTTCGTTGCCATACTCCTCCGAAACGGCTTGACCGATTTTGATGAAATTTTTTGTGCTTATCCGGTATCTATGAAAATCGGCCAACATCTATTTTTCATCATCATCATCATCATCACTTTTCATCATTATCAACGCGGGTGAAACCGCGGGGCGCAGCTAGTATATATCTAAAAATCGGCTTTACATACTATGTTAACACTTTTTTTTTTTAACGACATACACATTTTATTTGGTACACCATTAGAATTACGATCTAGCCTTAAGACTAATAAGTTATTAAATTTTGTAATGCTAAAGTAGAGTAACATACTAAGAATGAGTCCAATAAAACTTTTCTTACTCTATCTACTTTGTTCTTTGTTAATAGCACTCACTAACTCAAAAGGTTTAGTTCTCTTGAGTCTTCTTACTCAGACTTATTGTCGAGGAGTTGAATGGAATGTTTATACTGGTTATAACATCAGTTAAACTATGTACCTAATTAAAACAACAATCACACAAATACGATTGAAATACTATGAAAATAATTAACGATAAAAGTTGTTTCTTACTAGACAACATGTTGTTGCACTGTCTCAGTCTGGGTCCAACGACTAGTTATTTTTGTAAACGATTACACAGCCATCTAGTAACTATTAGGTGTTTACCAAATTACCAAACCATCCATCATTTGTTTATCAAACAACAATAAAATATATAAATAATATGTTATAAAATCTGGCTACTGCAATTACAACAACTTCCGCACTTGGAAATCATTACAGTAGTTAATGTAAGAAACATTAACGACTGTAATGATTTTATATCACTTGTTGACTACAAAAAGTTGTATTCTTACCAAGGGGTAATATAAAACTTTTTGCAGTCAGCAATCAAACAAACAAATAAACTCTATTATTAATTTTAAACAAGTGGCAAAATTTTAATAGTACCCCCATAGTACCCCAGATTGCCGGCCTCGTCTGTACCGATTTTCACCAAACATAGTTGAGAACACTTTCGATTATAAACATAAACGCTTTCACACTCACATCCCTACACTTAGTTCGATGATTTGTGTCGAGGGTGCTGGTAGTGCTGGTATCACATCACACACAGAACTAGAAACAGAATCTCTTGGGGAGAAAACTTGAGTAACCAACAGGAATCGAACCCGATACCCTTTGATTAGAACCATTAACTACGCCAGTGGGCAGTTTGGAGCCGAAAACAATCAAACAAAAAAAAATTTTTTTCAGACAAATAAAATTGGCATTTACATCCACAATTCTTGAGTCACGCTAATTCCCTTTTTAATTTTAATGTAATAGTCCAAAATGTGCGTAAGTAACGTTAATTCCGATTTTAATTTTAATGTAATAGCTCAAAATGTGTGTAAGTTTTTATCAAATTATCACAGATTTGGGTGTAATGTTAGACAGACGTCAAACAACACCCCTCTATTTGCATCAGGGTTTATTCTTCTTCTTCGTGTCGATGACAGGTACAGGAAGTAAATACAGGTAGCTTAGATTTTTTGATTTGTCCAGAAGGTGGCTACTTTCACTGCATTTTTGGAGCATTGGAATAGCTCCTCCAAGGGTTTATTAAAATGTTCGTTTATCCTTTATGCTACATGCTGAATTGTTTGTATTGTGTGATTTTGTGTTGTTAGTTAATTATTTATTTATTCATATGCATTGCGTGTGCATTAGGTCATAAGACTAAACAATTATTATTTAATTTTGATGACATTTTAATTTAATTTATTTTGATTTTTGATATGTAATATGGTGTACCTAATACTGAAATACATGATTTATTATTATTTATACTCAGAGTAGCATTATATGTATTTCTATTCTAAGTAGTTTTAATAAAACTAGTAAACACAGACCTATATAAATTGTACGGATTGCAGCAATGTTTACATTAGATACTTCCAAGAAAATGAAATAACGTAAAAAAAATTATTTATGTTTTTTTTCATGCTTGATAGGAAATAATTTGACCACCATATACTATCTCACTGATCGAAAGTGATGATACGGCTGAAAACATGCTTGCCTAAAAGATCTATTCACTCTTGACATAAAGAGTATTGTAATATTAGGTTAAATAATTAAAGTCAATTAATTATGAACGTTAGGTTTCTGGTTTGCTTTTGATCTCCATCCTACACATTGGAAAATGATGATGTGGTGGAGGGTGGTGTACTCGCACTTAAGGATAGCTGCGAGACATATACTATCTATGTTCCAAATAACATCAAAATCGGTTTATTCGTTACGTAGTAACAAACATTCACAGACACACAAACTTTCGCAATAATAATATTATATTAGGATTGAGATTATTAGGATTAGGATATTCCACAAATGCGGACAAAGCGTTTTACTTCTACATTTATTTTGCAAACTGAAAAAGAATGGAACTCCTTGCCTGAGTCTGTCCGTCTGTCTGTATTTCCTGATAGGTACAATATGAGAGTCTTCAATTCGCGAGGGAGTGTAATGTAATGGTAGCTTCTAGGCAAGCGTGCTCCACTATCGACCACATCATCGCTTTCTATGAGATTGTGGTCAAACGTTTGTCTATACTGAATAATAAAAAAGTGGCTTGGTTAGGTTTTACAAAATGCCTGCCACAATTGGAAAAAAAAAAACAAAATGTATGTACCTTCGGTTTGTTCCTCCTGTTTAGTAAGCCATCATAGGTAAACAAAAAAATCACAATGGAACATAAAATCACGAATTTATTATAACTTTTCACAGCACAATAGAAGTAAAATAAACCGAACTGAAAAAGAAATGTTTTCCTATAAAAATGCGCTACGCTGTTATTTTTTAAATATATTCGCGCGCTTGCGACAAGAACTTACAGCGGACTGACGAAACAAGCCGACAAGTTGGAGTGCAAATCTAGCAAATGGATAATTTCCTTGTCACGGACTGTGATTGTATCGGAGACGACAATGTTATTATGATAGACTGCTATTATGTAGGTGATAATGAGAAGAATACATAATATACGTCACCAATTACCTACTTTATTTACTCAAAATAAGTACCTACGGTATCTAGCGTTACGCTAATTTGTTTTTGGTAGACATTTGCGATTCTACATTAGCTTAATTTATCTCAATGTTGAGGTAAATTGAGTTTTTTTTTTTTTTTTTTTATACATGATAGGCAAGCATTTGTCCGCTATCTCACCTGATGGAAAGTGACGATGCGGCCAAAGATGGAACATGCTTGCCTAGAAGGTACCTATTCACTCTAGACTTGAAGACACCCAGATTATACCGTTCAGGAAACAAAGACGCAGGCAATGAGTTCCACTCCTTCGCTGTACGGATGATGAACGTAGAAGCAAAACGCTTCGAGCGAACTGGAGGTATGTCAACCATAAATGGATGACGTTTGACAGTTTGTCTTGTTGTTTGATGGTAAAAAGGGCATGGAGGAATTATATCATGTAATTCCTGAGCACACTCTCCAAAATGTAAGCGATAGAATACCGATAGGCTGGCTACCTTACGTCGGTGACCAAGACTTTGCAGTTTTGACTCTACTAGCTTACTATCGCCAATGAGTCTTTTGGCTCGCCGGTCAATAGACTCAAGAGCTTCTAGCTGGTACTTAGCGGATCCATCCCAAAGGTGGCCGCAGTACTCCATACACGATCGGACTTGAGCTTGATATAAAATTAGAAGCTGCGCCGGTGTGAAGTACTGCCTGACCTTAGCAAGGATACCCAGCTTCTTAGCAGCCAGTTGAGCTCTGGCTTCGATGTAAGTACCAAAGTTGAAATTCGACGTTAAGGTAACGCCAAGTAGCTCAAGCTTGTTAGCTACCGGTATTGGCACATCTTGAAAAGTTGGAGACAGGTGAAAAGGTCTCCGTTTGGCGGAGAAGAGACACGCCTGTGTTTTGGACGCATTGAATCGAACCAAATTGGCATCACCCCATTGGGATACGGCCGTCAAGCTCGAGTTCAATCGTCCAATCATAGCCTCTCTTTGTGACTGGACTTGTACCTCTCCAGCTCGTGCATTGGATATATATCTTTCGACAACGGTGCTATCGTCTGCGTACCCAAAGATACCGGGCTTAAGCAGATCGTTTATGTGTAGCAAAAAGAGCGTTGCCGAAAGAACCGACCCTTGAGGTACCCCGGCATTAATTGCCATTAGATCGGACGAGCAGCCATCAATGACAACTCGAATCGACCGTTCCCTCAAGAAATCAGAAATCCAAGCACATAAACTGGAAGGTATACCATAAGCTGGAAGCTTGCCAATAAGGCTGTCGTGCCAAACCCTGTCAAAGGCCTTGGAAATGTCTAGCGATACCGCAAGCGCTTCGCCGTGTTTTTCCAAGGCCTCACTCCATAAGTGTATGGCATACGCAAGAAGGTCTCCTGTTGACCGGTTCTGGCGAAAGCCATATTGCCGGTCACTCAGAAGTTCATTTGCTTCAAGGTAGCCCAGGAGTTTCTTGTTTAGTACACGTTCCATTGTCTTACAGACAATGGACGTGACCGAAATAGGTCTATAGTTGGCAGGGTCAGCACGACTTCCCTTTTTGGGCACAGGTTGGACGTTGGCAGACTTCCATGCATTCGGCACTTGACCAGTCTCCAAAGATAGGCGGAAGAGGCGTGTCAGCGTCGGAGTTAATTCAGGCGCACAAGTCCTCAGAACTATGGCTGGTATGCCATCAGGGCCACTGGCTTTGTTCACGTCTAGATTGCGTAGCGCTTTACGAACATCGATCTGTCGAATGCGGATTTCCGACATGGACGACTCGCAGACAGATATACTCGGGGGCACAGCGCTACCAGCATCTAGACGTGAAGATTCCGCGAAGAGAGAAGCAAACAAATTAGCTTTCTCCATAGCGGTGTGAGCCAATGAGCCATCAGGCTTCAGAAGTGGAGGCAGTGAGGGACGGCAGAAGTTCGCTTCAACCGACTTAGCCAGGGACCAAAATGCTTTACTCCCGGCGGGATAGGAAGCAAGTTTGGCCCCTATTCGGCTAATATGGTCGAAACGAGCCTTCTTAATGACCTTTTTGCAGGACTTGGCGGCTTTGTTGAAGGCTTTCTTCTTTTCACGTATATCCTTAGCTTTGCGGAGTCGAGCATCAGCCCAAGCGGTGTAGGCCTCATGTTTTTGCGCTATCGCGCTACCACATTCAGCCCCAAACCAAGGGCGAGCTTTGCTGGACAGAGGTACGTCTGAGAATGGAATAAAGTATTCCATCCCTTGACGTAGTACATCCACCACAGCATCCGCGCATGCTGAGGAATCGCTAGAAGAAAAGCATACTTGCCGCCAAGGATAAGATGCGTAAAAAGAACGCAACTCATCCCAATCTGCCGACTTGTATCGCCATACCCGCCGTGTGCCTTTTGGGCTGGGATCAGACGGGGAATGTACTGATACAGACTTCACCAGACAAGAGTTGAGATAATATAAGCAACGTATTAGCATTACAATTCAGAGAGGCAATGCATGATGGAAACGCTACTTACTGGTAGTGGGCTTGAGCACTTGAGTTACCTACAAGTTCGATGCCTCGTAGGTAACTTAGGTCTTTGCTGTATATATATATATTTTAATGATGTAGAAGCTATCTACGGGCCAATTGCCTATATTTCCTAAAACTAAACTAAAACTATATACAGCCAAGAACCAAGTTAACCTACAAGACATCGAGCCTATAGGTAACTCAAGTGCTCAAGCCCACTACCAATGGGTAGCGTTCCCATCATGCTGGCTGCATTGCCCCTCTGAACTGCAATGCTAATACGTTGAGCCAAATAAGTGCCAGCATTTTGATCACGCATTTTTGTTTGTTTTTTTGTAGGAAATATTGGCAATTGGCACATAGATAGTTTAAAGTTACACATTGTTAAAAATATATAAGCAATGATTTCGAGTCGGGAACTTTATTCCTAAGTATATATTTTTTCAGATATAATAATGAGGAAAATGTCACTCTATGTATTTTTTTTTGTTTGAAATATGACTTGATCGATAGAGTTAATTGAGAGAGAGCAGTCATTTTCAGCCAACAAGTGTATGGTTTTTTTTTTAATTTTGAATTTGCCTCTTCTTGTATTATTAATGTTGCCCGCCTATTCCTTAAGTATATTTTTACATTAGACTAGCGATCCGCCCGGATTTGCACGGGTTCAATATCTGGTGAATATAAAAAATATGTTACAAACAAATAAAGTTGTACAACAAATAAAGAATCAGCCAAATCGGTCGAGCCGTTTCCGAGTTTTTGTCGTGAGACTACCAAACGTCAATTGATTTATATATATAAAGAACATTACTGTAAATAGTTATATACTATTTTAAACAAGCACGCGTTTATTAAGTTAAAAAGTAGCATATGTGTTAATCACAGATATAAGCTATGTACATTCCAAATTTCATCCGAATCTGTTCAGCCGTTACAGCGTGAAGAGAAAACAATAATCATACACACATACACATTTACACACAAACCTTCAGTTTTATAATGTTATTGTACCTGGATGACCGAGCTTGACTCTGTTATTTTTTTTGACATTTTCTATTAAAAATTAAACCTAGCTAGATAGATTTATCGCCCCCTAAATGCTTTAGTATGCAATGGTAACTAAATTTCATGAAAATTGTTGGAGCCATTTCCAAAATTCAGATTATATAATTATATAGGTACATAAAGGAAAAAATAATGAATAAATAAATAAATTTTACTTAAATCTTTTTTTTCTATCAGGCACCAAAAAAAAAACATATATACAAGAATTGCTCGTTTAAAGGTATAAGATTAAGTAAATTATAATTTATTTTTCGATTCGAGCACTGTTTAAATGTTGTTTTCTTAAAACACCGACGCGACGCGACGCTGAACTTTAATGCGTAATTTTTTTCTATCCAAAGGCGATAAGGACCGCCTATTGTTACTCTTATTTTATAAATCAATATTTTCTGTTCTGTTTTGTCACAATTAAGGTATTCAATAAAGACTTTATCTGTCTATCTACCTCACTCTAATTTACGAGAAGCAGAATAACAATGATTGCATACTTAATAATTAATTTCAGACGGTATTGTTAGTTCAATTCAGAACTGTGTCTGTAATTTAAATGACCGGATGTTGTAACTGTTGCGGTCAGCCATTTCAAAACTATCGGTGATCAATGTTCTCTCTGAACAAAAGGGTTATTTGTATAAGCAATCGGAAAGACATTCAGTAAGTTAATTGGAGTTTGTTACATTATACATATAATATAATCTATACTTTATACTACATTATTATAAAGAGGTAAAGTTTGTTTGTTTGCTTGATTGTAAAAGGTAATCTCTAAAACCACTGATCCGATCCTAAAAATGCTTTCACTAATAGATAGCTGGACTCCCTGAGTGTTAGCTAAGCTAAAAGTGATAGCTATGGTAGTGGTGATCAACGCAGTAAACGAGTACGAAAGCGGGTAGACCGTTTCGTATGCTCGTAAATCAAAATCTTTATCCACCTGCACTACTCCAGTTACTCCGTGATCATGGTGCTTCCAACAGTACCGAAATAATGAATAAAAATGTCAAAATGAACATTTACATAATTAAACGCAAGCAATGCTTAAAAAACCGACTTCGCCGCTTTATCTTCGGAACTTTGATCAGATAAAATCAGATTAGATGCACTAAACACGCAATATTGACGATATTTCAAGAACTACTGATCATTGATATAAAAACAGATCAAAAAATAAAACCTTTTATTTCCTGTTACTACATGATTACATGACTGCAATTTCATGACTGTAATTCTATATGATAATAAACTTAAATCCAATTGAGGATATATATAAGTATAAATATAAGGTAACAGGAACCCCTCTCAGGTGATGGCCTCCTCCTGCCAGTCGGTAGCGTTCTCAAAATGCTGGCAGCCAGGTAAACAGCGATGCTAATATCTCTCGTTGCGTCCACCAGACGCACCGACAACTCCTTTTAATGTTACAAATTAACTAAATAAATAAACAAGACAGCTTTCACACTCACAGCCCCACACTAAGTTCGATGACTTGTGTCGTGGGTGCCGGAAACATTCACAACACTCACCCAATCACAACCAGGACCAGAAACACATTTTTTTTTTTTTTATTCGTGATAGGCAAACTTTTTCAAATAAACTTATTAAAAACAATTCTATGATTATGTTTATATTATCTATAATTATTTTTTATACTATCAGATTGAACTAGCTTTATTTTAAAATCTTTTTCTATCTTTCGGTATTGGTTGAAGATGAGAAATTGAGGTTGATTTCTGCTTAGGATGGAATATAATAACGAGATCAATAAATGTAGGTACTTACATACAACACATGATAGTGATAAGAGTTATAATAAAAACAAACTCCTTAACACTCACAGTCCCACACCAAGATGACTTGTGTCGTGGATGCTGGAACATTTATAACATAATATCTTATTTCGTTTTTTTTTTTCTCGGTGCCTAGATAATTGTAATAAGTACCTAAAAAATATCTAAATCATTATCGATTCTCAAAACAGTTGAGAAAACATCGCAGTATTTTGGCAAACTAAGTATCTGTTTGCATAGGTATATCATGTATGTGAGTATTATGTCGTGTTCTTTTACCACAACAACAAACATTAAGGCATGTTATAGCAACGCGATGGGTAATGCCTAAATGGATTTCCTCTTAAGTGGCCAGTCCACAAAAAATTGAGGATAAGCACGTGTAAGGACGTGTACCAAGACCATTACTTTAGGTATATTTAGGTCGCCATAATATTCTATATACCAGCCACCAGGTTGTTTTTGTAGCAATAAAAAATGTACATCCAGATAAGGTAGGTAAGAAAAACTCTTAAATTTCACAAAGTAATAAAATGTTAAATGAATATAATCTTTAAGCATCTGTTATTTGAGAATGTTTTAAAATTTGCATTGCAAGACTTAATTTTGAAAAAACGACCTTCTAATAAAAACGTAATTAGGCGTTGCTGATTTTATCGTTTTTTAACACATTGTTATTAAGAAAAAAATTATATAGCCTCAAAAGCTTTTCTCAAGTAGGTAAAATGTAGGCGCTAGGTCCCAGTTTGGGACAAAAACACTAGTATTTTATATATATATATATAAAGAAAAAATATCGCGAGGCGACTGCCATAAAGCCACTGAGCTTCTCAACCCGTGCCTCAAGCGACGAAATTACTGTTTTCATATTTTTAACGTCTAATGGGAACGTGTGACACCATCTGACGGAATGATTTAAAATTACTACGGTCCACGAGTCTAAAATTGCAATTACAGCTACACGTTTTGTTAATAACGCCAAGATTTTCATAATTTTGTGCTTTCGTTCTGCCTAACGTGGCTAAATTAGAAACAAAAATCAATAATGTTCCAGCAGGTAATCTTCAGAGCCTGTCATGTCAGGAACCACGTGAATATTACCTTCTACCACATCTTCAGCTACTACCAGGTAAGATATTAAATAATTTAAAGCTTGAATAATGAAAAGCAAGCAAAGCTTAAACAAAACGGCATCACCGCTTTATCTTCGAAACCTTGATTCAGATTAAATGTATTAAACACGCATTATTGACGATAACTCAAAAACTGTTGATCACAACTTGATCAAATTTAATGGGGCCAAAGGGAAAGCACCAGCTGTAAAACAAAAAAAATCATCAAAATTGGTTCATTTGGAATGAAGTTACTTTATAAAATACAGTCGAATTGATCCTTTTTTGTGAAGTCGGTAAATACCGGCTTCACCGCTTTATCTTCGGAACCTTTTATCAGATTTAATGAATTAACTACGCATTATTGAGGGTAACTCAAAAACTACTGCTGGTCAGATATTGATCAAAATTAAATAGGACTACGTGGGAAGCACCAGCTTTCAAATAAAAATCAATGAACAAAATCGGTTCACCTAGAAAAAAGTTCTAAGGTAACACACAAAAAAACAGTTGAATGGAGAACCTCATCCTTTTTTTAAGTCAGTTAAAAAAATAAAGTAATCAGTTTTTATTTTCAATAGAGCGGTACTTACATAGAGAGAAATGTCAATTACAGGCATGACATAAATGTTAAGGGGGCACCCATACATGAAAAGGGGTCAGCAAAATATTTTTACACCGGCTTAAAAAATAACTATGTCGGAAAATAACAAATGGTTGTGCTACCGAAGTCGCTATTTTTAGGCTAATTTTTCCCAGGGTCTATCTCAAAACGGGTACACAAGTAAGCACACAGTAAGCTGAAACTTACGTATAATATCCATTATATCGTGTACTTGAACAACAAGTACAGAAAGCAAACAAGACGAAAAAAATCGTGAAAAATCCGTGAAAAAAAGTTTTTAGAAAAATCTATAAGCAATTAGCCTCAAAAGTTTTTCTCTATTTGGCAAAATGTAAGCGCGAGATCTCAGTTCGATGCGAACGAATAGTTATTTAAGAATGCTTATTATACCTGTGTTATTATATAATACACTAGCCGTGCCCCACGGATTCGTCCGCTATTATCAAGTTAAAAAGTAGCCTATGTGTTAATTCTAGGTATAAGGTATGTACATTCCAAATTTCATGCAAATCTGTTGAGCCGTTGAAGCGTGAAGAGGGAACAAACATACTTACACAGAAACTTTCCAGTATGATTTCTCCTTTTCTCCTACATTTTTGCAGCCACCACAACGCTCTTGATTGATATGAAACTTCGAACTGCCGTTAGTTTAGTCAGGTGCGCGTTCGCAGCGCGTTTAAGCAATGGGTTCGATTGCCGGTGGATATACAAGGTTTTCCACAAGGGACATTTGAGTTTCTGGTTCTGGGTGTGATGTAATTGTTTCCGGCACCCACGACATAAGTCTCTAAACTTAGTGTGGGGTTGTGAGTGTGTAAGGATTTATTTATTTAATATCCAAAGATTATTAAACTATAATATGAATGACAAGGATGGACATTCATATTATGATTTAAGGACAAGGATAACCTATTGGTAATTTTATTAACGCACTTTATACGCGTATCTGTCAAATATAAACCTATAATTAATGTAATTTATGTGATTTTTCACTAAACAGACGACAGAATATAAAACATCTTAATTATTGATAAAATTTAATAAGGCTTCGAATACTGTACAATTGTCTGAAATACTCGAGAGTGAACACAGGAATAAATTACACGAGTTGATTTCCTCATGCTAGTTTTACCATCTAACAACAAGACAAACTGTCAAACGTCATCAATAAATATGGATGACATACCTGCAGTTTGTTCGAAGCGTTTCGCTTCTACGTTTATTATCCGTGCTGCGAAGGAGTGGAACTCATTGACATCGCGTCTCTAATTCCCCGAACGGTATAATCTGGGAGTCTTCAAATCAAGAGTGAATAAATAATTTCTAGGCAAGCATACACATCTTCGGCCGCATCATCGCTTTCCATCAGGTAAGATTGTGGTGCAAATACTTGCCTACATAGTATAAAAAAAAGATGCATGATGAATACTTAAAAATTACATTACGCTTTTGCATATAAAGGTGCACGTTGCATAACTTATATTATGGCTGTTACACGATGTCACGCGTGGCAACCTTTGATTTCTATTGTTTTATTCAAACAACCTGAAAATGCGTTTAAAAAAAAAATAAGCCGGATAAATCATTTGTCTGGTAAACATACTTATATGATATAGCTTTTACATGGTGCTGGTGATATAAAATAACGGAACAAAATGAGTCAGATGTTATCTAACGGTTTTTAAAACAAAAATATATGTGATCTGATATTTATCCTCTTAAGAACTCGTTTATCATACAGATTCTGACGAATATTTTTATTTATAAGAATTTGTTACGATTGTCGAGTTAAAACGGTTACAAAAACACGCGTTTTTGGGAAAATTCTGATATCACCCTCCTTAAATATTAGGCGACTGCTACGAGTGCTACGAGATACAGAGTCATTGAACTAACAAATGCAGAGAGATCACACTGTACAGCTGTTCAGGAATTACGAGTACCAATGTGACGCAGCCCCTCCCTATCTAAATATTTCCAATGGCTTCGCCACACAGAACACATTTAGTTAGAACAGACCTGGGACGCGGATTTGTTTGGGAGTAATATCAACATATACTTAGTAGAAATAGGTAAGAAGTACAGCTGTATAGTGTGACATCTTTACGACGTTAGTTCGATTACACCATAGCATACAGTATGACATTAGTTTTTTCAAAACTAATGCAATTGCTATTCATTGCGGTACTAACCGAAAATCAGGCAATTAATAGCCGGTTAGTATCATAAAGTATGACCTTTCTATAAATATTTTTTATTAATTTTATTTGGACCTTTTGCCTATTCCGAACCACCCCCTGCAAGATGGTAGGTACGCTGTACATAACCATTGACCCTATATAATATTAATTAAATTGAACCACAATTATTATAATCATCATTATTATCTTCAGCCTGTTATAACCTACTATATATAGTGGGTAGGTTTTCCTTTGGTTTTGCGATTCACCTCTGTCTTTCGCCATTATTATTATGCTCTAACGAAACTCTCAAACAAGCTTGCCGTACAGTAACTATTTGGCCTCACGAAAAATTCATACAGCTTACTAAGTAAATAGACTGAAAATCGATAGACCAACCGCTTTCACCCTGTCTAATCTAAAATGCAGTTTTATTCCCCCTGCGGTTAGCGCATCGTCCGTGCAGAATTCGCAATGAGGTGAACAATGGATCATCGGATATTGCTGTCAACCGAGCACCCCCTACTAGGTCAGAGCGTTAGATTAAACGTTAGGTATACTCGTAGTTCCTAGTGTAGAAACTCGGACGAATAATCGAAATATTGCTTCTTTATATTCACAATTATATTCTTAAATCATAAGAGTTACAAACATATCAAGAAAAAAGCCATCCAACTTGATAGCTCTTTTTGATCACCCGATGCCCAAAAACGCCACAGATAAAAAAAATGTCACCGCGCATCTACCGTTGCGTCGCGTCTTCATTAGGGCTAGTTCCAAACGTACATATTTTCAGTAATTTTATCCGAGGTTTCATTAAACCTTACACTAGCATTTGTTCACAACTTGACGACTTTGAAGTGACGATAGCTCAGCTGATTCGAATCCATTCCGTAGTAAATCTAGAATGCCTTGCATTTTCCAAATTCGAGAAGCTTTATACCACTGTCATATATCAGGATGTCTAATTGGATTGGCATGGATACCGGATCATTCTGGTCTTACTGGAAATGAAACCGTAGACTCTTGTGCGCGTCAGGCAATTCGAATAGAGTCCTCGGACCATTTTAAAATCCTTTGTCACGACCTCTGCACTAATATTAAACCTCAAATGACTTTAGCTTGGATCAAGAAATGGACGCTCATCAAAAAATATTAAGGGTAGGTGAACATCGTCATAATATCCATGGTTTAAGGATATATTTTCTAAAGCTCTTCTGGCTAGCTAAAAAGGCGTCGCCCCATATGACGAATTTAATTTGAACAGATCGGCGTGAGGGGACGCTGGCGCAGGCATCGCTGTACAAACAAGTCTTTTTTTGTATGACACGATTCATTTGTATAAAATAAATGTAATTTTTTGTTTCAGACTTAACTACTTATAGAAAAAACTGCTCATTATAAACATCCACATTTATCAACATACACTTATCCGGTGATTAACTCAACAAAATATGATGACCGTTCGATTTTCTTCAAGTAAGTTTATATATATGGCTTTATATAGTTTATATAAATAACATGGCATGCGTTTATTTACTTGGAGTTTCTGAATGGGTGCACTAAGGGATAATTTTTGCGTATTAATAAAAAACAAGAAGTCTTCAGTAGGATTTTTTTGAATACCTACTCCCCAAATCTCCACTAAATAATCTGGCAAGTCTAATAGTTTGTAAAATACCAGAAAGCTCTTAGACTTTGATTCCTATTGTAACCCTTACACTCATTTAGTGCTATGAATTTATTCTGTACAATCTATAATTAATAGTTTTTAACCACCATCCCCCAAAGAAGTATTTAAGTGTGTTTAGTAGTAGTGTGTATTGAAAGATTCATAAGTATTAAGTACATAATATGTGTACCTTATAGTTACGAATCTCTTACTTAGACTTTAGACGTTTTTCCTATAGTGCTAGGTCTCTATACGCACTTGTGTTAAGGATTTATACGATTTCACTGACGGTTGTTTTCTCGCGTTGTTACGAGACTAGTTTCGGAACAGTCGGTGCTCCTTCCACAATGTACATTGTTTACGCGCGTACTGGACTGATACGACAAGACGCCGGACGGCTTACAATGAAATTCTACGCGAGTGAAATCGTATAAAACTAGAATACAAGTGCGTATTATTCGGAGACCTAACCATAGGGTCTATAGGAAAAACCCTAAAAAATATAAGTTAAAGACGTGCGACCACGCGCATGTTACATATGAATACTCCGCTAAATACGACTTTATGTGATCGAGTGCGACAACAAGGCAACAAGCAGCAATGCGGAACAGAATCGCCTTGACGTTTTACGATGTTTTATTTGTTGCAGTTTTGCTTCTCACGCTAACGCTTGTTGAAACAACTTTGCCGCTGACGGCTCGTTCGGATGGAGAATGTCTCATAAGTGAAGCTAAAGAACGCACTGTTAAAGGCATTCATACACAGATAAATGGACATCATAATCATAAAGTTATAGTGCCTCCTAGAGAATACTTGTTCCTGAAGAAACTTCGCCACATATTACACAATCCAAACATTTCCAGAGTTGTAGATTGTCCTGAAATGCCTTACATGGATTTTTGCGGATAAGTGAAGGAAGATATCGAGTTAAGCTAAAAATAATATATTAGGTATACCTATTCGGGAAAATGAGAATCTTTCCATTTGCGAATCTGACCAAGTGCTAATAAATGCCTAACCTACACTGGCTACTGATATTCCAGAAGAGTGTTTAACAGCTATATACAAAATATATCAATCAATATAGGTCCATACCTACACCGGATTACAAAATTAGGTATTTCGGTAGATGGCGTAACAAATCTTCATAAGACGTTAATACTATAGAAATAATGCTTTATAGATAGCTCAGCGGTTAAAGCGACAGCGCATGACATCTAGGCCGCAGTTTAAACCCCAACAAGTGATATTTTTTACCGTTTTAAAATGTAATACATACTTTTAGCAGTTTATGTTTCAAATGTAAATGGCGAATGTCCTTGACAAGAAATTCAATATTTTGACTCATATTTTGATTTTGTAGCTAAGCTAATTAGTTATATTATCTTTGGTGTACTAGGTAGGATCCCCTAACCGATTCTTGCAGCTAAAATTATAATTCAACACTCGAAGAATGTAGGTATGTGATACACACAGAGCATATTATACTAATAATGCAGTGAATATTTTAACACTAGTAAGATGCTCTTATTTTAATATTATATAATAAGTAAACGTGTTTATAATATTTTGAAAATGATTAGGTATATTGATTTTACAATGTACCTTAATATAGAGAAGAACAATATCACTTGTAGCGGTGTCTGTCCCAGAGTCAATTAAGAGTTTGTAGGTCAAAAATCAATATATTTGGGACGTTATCAACATAACGTGTAGCTAACTGCAATTTTCGACTCATTTGCCGTAGTAGTTTCAAACCATTCCGATAGATAGCGTCACACGTCACCAGCGGGCATGGCTCGGTACCGTGGTTTGAACTGCTGGCGGGGGCCTGCGATATTTTTCCTCTATAAATTTACTATTTTAGTTTTGCCTAACGTGGCAAATGATATAGAAACAAATATGAATGAGCATATAAAATACCTACGGCTTTAACATAATTCCAAAAATATCTGGATGGAAAATGTCAGTTAAATGCGAGATACCAAAACTCTTTTCGTTTCGCTCGCTCAAATCGAAAGTATCTATAGAACGACGTCCTATTATATAAAATTATATTGCGTTATTCCTCTCCATCCAACGGTTGTCTGGAAGAGATCGCTCGCAGCGATAAGACCGCCTATTGTTACACTTATATAATTATTTACTGTCATTCATATTTGTGTTCTTTGATATTTTAAGGTGTTCAATAAAGAATATATCTATCTATATATGCAATAAACATAGGTATTTAAATACCTACTGTATCGATTAGTTTTGATTATCATAATGACGCAATATATTATTTCAGCATTAAAGTAGGTACACATACCTCAGTCGGCATGCCTCATATATTCTGGATAGTGGGTGGATTTAGATTTACAAATATATCAGCCCAGATTGTTATCAAATAGTCCTAACGCTATAATAACAGAGGATGATAAATACCCGTTCGTATTCATTGCGGATTCTCCACACGCTTCAATGACCCTTCCCCTAGGGTCTCGGGTTGTCCTCGAGGCTTCGTGCCCCATTTATTTTTGTCAACCTCTGCGTCTCGATACGGTTTCATAAATAAAGTTTCTATCGGAGTTATTGCTTATGAAAGCTGAGGGTGAATTTAAATCTTCGGGCTTTCTCTCGGGCACATTTCTACAAAAATATTACGATCACTTCATCATCAGTAATGTAATATGCATCCAATTTCCGGCCGTCTTGTGCCTTATCGGTATATGAGCTTCAATTTAATGCTGTTATTAGCGTAGAGGTGACGTAGATGGAGAAATAAATTATTAGTCACTAGCCTTCCCACGCGGTTTCGCCCGCGTTTATCAAGTTAAAATGATACGTTCAGCCGTTACTGAGTCAAAAGAAAACAAACATAGTTACACATTTAACAATTTACATACAAACTTTCGGATTTATAATATTAGTGTGATTACTAAAATTGTATTAGTAAGTACTTAGCGCATTGAGATAATCTTTCACATGTTTTATTCTATAACTAATAGGTAATAAATAGCAACGATATACGTATTTTCCTTATTATTGCTTGCTCTATAAACTTAATATCTTGATGAGACTGGATGTGACAAACGGAAATTGTAGCAACTTCCTCCATTCTGCCAAGTTTATACGAAACAAGATTCTTATCATCGGCGAATCTTCGAGTTAAATGCCACACATCCGAAACAGCGGGAAACTTTCTACGAGTTATGTAACACGTATAATCACTTATGTCGGCGACACTTTCTTGTTGTTCAGTCTTAACAAATATGTGATTATGTACTGTCTTATTTGAGACTGCGAGTACTTATACATAACTGACGACCCAGTGGACAGGTCTCCGCCCTCTGCGCCGTGGGTCCTGGGTTCTATTCCCGGCAGGAGCACAAATCCTTTTAATTTTAATTTGTGCTTCTGATTCTGGGTGTAATGTGTGTGTGATGTAAATGTTTCCGGCACCCACGATACAAGTCTTTGAACTTAGTGTGAGGCAGTGAGTGTGAATGGGTTATAACTGCATAAATATATGTGATGTAGGTACAGGTAGGAACAGCGCTGGATTTATACAAGGAGATTGGGGCTACTACCCAGGACGGCAAATGTTCGTGTGTAGCGAAATTCAGAATAAAAAAAATCTCAGCGTTATCGAAATTGCTTTATAAAGCGTAATCGTGTTGGAACCATATTTAAATTATCATTAATGAAATAACTTTATTAATACAAAAACAATATTGTGAAAATGTTCTGGATTGCGGTTTGGGGCTTCTTCAAAAGTTTTGGATGTCTGTCTTTGGATTTCGTGAAAATTTGATTTTTTATGGTAATCTCAATAATCTACTGGAGCTTCAAGAAAAAAATTAATATAATTAAAAAAAGTTTTTTTGGAAGTTTTAAAACGTAATATGGATCAATTTCAAAATCAATTCAGCTCGTAACCTTGACCTTCAATAAAAGAAAAAGTATTGTCTTTGCAAATGAACCTCCTTTATATTATAAAAAAAATATAGATAGTTGTAAAAAAATCTTTGATTGTGATACGCTTATAATTAAACGTAAGCAAGCTTAAAAAAACCGACTTCACCGCTTTATCTTCAGAACTTAGATCAGATTAAATGTACTAAACACGCATTATTGAGGATATTTCAAGAACTTACTAATCTCTTCTTGATAAAATTTAAATGGGACCAATTGGAAAGCAACATCTTTCAAATAAAAAACAAAATTTCTAAATCGGTTCACGTGAAACGAAGTTATGAGATAACATACATAAAAAAAAAGAAAAACAATACAGTCGACTTGGGTCCTCTTCCTTGTGAATTCGGTAAAAATGCTGTTGATAACCTATTTATAGGATAATAAAACCCGGTCATAACAACAAAAAGTTTTTATTCAACTGTACAAAATTACTCTTAACACTACATTATTTCCGCATTTCAATGCTACACTTAAAACTACATTTTATCACATCGCAATAAGGCTTATTTTTCACAGAAATGTCGTCGTTTCGACAATACTATTAATTAAATTCTTTTCTTCCTTTACCAACCGGCGATAAATTAAAGAATTGTTAACAAGATTCAGTCCAATCACGAGTCAGTAATTGACTGACAACAGATATGTACTGACTAGTCACTGGCTTAATAAGCAAGTAAATGAAAAAAAAATACAATTTACATTTCTTGTCGATATCTGTAGGTATCATATATTTAACAGTATCCGAATGATCAAGAAGTTAATCAGATTACAGATAATTCAGAAAAATACGCAAATTATTTTCATATGCTTTTAATCTAACACAAATATAATTGAACGCAAGCAAACCTTAAAAAACAGATTTCAACGCTTATATTTTGGTTTTGGCTGGATCGATTTCGATTAAATTTATATGGGACCACCACTTAAGTATAATCTTCCAAACAAAATAAAAACATCAAAATCTATTCAAAACACTGAAAGATGAAAATCATCAACATCGATTCATAATTAGCAGAAATATCGCGTAACATACATTAAAAAAAACATACAGTGGAATTGAGAACTTCCTCTTTTGAAGTCGGTTGAAAATTATATGAAAATAGAGCAGGTTCGAGCAATTTTAGCCCCTGATACGAGTACATATGCTACGATTTTTTCTTTTTTTTTTGGTTTTGATTGTTATCGTACCACAGGCAAAATAATTCTACCCCACTAGTCTAGCCAACAGCGTGGATTTTGCTATTATGAATTTCCTATCCATTTTTATCACATTTTATTAATATTTTATTTTATAAGGACTTATTTAATAGCTCTGGCTCTTTCTAGCTAATATAGCTAGAAAGTTTAAAATCAACAGTTAAGCTTTATTTAAATCTCTTGCGTAAGTATTCTTTATTAACACGCTGTAAATACTATGCTCTTAAAAAGATATTGAAGTGCTCTGTAATTCTTTTGTTTTTACAAAACATATATTTTCCTATCATAGGAATTGTCTTCATCCGGATTAGCGATCCACGCTTTAACGCTAAGAACGGCCAATTTTAGCAAATGCGTAGTTGGCCATTAAGCCAACTATAGGCATGAAGAAAATCTAGTAAAAAAATGTGTCTTCACTAATAAACATTATACTGTGAACAGTATTTTTTTTTCAGTAAGTATACAGAACATCAACTTTACGATAATTCGTAAAGTTGATTTTTTTTATACTGAGAAAAAAAAATACTGTTCATAGTATAATGTTTATTTATTAAATGATCATTATACTGTGAACAGAATTTGTTTTTCAGTAAGTATACAAAACATCAACTTTACGATAATTCGTAAAGTTGATGTTTTGTATACTGAGAATAATTTACTGATCATAGTATAATGTTTATTTGTGAAAAAACGTTTTTTACTAGATTTTCTTCACATCGAGGTATTCATTATTAGCCTATGACAATATGTGACAAACGAATGGTTAAATTAATATAGATAAACCCCGAAAAATAGATCGCAAAAGTCGACCCTAAATCGTGAGTCAAGCCGATACGGCTTTATAAAGTAAAATATAGATAAAGAATAAAAATATTGGTTAAATATTGCACAATGCAGATTCTCGATGTTTCTGAGACACTAGCACTTGAACAGGCAGCATAGACCTTCATCATGCTTCAATCAAAGGAACTTTCCACATCCATTATATATCTTCCAAAGAACAATCTTTGACAGATTGTACAAGCAAGGCTGTACAGCCAGCAATATTTAAGTTTCAGAGTGATATTAAACATTTGATAGCTATAGGATATATATCAGAAACACTCACCGAAAAATGACTATTTGACTGTCATCATTTCCTAATCATAAAAATATGATTTCTATCCTAATACATACATCTGGCAAAGATTGTGCAAGCTCGTAGGTGTACTTAAAATCTCAAAAATATGACAGCAATGTTTTGTTGCCAGCAACAAACATCCCGAAATTTATTCATTTGACCGTCATCATCCGATCGTAATCCGAGAACAAAAAATATTTCACCTGACCCATATAATTATTCAATCAATGTATGATTGAATAATTATATGGGTCAGGGTCGGTTATAAGGTTCTTATCAACTATACGTCCGGCAACGATTGTGCAAGCTTGTTGCGAAACTATACCCAAAAAACATTAGACAGCTACGATATTTTTGCTATAAAATCTCTTAATTCAAATCATTGAAACGGTCCGCAATTCCCATCTAATATACATCTGGCATATATTGTGCACGGTCGTGTCAATCAAGATCATTTATTCACATGGGCCCCGAAGACTCATGAAAGTAAAGATTTACTGCCAGATTTGCAAAATTCTATACTATACCATCTAAAAAGTTTGAGAGTAATAATATCAATGCTATCAACACCCAACGAAAAATCTCTTCATTTGACCCTCATCATTTTCCAATCACAGAAACGGTCCCCATCCAATATACATCTGGCAGAGATTGTGCACGCTCGTGGCTTCCACTATGAGATGTTCCACTTGACCTTCCGGGGACAGCGACAGCGATAGTTGTTTGTTTTTGGTCCGCACCTGGGGAGAAAACTTGTGATTACTTTGTATGGACTTTCGGTAGATCGACTGTGGGGATAAACATTTCCGAGTTGTCAGTATTGTTATTGGCTTTGTTTCGTCGAGTTGTATATCTACTGATAATAGAGATGCGAGGTGATACAGATATCTAGTAACATTTTTTATTTTCATGATTAGGCAATCATTTGACCTCTATCTCACCGAATGGAAAGTGACGATGCGGCCGAAGATGGAATATGCTTACCTAGAAAGCTAGCGAACTAGAGTTATGTCAACCATAAATGGATAACGTTTGACAGTTTGTCGTGTTGTTAGATGGTAGAAAGGGCATGGTGGAATTATATCAAGTAATTCCTGAGCAAACTCTCCAAAATGTAAGTGATAGAATACCGATAGGCTTGCTACCTTACCAGTTTTGACTCAATTAGCTAGGGGGCGTCCATTAATTACGTGAGTCGTTTAGGGGGGTGGGGGGGGGGGGGTCGAGCCGAACCTCACCCAATCTCACGTGGGGAAGAGGTGGTGTCTCAAATATCTCTAGATTCTGTGTAAATTTTCGAGAAAACTGGGTTTAAATCATAATGTGTGTTAAATAAATTCAGTTAAGGGGAGGGGGAGAGATGATCAAGATCGGATGAAAGAGTTCGGAGATATTTGCGAATGAAATCGATTATTCGATTTTTTTAACTCGTATTTATTATTTTTTATCGATAGGCAATCATTTGACCACAATCTCACGTGATAGAAAGCGATGATCCAGCCGAAGATGTAGCATGCTTGCATAGAAGATACCTATTTACCCTTGACTTGACGAGTCTATATGATACCATTTGGGGAACATAGATGAAGGCAATGCGAACATCTTTTTAATATTGATAGGGTATTCGTTTTATTTATTTTCATTTTTGTATAATTATACATAATTTTGGTACAAAACCCCTATATTGCGGAAATATAATATACATTTAATTGTCAATGGCCATTTTAGGCAAAACTAAATTTTTACGCCTTTTCAGGCAAAGACATGTAAAGTTCTTTCATTCTAAATATGCACGCCCCTCCATAAACATTTTCATACATTTGACACTCGATAGTTTGACAAATTTGGTGGAGGGGCGTGCACATTTAGAATGAAAGATCTCTACCGCCACAATCGAATTGTTACCAACCTGCATGCATCTTTTTTAAATCTTTAAATGTGTGTGTAAACGCATGTTTTTACAAATAAAATGATCTTTATCTTTATCTGTTAATGAATTAGTATTTGGTCCGAGAAAAATTAAGATATTTGTAAAATACATTTCTTTTAAATAACAAGATCTTTTAAAAGGTCAGGTGCTATTACAGGAATAAAATAAAGTGAATGTTAATATATATGTTTATATTTTTTAACTTAAAATAGACTTGAGCTACATCGACTTTAAAGTCGTCTTGCAACTAGCTTGTTGAACAACTCGAAGGTATTAAAGTCAACCCAAGTTTATAAATATGTATTATTTGGACTAGCTAGCTTAAGCATGTAAATCATGTAACGGAAAACATACTCGTTCATAGAAATAGCATCGTAAATAATTCGGTTTATCTTTGGAACCTTTGATCAGATTAAATGAATTATATACGAATTATTGAGGATAACTCAAAAACTACTCTCAGATCTTGATCAAATTTAAACAGGCCTACATGAGAAGCACCAGTACATCGAAATCGGTTCACGTAGGAAAAAGTTATGAGGTATAAACACACACATAACAAAAAATAAATAAAGTCGAATTATCTACGTTTTGCGCTATTACGAAGACAGAATCAATACTACATTCTTGAACTGCTCGTTGGCTTAGTTGGGTGGCATTCGCCTTCTAAGCATTGGGATCGATTCCAGGCAGGAACACAAGTTTTCTCTCCAAGGAAAATTTGTGTTTCTGGTTCTGGTTCTAATTGTGTCTGTGATGTGAATGTTTCCGGCAACCACGACACTAGTCATCGAACTTAGTGTGGGGCTGTGAGTGTGAAAGCGTTTATGTTTATGTTTATTCTTACCGCTTGTTACTATTGCATCTTATATCAGACTCTGAGCGATGAGAGATTAGTATTTACTCTTGCCTTGAACATCATATAGCTACAAGGGCGTTCTAGTTACATTGTTCTCGTTGATAATTTTATTGTTAATGACGATAAATAATCGTCAGTAGGTACAATTGGAAGGTTATTATTGGTCACAGCCTCTAATTCTGTTTTTATCAACCATTAATTCTAATATTGCATCAACTATTTACATTCAGGTACAAGTATATTCGTAATATTTATAAGTTTTATGGTATCAAATATCCATACTTAACGAATTTAAGCGTCAGATATTTTTTTAAATTAATTTGGACACTATTACATTTCGATTAGGCTTAAACTAGTTGACGCTTTTACTATAACATTTTTCAGGAGCAAACGCAAAGATTCCCTAAGACCCATTTTTACAACAGCAAAAAATATTTCTCAGGTAGTTTTATTTATATATTAAATGTACACAACCAGGAAGAGACTAATTACCCACAACACAGGATATCCTAGTGTGAGAACTAGAAATCCCCAGTCGTGCATAATTAAAGGCTTATCTACTGCCCTCAAACTATGCCATAACTCATAATTATACGTAATTTTTAATTTTTCTTTATGTACTATGTCATATGCTATATTATATTTGTGAATAAAGATTTATTATGATTATTTAAATTTGTTGCAAAACGCAACTAGATGTTTAGTTGAGGAAAGTTCTGAAACATGCGTCAGCGGTCATAATATTCGTAAAAATTTAGATACTGTCTGCAAACTAAGGGGCGGAGAAGCCCCGAAATCTTGAAATGTTTGTAGACGTATCGAAAAGTTTTGAAACATTTCTTTGATTGCACCTTCAATTTGAATTAGATTTAAATGTTGACAAACGTTTTGAACACTGGTTTGGAAGCACTATACTATAAATATAAACGTGTGTGCTACTTCATAACCTCGACGCATATAACTAATAAAAACACGTTGAGTTGCTCAAACAGGACCAAAACAAATTATTGCTTAAAAGTAAGCTAACTTGTTCACGGAATCCTGTTTTCCTGCAGTTTTAAATGAACGACCGTTGAAGTTCAAGGCGATGTGTAGTATGCCTAATAATATAAGATAATAATAAGTCCAATGTCTTTATTATACAATATAGATTTTTAAATTGCAGTACAGGCTTTTAACAGAGGAATGTTTGCCTCACAACAACCCAATATAGATACGAGACTATACTATGCAGTGCCTTACTCTTTTGAGGATGACGAATAGGAGAACTCTCGTTGAAAGAAGTCAAATGTCCCTAAAAGAATACCTAGATTCTTTTTCTACTGGGCACTGTAGAACCTCCCATGAACTTTCTTTCACAGGGGTGAATGTGTGGAGTAATAGGGTCGCGCTTACTATCTTGCCTTGGCGTAGCTAGGTGAGCATGCCATCTGCCACGCTCAGCAGCTAGGGATTTCCGCTTACAACAGCTGAAATTTGGTGCTGTTGTGGGAGAGAGTGGTAGAACTTGGACTGACTGACTGTGTTGGTTGGGGTGTATTGAACATTTCCTCCAGCTTACAATAGGGGGAGTGTGTCTCCATCACGGACATTAATAAACTACAAATTTTGTCATGACGCACACCATACCGTTGAGTCGGTGTCGGATGTGCTTCAGATGCTGGAGAGCTTGTTCGTTGGTGCGTTTCCCACAGTCGCTCCTAGACACGACCGGACCAATCACGGACATCGGTAAACTAGAAACTTAGACAATTACACTCACCATCCCGTTGAGCCGGTGCAGGATTTGTTTCAGATGCTGGAGAGCTTGTTCGTTGGTGCGTTCCCCACAGTCGCTCCTAGACACGACCGGACCAATCACGGACATCGGTAAACTAGAAACTTAGACAATTACACTCACCATCCCGTTGAGCCGGTGCCGGATTTGTTTCAGATGCTGGAGAGCTCGTTCGTTGGTGCGTTCCCCACAGTCGCTCCTAGACACGACCGGACCAATCACGGACATCGGTAAACTAGAAACTTAGACAATTACACTCACCATCCCGTTGAGTCGGTGCCGGATGTGTTTCAGATGCTGGAGAGCTTGTTCGTTGGTTCTCTCGCCACTGTCGACGGCGCGAGCTCGGCCCCACGACACGAGCGGATCGTACACGAACGGACCTATCACGGACATCAGAGCTGCGGTCTGACCGCGTAGAGCGCGCATTACAGCCTCGCAGCTTTTTCTGAGGACAAGTGAGCTTTTCCCAATTTCTTATTTTCAGTATCCTTGCCCTCGTAATTAGCTAATCGAAAGTATGCCTATTACGGCAATCATTCGCCTATAGACTGCTTCAAGGGGTTTATGCGTGCAAAAATTTGTTAGATGAGATTATTATTTATATATTTAATAATATCAGATAAATAATAGCGTCGCCGTGTCGCGTCACGTCGTTGTGACAAAGAATTTTTTTTGCGAATTTTGGCTGTTAAATTTAAATTACTGTACTAATAAGATTCATTTTAGCACACCTGGATATATATTATAAATAAAAATTAATCTATATTTCCCTTGGTCATCGCATCGCGCGTGCACGGATGGAACAATTTCGCCAATTCTTTTTTTGTTGTGTTAATTATTTTTAGGAGAAGGTTCTTAAACACCCGTTATAAAACTTTATCCCGGAATTCCCGCGGGTCCGGGACTTACGCGGGTATAACCGCGGGGCGCAGCTAGTATATAATAAATGGCAAAGTTCCACACATCTAAATAACAGTTAACATATTTTTTTTAAGCGAGTCTACTAAAAAGTCATACACAAGATCAACAAGTTACCTAAACATGCCATCATGCTTCAGCGGCCCCATAGCTGCCTCCATATTATGAGTGAGGCGGAACGGCACCCTCTCTGGCCATTCAAAAGCTTCGCCCTTGTTGAAGAGGCAGTTGAAATCCACGTGGACTGTGTCTCCGTTTGTAGAGTCGAAGGATATGTTCTCGCCGTGACGGTCACCTAAGCCTAGGAAAAATGTTGGTGCGATCATAGAGAGTCCTCTTCAATGAACAAATAGATCAATAATAAATAAGAGAATTAATAAGGGATAAGAGTAAGTTAAAGTGAGATTAGTTTGCAAGGATTTCTTGCGGGTTTCTCCGTAATTTGCGATTGTATGCTATCTTGGCACGTTGAATTGATTGTCACCATTTCGGCGTTGCTGATAAGATTCAATTTCAATTGTAATGGGTACAACATAAAGCCGACAACGTGTTTTAACTTCTTGCATCCGAAATATCAATATAGGTTATTTTAACTATGAAACGCTAAGTAATTTGTTTAACAATGGAAGATATTGACATATCACTGTGCATTTGAACCTTAACACTTTGACTCCAGGGTCGTGACGCTCAGAATTCCCTAGTACGCAGATCACGGCCCCAGCCGTGATAGTAGATCCATGAATTTATTAAGCGGACAGGCAAATATGAAGAGATATAAAAACCGACCGAAGTGCGAATAGGACTCGCACACGAAGAGTTCCTATCAATATAGATTATTTTAACTATGAAACGCTAAGTAATTTGTTTAACAAAGGAAGATATTGACATATCACTGTGCATTTGAACCTTAACACTTTGACTGCAGGGTCGTGACGCTCTGAATTTCCTAGTACGCAGATAACGACCCCAGCCGTGATAGTATATCCTTGAATTTATAAAGCAGACAGGCAAATATGAAGAGAAACAAAAACCGACCGAAGTGCGAGTCGGACTCGAGCACGAAGGGTTCCGTACCATTATCTAAAAAAACGGCAATTTGTTGTATGGGAGCCCCCTTAAATATTTATTTTATTCTGTTTTTAGTTTGTTTATTTGTTTGTTGTTACAGCGGCGTTTTATAGAAATGCATCATCAATGAAAATTTCAACTGTCTAACTATCTCGGTTCATTAAATACAGCCTGGTGACAGACGGACAGGCAGACGTACGGACAGCGGAGTCTTAGTAATGGGGTCCCGTTTTACCCTTTGGGTACGGAACACTAAAAACGGTCGTTTTAATGTACAGAATTTAATGTCCCACTATCAATTATACGGTCTAGGAACCCAGTAAGACTTTGCATTTCTTTTTAAAAAGACTCATTGCCGATAGTCTTTACGTTCAGTTTTTGAGTTACATTTCGTAGAGTGCACGCAAGAATTGCCCGAGTTTCACCTTGCCCTTTTTACCAACTTACTACAAGACAAACAAGCAAACGTCATCCATTATTGGTTGACATTTAAACTGCCTGTTGGCTTAGTTGGATGAGCGTTCGCCTTCTAAGCACGGATATCGGGTTCGATTCCCGGCGGGTACACAAGTTTTCTCCCCAAAGAAAATTTGTATATCTGGTTCTGGGTGTGTTAATGTGTGTGATGTCCATGTTGCCGGCACCCACGACACAAGTCATCGAACTTAGTGTGGGGCTGTGAGTGTGAAAGCGTTTATGTTAAAGTTATATATCCAGTTCTAAGCATTTGATTTCTACGTTCATCATCCGTGCACACATAGCCTGCATCTTTGTTCTCAGAATAGATACCATTCTGGGTTCATAAGGGTGAATAGGTTACTTTTAGGAAAGCATGCCAACTAACTACATCTTCAACCGAATCACCTTCCATCATGTGAGACATTGCTCAAATGCTTGCTTATACAGCATAAAAAACGTATATCTTCTATTATAACAAATCAAAAGACATCGTAGCGAATCGTTTTGTTGAATAACAATAGAGATTGTGAACACTTTTCAGAATGATGTATGACATATTGTTTTCAGTGCAAACTGATATGCATAAGAATGCTTCTTTCAAGACTAGAACAAAAGTTCAATGAACCGTACAGTCGAAAGAAACAATGCTCTATATTTCTAATACAATAATAACCGTTCTCATTTTCTTAGTAAACATGCGTATGAATATTTTTAAATCACGTGTTACGAGAACAATCCAAATACAAGAAAGAAAATACTGTGTGATTGGTGATAGTGTAATTATTTTCTTATGTTTGATAGGCAAGCATTAGACCACAATCTCACCTAATGGAAAGCGATGATGGGCCCGAAGATGTGGCGTGTTTGCCTAGAAGATACTTATTCTCTCTTGACTTAAAGACTCTCAGATTATACCGTTCGGGGAACAAAGACGATGGCAATATCTACCAGTTTCTTGCCAGGTTCTTCTCGAGATGGCTGTAATTTTACAAATCTGGCAGTAGAATCATTAACTTTCATGAGTGCCTCTTTGGAGCCCATGTGAATAAACGATTTCGATTTTGAATGATATCCACTCCTTCGCAGTACGGATAATAAACGTAGTGTGTAAACACCTAGCTTAGCTAATTAGACCAACAACGTAACATAAGTACCTAGACACCTAAGCCACTCATCATGTAGCCTCCACGTAACAAACATCTATCCATCAATATATCTCTTCGTCAATGCCTACCAGCAATACTACCTAACCTTGGATACCAACCCCCAATATAGGATGAAGTCCCTTGGGATCATCCTATATCACAAAATTTGAATAAAATAAGTTTTTGAAGTGAAAACTTCTTTAGCGGCGTTGTGGACTTTTTTTGGGATGGGTAAAAAATGTTAAACTCGTGTCAGGACACGTGACCTGATCGAAAATTCGTAAGACGGAGGGAGAGTAGATATTCCCCTCTCTTTCTACCGCGCGGCGAAAATGTTAAGCCTGCTCCTGCTGCTTACAACGTTAATGTTCAAGTTTTCACTTCTGCCGGCACTCCAGGAGGGCAACCCGTTGTTTTTTTTTATGCAGCTGAAAGAACCGAGCAAGCAGCCTAATTCAATTCAATTCAATTCAATTTATTCATTAACAATTATTACATCGTGTCTGAATTATAAAAATAAATTTCATTAGCAAACATTTATAAATAACTACAGTACAAACATAATTTAAAAACAACTACAGTACAAACATAATTTAAAAACAACTTTGTAACCAATTATGCATTACATCATGATACATTTATAATAGGTACATACAATGTCAATTCTTAAAATAATGTCAATAGCCTAAGCGTGAATCTTGGCCATAACAGATCAGTGCCTTAATTATTCTGAATTATGAACTTTGAACAGAATCCCACCGCCATCCAATGGTCTTACCAACTCGTGGTTATTAACCTTCAAGCGGGCGCGCGTAGTCGAATCGACCGCGCTCAGTACATTTTCGTTTATATTATTATTACTACCCATCATATTTATTTCTCATTTCTAGTAGCCTGTCGCTATATCTTTGGGAGTAAAATAAAGAATAAACCGTCGCTCGGGGCGCTCCCCCCACTCCACAGATCGCAATTGTTTTAGTTCCGGTGCAGTCGTCGAAAAGACTACACGCGCCTGTCGTCGAAAAGGTACGCGCGACGCTAGACGCGGCATACCCTCGTTCTAGTTATAGTAGTTCTTCGGTCATCATTCAATATTATCAAATTAAGCTTGGATTTTTTAATATAAAATGAGTCGTGGACGGTTACCACAAAGTGCAATACTCGAGGAATTACTAAGAGAAGACTAAGAGAGTGAATCAGAGCTCAGCGATCAAGGCTCTGAAACTTCCGACCACATCGTTGCAACTAATTTTTATTCTTATTTTGTAATTTTAAATATTAGACTAGGTATATAAACTTGTCTGAGATATGTTAAAGGGTTTTGTTTCCTAATTTTGGTTTTGATTCAAAGAATATTTGCGTTATGTTAATTAATTTAATAATTGTTTCTTTTTCATAATTTTTATTACTTTTTTTGACAAATCAGACTTTAAAGACAATTATAATATATCTGAGTACAAATAAATAAATAAATATTGAATAATTAGTGCTTTATTTCTCTTATTCATCCCATAGGTCTTTTCGGTTACGCGCGCCCGCTTCCGTTACAAAAGACCGCGCGCCCGCTTGAAGGTTAATACCGAAACGCGGAAGACACACAAGGTAGTCTTCCTACAAATATTTTGTACCCCACCTACAATCCAGCCGCACTCCCCTTGTTGGGCTTTAAACTTTGAACAGTAACTTGTACTTTGAAATCCTATGTTAAACTAGCTGCATCTCGCGGTTTTACCGCGGGATTTCCGGAACAAAAGTAGCCTTTGTGTTAATCCAGGGTGTCAGCTACCTGCATATCAAATTTCAACAAATTTGGTCCTGCCGTATGAGCCTAAAGAAGTAACAAACACACTCACAATCTTTAGCCTTTATATTAGTGTGATACATTTGTGCTCTGTAATTTCAATGAAGACATTGGTATTTTCTAGAATCGAAAACCAAAATACAATAAGACTCGTAAATGAATATTTTAAAAGACATTTGAATGGCTCGCTTATGAATAATTGCTTTTATACGAAGATAATACTTCTAAAAGAATGTATAAACTCTTGTAAATGACGACGAATAAATAATGTTTAATGTTTTTACGTCTGCATGCAGGCTGAACGCATTGTACTGTATAGTTGACCATTATCACATTCGATTAACTTTTGATTTCATTTAATAATAAACCAACGCTTTCACACTCAAAGCCTCACACTAAGTCCTATGACTTGTGTCGTGAGTGCCGGAAACATCCACATCACACACAATCACAACCAGAACCAGAAACACATTTCTCTTGGGGAGAAACCTTGTGTTCCCGCCGGGAATCGAACTCGATACGCCTGCTTAGAAGGCGAACGCACACCCAACTAAATAACTAACCAACAAGTAACTAACCAATTCATAATAATGTTTGTTTACTTGGCAGTAGAATTACTGGCAAAGGTTTAGTACCTTTCCCAGGCGGTATCTGATAAATAGTTAGGACCATTACAAAATAAAATCCAGTTGAAGATTTTTTAATTTTGAGGCATATACTTAGGTGTATTTAAAAGAAACCGCTTATATATATAGCAGTATATAATTATATAAAGTCTACTTACCGAGAATGTATCCGACCATTGACATAACGGCGGTTGTTCTAATGTATGCTGATCTCGCTTGATACCTGAATACGAAAAAATCCTTCTAATATTATAAATCCGAAAGTTTGAGTATAAGTATGTTAGTTCCCTCTTCACGCTTTAACGGCTGAACTGATTTGAATGAAATTTGAGTTACGATGACGTCCAACGTTTTTCAATGAGTCCCAAACTAGGCCGGAGCCTGAGTCTTGGGGTTCAGAGTACGTATTACAGAACAGAGATTTATAGTGGTGTACCACTGTCTAATTACGTGTAATGTAAGAAAAATTCTATGACAAGTGACATAACATTTCAGTAGTTATTTTAGGTGTGTGTGTGTGTGTGTGTGTGTGCGTGTGTGTTTATTGTTTTTATATTTTTTGTAATCAATGGTTAAATAATAATAATATATTAATTGTAATTGACATACCTGTTATAACGTACTTTGTTATAAGGTGAATAAATGATGATTATGATTATGTGCGTGTGTGTGTGTGTGTGTGTTTATGTATGTGTTTGTGTGTGTTTATGTATGTGTTTGTGTGTGTAGGTTTGCGAGTTGTGTGTGTGTATGTTTGCGAGTTGCGTGTGTGTATGTTTGTCATTTGTGTGTTCGTGAGTTGTGTATGATTGTGTCAAATAAAGTTCTGAGTTTCTTTAAATAAAAGCTTGTAAAAAAAACACATACCATCCATAAGGGTCGGAGAATACTCTCCGAAACCATTCTTGGAAGAGCGCGGGGTGTTTGGGAAGTAGTTGTTCCTCGTATATGCGTCTCTTCTTTTCAACTGGATCTGAATTGGCGCACATCATTTCTTTCAACTCGCGGTTGCTCGTATGGATTCCTGATTAAAATGAATTTATTACCAAAGACGCTGCAAACTGTTAGAAACAACATGAAAAAAAAAATGTAATATATACGCGATTTTGATTCAATGAATAACAATAGCGAAAACCTAACCGTCAAAGATCATTAAAAATTGTGAACGAAAAATTGTTTGAAAATAGTAATCCTCACCTTTCTGCTTATAAATATGCATCAGAATCGGTCGCAACCCCACCAAGTTAGGCACCCACTCGATAAGTCCACATTCTTCATTCAACGGCAGTACACTATAAGTTCTTATGTAGAGTCTACGTTTGCGGGTTTCGGGGGCGTCTTGGAGGAACCTGTTTACTACTCCGTTGAATTCCATCAGCCGGTAGTCTTTGCGGAGGTCATCGCGGGGTTTCAGCATTATGATGTAGGATTTGCCATCAGAACCTTAGTATTAAATGAAGTATTTATTAGAGTTATGCTGCGAAAGTGAAAAGATTTTATTTTAAAAGGTTAATTTTGTATTATTTTCCAAAACTTGCGATTCTTCGAGTGTTAACGAGTAAGTAAGGTGGATAATTAACAGTTAATAGTTCATAAACGTGCATGACTTGAAAAATTTAATTTTAGTTTTTACTTAAACGCCAATAGAAATTCTAAACTGGACCTTGATTCTCACTTGACTTTGACTTGATTTAGCGAAGCCAAAACTAAAAAAGAAAAAGTTAAGCCCAGACAGTACATATTCGCTTCCCCGCGTTTCATAAAAAAATAGATAACGATACTTCGTCCTACATCTACGTATTATACGGTCCACTTTCTATGAGATAGTCACATAACTACCCACTTTTAACCGACTTCAAAAAAGGAGGTTCTCAAATTGACTGTATTTTTTGTACGTTTTTTGTGTTACGCGATATCTCCGCCTCTATGAATCGATTTTGATGTTTTTTTTTGTTGATGAGCGATGAAGTTCGTTTTTTTAAGTTTTGCTTGCGTTTCAATTATCAATAACATCATTTGTTTAAATTAATCATATTTTGTGAACTAACCTCTAAGCGTAACCTTCCTAGGTTTCTGCAACGACGGCAATATTTGAATTTTCTCTTCAATGCCCGCTATGTACACAACTGGATCAGTAGGTATGTAGAAGTCTATTCTCTCTTGCCTTGCTGCTTTTGAAGGAAGAACAATCTTGCAGAACTCTTGGAAGGGCATCATTATATGGCTGAAGTTGTCGCTGGTTAGAAGACGGGGCAAAGTCCGAACTAGGTTGGATACTGTTGTGGTCTGTAATGGTATGACAACAGAGTATATTTTGGTATCTAAGTAACGAAAACTATGCAACTTGTATTTATTTATTTAAGAAACACCAACAGTATATGTACATGTTACACATTACAATTCATATAACATTTTGTATTAAAGTAATAACATCTGTACCTTGGAGTTATATTCGTATAGCCAGACCTGTGTACAATAAATGGATGCTACAAAAATCAGCTCTTAACCATTAGTTACATATAACTTAGTCAAGAACATCTTATTTAAAAAAAATCGTATGTACAGGCAAACGTTTGACCAGTATCTTACCATATGGTAAGCGACGATGTGGTCGATGATAGAACAAGTTTGCCTAGAAGATACCTAATCACTCGCGACTTGATGAATTCCATATTGTTCTTATCAGGAAATACCGACTCAGGCAGGGAGTTCCATTCCTTTGCGGTTCGCACAATAAATGTAGAAGCAAAACGCTTTGTTCGAATTTGAGAAATATCTACCATATATGTTTAGCAGTTTGTCTGATTGTTCGATGATAGACTGGTATAATGTACACTTAACACTCAATCATATGACAAATTAGGAAGACACTACCTAACGTTTTCACAAACATATAATAAATCGTTAATTTCTTTTTCTGATCTGACTTTTGTTACAGAACCAAACCTTTATGTTGTAACAAGTTGTATACTAAAAAAAATATATCAAGTGAGCCCAGCACTGCTTGAAATTATTCAGCAAGTTCAGTCATGGTTCCCTTAATAAAAAACTGCTACAAATGTTCAAGCGCTTGATTTTTATTTTATGCATTATAGACAAACTTGACCACTATCTCACCTGATGGAAAGTAATGATGCGGTCGATGATATGACATGTTTATTTAAATGCCGATTTTTTTTATATATTTTTTTTTTTTCACTAATATAAGTCGCGATAGCGTGATTCTTATTTATATTACAATCTAACCAATAAGTAACTTATATTTAAGGTATTCTTCTAAATTAAAAATATCCAAGAATGTATCCATTAACGCTTCTCTACTACGTATTTATTAAGGCGAATACACTTTGTTCACGAGTTCTTTATGAGCAACACTTAAAAACAACATAACACTAATACGGTTATGTTCTTTCCGATGGAATAAAACTAAACTTTAAACTTACCGCACCAGTCCCCGCAATAGGCTTATTACAGAGCTCGATAAGCTTTTCAGCGAGCTCCGTAAAATCATTCAGCAGCTTCAGCATTCTTGGTTCTTTCAGACGCTGATCGGCTAGCACGTCGTTGCAGCGCTTGATTCGCTGAGGGTAGCTGGACTTGATTACCGACATCATCATCCAAAGAGTGTGTTGAGGGTATGCAAGGATTAGCTTCACGATTATGGCTTTTAGCTGGAGGTATACCTGTAAAATACGAGTAGAATTTAGTTGAGTGCTTTCCAACAAGGAAACTTTATCTAAGGACTACTCGGATAGCCTGGAAGGCGCATTAGAGCAGGCTATATTACAAGCTTTTACTTAGTTAACATCGGTTTTTAGAACGAAGTTATGAGGTAACAAAACAAAACACATTAAAAAATATACATTCGACTTGAGTACCTCCTCCTTTTTTGTGAAGTCGGTAAAAAATATTACCTCTTTCACTGGATGACAGATTCTTGAGACGATCTGCGAGAAAGCAGTGAGGTAGAGATACAGCGGCAGCCGCTCGGAGTACGTCTTTATGATTTCTGTCATCTGCGCGAGCACAGAGTGTGCGCTCTTGTCCTGCGATGTCACTTCTACATCGAGCCTGGGGATTGGTTGATATTTTATTTTTAATTTTATTAAACGCTTCCGCACTCACAACCCCACATTAAGTTGTAACTTGTGTTGTGGGTGCCGGAAACATTCACATCAAACACACAATCGCAACCAGAACTAGAAACACAAATTTTCCTTGGGGAGAAAACTTGTGTTCCCGCCAGGTATCGAACCTGATACCCCTGCTTTGAAGGCGAACGCTCACCCAACTGAGCCAACAGGCAGTTCAAATTTAAAATGTACTTGATTAAAACATATAGAAAGGGAATTTACGGGAATTAATCGTAATAAATCTGTTTTATATACCTTTACCAGATTCTAGCGCTTATATTTCGTAGTGTGAAGCGAACTTGGTTAGCTCAGTGGTTACGGAGGCAGGGCATGATCTATGGCCGCGGGTTCAAGCTCCGCTCTAAGCAATATTGTTCTTTCTAAATATAGATAGATAGATGAACTCTTCATTGTACACCAGTCACCAATTCAAAAATAAAATAACAGTAAATAACAATACAATTAAAAATAACTTAGGCTAGTACAGTGGGCGGTCTTATCGCTTAAAGCGATTTCTTCCAGACTACTTTTAGATGGGGAGGAGAAAGATAGCAAAATTATTACTAATGTAACTTTACCTAGTATAGCTATGGAAATAAAAATGAAGCTTTCACCGTTAATGCCGTATAATTCTCCGAGTTCCTTTTTAATATCGGCATGGAATACCCATTAAGCATATGTGTACATGATAATATAAATTCTATTGTTTTTAACATAAGACTGGGAGGATTCGACTAGGGTATGATCACTATTTCGTGATGAAGCGATCGAAGGGTGATCATTATAATACAACTGGTATTAGATACATGTATGTATGATTGAGACGTTGAGACCGTGGGAATCGGTGGAACCATATACTTCACAAAAAGGATTAGCATTGCCATCCAACGTGGCAATGCTACCAGCATTTTGGGAACGCTACCAGCAGTACAATTTTGGAATAATTTCAATTTATAAAAATTTTTCAGCTTTAGTTCATAGTTTCTAAATTTACTCTTTACATAAAAATAAACTACTTAATAAACGTGAACGTGAAATGCCTGTTGGCTTAGTTAGGTGGCGTTCGCCTTCTAAACATCGGGTTCGATTCCCAGCGGGAACACAAGTTTTCCCCAGATAGAAAATTTGTGTTTCTTTTTTTGGTTGTGATTGTGTGTGTGATATGAATGTTTCCGGCACCCACGGCACAAGTCATCGAACTTAGTGTGGGTCTGTGAATGTGAAAGCGTTAATGTTTAGTAAAAATTTTACGGAGAGGCTCGAAGGTTATATACCTACAAAACAATGATAATTATGAATTCTGCATGGTAAGGCATATTCTCCTGAACATAATTCGCAAAAAAATATGTATCAGACAAATAGATAAGAATTTACCATGTGTTGAAACCTGTTTTAATGTATTATTCTTACCAAATAGACAACATCCTCGGCATGCTCTGATACAGATACTTGTGTCCGTATTGTAGAGCCCTTCCATAGCTGTTCAGTGCGTACAGTCTTCGCGACCACATCGTCGAACTATCGCTACTGCTTACTTTCTCGTAGTACGCTCCGAGACATACCTGAGGAAAAGTATAATAAACAACTGCCTGTTGGCTTAGTTCGGTACGCGTTCGCGTTCTAAGCAGAGGTTTCGGGTTCGATTCCCGGCTGGCACGCCAGTTTTCTCCCCAAGGGAAATTTGTGTTTCTGATTATGATTGTGTATGTGATGTGAATGTTTCCGGCACCCATGACACAACATATTGAACTTACGGTGTGAGGCTGTGAGTGTAAAAGCGTTAACGTTTACAAAATATGATTTTATGCCCGAGGGTGCTGATAAGTTAGACCTAGTATAACTGGCCCTCAAGGATAACTGCCGTAACATAATTTTTAGTGATTTTGGCGACAAATTTATCTACTTCAGGGTGTCGAAATATAACTATATTTCGGTACAATATATCAAGCTAGCAAGAACGAGAAAATGCTCTATCCCCATGGAATTCTTCACGATGTTACCTCCACCGAAAGCTTAATTCCGTCGTAGGATTAAAATACTCCTTTATACCTAAGACCTCCTGATTAAGAGACGGGATGGACGATGATGGCGCCATCACCGGTTTAAATTTAAACCTAATACTCTATTGGCACGGACTTGAAAGAAATACGGACGTAACCTGATCGTATCATGGGTGAAGCACGCAAATACGTGTGTGCGTGCATCTGGCTACAAACTGTCACAGACAACTATATAGTTATAATATGTAATGGCGCCAATTCTAGGAAACTTCGTGTATTTGTGTACTTCGCGATATGACAAGCGAAATTTGAAGGACCTAGTGTGCTTCACCCGTTTTTTATGAGGCATTAGGTCTTAATTTTAGTATATTTGAAAATATACTTACTAAACTTTTCTCCCATTGCCTGAAAACTTCCACAGACTCTTTATAGTATCCAATATTGACATCCACATCAACGTTAGTGGTTTCATCGTTGTATTTCGCTATTAGCAATTTAGCCTTTGCGCATATTTTTCTGAAATTTAAAATAGTATGACATGTTCATAGAATTTAGACCTTTTAATCGCCCGTTGGCTTAGTTGGGTGAGCGTTTGCCTTCTTAGGAGGCGTATCGGGTTCGATTCCCGGCAGGAACGCAAGTTTTCTCCCCAAGGAAAATTTGTGTGTCTGGTTCTGGTAGTGATTGTGTAATGTGATGTGAGTGTTTCCGGCACCCACGACACAAGTCACCGAACTTAGTGTGGGCTGTGAGTGTGGATGCGTTTATTTATTTTATAGAATATTATATTCAGTCTTATCACTTATGTGAAATGTCAAACGTCAGAAGACAAAATATAATATTTAAACAATATAAGTTCATCTTCACTTTATATCTTAATCTTTTAAAAGTTAAAATATAAATAAGCCTGTGCTTATTGTTGTTGGGAGTAGACTTATTAAACTACACGCTGACATGTGCGTTTGAACTATCTCACCGGCTGAGGATGGTAAGCACGCTAGGTGTGGAAAGTGAAATATCAAGGCCATCTCCGAAGGAATGGAACTCATTGCCCTCGTCTTTGTTTCCCGAACGGTATAACTGGAAGTTTTTAAGTCAAGAGTGAATAGGTACCTTCTAGGCAAGCATGCTACATCTTCGGCCGCATCATCACTTTCCATCAGGTGAGATTGTGGTCAAATTCTTGTCTATCGGGCATAAAAAAAAATCTGGCGAAACCCTATTTAGCGCTTGGCCACAGATTTTTTTACTTAGTTTTGGTAAACTTTTTTATTAATTGATCGAGTGCGACGATGCGGCCGAAGATGTAGCATGCCTGCCTAAAAAACCTATTATTATACTCTGATGTAAATGTACTATCGCAATAACAAACATCCAATTATATAGTTATAATAACATACAATATTGTATTGTATGAAATAAAGAAATTACATTTATTTATGACACACACAACATTACACTAAAAAAACAAGCAGAAAAATAAATAAAAAACACGAAAATATAAATATATATAAACAAAGAAAAATAGAACAAGAAAAAGAAGTGTGATGTTGTGAGTGTCATGAGTAAAGATCACGAATGAGTATACAGTCACTAATTTTCAAGTATTGTATGTTATAACATAATATACGAGAGTACCTTGTAGTACTACAGTAGATGTGGACAAGTTAAGTGGTCGGATTCGATACCGCGACCGCCCGATTGTCATCAATTCATTGATCTATCAATACACTTTCATTGCTACACTCACCTTTGTTCATTGTTAAGGTCGTCCAAAGCAGGATATGCGTCTTCGAGGCCGCGTCGCAAAGTCGTGAAGGCTTGTTCGTGTTGCCCCCTCGCCCAGTACATTTTAGATTTCTCTATGAATAATTCTTCTGGGTGATATTCTTCGGCGTTGAGAATGTACATGTAGGACTGTAATGTAACAATGCTAGCTGTACACCGAGTCTTTGCCCGTGTTAACCAGAGTAAAAAGTAGCCTACAGGTCGACAAACCAAACATGGTGTGCGAAAAAGATAGGATCTGTGATGACCGGGTAAACTTCGTACCACGCTAACTATTAAAAGAATTGACAAAATACGTGGTAATTCAGGGAAATATAACAAATTTCGATGGGGATTTCCTTATTTTCTTTTTTCCTAAGCCAACCCTGAACTGATTCAATGTTGTCTAACGACTTGAAACACGTAAAAATTTTGACTTAATTTGATGACGACTATTTCTTTTTTTCTTTGTTGATAACATTTCAAATCATTATGTGTACTCTCTATAGTTTAAACTTTCAAACCTTTCAAACTCACAAAAAAAAATCAAATAGGTAGGACCATCGTCGAAATTTCGGTACGGCAATTGATTTTTATATTTAAAGAGTTATCATTATCTCATCTGATGGCATATGATGATGTGGTTAAGCATGATAGACACGCTAGGCTATAATGAAGTCCCAAGGATAACTGCCAGAATATATATTTAAGTGGTTAAGCCATGTATAGAGCCATTTCTGTATAGGGTAGTAAGCCAAGTTGTGAACCTGCCATCTATCGGTCGAAAAAATACGTTTTTAGTAGATCAATTGCCGAGAATCAGACCGAGGACCCGAGGCGTAGAAAGCAGACTTGAAAACTCCGTCAAAACTAAATGACAATACAATTTTATTATGTTACACTTACTTGTTGGAATATCCCAGCTTTTCTAGCTTGTTTCGCACTTTGAAGCCACAGATCGCCGATACAAGATTTCAAACTGTTCGCTGTTGTCGGATGTGTTGGTTCTAGCAGTTCCTAATAGACATTATAATAGAATGTTGAGGAACCCATATAGCCTTGTACAATAGTTTTCGGGTTTAGCCGAGAACACACATCGAACAAGCGTGCTCCGCGGCAACGGCGGACGATGTACTAAATCTGTTTGAATCAACTTTTTTGTGAAGCACCATATATTTACGAATCTGGCTTTTCTTTATGCTTGACAGGTAAGCATTTGCCATTTTCTCATGTGATGGAAAGTGATGATTCGGACAAAGGAGTAGCATGCTTGCCTAGAAGATGCCTATTAATTCTTGGCTTGAAGACTCGCAGATTAGAATCATTGACTTTCATGAGTGCCTAACTGACAAGTTTTACAATGTTTTTGATACTTCCATACAACATATTTTACTATTTTCACTTTCCCGCATCTTTATACCTGTATGAATAGGTTTGGTTGCAGACAAGATACTTATTCACTCTTGACTTGAAGATACCCAGTAACAAGGAAACGAGCTTCATATACGGCTGCATCATTGGGTGAAACAGTGATAAAATAAGCAAGCACCTATCACCTATTATGTATTAGAGATTAAGAATGTTTTTTTTTTAATGAATGAAAAAAAAAACGCCGTAAACGATTTTGATTTTGATTGATTTGATTTTTGATTTATATCTTGCATGAAAATAAATCAATTTATTACCTGTGTTTGTTGCAATAAGATTCTCCTCTGCCTGAGCAAAGGTTCGACAGTCCTTACGTCCGACTGTACCACGGAAAGACGGCGACGCCATTCGTCCAACAACTGGTTTATTATATCTGCGACACGCTTGTCGCCATCACTCAGGATCTGGAGACTGCAATGCAATTTCCTTTGGTTTTTACAGCAGTATATTGAGTCATATATTGCGCCCGATGGTAAGCTTACATAAACATGCAGTGATATGTATATGTATATGTGTATATATATATATATATATATATATATATATATAATATAGTGAAAAACTGGTGCGCCACCTACTAATATTATAAATCCGAAACTTTGTGGGTAAGTGTGTAAGTATGTTTGTTCCCTCTTTACCCTTTATCGGCTGAACGGATTTGAATGAAATTTGGAATGTATATAGCCTATACTTAGGATTAACACATAGGCTACTTTTTAACTTGATAATAGCGGGCGAAGCCGCAGGGCACGGTTAGTAAATTATAATTTATTCGTAGTGCGCCAGACAGGACGGTCAGAAATGTAATAATTTCTGATCTTAAAGCCTACCGTCTCAAAACTTCTTCAGCATGCCCAGCTTCACTGACAATATGCAATCCTAATACACTTTGGTAACCACTGCGCAGCGCGCTCTCGCCTTTACTTTCCCCGTCCATTTGAGCCAGCAATCTGCTCGTCGCATCATTACATGCAGTTACAAACACTTCTTGGTCTTGACTGCGGTATGATAGGAGGATACGGCCCATAAGCAGGCCCCAGTTTTCTTTTGATTGTGCCTGAAATGTATGAAACAAGTGCCTAAAAACGTAGGTCACTATAAAGATACGGTTGTACATTCATATGATGGGTTTATCTTGTAATACAGGTCGTAGAACCGAGTTAACCTTATTGCCTAAAAACATGAAGCAGTTCAATGATATGATGATATAGAGTTATCACGACGTAAGATAAATTTTAATTTGGCGAAATAGGAAAAGGAACTTAGAAACTGCAATGGAACAGTTAGGTATGTCAGTAGCTCAAAACCTGATGCAAATTTCAGTCAAAAAATGCACGCCCACCAAATTTATTAAGGATCGCGTCAAATGTATGAAAATGCTTGTGGAGGGGCGTGCATTATAAGGCGAAGGCCAGACAGAAGAGAAGTAAAACTAGGACGCGACGCATACAGGGCAGAGGCGGAGAATGGACTTTTCAAATTATACAGAAGAGACAAGACGCGGGCACTGACCAACCAGCTGTCGATACCCTTATGTTTGTGATGTGTCCTGGCCCCGTCTGCGCCTCGTCGCTTCTGTGTGTTTTGCGATAGGACGAAGATGACGAAGCGTGCCGTCATCCTCTCTATAGGTTTTGCAATGCGAGACTTCCCTACATTTTCTATGAAACTGAATTCGTCACCCCAACTACGCCTTATGTCCTTTCTGTCCGACCTGCGCCTTAGACGGAAACATCTCTACAATGAAACTCACCACCGGTTTTTTAACTATCTCTTCCAACTCCTGCCACCTGCCGAGTCGCCACAGAGGCTCTGCCGTCATTTCCAACATATCGTCGGATTCATGTTCGCTGAGCAAGCGATACGCAGTGAACGGCTGGTCTAAACCCAGGTAGCAGTCTATCATGCCCTGGAAAAAAGTCACAAATAATGGTAAGAACAGAGGTTACGAAACCAGTTGAAGGCGCGTGACACTGATTTTCCTACATAAAACAACTTACTAATCCAGACCGCGAGTCCAAGAATTATTTAAGTTTGTCCGTTACGAAATCTAGCTACCACTACATTTTAGAATCAAGTAATAGAGATGAAGTGGAAGATACGAGAATGCATATTAAACTCTCACAAAAAACAGAAAAGAGAGAGTACTATCGACATAAGCATAATTATAATAGTTAAGAAAAAAATGTATTATAATTAGAGTAGACTAGAGAAACTTTCTACGAATACATCTGCAGATATGAAGCTCATGTTGAACGTTTTAAGTACCACCATCGATTCGACCGGCACATCCCTAGTGATGGCGCAACCCTAGGATGACGCGAGGGCGTTTGACAGTTCGAAAACTGAATGAAGCGAAAATCAAAAGTACACAGGGGGTCTAAGAATAGCTAGAATAGCTGCTGGATGCTACTGGACTTGCCTGCAAGCTATGCCTATCCAACTGGCTCTCTTGAGCGAGCCTTTCATAGCATAGGGCTGCGTCTTGCAATCTTCCGGTCACCACTTGAGCCAGTATTAACTCTTTCAGTGAAGGCTCAGATCTTTTCATTGACAAAATACCTGAAAATATTACAATGCAATTAACACAGTGAAAGCGTATTGACAAGAAAGTCGGTTATGAAACAAAAGCAAAAATTTGACAAATATTTCAACTGTTAGTTTATGATGATTGAGTTGAGGAAAAATAACTTACAAAATTTTTCTACATACCAGCAACAGCATCCGGTTCGTCCAAAAGTGCGTATATCTCGGCTAAAAATGGAAGTTGGTCCTCAATTTTTTCCTAAAATAACCAAGGAATTTAATATGTTTCAACGATCAAATATGAAATTAGGAATTCGGTTGATATTTCAATTCTTGGCCTTGGGATGTCGGCTACATCGAAAATTATAATGGAATCCTTTACCTACACTACATATTATAAATTAAGAAACAAGAATTTAAAAGAAAAATATTACTTATAAACGCTTAAACGCATTCACGCTCACAGCCCCACACTAAGTTCAAAGACTTGTATCGTGGGTGTCGAAAACGTGCACATCACACGCACACAATCAAATTACTCCTTGAACCAGAAACACAAATTTACAGTGCGGAGAAATCTTGTGTTTTGATCGGGAATCGAATCCGATACCTGTTGCTTAGAACGCAAACGCGTTACCCACGACGCCAGCAGACATTGCACCCATGTCCTATGTCCTCTGCAAGCCGCAGACGACCACTAGAAATATTATAAATACGAAAGTATACGTGCAAATTTGTTCTTCATTCACGCAGCGAAGCTATCGACGTGAATTGCATATACATATAGATCGTTTATACGCCGGAGAGTGTTTACAAGGCTACTTTTTCATCATCATCACAATCATCATGTTATACAGGGTTTTTATGTAAAATACCAGAAACCTCTCAGACCCTGATTCTTGTTCTAACACTTGCCTCATTTAGTTCTACGACTTTCTTCTAAATGTAATATTTTCTGTTATAATTTAAATTATGTAAGTATTCTATATAATGTATAGTAGTCCGTTTTTTTACACTTTCAAACTCACAGCCCCTCAAAAAGCACGACGACTTGTGTCGTGGGTGCCTCCGCGCTGTCGTTTGTATTACAAAATATACAAAGAGCGGGCCCGCCCCGCACCCCGTACGCGCGCCCTGTACACGCGCCTCTGGCGCTTTATATATCAAGTAGGTACCTTAGACTTAACAGAGAATTTTTTTTTCGAAAAATCATACAACAGAATTTGCAACAGCCGTATCATGAGATGTTTGGTCTCAATGGTTGGAATGATGTTACAAGAGGTTTCTGTTATTTAATAAATTACCCTGTATACAATATTTTTAATTAAGATATTTTTTTTTATTCTCTGTAAATAAATATTCGAATACCTTATCGTCACTCATATATAACTCCAAGTATTGCAAAGCTCTCTCAAGCTCCCCACAAGCGTAATTCCCGCGTGCAATTGTTAACTTGTCGAATTTGTCAAGAAATGATGTTATAGCTCTGGAAATATTGAGAAATATTAGTTATTTATTATTTGACTACTGCTAACACAATTGAAGTTGTGATCCTTAAAAAGAAACTGGATATAAGATAAGCTTTGTCTTTAATTCACCACGAGTGGATCAACTACATGAGAAAAATCAAAGATCGATTCGATCAACGAAACCCAATTTAAATCCATGCAATAGTAACGAGTCTCTAAGCATTTAAACTGTCATTCTAAACAGAGAACACTCTATAGCAAGTTATGACGTCAATCCTAATATATTATGTGCCCTACAACATTTATATATACTAATACTTCATTTCCGGAAAAGGACATCTCAATCCGCACCAAAACTTTAGACGATAAATACACATTTATGATCTTAATAAAGCCGACATCACGCTTTTTTTTTCTTTTTTATGCTAGATAGGCATTTGACCGCTATCTCACCTGATGGAAAGTGACGATGCGGCCGAAGATGGAACATGCTTGCCTAGAAGGTACCTATTCACTCTAGACTTGAAGACACCCAAATTGTACCGTTCAGGGAACAAAGACGCAGGCAATGAGTTTCACTCCTTCGCTGTACGGATGATAAAGTAGAAGCGAAACGCTTCGAGCGAACTGGAATTATGATATATACACTGATATTATAAATGCGAAAGGTTGTGTATGAGTGCGTAACTGTGTAAGTAAGTTTGTTTTCTCCTCACGCCATTTGGATGTTTGAAATTTGCATTGCTGATTCAAAGTATAATAAACACATGGGCGTTTTTAACTCTATTTACGCGGTCGAAACCGTTTTTATAAAGTTTTTATAACCTTTATGTGTGCGTTATATTATTATCCTAATCTCATACATGCAAAGGTTTATGAGTAATCTGGGTCTCCTTACTTGTAATTCTCATTTTCTAACGGCCTTTGTTTCGAATGACACCATTCCAATATCCATCTGTTCAGAAAGTCCAACAATGTGTATATTGTTTTACTGCATTTACTCTGAAATAAAGAAATATTTTGCCTTTTTATCTCTGATAGGAACGTATTTCGGTCCCCGATATTGTGGTGAAATGCTCACCACAATATCGGGGACCGAAATACGTTTTATGCGGCAAATATAGATAATATTGACAAATGCACATAAATCAAAACCTAAAAAAAAAAATACAGGGATATACTTCCATCATGACATTTGCCAATAAGCTAGGTCTCACACAAAGATTATAGAACCAGTAAGAGGCCATTTTCTACATCCACCAGCGGGGGAAGAGGAATGAGGTAAATCTATGGTTTTGGTTGGAGGATACGTGCTTGTAATTGGTCAATACGACAGCAGCTGTTGCGTTTAAGTTGCGAGACGACCAATCAAAACTACTAAAACATGCATATTGAAGGCAATTTGTTATTGTGAGGGGGGGAAATATACTCTGCCTTTCTGTATGTCTGTGGTCTCAATGCACAATTTACGAAAACATCCTGAAAATTGGTTAATTTGATGTTTCAAACTAAAACAAGACGTACAGACAGCTTCTATAGATACGTTTTTATGGAGCCCTCGGTGCGCGAGTCACTTGTCGGCTTTTACTGTAAAATGTGCACATTACTAACATATTATGTTATTTACCTGGTTCCCTTCCTCTGCTTGCACTGAATTGATGCTTGGCGTCATTCTAATATGTCGCAACATTTTGTACTTTGCTTTTTCAGTCGTGGTTTCAGTTTCAATGTTTTTTAAGCCTTAAATCAAAAAAGGAATTTAACATTTCAAATTACAACTTTAAAACATAGCTCAGAGAGTGAGTGTCAGAATTAACGGTCACTAGGCGTATTTGACCTTGAATTTATGCCCAGGAATTGCTTCCCTATTGCTTCTATTTATTTCCTATCCTCAGACATTACTTCCATCATATTCTAGAAGAAACAAAACATTTAAAGGTGATTGATTGTTTATTCTGATGTCAGGACGGCCGGTCACCTAGTTGTAGTGTCCCTGATAAAGATAATCACTGAAAGTTATTGTGGAAAGTTATTGCTTCCCATTTGCTTCCTTGTATGTTTTGAAACTACAATTCTTTAACTATTACGACGATAAAAATATGGACAAAAGTTATTTCAATAGCAATGCCTGTCAGAAAAAATAGAGCAATATTCTGATGATTATAACCACTGCACTAGTGGCATTGTGCATTCGTGTTGTACAATAGTGAAAAAAGTTATGATAAATTGACATTATGTTGACCAACCATATTAATTCGTTTAAGTACTTGTGAACTTGTGACGTGAATTTCTGGCTTATTCACAACAAAGGATTATTTGTAATATCAATGAAGAAGCAAAGAAGCAACGGCACGTCAAATTTAGGTCGCAGAATAAAGAGAGGCGCAGCAATACACGTTGTAAAGCTACATCCCTTTTTATTTGGCCAGCATAGAATATGTAAAGTACCAGTATATATTTCAATAATCTCATACCAACGACAGCCAACATCTCCTCCTGTATATACTGCGGGTTAGACCTCGACATTACAGCATGTAACAACACATATGGCAGAAACAGAAACAGGGTTCTGACGTCACGCCGCATGCTCGGGTGCACCGTGCGAAGGAGATCGCGTATGCTCTCGGACTCGATTAGCGGGATCAGTTGACCCGCCCAGCTGAAAAATATTTTCGCTTTCAGCTACTATTATAAGACACCCTCTTTCCTCCATGGTCCAACCTTAAGATGCGGACCGAAACATTAACGAAAGACCAATCGTATATTATACTCATCCTATGCCGGGATTTGTTAAGCTTCTACATGTTCGACGTATATTGAAGACGGCAGAGAAAATATATTTATGTATTTCACTATAACTAGTCGTTCGCGCAGAACTGAGATCTCGCGCCTACATTTTGCCTCATAGAGCATTTAGCTAATAACTCTTTTCTCTTGAAATAATTGTTTGATTTCTGTATTTTTTGTTCAAGTACAGGATATAAGGGATATTATACGTAAGTTTCAGCGTTCAGTGTGAAGACGTTTTTGATAGACCCCAGGACAAAATAGGTCTAAAAACAGAGACTTTGGTGGCCTACCAAATTGTTATTTTCCAAGATAGTTTTTTTTTAAACCGGTTTCGTACTCAACTTGTCAAGCCCTTTTCAATGATAATGATAATGATATGAGCAAAATATTTTTTATCTATACTTTGGGGGGGGGGGGGGGCACAAGGGTAGATAAAAAATATTTTGCTCCCCACTTCCATGTCTGGGAGCCCCCTTTATATTTTCATTCATATAATTTTAAATGACATTTTTGGCTTAAGGCCATAATTTAACATTTTCTATGAGAATTTGAAGTCATTCGCTTATATGGTACGGACGGACGGACGAACGGACGGACGGACAAAGTGCTGAACGACTTAAGTCAACTTAGAGGTCTCGCTTCGCTCGATCAATAATATTATGTACATCAATATCTCTTGTATCTGAGACATCACACAGTCCTTGTATGGGACTTATTGGAAGACAAAAGCTAACGCATTTTAGAGATATTAGAAAATAGATCTTACTTGTGAGCCCATTCCAAAAATGTAGTCGCGTAAGTCGATCCAAAGAGTGGGTGAGCTTTCTTCGGTTGAGATGGGTAAGCCAAAGTATACCTAAAAATAAACAGTGTAAGGACGATTTTTTATGACAAAAATATAAATATAAGCTTATTAATAACCCTGAAATCTTTATGACTTTGTTTAAACAGAATTGTAGTTGGAAATGTATTGCATTTGACCTTGGTTTTCGGCCGTGACGCATTCAAAAAGTATCTCTTAAACATACCTTGAACTTAATAATGGGCACATAATCTGGTGCATATGTTCTGGAAAACTTTCCCAAACGTCCTTTTTGCTGCCCGTAGGCGAAATGTCGTATATTTTCAAAATCTCTTGAATTGTTAGGGCGTAGCAGTCCATGTTCTGCAAAATAGATATATTTATCTACCGACTTCTCAGGAATAATTTAATATAGACTATTAATCATGCATAATAAGTTATTCAATAAAGTATTGCAATACTTGCCATTGTGTCTTTTTCATATTGGAAAGCTCTCGAAAGTTCGATCAAGGCTGTTGCTGCGAAGCAGTTATCGACTATTGAAAAGGCGAAGGGGGACCTGTCCGGTTGAACATACTGTCTTGGTAAATGGCCAGCTTCAATAGCACCTAGCTGACCAAGGCAGGAACCACCCGCCGCACTCACTTTTGCCTCGGAGTCTTTGCAACCTGGAAAATCTTAACAGTTTTAGATTTTAGGTTCAAAATTAAAAATCATTTTTGAAATGTGGAATAGCCTTACCAACTAGCAAAGCGTCGATAAGTTCAATTATGACAGGGTCAATTTGTTTCCCACCAAAGATAGCTTTGTGAATTTCTGTTCTGTTGCTCTTCAATAACTTATCCAAATGGGAAAACGCATACGCCTTTATACTTGGTATTTCCTGGTCCAAATGCTGCAAATACCATTTGATTTTTTCCAGAAAACCTTCAGGTTGTGTCCTTCTTACGTGTCTTTTTATGGCCATCTTTATTTTCTCGGATACTTTCGTATCTTCCAAGAAAAATAGATCCGATATATGAGAGCTCAACAAATTCTCGTTGTTAAGAACAAGATATGTAAAAATCTTGTTTATATCTTGTGGCGCGTGTTCAAACTGCATCATCAAAGATACGGCCAAGTTGGACAACAGCGGACCCAGCGATATGTTGTCGATGTTATGAATGAACGCACTCCACGCCTCTGCTAGTATTTTCGGGAACTCCTTAGCCAAAGGCAAGGCTGATCTCAAAGTAGCTAAAACTTTGAACCTTAGTGGGGTTATATATGTCACGCCCATCAATTGCAGTATATCAGGGAAACTTTTTAAAGCTTTTCGCTTCACTGATAGAGCAACTTTTCCATTGACTAGCTTGTGGTCGAAATAAGCAAGTACTCCCAAAAATTTCGGATTCAGAAAGTCCGCTATTTGTGTTGTACTCATGTTCATACTACCACTCGGAGTAGAGACATCAGGATCATGACAAGCTAAGTATCTACAGGCGTTGAGTACTTTCTCGGGGTTGCAACAGTATTGTAGCAGAAACTCTGTCAATATTACTCTAAAGTGTCTCTTTATCAGCTTCAAAACAGTCGTTTTTGCGAGCTTTTCGATAATATCGTAACACTTTTTCGATACGTCATTCGACTCATTTAAATAGACATGAACATAGATGTGTGGAAATCTTTCTATCAGGAAATCTGCCACCGAACATTGCACCAATGATGCTATCTCCTCAATCATTGAAGGCACTTCTCTTATAGTCACCGAGTAAGGTATCAAAAACGGCAGAAAATGATGAACATCTTTGGAGATGAAATCTCTGTAGCCAACAAAGCCAAACGCTCTGACTACTTTCAGAAGTGCTATAGCAAATTCTTTGCCATTGTAAAGACTGCATTCGACAAAAAGTCTGCAGTAATCTTTCTTATATCGATGGTATACTTGATTTGGGGTGAAATTATGTTTCTCACAGATTTCTCTAAGGTATACAACAGCTTTAGGTCCCAGAGAGCATTGAGGATGCATGATGAAGTACACTAAAAGTTTTGTGGAGGGAAGAATTACTTTTTGACTGCTGCATAACCCAAATTCTTTGATTAGATTTAATGTGTTTGTCTGAAGGGTGTAATCATTGTGTTCTAAACCCGATTTCGTTGATTGAACAAGCAAATTTACACAGGTATTAAATGCCTTGTCTTTCTGCGCTGATAATTCCGTATCCTCTTCATGTCCCTACAAATAAGTCAAAAAGATTTTTAACAACTCATAAACAACCCTAAATCAATGTATATATTGTAAATGTACAAATTCCGACATGCAAAAATACACATCAGTTTATAAAAAAATATGCTTACCAATTTCTCTTTAAGAAATGGTTTTAATCCACCTAATAATTGTTTGGTATTTTCTGGTTTTATAATCTCATTGGATACTCCATAGTCAAATACATAAAAATGACTACACAATGTCTCAAACAAACTCCAGTAGCCACTGTCCTCTAAATCTATGTAATGTCTCCAATTAAAAAATTTTGAAATCAGATTTCTTAGTCCTATTACAGTTGTATGTTGACTTGGGGTGAATACATTGCTTTCCGAGTAGATTTCTAAGGATTTCTTCCTAATATTCGAAATAATATTCTCTCTTTTTAAGTCACTGTTTTCTGGATTGTGGCATTTCGAACATACTACAGAAACTTTTATTGCGTCGTTTTGAAACACAGGGTGTCCAGATGTACTGCATCTGTTTATAATGACTGTGTAAGTCCCAAAAGACATACATGCAATTGCTTGTAGAACGCTAGTAAGCTCTTTTTGGATTCCTGGGTCTTTTGTAAGAAGAGCTGGCATAAGCAAGTCGCCAATCAGCTTGCTTGACGAGAATATTTTGTTTGAGAGTAAAAGTGGGCAAAGAGATATAATCTGAAACAAAACAACATTGGGTGTATTAATATATACAATAAAATAAGATACACAGGAGAAATATATTTGAACTGCCCACTGGTGAACTTGGTTTATCTGCTTTCTAAGCAGAGGTTTAATTCCCGGTGGAAATACAAGTTTTATCCCCAAGGGAAATTTATATTTCTGGTTTTTGGTGTGATTGTGTGTGTAATGTGAATGCTTCCGACACCCACAATGCAAGTAATTTGTGTTTATTTTGATATTATATAATACAGTCAAGATGTTTATACCATAAAGTAGTACTTCTATAGTACTTTAAAAAGTACCCTATTATAATTACAATCTAACCAAACTATGGCTAATCAGTAATTTAAATTTTACCTTAAACTGCTACATTGCTATGACTAAGAATGTGTCCATCAACACTTTTCTTACTGTCTCTATTTAAGGGTAAGACACTTTGATCATGTGTTCTTTTGCAGCACTCTCACTATATATTGCACTGATTATATATACTAACTAACATTACTCTAGTTCAAATAGTTTAGTTCTTTTAAGTCTTCTCACTCAGTCTGTTATGACAAGGAGCTGGATTGCCTCGACATTAACATGATGATGAAGTCTTTATTGGTGACCTTCTGCGTATGTATTTATTACTTTTTCAACAATATTTATGTTAAGTACTACTTATAGCTAGAGAGTTTATACTTACTTCTTTATAATTATCTGCTGATTTAGTTCTAAGCAAAGAACTGAAAAGAACAGACACTATCCTTATCCAAGTATCACTCAATTTAGTTTTCAACACAAGTTTCACTAGCATCATATACTTTGATATCTGAGCTTTCGTTGCTCCATTGTATGATAAGTTATGTTCAGAAAACTGCTTAGAGCTTTGCAGGCACAATATTTGTAATATAATGTTTGAATCTTCTTTCGATATCATATTGTGTAGAATTACAGTGCTAAGTGTTATTTCCATGACAAGATTAGAGCAGTTAATGTCTTCTAAAAGAGTATGCTTATGGTGCTCAATCAGTTTAACCAATGATGTCCAAATACAGAAAACATTATCCGTGTTGAGGATAGTAATTTCTTCACAACTATCATGTTTCCTTTGAATGTAGACACTGACTAGGATATTCAAGGCAGCAAGACATCTCTTCAAATGGTTTGGAATCAGAAAGGCATCTATATTGCGTTCTTCACAGTATTTCAAAGTTTTGATGACATCCAGTGCTTGTTTATAATACCAGTTTTCTTTCAAATCCACTGAATTCTTATTATTAATATGGACCAGGATTTGTTTGCTGTAGCATGGGATTAGTGTGTTTATTTGAATAGCATCTAAGTTCTTGATGTCTATGACATCTGTTGGAAGTTCAACTTTATCACTCAGAGATAAGCAATGCTGTTTCAAATCTTTACTAAAAATCGAAGTGTTTTTCGTACAAAGAATTACTGAGCATATATTTGCAATAATTTCTTCATTGTCTTTCCCCATTCCATTTTCTATTCTAATATTTTTTTTTAGTAACTTATTATAGCTGTCAATGTAAACGGCATCTACTTCTCCCTTCTCATGATACACATTCATAGATTTTGTCATAGCTTCAGTACAATTTAAGAGCTCTTTGAAAATATCAGGAAACAAAACATGGAACTTGTTTATTCCAACTTCATCAAAGTTTATTATCAAATTGGTGTAGAATTTCAGTACATTAAGTTTTAGGTCTATGCTATAGTGTTCTAAGACTTGCAAAATTTGCTTGAACAGCGTTTTATACTCGGCCATGTACTTATCTATATGCAAAGAGTTCATTGGCAATGTCTCAGAGAGAATTTGTAATGTTAAATCTATTAAACATTTGCATGTTTGCACATCCTTGACAGTCACATAGATAGGCTCTAAGTTCAACTGCGCATTAGGATTATCTATTTGCTCAGATGAGAAATTTTCCAGCACAAGTGATTTTGACTGGTCATTTTGTGAGTTGTCCTTGTAAAAATCAATCAACTTGACCAATATTGATGAATATTCAGAATGTATTCTCTCATAAAATGATGCACCGTTTGCACAGAGTATGTTCATTAATTTTAATTGGGCATCTTTGCTAGTAATGTGGATTCTGAAATGATAATCATATCGTAGGTTATATCACGTGGCTTAATTAGACAGCAAATACTTTTATTTGTCTTGACATTTTGTTCAAGTTCTCGAGAGCATGGCCAATGCAATTTGGGAGAAGAGATGAGTTAAATAAAATAAATTGAGGTTGATTAAACAAACATAACATAAAGCTGAAACAAGTGACACATCACAGGGAACTTTTAATAATGATATGCTATAATTTAATTGTCCAAGACATTTAACTGCAAAAGAAAATTAGTTCTTACTGTACTGTACTGCAACGTAAAATGATGTGGAGATAAAAAATTACGAATTAATAATGTAGGATAAAAAAAATATTTGGTAAAACTCAGTGAATGTGATAACATTGAATTTGTATTTCCAATGTCAAAGGGATACCTGTCCAATTCCTTCACAGACCAAACATAGAACAATCGCCCGAGCAGCCATGAGTTAAAAGCATAGTAATATGAGTCTGGATACTTAGATGACCCGGGTCGAGGCACCAATACTTCTGAAAAGTCCCTGGAAAGAAAAAACATCTCATGTCATAAATTGTTTTAACCTTTAACTTTTTGTACCCAGTATTCACATTATGCATACTAATAAGTGTTTTGTCCTTATTACACTAATATTACAGCGCTTTCAATTATTCATAGAGAAAATATACACGAAAGTGTTAAATTAAATATGCCCAGTTGTCCACATTAATCAAAATAATGTGTTTTTTAACCGCAGACGAAAAATGAGAGGTGTTGTAAGTTTACCATGAAATTAATTGAACTGATTGCGCAAAGTACATGACTTTAGTATTTGAGTTAATGTTCCAATGGCTTTATTGTAATGGCAAAACAGATATGGATAAACGTTGGAAAGTAATAGTCTAGACCCTGTAATATACACAGGCCACTTGATAATGAGAAACAGCCAGTAGTATGAATGTTGCTTACTAGTTTTCTATCTGTGGATTATATAAAAGTCATAAGGATATCGTTAACATATTAGAGAGAGAATAAAACATAATGGAAATCTTACCCTGATAACTTAAGTATTGAAGTAAGAAGTCGATCTAGACCATCAGCGGCATGTTCTAAATTATTGAAAAGTACCATTGTAGGCGCATTGAACATTTGCCAAACAGTAAAAGGACCATCTTGGTTTTCATCGTCCATTGTAATGAATTCGTTAAATCGAGCAATAGTATGAAAAAACTACAAATATACAAAGCGGTAATGGGATGTTTTGTTTTGATTTTTGTTTGACAATCCAGTAATTCAACCTGTTTGAATTTTGACATTGACATTTTCTTTCCCGCCTCTTATTTTTTTTCTTCGGGTAATTCTTTGGGCAATGCCATTCCTCATCGGATTCAATCATTCGGGTCTATTATGGCTTTTTGAGGGCCCATTAGACCACGCGATATCTTTCTGTCCTACTGAGAACGCATGGTAAATCAAGTAGTGTAATAAGAGTAATTTCATTATCTATTTTTGACGTGATAACCTCTTATAAATCGATAAACACCGGCTGCACGCATGAAAAAGTGTCACGTTCCGCCTGAGCCTGAGCGTGCAAGTGAGAGCGCGAAACAAGCGATAGAGAGGCATGATAGGCCTAAATAAACGGAGTGATTACAATATCTTTGGGCCTAAGCGTTCGTCTTATGACGTTATCACGTAAAACTATCGTCTGTAAACCGATTTTACAGACAACCATTTTTTTTTTTGAAACGAAATTGTATGGGTAATTATTACAATAATATTTTAAAAACATTAACATTACAAAATTAATTCATTAAACTAATTAAACTATAATACCACGCTCGGCCACGCTAACTGACTTAACGACTGAATATCGCGTAACGTAATAAGAGTAAAACCGTTAAGTCGACCTCAGCCGCAGAAAGAAGTCGTGTGTCCCGTTGAGGCGGTCACATAAGCATACTCTAAAAAAAGTTGGAAATAATATATTTATTTTACACGCTTTCACACTCTCAGCCCCACACTAAGTTCGATGATTTGTGTCGTGGGTGCCGAAAACATTCACATCTCGCACACAATCACAACCAAAATAAGAAACAAATTTTCCTTGGGAGAAAACTTGTGTTCTCCCCAGGAATCGAACTCAATACCCCTGCTTAGAAGGCGAACACTCTAAGACAGCCTGAATATCGCACACTAAATATCAAGTGGTCTTATAAGCCCTTTATCGTTAATTGACGATATTCTCTATAACTTCGTATATTTCCTGGCAATTCTTTACCCGTTAACTACCACCTCGAGTTTTGCCGCGAAAGTGAAAAAAAGGCGTTGTTGATTTTGTATAATTTTCCAAACCTGAGATTCTTTGAGTGTTAATGTGTAATCATGGTGGATTATTAACCGTAAATACTTAGTAAACGTGCATAAGTGTAGGCAAATCATACAAAGTTGAAAAACGTGAGTTTCGCTTTCGCTCCAAAACTCTAAAAGAAGTTCTAGTAACGTTTCTACCACTATAGGCCATGACTTGACTATGACTGGACCTTGACTGTTTTACTTGACTTTGACTGTGACTTGTGACTAGGAATTTATACTATATTAAATACTCTTGAAATATATGATTACTTGACACTGGCTAAATGCACAAGATTGCAAACCCAATATTAAAAGAAAAAAAAACTACCACCTCGGCTGGTACGGGCATGGATTTTTAAACTTTACTTAACTACTAAAAAAAACGTTAAGGCTGAAAGGCACCGAACTAGATGCGTCGGAGAGCTCATATTATTATGAGTACATTTTAAAGCGTAAAACGGAGCGATTACTTAATCTTTGTGTATTGTCCAGAGCGTGTAAAAAAATGTCGTTGTCATTGGGCGCGTCTGAAAAATTATTTTAGACTAATAATTGATGTCCTAAATTTAAATATCACATTTCACGCTAATATTATATATATGAAAGTTTGTGTAAGTGTCTATAACTATGTGTATGTGTGTTTTTTCTTAACGCTGTAACGGCTGAAGGATTTGGATATCTTGAATGTACATAGCTTATACTTAGGATTAACGCTAGTTTATAACTTGATAAACGCGGGCGAAGCCGCGGGAAACGAATAGTGAATAATAAATCAGTAAATTTATTATAATATGCATTCGCGTCAAAACCGCGTTTGCCGCACGCTAAGTGGTGCGGCGCGCGCGGCAGCAGTTGCAATATAATTTCGTCATTCGCTCATGGAACTACATAATTATTAGTTCCATACATTCCCTCAAATTATGTCCGACATGCCGGATTTTTTTGACATATTATTATTATGTCCGCGTCTCCCTCACGTGGATCCTGTTGGAACCTAATGCGTCCTATGTGGTAAAATACTGTGATGGATATTTGCCTATGATTTGCAAGAATGCTGTAAAATCTTTGTCTGTCGCATGTAGAAAACTTCGTGTGCTCTGCGTTGCGGCTTTTTTTTAAGCAATTAGTTCCGCCGTACCCTGTTCATATAGAAAAAGTAACCACTTCCTTTACCGGTCCTAACGATACAATGCAAAGATTGATTTGTTATATATTTTGTAAACAGTAAAGGTCTTGTACAAATCTAGTGCTAACACTTCTTTATATAATATTATCAAATAAAAAACAAACCCAAATTTTAAAATTTTATTTTTATCATACATCATATAACTTACTGTAAAATATCGTAACAAAAACAAATTTCACCTCAGCAAATAAAAAATAAACAAAAATATTTGAATTTCTATCTCTTTATATTAAAATTCTAAAACATCTACGACGAATATTTTTACATGTTGCATTTACATACATTACAAGGCATAATTGTTATTATAATTAGGAAATCACCACAATAACATATAGCAAATTATATGGGATGGAATAAAGTACATACTACGAGTATAATCTGTATGGTTTTGTGAATTTCCTACTAGTATTGTTCTATAATAATCTATAAATAGTTGTTAAATATCTAAAAATAAACATGTGAATGTAGACTCCACTATACTTATAAACTTTGCGATTACTGCCGAAAATTATGAATATAAATGCATAAAGCTTTCTACTCACTTCTCGCCAACGATTATAGGGACTTAATGTCCTTGTAGCATTATTAGCGATGTGTAGATCCATTTTCGGCAGATGTTCATCCAACGCCGTCGTTACTGGTAAAATGTGTAGGCAGCATGACTTCCGGCTTCATACTAGCATTTACAATCAACAAAACGTATAAGTTGTTTTACCTACAACCATACTGTATATACTCTATGTATTCAAAAACCGTAGCTTAGGAACTGTACACCAAGCATCAGTACCATAAACCTTTGCATTCATGTTGTTATATGAACCACTAAAAGCTTTCTTTCTATTGGTGTGATATACTACAAATGACTACAATATATAGCAAAGGTTTTACAATTCTTCGGTTAAACATTTTATGAAGTACTAGGTGAACATAAACATGAGAGGTTATTTTAATTAATTTGTAGTTAGTTTTATAGTGTACAAGGTGCATGTAAGAAGCTATGGTTTATGAACACATACAGAATTAACGGCATGGATATAGATAAAGTTATGTATGCAACTGCAGATAATTAGGTATACAGTTCCATGCATAATCGGATTCATATAAGTTAATAATTTCAATCTATACAATATACAAGTTTCCAATTCAATCTAGCTCCAGTACTACGTGAGTTATTATCATTGAAGTTTCTACCCCAGAAACAATCTCTTGCCAGTCAATATAAATATTTCATGTCTACAATGTCAAATCCTCAGTCGAAGCTAATTAGTTCTGCCGTGTTATTATTATGCTCGGGTTTGACTGGTGTCTGAGGTTGTTGCGTCTGTTGGCTTAACATTTGAGGTTGTTGCATGTTACTGAAGTTGTTAACTGGGGGCATTTTCATCGGCTGACCTTGGGGCAAGGGCTGGCCTTGGGGTAAAGGCGGGCCTTGCTGGGTAGAGGCGATGGCTTGAGGCTGTGCCGGCATCTGTTGACCTTGTGGTATTTGCTGCATTTGTCCTTGGATTGGCGTGCCTTGCGGCATCGCACCTTGCATCTGCTGACCTATCTGCTGCCCGGGTACCATTTGCATCCCTGGATTTCCGGGTAACTGCCCTTGTGGCATTTGCTGCTGATTTAACATCTGGAGAGGAATGTTTTGACCTTGCTGCATTTGATTTTGCATCATCATCTGTTGTCCCGGCGGCTGCATCGGATGTCCTGGCATCGTCATGGCCTGCCCCGGGGTGACATTCTGACCGGACGTCATACCCTGCCCGGGCGTCATGTTTGGTCCGGACGTAATATGACTCTGTTGCGGCTGCTGAGACATCTGTGAGACTTGGTTTTGAGGCAACTGTTGAGGCACGCCTTGACTAGTGGAAATGTTATGCGACATTTGGCTTTGGCCGGGTATGGGCTGCCCCTGCATCATCGCTTGTCCAGGTAAAGACATTTGTTGTCCCGGCATGGGCATCTGGGATTGCATCGGCATGTTCCCGGCTTGAGTGGACGGTTGTTGTGTATTGAGTTGGTTCATCGTATAGCCTGGGATCGGTTGGTTGGGAGCAGGCTGACCTTGCATCATAGGCATTCTCATGTTCATTTGCATTCCCATCATGGGATTGTTAGCGTTCATCATCTGTTGGGGCATGTTCGGCATCGGGGCCATCATGGAGTTGGCTTGTTGTAATTGCTGGTTCGGTGCATTCTGCTTGTTCAGCTGCGTCTGTCCGTTTTGCTGGCTTAGGTTTGAACCGGGTCCATTAGCTATATTACCCGGAATCATCATGCCCTGTTGGCCGGCCATGCGCATTTGATGCATTTGGAGCATCATCGGGGACATAGACATTTGCTGACCGAGAGCCGGCCGCATGTTCTGGGCCATAGATTGCGTCGGATGGGTTTGCACGTTGGGTTGTGAAGGGTATGTGTTGGGTAGTTGAGGCATGGATTGCGCGATCGTCGCCATTTGATTGACGCCCATTGGAATGTTGCCTGGAGACATCTGCTGCCCCTGTGTCGAGGATCCGTCAGCAGCTGATGACATCATTTGGTGGAATTGAGGGTTGGCGTAGATGGGCTGGTTGGTGAAGCCGGGCTGGTACTGAGACATCGAGACGCCGGGTGGCAAGTAGAAGTTGTTCGCAGACATTAAGTACTGGTGCTTTTGCTGCTCCTGTCTCAGTTGCATCTCTCGTTCTTGCTCCTGGAAGGAGTAAAATAATTCTTTAAGAACAAGTTGCTGTGCCCGGGGTTTATAAAGATATGAGTTATGATAAAAAGTACCCTAAGGCCTGATGGAACTGATTTAAGCGAACGCCCGGTTTCATACAAAAGTGCTCCGTGGCGGGGACCCGCGCGATCATTTATGTATGGAACCGCGAGGGCGTCCGTTTAACGCAGTTTCAGACCTAAGTCATCCATGATTTAAATCTCCTTCTGAAATTTCATGAAGATTGATCAAGCAAATTAAAGCAGTGAGAAAGTAATAGGCAGATAGAGAGAATTACTATTGGATTAATACTATTAGTCTTATTTTTAAAAATGTAGCCACCTCTTAGTTAAGCATTTCTTAATAAGCCCATAATCAATGATTAATTTTTTTTCACTCGTAAAAACGCATAGTGAATCGAAAATAAACTAAATTTACATGATCGCCACAGATTATAACCAAAATTGACGATTAATAATTGAAACGCAAGCAAAGCTTAAAAAAACCGACTTCGTCGCTTATATTTCGGTTTTGGCTTGACCGATTTTGATAATATTTATATGGGACCAACTCTAAAGTATACTCTACCAAACAAAAAAAAACAATTTTGAGAGAATCGGTCCACAAATGAGGGAGAAATAGGTAAATATACATTTAAAAAAACATACACCAGAACCTCCTGTTTTGAAGTCGGTTAAGAATAATAAAAACTAAATCAAAAGAGATTAAACCGTTTGGGACCTACGATGTCACAGACACACACAGATACACACGTTATACTCTAACACCCATTGGAGTTCAAAATAACTGGGTGTCTTCAAGTCTATAGTTAATAGGTAACTTCTAGGCAAGCATGTTCCATTTTCGGCCGCATCGTCACTTTCCATCAGGTGAGATAGTGGTCAAATGCTTGCCTTACCAGAATAAAAAAAAATCAACCCTATTTAGTCAGTTTCGACGGCATTACACTGAAACAGACAGTCTGTTCTGTTACCTGCACTCGTTGTAAAGCCAGTTGCCGCTGGTATTGAAGATACTCGTGCTTCTTCTTCCTCATAGCCTGTAGTTTGACGGCCATTTGCATCTGGCGCTGTCGTTCTGCCGCCTCGGCCGCTTGCTGTATTCTGGCCGCGTGTTCTGCGCGCAAAGTGTCGAGAGCGGCGCGACTGTCGCGAATTTGTGTCACTTTGTCCTAGAATTAAATATAAAAACAAGAAATATTTATTTAAACAATATTTTTAAAATCAAGCTTTCACCAGTTGTAAATAAAAAATTACTAAAAAGTTATACAACTAGAGAACTTATTAAGACGAATCAAACGAGGTGGGTTTATCTTGTTTAGTTCAGAAGTTCCTACGGCCATCTTCCGTAAAACATCCGAGAACATCCCAGCAGATTTTTATATTGAGGATGTTCATTAATTAACAAACCCGTAATAATGGCAATACCTTTTATTTCCTTTCTTACAAACCAAAGACAATCCATAGATAAGAAACTCCTCACATCGCTATCCAAATCCACAGACCATATAAATATTATATATGTAACAGTTAGCTTGCATTCCTAAGCGTGGTAACTCATGCCGGGTACAGCTAATATTAGTTTTAAAATTATGATTATACCTGCAAACTCTCCAAATATACGCGTTTATCGTCCAATTGTTGTATGTATTTCAGTAGCTGAGAGTGCATCGCTGTTATATTCATGAAGAGAGTTTGGACAGCAGTATCGTTGGCTATAGAGCGCCCTCTGAAAAAAGAAAAGTGCATTTTTTTCGGATAAATGAGGCAAAGAAGACCTATCAGCGGATAGGCTAGCGTTGGACCTACCTCACCTGATGGTAAGTGATAATGTGGTTGAGGTAACCACGCTAAGTCTATTTTAGGAGTCTTCAAATCTAGTCGATATCTTGTAACCAAGCATGCTACACTTCGGCTGCATCATCGCTTTCTATCATATGAGATATCGGGCACATGCTTGCATGTCTCGCTATTTGAAATAAACAAATTTATAAAAAAAAATTACCAATTTCAACCAGAAACCTAAAAAGTTGATATGCTAAAAATTATAAAATATTTTTTTTTACATAATCAAGTGACGATATTTTTCAAGTGAATATGATTATAACATCACATTACTGAAACGATTTTGATGAAATTTCTATGGGACCATTCTAAGTAGTTCATATAAAGAAATAGTTGATTGTGCGAACTGCAAAGGTATGGAACTCCTTGCACGAATCGGTGTTTCCTGATGAGTACAATATGGGAGTCTTCAAGTCACGAGTGAATAGGTATGTTCTAGGCAAGCTTGCTCCGTCGTCGACCACATCGTCACTTACCATCAGGTGAGATTGTGGTCAAAAGTTTGCCTTCTTGATTAAAAAAAGAGTTTTCCAAATTGGTGTATTAATTACGGAGTTCTGAAGTAACAAACATTAAAAAAATATACCACGAATTGAGAACCTTTCTCTTTTTGGTTAAAAAAGGAACTTACCGTGAAGAATTGCTCTTCATTCTATTGACAAATATTTCGACTTGTGATTTGAGCGTCTCGACAAATTCATCAATTTCCTTGTCTTGCGCGTCGTCGTCTTGAGCTTTACTCGTCATTGGTTTCGAGAAGTCCTGTTGTCAAACAAAAAAAGTATTTTATTAAAATTAAATGTTAATAAACATATGATGTTGTACAGTGAGTGGTACACAAGCGTTGGTTGCCAGTATCTCGGTGTTGTAAAGTAAGTGGTATACAAGCGTTGCTTGGCAGTACCTCGGTGTTGTACAGTGAGTGGAACACAAGCGTTGCTTGGCAGTAACTCGGTGTTGTACAGTAAGTGGTACACAAAGCGTTGGTTGGCAGTACTTCGGTGTTGTACAGTGAGTGGTACACAAGCGTTGCTTGGCAGTACCTCGGTGTTGTACAGTGAGTGGTACACAAGCGTTGCTTGGCAGTACCTCGGTGTTGTACAGTGAGTGGTACACAAGCGTTGCTTGGCAGTAACTCGGTGTTGTACAGTAAGTGGTACACAAAGCGTTGGTTGGCAGTAACTCGGTGTTGTACAGTGAGTGGTACACAAGCGTTGCTTGGCAGTACCTCGGTATTGTCCTGCGAGGCGGTGGAGGCGGGCGCGGGTGCGGTAGGCGCGGCGGCGTTGTCACGTGACACGCGCCGCTCCCAGTAGTTCCGGTCGAGGTACCGCGACAGCTCCGCGTTGCTTTGAGTGCCGTGCTCCGGGGATGCGCTTACTGATGACGGCGTCGGTGATACTGGAACAATTCCATTTTTGACTAAGTTAGAATAGGGAAATACGCATGAGATTAAAATATAGGTCAAGTTATTTTTTTTATACGTGCCGATACGTGACGACGACGGTTCACACATTTTTGATGTCAATAAATAATCGGTATGAATAACGGCAGCTATGGGGCAGGGATTAAGTTCGTGGACAAAAATAGAGGGTAAAGTCTTGCACACTGCGCCAACTGGTAAACTAACACTGTTTAAAGAAAAAGTGCTGTTTAAACATCATAGATACATCAATAACATAAATGCTTTCACACTCACAGCCTTACACTAAGTTTAATGACTTGTGTCATCCGGAAACATTCACATCACACACACAAACACAACTAGAACCAGTAACATAAATATTTATTTCCTTTATACATTACCAGTGGGATGATGTGGCGTGGGGTCTGGCGCGATGTGAGGTCGGGACTTGCGTTCCTTCTCTTTATGTTCTGCCTCTGACTGGCTGAGAGCGAGTGCAAGTTGCAATTCCTCTTCCTCTTGAAGTTCTTCTGCTGTTTTGCCACCAGGTGGACGTTTCTATACAAATAAAAATTATATGTATAATATATATTGATTAATATATTAATTCATATGTAGACAAGACCTTGTTCCTATCACCGGTTATATAATTTATATTACCACAAATCTGAAACAAATCAGTCCCCAATGCAATAGTGAACTACAATTACTAGCATCTAAATAAAATTACTATCATACCACACTAATCATAAAATTACTATCCACCCTTGACTACAATCACTTTACTCTTTACTATACGGTAGCCAATCAGAAATCGTTTATTCACATGTGGCCCAAAGAGGCACTCATGTAAGTTAATGACTCTACCGCCAGATTAGCAATATTACAGCCATTTCGACAAGGACCTGGCAAGAAATTAAGCGGTGCATATTTTTTTTCAAAAATAAAAATAACGTTCACACTTATACATAATTATATTGACATAGTATATCTATATTATGTAGTCGCTAGAAAGCGCTTGTGCAGTTTGCCTCCATGAATCCTTGTCATTAATGTAGTCAATCGTTTTATAATAAGCTTTCTTAATTAATGCCCATCTTATTACAGTGACAATTTTATGAATTTTATTGTAAAATTAACCCCACTAGCCATAGAAGATTAATTTGTTATGATGAATCTAAATGCACGCACTGTAATTTTATGCTTATATCTAGGATTAAAATTGTATGTGTCGCTTCTTGCATAATATTTTCAAAGATGTAAATTGAAGGCATGGTAAGTCTGTTTCTTTAAAAAATTCCCAAGAGTATTAAACGCCCTAAAAACACATGCTACACTGTTATCCAACTGGTTGATCCTTGATTAGACAAATCAAATAATATAAAAATGATGTAAAGAGGACTATGAGCTTTAACTTGTTTTCCTGACTTTTATGTTTTTGGGTGTACTTTTATGGGAATGTACACGAGAATGTCTAAATACGAAGTAACTACTCGGTGAAAAATCTCTCACTAGTTCAATGGTTGAACATCAGGTGTCCTAGTTGAATGTTACAAGTGGTGTTTTCTCATGCTCCCCTTGCTGTAGCAAGGGGAGCATGAGAAAACACCACTAAAAAGTTGTACGAATTTAATAACACATTGGTGCAGTTTAGGTTCATGATGAATGCACAAATTTAACAATACATTGGTGCAGTAGGTTCATGACATAATACTAATTATGGAATAACTGCCAGTTGGTATAGTTGGAAGCGCGTTCGCCTTCTTTGCATGATTCCCAGTGGGAACAAGTTTTCTCCCCTTATGTTACTCGATTCTGGGTGTGATGTTAATGTTTACTCACGACAGGTCATTGCAAATAGTGAAATAAAATAAAGATAATGGAGTGAAAAAAAGGTCACTAATTAATTACAACATAATTTTTTATTGACTCTTATCACTTCACTAATTTTATATTTTTTTACTATACTAAAATTATTGTATAAATATTTGATTCACACCAAAATAATGGGTAAATTTCAAAATCTTATAAGTATTTAAACCTAATTTTTAACTGAAAAGGGAAGGTAAAATCCATTTACAAATAAGAGTAAGACCTCTTAACATTATTTTATACACATTACATCTAAAATATATCATTATCATAAAGCGAGAAAATAGAACTACAATAATAAGACATTTAGAAGTATCTATAGAAACTAGAAAACAGTCAAATACTAAAACCTATCTAAAATTATAGTCAGTACTAATAGAAAATTATCTTAAAAATCCCTATCTAAAGTTTAAAGTTCTATGGAATATCCTTCCAAAATAAGTAGCATAACTTAGACAAGTGTCAGAAGTATATTGTAGTGAATTAGTGATGTATTTGCTGTTGTTTCAGTCGTCTAACAAACTTTGGAGTCTCGGGCTCGGTAAGAGGTGCAACAGATTTTGCGGGAACAAACGGTGCATAGACAGGAACAGGTTTCGGGTGGTGAATGAGTTTAGCTCGCAATTCTGCTTGTGCTCTCTCCTCCATTTCTTGTTGTTCCTTTTCTCTTTGCTGTTTAAGCATTTCTTGCTTTTCTTCCTTATCCTTCAACAACTTATCAAATTTTTCTCGTTCAGCAGCCCTCTTTTCAGATGTTAATGAAAATGGAGCTGGTTGTATAAAATGTAAAGGCTGTAATACGGGTTTGAACGGTTCTTTGTAAAGTACAGTGGGTGGTTTCGCTTCAAACTTTATAAAGTTTTCTTTGTTCTCGGACGAGTTTGATGATGAGCAACCTTTAGCCGTAACACAGTTCATGCGTTTTTTAACAGCTCCTGGCAGTGGCTGCGCTTTGAATGATGACGCTTGTTTTCTGTCCTCTTCTATCTGACGCTTTATACGAATCTCTTTAAGTTTTTTCAACTCTTCATCTCTCTTTTCAAACGAAAATGGTTCAGGACGAACAGGCCCATGGCGTATCTGCGGCTTTTCAACTTTTTCTTCTTTTTTCTGGCCTTCCTGCTTACTATCTGGTTTCAGTTGATCATTATTTTTCTTGTAGTGGAATTTAGGACTGATTGGCTTTGTCACTTGAATAGGTGGTTTCACAGGTATTTGAGGTTTTTCCAGAATGTGTTTAGGGGCTGGTCTTGCTTTAAATCTTTGCACTTGGTCTGGAGATTCTATCAATTTCTTGTGTATTTCAGTCAAATTGAATGGTTCAGGTATTGTCATGGGCTTCTTTGTTACCTCAGGAAGGTGGCTTCCTTCTATGACAGATTTTGGTATGGGATGAGCCTTGATTTGGTGTTTTTTCATTTCTTCTATTTCTAGCTCTTCCTTTTCTTTCTGTGTCATGAAGTGTTGAGGTCGAGAGCGCGATTTGCAACGAAGTATCGGCGATTGAGGCTTCGTCAGTCCCGCGCGACCCGTGTAGCCGTTAGATCTAAATATTTGAGGACGACTCGTGTGGAAGCGACTCGGTGTATCTCTTTGAAAATGATAGATAGCCTCCGCCATCGATACGAACTTGGTTCTAGAAAGCTCCATTTGTTGTGTTGACGGTCGGCACTGCCTGTAAGTGCTAATGCTATCGTTACTCTCATACCCCGTGTTATATTCACGCAGGCCGGCTATGTCATTCATTGACATGGATTTCTTCATACCTCCGAATTCGTTTTCGAACGGGTAATCCAAAAGATTATGATCCCCGAAATCCTCTTCAATTGGGGTTTCAGGTTCGTCTTTTATTTTAGACTTTTCGTTGGGTGTGTAAAACGCCTCACCGCGAAAGTCTGTCACGTACTTTTTAGACATTTTGAATTTAAAAATGTCTCACCAAATATATATCACTTTTGCTAATAATTATAAATAGTCTTGAATCACTAAATAAAATATTAATTTGCTGCTTGACGATATTTCAGTTTTCGTTGTTCGACCAGCGTTTGGCAAGCTCGTCGTTATTTTTGAATAATGACAGTTCGTTCAAAATAATCTGACATTACAAAACAATAATTGCCAGGATTAAAGGAAAAGACAAATCACTCGACCAATGAAATCCTTTGATTTCAGGACGTCATAAATAGTGCAGCTCATTTGTCAAAGTCAAATCGTCTAGCTGTCAAACTTCAGAAATCGCTTTGTAAACACGTTCGTAGACTCCGAGACTAGTAAAAGCAATTTGCTAGTTTCTTTGCTCGTATTTTATAGATTTACACATAAAATACGTTGTGGTAATAGTGAACCTTGAGCAAAACCTTACATCCAACAAGATGACGTCAACCGGGCTACCCAGCCCAAACACCCTTTTGCCTCTTGAACTTGTGGACAAGTGTATCGGATCTCGGATTCACATCATAATGAAAAATGACAAAGAAATGGTTGGCACATTACAAGGCTTCGATGATTTCGTAAACATGTTACTAGACGACGTTACCGAATACGAATCGACGCCCGAGGGAAGGAAAATCACGAAGTTGGATCAGATTTTGCTAAATGGAAACAATATTGCTATGTTGGTGCCTGGAGGAGAAATGCCGGGAGATTCCTACGAAGCGCAGTGAAAATTTAGTTGTATAGTTATCTAAAATATAAGAGATATGTAAGAATTTGGCTTTTTGCTTACTAAGATTTCCTAATTTGTTGTACCCAATTTGTAGGTTATGTTGAAAATTACCATACCAAATTACCAATAAATAGATAAAAGAATCAATTTAAATGAGCAAACTATCTTTGTTCTCAAATAAAAAGATAGAGGTTGTGCCTAAAAGTACCTTTAACTTGAAGAAAAGTATAGATATTCATAAAAAAAGTGGTACAGTAAAGCAACACTAGAGCAACTTAACAGAAAGTAATGAACAAATCCAGCATCCACCTATATGCTATGTTTATCATTTCAGTCAGAGTGAGAGTAGTTAATTGTTGGTTAGAGTAAGAGGTCAGTGGAACAGCATTACTCTGAAAGATGTAAGTGATTCTGGCATCCACCTCTATTCCACATAGTGAGCACTTCAAACTTATATTGGAAATTATTATCTAAACCGGCACTCACTCCCTATTATTGTCTAAGATAAATGCTCCCAGATACTCTCACGATAGTTTTATACTAAAATAATATTGAAAATTCACAAGTGGAATGTGTGAGATTAATCCATGATATTAAATCCAGACTGTTGTGCCAAGCATGTTACATCTTCGGCCGCATCGTCACTTTCCATCAGGTGAGACAGTAGTCAAATGCTTGCCTATTATGCATAAAAAAAAAACTGCTCACTGGTATAGTTGGTTGCATGTCTACAAGCAGTAGGCTTTAGGTTCAATTAATGGTGGCAACACAAGTTTTCTACCTATGGGACATTGTGTTTCTGGTTGTGGGTGTGACTGCTCTGATATGAATGTTTCTGGCCACCACAACACAAGTCTTCCAACTTAGTGTGAGACAGATGAGTACAATATGGAAGTCTTCAAGTTGCGAGTGAATAGGTATCTTCTAGGCAAGCTTGCTTCATCGTCGACCACATCGTCGCTTACCATCAGGTGAGATAGTGGTAAAAAAATTGCTTATCTTGAATTAAAAAAAGAAAGAGTGTGAAAGTGTTTATGTTTATACACTTACTGATGCTGTTTGAACATGTGCAATACTAAACAGAACTCTTATGTTAAATGTAAACCAATTTACCATGTACTTATTTGATAGTTTACATGTCCCAAGTCAATGCATTTATTTGCAAAATCTGTCACCAATCACTACAACAGTGTTCTAGCAGGCTAGCAGCTATCTTCGAGAAAATATGAAATCTACCCGTTTGTTTAGCTATGTCGAGAGCATAGTGTCGATAGTAGCAAGCCCACTTTTAAGCAGAGGTATCAGGTTTACGGTTATGTGATGTGAATGTAACCGGCACCCATGACACAAGTTATTGAACTTAGTGTGGGGCTGTGAACATGTATGCGTATGTTTACGTTTATTTGAATATCTCTATTTCACCTGATGTTAAGTTATGAGTCAGTTGTTGATAGAAGTAATTTTCCTAGAAGTCGACTATGCATTCCCGATGTACAGATATCTAGACTATACTTTAATTATTCTAGTAGTATTTTACAAATACCTGAGGTTGTGTAGGTCCATAGTCATTAGAGGTGTCGACGATCTCCAGCTTAGCAGATGTTGATGGTGGACGGCTTGCTTTATCATAGCAAGCATCGCAGACACGGACCTGAGAAAACACTTACCAGTCAGAAAATTATAAGCTTTGATCTAACAGTATTCTATTCCATAGAGGACCCCTATTACTTATCTGAGTTGTGACTAGATTCAATACGAAAACGACAAAAATAAGAAAAATTTTTGCTAATTTCAAATGGAAACCAGTAGCAACAAAGTTAGTTAATAGGAGGTAAGAAAACAATGACAGATATTTTATAAGATTTTATTTAGCTTCACCCGTCCCGTGGTCTACGTAAGTGTGAAAGCGTTTATGTTTAGTTCAAGTTTAAATTAGCACATGGTATGAAATGAAGTGTAATTAATAAGTAATTATTATTTTCTGTGCTGCAATAATTATTACAATTAATTGAGAATCAATTAGGAATATGGAGGAAAGTGTAAACAATACTACCAAGTAAATAATAATTAAGTTAGAAAAGTATATTTAAATATACTTTTAACACTGAACTACCGCTTACCATCAGGCGAGTAAGTCGTGAAATGCTAGCCTATCAAAGATAAAAAAAACCTTAAAAATATACTTTTAATATCACTTCACTTTTAGGTTGATCTACCTCACATCTGCTTGAAGCGTTTTCTACATTCAACATTCTTACAGCAAAGGAGTGGAACTCATTGCCTGCGTTTTTGTTCCCCCAACATTTTAATTTGGGAGTCTTCAAGTCTAGAATGAAGCTAGAGGTAAGCATGCTATATGTGTATTACCTTAATATTTACTAAACGTTGTACATCCCCTTTACATCATTATCAAAATCCACTTTACCCTAAGGTTGTCTGGAAGAGATAGCTGTTAGCGATTAGACCCCTGATTGTACACTTTAATTAAGTAAATTTTAATTATTCTTACGTGTTTTTCTTATAAGCTGTGTCAATAAAGAGTTATCTATTCTAATTATCATGCTGCATCGTTTGCTGCATGATCACTTTCCATCAGGTGAGATAGCGGACAAATGCTTACCTAAATTAAGCATAAAAATACAAAAGCTAGGTGTGGATCGGACATGGTGAATAATAAAGACACATCAGCTGCTTGTATAAATAAATAAATAATGACATAAGCACCTCTTTCTCAATACCAAATTTGGGTAGTGTCGAGGTCTTGGAACTACATTGCTGGCAGAAGACCTGCCCACAGGCGCGGCAGTGGTGTCGACGGACGATCAGCGAGAATGCTACGCGACATCTGCAAGAACACTTCTCAGTTAGTCTTCTGAGATAGCCAAGGCACAAAACATCAATTCGCAAAGCTAAGAAACATTTGCTGAGCTTCGCGGCTTCATTCACTGACACGAAACTGATGATAATGATGACGAATCAAAATAAAAAAAACCCTACGTCCTTCTCCTTGAGTAAAACTATCTCTCTACCAAATTTCATCAAGATCGGTTCAGTGTTTATGCGTCAAAAGATAACAAAGTCACCTGTGGATTTCTGTATTAATTTTTGTTTATATAGCATTAGCCATGCTAGGCGGAACTATAGTGGTAAAATTGGTGATTCCTACATTACTAGCTGTGCTACACAGCTACTCATAAAGTAAGGATAAAAATTACCCAATATCCTATCCTACAAGACTTAAACTATCTACCAAATTTTTATCAAGATTGGATCTGCCGTGCAGTATGTTTATGTAATAAAGAGACAAAGAGTTTCGTATTTATATATTATTGTAAACTGTAAAGAAAACTTGCAAATGTCTCCTTGATAACCTGTTTTGATCATGAGTAAGGTTAGTACTTAGATACATATAATATTTTGATTATTATTATTGGATAATAAATAACACTGGTCATTGATAAGCTGGAATGTGAAGGTATTCCTTTGTATTTTTTTATGATCACGATAGCCGATATTTGATATTTACAATTACAATAACAGCCCGTTATTTTTCATACAATTAATAAGTAAATATATTAGGTACATTGCATTTCTAGATTCAACAGCCTAAGTTATAACTTAATTCCTTCCTAAAATGTACTAATTATAATCTTGTTAAAGGTATATTTATTATATGTCTGAGTATACAAGCCTTGGATAGATCATACATAATTTTAATCCTGTTATTAGAGCAAATTTTGTGAACAACAGTGTTAATATTAGTTAAATATTTACATTATACAGAAATTAGAAACTATCGTCTTTAGTTACTAAAAGAACAAAGAGAATGCTGGATCAAAACAGTCATAGTAAGTGAGTGTTAAAAATTGGGAATAATTTCACTAGAAATTTCATCATACCTGTGACACACTTCTCCATCAGCCCATTCCGGAGCCGTATCTGCTGAAAACATGGCATCCGACTCCTTCAAAACTGGAAACTTGTATCCTTCAGCCTTCAATATATTCACTGTATCCTAAACAAGAAACAACACTGATCAAGAAATGTAAGAAGCAAGTACACGACCTTAATTCAATTTGTGTCACAATAACGTTTTTCCTTATAGGTAGAATTTTTCGTTAAAAAACTGTACCATTTTCAACTGTAGCAAACACAAAACATTTTTTCTTGATAAACAGTTTTTGTCTGATTTGTTTTGTCTGAGCTGTGAATCACGATGTGACTGATAAGATGGGAAGTTGAGCACTGACGTAGGCATACGTAACGTACCTGATGGTATTACCTGTCAACTATACTGTGGTAGAAACTGTTAGCTATTCTGCGTTGGTGGTTTACAGTCGGTGACTCAGGTTTGTGAGAGCTATTCAACCTTACAGTTTGCAATATTGTACAAGGCCTTTTTTCTTGACTGTACATGCATTTAAAATGCATGAGTAGATTATATGTACTGGCAATACATATAAGTATATAATTTCGCCTTTATAATAATACTAACGGGTGGGTCCTACTTCTATACGTAGCAGTATAATAAGTGTTCGTAGCTCAAGCTCAAATATTTATTGCTAAGAATGTAGGTTTCAAAAGATGTAATGAAAACTTAACGATTCTTATAATCTGCTCTGTTTAAGGGTGTGAAAATATCATCATCATCCACAGCCCTTTTGATCCCACTCTGGGTTTAGGCCTCTATATGTGCAAATAATATCCAAAACCCTTATACAGTTCAGTACATTCAGTTATATTATAATAATTTTCATGAATGATTGAGTGAATATCAATAAATAAATTGTTTATAATATTATCAAATTAAATATTCTTTTAAAATTTAGCAAAATAACAATTAATAAGTATATATTAATATCAATAGTATAATAAATAAATGATTTTTGAACTATTACTTTTATATTTGTCGGCAAAATGAATGTTCACAATTTACCTATTTTAATTTTAAATACCCATACCTACGGTTCGCGGTAATTATTTTTTTATGTGTCCTCATAATTTCTCTCTACGTGAGCCGATTTCGATTTTTTTCTTTGGTTTGAAAGATGTTGCTTTCTAATTGGTCCAATTAAAATTTGATCAAGATCTGATTAGTAGTTCTTGAAATATCGTCAATATAAATGCCTATTTTGTGGACTACTTTGACGATGTTCTCGTTTAATTGACTTCAAAAGTTACCTCATAACTTTTTCGTTGTGAACCGATTTTGATGATTCTTTTTTTTATTTGAAAGCTGGTGCTTTTCATGTGGTCCCATTGATTCCAAATTTGATCAAGATCTGATCTCTGGTTTTTGAGTTATCGTTAATAATGCGTGTGCAATACATTAAATCTGATCAAGGTTCCTAAGATAAAGCAGTGAAGTCGGTTTTTTTAAGCTTTGCTTGTGTTTAGTTATTTATAATTGCAAACCTAATTTACCATTATATTACTGTGTTTTTGTTATGTGAGAGTGTGTGTGAGATGATCCTATGTGTGTGTGTTTACGTTTATTTTATGTTATTTTTGTATCGTTGTATATATTTCTATTTTGTCATAGTCTGTTTGTTATTTACAAAACAACGGTTATTTGAGCAAATGTTTGCCGAGACGTCGTGACCATTCAAGAACACGTTTACCCCATCATTTATGAGTTCTATACCAAATAAATATACTTAACGATGATAACATAATCATGTAAAGTCGTAGTTTACCAACTTCAAGTAGAAAATCTGTCCCCAAGCTTCAATTGTGCTATTTTTTGAGGACCAGCTATTTGAGACCGAGCGTGCTTACCACCCTCTATCAAATCATCAGTTAACAACGTTGCAGGTGCTGTCAAACGCTAGCCCATCAGTAGATAATACAAAAATGTTAAGTTACCTATCTACGCAAATAATAATCCCGATATGAATATGATAGTGTTCATGTTTGCATAACAAGTGCGCAAAAGAAAACATTTGAGCACTTATGTATTCTATTCGTCCTAGATCTTAATTGTGTGTGAATGAGATTTTTTTGTGAATGAGATGATGCCGAAGATGTAGCATGCTTGCCGTGAAGATACTTATTCACTCTTGACTTGAAGACTCCCAGATCCGTTCGGGAATAAAGACGCGGGTAATGAGTTCCACTCCTTCGCATTACGGATGATAAACGTAGAAGCAAAACGCTTCGAGCGACCTGGAGGTATGTCAACCATATATGGATGACGTTTGACAGTTTGTCTTGTCGTTAAATCGTAATACGGGCATGGGAGAATTAAATCGTGTAATTCCGGCGAACACTCCAGAATTTAAGCGATAGAATACGTACTAATATAAGTCGAGGAAAATTAATTTATTATGGGCATATCATACGAAAGAAAGTTTGTTTTACAAGATGTGTCAGAGACCGAAATTTATGATAAGGCGTAACAATAAATTTCCCGGTACAATCTGTACATTTATTACCAGTACAATGACACGAGCTTGGGCTCGCGAGTAAACAGATCAATTACTTGAAATTACTGCACTGGCTGATTAAATTAACAAATGTCTGCCCGTTTGCGATATCTAGTCAGACTCTTGCGTCTCTTGCGTACAGTTTAAAAGTATCATAACTTACCATCAGGTAAGATAATGATCAAACGCTAGCCTATCAGAATTAAATAAAAGTATACTTTTTTTATACGTTTTTTTACAATATATTGTTGTAACTTAAAAATCTCTTACATAATTATTAGTGGCACAGAGAGCTGACCTTTCGTAATTTTGGCTGAAATAAGTTTTCTTTTTTACCCGACTTCGAAAAAGGAGGTTCTCAATTCGACTGTATATTTTTTTTTGTTTGGTAGATTATACTTCGGAGGTGGTTTCATATATATTTTATCGAAATCGATCAAGCCAAAACCAAAGTATAAGCGGTGAAATCGGTTTTTTTAAGCTTTGCTTGCGTTTAGTTATAACGTTTAAAAACCCTACATCTCCGCCATTATGAAAAGTTTCTAAAAACTGAAACAACAATAAAATCTATCTAATTATATAATCTGTTCACTAAATTTCACGAGAATCAGTTGAGATATGCGACCTGTAGAGGAGAACAACCGGAAATCCGCCGGAAATACGAAAGCAATTTTGCCCAAGCTGAAACGTAGACGTAGAACGCTCGCTCGGTTAACACAGACGTTGACGTGTCGCTTATGACTGACTGTCAACGCACAGCCTAAACCAGAGATGATAGAGACCTGACACTTTCAGGATATATACTATATGGCTTTCCCTTGGTAGCGCAGACACTAAGAAGATAGGACATTTTGAAATATGTACTCTACAATTGATACCTTAGAGTGGAAATATATTTTAGCTAATGTATATATATGGTAAATCCTTACTGGTTGTGAAGGAGGGCCGGGCGAAGCCCGAGTGAAAAATCCAAAAAAAAAATAACTCCTAAATGTTAAGGGTGGTCCAAGCCAACATTTTTTTTTTGGCCGTAATTCTTTGTTTTTATTTTTTAATTACATCCCCACACACTTATAGTGTTAGTTATTTATAAAATATATATTTCCTAGAAATAATGTAAAAGGCATAACAACGTTTGCCGTAGTATATAAGTATATAGTTGGTATAAGGCCACAATCTAAACGGATAAAATCACGGGGAACAGCTAGCCTCTACTATCCCTACTCTACTAATATTATATCATGTTGTAATATTATGTTACTATTTATATTGTACGTATGTAAGACTAAAATTACTTAAATAAATATTGTCAAGATATAGTCTGGCAGAAATTATATAAATAATATGAAATACACCCGAAATGGGTACAATGTTAATATTTAGTCATGTTATTATTGTTTTTCCATCAGTTACTGCAATAAATATTATTCTATTCTAAGACCTGTCTGAATGTTCCAAGAAAATTAACGTTCCAAATTATAATTTAAACGCAAGCAAAGCTTAAAAAACCGAATTCACCGCTTTATCTTCAGTTTCTTAACTAAATTTATAGAATCATATATTATCACAATTTTTTAATTAAACGCTTTCACACTCACAGCCCCACACTAAGTTCAATGACTTGTGTCGTGGGTGCCGGAAACATACACATCACACACACAATCACAACCAGAACTAGAAACACAAATTTTCCTTGGGGAGAAAGCTTGTGTTCCCGCCGGGAATTGAACCCGATACCCCTGCTTAAAAGGCGAACGCTCACCCAACTTAGCCAACGGGCAGTTCAAGTTATTAAATCAATTAAAATGATACAAAAATTCAAAAGGAAAAAAGATTATATGGTACATATACATGTACATTTTTGAGGGCTGAGTCACCCACGTCCGTAGGAGGATACCCCTTAAGTCTGACTCCCTACACGTGGTCCCCGGGTGGTGCTAATCAGGTGACATTTGAGAGGTGGTAGAGCATTTTGTGAGTTGCTCGCCTGGCTTGCTACCAAAGTAGCTTACCACCATCAAGTTGAAAGTCTGCCGCCAAGCCAAATACGGTGTTCCGGCAGTTATCCTTGAGAGCCTGCGTATTCCAGGTCTAGTGTGTTTACCAGCTTCATTCACATCGTCACTTACCATCAGGTGAGATAGAGGTCAAACACTAGCCTGTCACAAATAAAAAAAAAAAAAAACATGTTTATATGAAAGAGCCGATTTAGATTCTGTCCAAGTACCTACCAATTATATCACGTTGTCCATTTAATTTGACTAAGCTGAAAATCGATTGACGTCGACCAACCTTGTGAACCTTGAGAGAGGTAAAAAGTTCAATGAACGACTAGACACAGACAGTCTGTATTTATTAGGACTAGGGATGATAATTTAGCGACCTGCAACTCATTTCTTCCATCCACGATAGATAAATAGTTTATTGGAGGACCATTTTGAACTTAATTTCAGGAACTTTCTATCCCAATGAACCTTTGGTAAGGCAATATATAAGTAGCTTGGATCAAATTACGAATCTAATTAAATTATTATCATTGGGAATTTTCACCTAAATACTATTGAAGACCGATTTCAGCAAATAATAGCCTATTAAGTGGTACTGTTTCAGTGCTATTATGAGAATCCCGCGAAGATTTTAAAATCGCTCAGAAACTGTGTACTATTTATTTTTACTTTAATCAATGTTGAAAATTCAAAGTTATTTCACTAAAACTTCTTTACTTTCGATTAGAATGTTTGTAACTTGTATAACTGTTAGGAAGCTGATTATTTTACGCCAGAAATAACAATTAATTAGGAACATATTGATAAAAATAAAGTTCAGAAAACACCCACCAAAAAAGGTTATTAAAAACGTTTTACCGTTCTTCACGGTAATTCTCAAATAAAACTTAAAAAATCATAGCTCAAATTATTAAAAAAAAAAATGTGGTAGCATATAGAGTATTTTCAGATACCCCCAGGCAATTTTTTTTAAGCCCGTGCATTTGGCCACAATCTCACCGGATGGAAAGTGATGATGTGGCCGAAGCTGTAACATGCTTGCCCAGAAGGTAGGAACCTTCAAGCATGTTATATATAACATGGGAGTCTTCAAATCAAGAGTATTAACTCTTCACTTGAAGACTCCCAGATTATACCGGGTGAGGCATTCATATTTTTTTTAGACGTCACTATATGGTCCACGCTGTATAGTTTAGTTAAACACATAGTTATAAAGACAAACAATCGTTACAATGATTTAGAACAATAAAAAATATTCCAAAGGTGACTAACGACTCTTATCAATGAGTTTTGTTAACTTATTATCAGTAGGTTGATATCACTAAGCAAATCACACAATCACAACAATTTTATTAAATTAGAAAGTTTGGGTTCATTCAATGAATAATAATGTTTTGAAGATATTATATAAAGTAGTAAGATAACCGAGTTGTAGTTAATCCCGATTTGCTGGCTCTGTTTCAAATCCTACTACAGGACTTGTAATACCCCAAGTAGACAAATCTGTCGCTAAGCAATAAATAGTGTTATGGAAAGTTATCCTTGAAGCCATTCACATCCTAGGGCTAGCATGTTAACCAGGCTCTACCACATCATAACATACTAACAGGTAAAACAATCCTGTGGTTTGGAATCGATAACTGAGCTAAAAAATTATTGTTTTTTTTTATCTTAAGATTTTTTTCCTTACTTACTGGTACGAGAATTGCGGCGCAGACAGTTTAGTATTAACTATCAAGTAAACTATGGCAACTGCGCCACAATTTACTTACTAGGTAGTAAAGAAATTTAGTGAAAGCTTCTTTAGCGGCGTTGTGCACTTTTTTGGGATGGGTAAAAAATGTTAAACTCGCATCAAGACACAGAGGAAGTAATATCCCCCCTCTCTTCCTACCGCACGGCGAAAAATGTTCAAGTTTTCACTTCTGCCAGCACTCCCGGAGTGCATCACGTAGTTTTTTTAATTTTTCTGAGTTGAGTAAAAAATATTTTTCATTTTTATTTTGCTTAGTTAGCGATTCTAAACCCCTGTAGAATTGTGCACTACTTACCAATGTCGTTATATATCATAATAAGTATATATCAGTTATTACTTCTTTACCCTCTTACTTATAAACTTTGCACAGTTAGAGATGGTTTCGTCTTATTTCCACTGATGCAAAATGTCACTTACTAAAGAGATAAACCTGTATTAAACTATACAACAGCGATATGCTACATCTATAAATATGGCTGTATATATTTACCTGAACAGCTCTGTATTTTGGCGAGCCTCTAAAAGCAAATGCCCATGCTTGAGTGAGTTCCAGAATTTTGTTCCGTAGGTTCTCATGCTGTGTTGTTTTTACAAGGTCCCGTAACATTTCACAGAAGGCTTTAGATGTTACTTCTTCATGTACACCAGAGCCTGAAAGAATATAGTTGTTGACCATCACAACTTATAAACAAACAAGCTGCTCCCCGCGGTTTAACCTGCGAAAATCGCGGACCCGCGGGAATTCCGGGATAAAAATTAGTCATTTGTTAATCCAGGGTATCAGCTACCTCCATATCAAATTTCATCAAAATTGGTTTGGCCGTTTAAGCGTGAAGAAATAAGAAACACATGACTCCCTATTAACTAGTATAAATCCAGGGAATCCTGGACAGATGGCAGCCCTATATATGGGTACCCTTATTGGTAACCTTCAGACAACGTTTTGCTTATTTTATTTTCTAGAGCAGCCTGTGTTGAACACTCCATAGTCATTGACATCATTTATAGTTAGACTGAACGTTCGCCATCAGTTTCGGTTTCCGCCTCATTTAGGCAAATAAATCAGTTTCAGTTTAGTTAAAACCTAGGCTACCTAGAGACCTCAAACAAAGGCTGGTGTCAGATCAGCTGAAACCAAGCACAAACAGGTGCCTCAAAAGGCATCACATTCTCGAAATTAAATAATAATGAATCAATATAAGGGCCTTGCTTACTGGAGCCTGGCACTCAACACTCCAATAATTAATGCACCACATTTGCTTATAGCCAGATGGCTGATCGCAGATAAAAATACAAAAAAAAAGTCTAGTTAAAACTGAAACTACTTTTGGAAGGCGCTTGTTATCAGTTTCAGCTACATTGAGCTGCAAGGCTTGTGAGCGAAAAATTGACATTATGCCACGGCCGCGGGTCAGTCATGTCATGACTTGTTTGCGTTCGTTTGTTTGCCGTAAAATTGCAAGTAATTATAACATGATTAGTTCAAAAAAAATAAATTATGATAATGGCCAAAACTGAGACCATTCGGACACTAATACCATTAGCTCAAACAATGGTTTATTGTTTAACACTAACTTGGAGTTATTTGTTAACAAATGTTTATAGTTCTCAAGCCAAAAGATACTTGCACCAATATGCTTTGGAAGAGCAAGCTTCCTGATGTCTAAACTTAATAGTGAGCCTTGTTAAACTTACTACTTCTATTTACATAATAATACTACTTATACTAAATTAATATAATACTACTTATATTATATATATCTGCTACATTGTGACGAGTAAATAGAAAGATAAACGGGTATAATTTAGATGGCCACCAAAAATTCTTAACGGTTACCAAAATGAAATTTTATTTTAGGAAACGTAATTTGGTGACCATTTATCCATTTTGGTAAGTGTTTAGAATTTTTTTAGTAGTAAAATAGGTACTTTTTTGGGCGGTGTTTAAACACAAGCCAAGATAAACTAGTAAAATGTTATCACACTACATACATAACACAAATTAAACTTACCACAATTTTTGACAATACTTTCCAATGTAAGTAGTGCAAACATCGCTTGATGGGGATTTTGTGAATATAGCTTCTTTTTGACAGCTGTAGCTGCATATTTTGGGCTGCAATAACCAAACAAAATTAATAAGCCAAATAAATAGTAATAAAAAAATATTTAGGTAGAACAACAATTCTTATTTAACACTCACAGCCCCACACTAAGTTCATGACTTGTGTAGTGGGTGCCGGAAACATTTATATCACACACACAATCACAACAAGTACCAGAAACACGTTTGCAACTGTTTTATACAATATAAATAAATTATATTCGTTTACGTAGCTCATGGTATGAAGGAGTAAAATTAAATTATTAATGTATTCATTTCAGTAAATATTTTAAATTGTAACCCAGATTTTTCTTTGGGTCTATTATAGTATTTGTTTGTCCGTCTGCAGGCACAACTTTAACCTGTAGCAGAGGTAGGTAAGAAGGTGCATTTCTCAGTAGAATAACAAGTTATCATGCTCAGAGTTTTAACTGTGCAGTTGAATTTCAGTCTTGCATGTAATGTGCAACATTAATGCACATAATATATCAGTTTTGCTCGACTTATTCAACATCATCAAATAAATAACCAACAGATAAGATATTAATGCAAATATCTATTAGTAGGTATTTAACAATAAATGACTGTCAGCTTGACAGGTCGAGGACTCAATTGCGAGTTAAGTGTACTAATTATTTTGTTTGTTAGTAAAGCTAAAGATGATGTTACTTACGTGCAATCATTTTGTCTAATCAGATCACAAATTTGTAGAATTGTCGGCCAATCGGGGTCCAGGCGTAAATTACTCGTCGCTTTATCTACAAAACAACGTAATTCATAGTTTAGACACTGGCTAGTACAGGTAGCTAAATTGTCTACACTAGTTCTTTGTGTATTTACGTTGAAAATTACAATTAAATGTCGTAAGTCATCGCTTACTTATCTTATTGGTTCCGTTAGGCGTTTTTGATAAAATATATAGAAAGTTCTATGGTAATGAGTAAAAATTCAGAAGAAAAATAGACATTCGTAATCAGTAAATTTCCGATAGTAGTCCATATCAATACATGGGGTTTGTAGCTCAAATATTACTTACCAAGTAGCTTATCAAAATTATTAACACGAAACATGTTTTCTAAATTACTAATGAACTTTTATTTTAGAAAATCAACAAATCCGAGGCACAGAAAATGACAGCACACTTTTGTCAATTTTGTTATTTTTTTCTGAAAGTTGGTACTTTTTTTTTTTTTTTTTTCTTTCTCCCTTTATCGGGAGAATTGGCTCCGCACGTCTTGTGCATGGCCAGTGTCGAGTTTTCATGAAAATTTTCACATCTTGTCGTTTTCTTAATATTGTAGTCCAAATGGTCTTCTTCAAAATATAAAAGTAGTTTTCATAGTCTTGGCTAAGTATCGAAGAGCTTCTTGTTTCATATAGTTTAATGTATTTTATTTTAAGATTAAAGGTAGGGAAACGTATCGCGTGAAACTATAATTTATTATTAAATATTAAGTTAAAGAATTGGATCAGGGAATATAGATATATTAGTACTGTGAACTATAACCGAAAAACAATACTGAAATAATTATATTTACATGAATATACATTTGAAAATTTACAATTTAATATTATTAGAGGTAATAAAATCAGATAGTAATGTGTAGATATGTGGATCAGAAGAGTGAAGAAGTGATTTTAAATTTATAGGAAGAGGGACACGGAGGGATATAAGATTACTGTATAAGGAAGCACGGTCAAATTTAGGGCATGAAAAGAATATGTGGTCCAGGTCTCCATAATCGTGACCACATTCACAATTAGAATTCGGGAGTATTCGAAACCTCGCAAGGTGAGCGGGACACGTTGTATGTCCTATGCGCGCTCTTATCAAAGTAGATGTTACAATTTTACTTAATTTTATGGCAGAAAACCATGGCTTTTTACGAATTTTGGGCTGTATGTCGAAGTAATGTTTTCCTTTGAACTGACTACTGCATTCCCAGACTCTGTCCCAAGATTCTTGGAGATAAAATCCGGGAAGTGCAGCCAAATCATGGGGGTAATTTTTAAACGGATGTTTATCTCCACATACCACGGCCTCGTTGGCAAGTTTATCAGCTCTGTCATTGCCTTTAATACCACGATGACTAGGAACCCATACAAAATTAATCAAAAAACCTTTTAAAACGCATTGATAAAATTTATGTCGAGCTTCTACAATAAGCGGGAAATGCGGTTTGGATCTAAAAGGATATCTCATTAAAGCCTGTAATGCACTCATTGAGTCACTTACAATTAAAGCTTTTTTAAGTTTGAATAATAAAACATATTCGATAGCTTTGACAATGCCAAAACATTCTCCCGTGAACACGGACATCTCAGAGGGGCATTTAATTTTTTGTACTATGTTAAATTGAGAATGATAAATACCAACGCCTACAAAGTCCTCTAGCGAACGTTTAGAGGCATCTGTATACACATGGTGCCAATTTGGCCAGTTTTCTTGTACAGTCGATATGAAGTATGCATTTGCGTTATATGTATGTTTATCAATGTTCAAATTTAGGAAAACTGGTAGAGGACTTATAAGAGCCTCAAATTCACATTTAAACAGATCAAGGGTTGGAGATCGATGAGTTGGTGCATGAAGTGTTTTAAATCTGTTGAAACTTTTAACTAAGCATGGGATTTGTTTGGAGTTCCAATATTGTGATGATTCTGTGAGATACGACAAAGTTTCCAGTTTTGAAATTAAAGAACTATTCGAGAATTGCAGAATACGGAAAAACATTCGGTCAGAGAGATATTGACGTCTCAGGTAAAGGGGTGGTTCAACACATTCAACTTGTAATGCATTTATTGGGCTAGATTTCATGGCTCCAGATATTATCCTTAAGGCTTTAGATTGGATACCATCAAGTTTTCTAAGGCCCGCAACACCACAAGGCTCCAGTAAAAACGTTCCGTAATCCAGAACACTTCGCACAAGGGCATTGTAGAGGAGCTTCAAAGAAAATGGATGAGCACCCCACCAAACTCCTGCAAGGCATCTTAACAAATTTAGGAGTTTTTCACATTTAGTCGTAACGTATTCACAATGTGAAATGCCTGTTAGTTTTGAATCTAAATAAACTCCTAAAAACTTAACGTGATTCTTATTTGGTATAGAACAATTATCAAAATCTATAGAAATTGGATAAGGCAACCGCTGACGTGTAAACAGCACTGTGGAACTTTTATGTGGACAAATGTGTAAACCGTTTTTATCCATCCAAATTTTTAAGTAATTTAAGGAGTTTGAAATTTGTTCACATGAGTTAGTAATAGATTTGTTTTCGCAGTAAAGTACTATGTCATCGGCATATTGGAGAATTTTAGCTGAATTCCCTAAGGAAGATTCCAAATCATAAGAATATATATTAAAAAGTATGGGGCTCAACACTGATCCCTGTGGGAGACCTTTCCATACAACTCGCGATTGGTCACGTGATTGGTCCAATTTTATCGTTCTTCCTGATAAAAGATTTATTATAAAGTACGAAAGAACCTCCGGTACTTTAAGTTTTTCAAGTTTTTGTTTTAAGATATGAAGTATAACATTATCATATGCTGATTCCAAATCGAGAAATACTGCTAAAACAGATCTATTACTACTAAACGCGATTCTTATGTCTGTGATAAGAGTGCCGACACCATCCAATGTACTCCGACCTTTTCGGAAACCTAATTGAGACTCTGGAAACATCCTACCATTTTCAATAAACCATTCTAGTCGATTTTTAATGAGGTTTTCAGCTATTTTGGTTATAACTGACGATAAAGCAATCGGGCGATACGAGGAGACTTCAGCCGATGACTTACCTGGTTTAAGAATAGGTATTATGATTTGAGTTTTCCAAGATGAAGGGACATGTCCAGAAAACATTACTGAGTTTATCAAATCCAAGTAATATAATAAAGATGGTTGATTCAAGTTAGCTAGAAATGAATATGGAATTCCATCTTCTCCGGGGGAAGAATCTTTTACTGCAGACAGGACTCCTTGTAATTCTTCAATGGTAAATAGAGAGTTTGGGAAAGATGGATTAAAAGTTAATTTCAGAGGGGGGGTGATATTATGAGATATATCTTCATGTGGAACTGTAGGTGGTGCCAGTCGATCAAGAAATAAACTGCTAAGCTCAAAAGGTAAAGATGGTGTATTAGAATCATTCATGCCGTTTCTAAATCTTCTAATATTTTTCCATACAGTGGATGGGTTTATATTGGGAGAAATAGATAAGCAGAAATTTCTCCATCCCTGAAACTTTTTATTTTTGAGATATTTCTTGGTTTGAGTTATTAACTCAGTCAACTTAGCAAAGTTTTCGTCCGACATATCATTATTATACTGCAATTCAGCTTCTTTTCTCTTATTTACGGCCTCGGCACATTCTCTATCCCACCACGGCGGAGAAGGGATTACATGTGAACCTGTGTTTTTAATGGGAAACGTTTCATCTGCAGCTTGTTTAATTGCTTCTGTAAAAGAATCTGCACACTGAGTCACCCCATGTGTAACATTTGGAAGTCTTTGAATCTTATTTTGAACGGAAGTTTTAAATGTATCCCATAATTTGGTATTATGGAGTTTATACTTTAACCGGGGTTGTTTTGGAGGATTATTATTAGTCTTAGATGGAATTGAAATAGTTATTGGGTAATGATCACTTCCGAAGGTGGAATGTAATGTTTGCCATGTTAAACAAGAAGCTAAATTTGCAGAACAAATTGAGAGATCGATAGCACTGATATTTTCTGTAGGAGCTGTACGTCGAGTTGGAGAGCCGGAGTTTATTATGCATAGGTTGTAAGAATCTATTAAGTCAATGAGCATTTCTCCACAATATGTAGAGATAGAGCATCCCCAGGAAATATGATGACAATTAAAATCTCCAAGAAGTATAAATGGTTTCGGAAGAAGAGCTATTAGATCATTAAGGTGTTGAAAAGTGACAGAAGAAGGAGAAGGAATATAAATAGAAACAACACAAACGTTATTAATTTGTGCTGCTACTACAGAAAAATCATTATACACGGGTAGAGGTAAAGAAGAGAAAGAGATGGTATTCCTAATAAGTAAAGCGGCGCCGCCATACCCATCAGATCTATCATCTCTCAAACATGAAAATCTGGGTATTTTGAAAATGGAGCTTGGTTTTAACCAAGTCTCCGAGAGCGCAAATAAACAAGCTTTATACTTGTTTATGAGATATATAATATCGTTTTTTTTAGAAACTGCGCTTCTGCAGTTCCACTGTATTATTTTGTTGAGGACTGCCATTTTTAATGGCTTTATGGACTTTAAACATATTGAGTATGGGGGCAACGTTGGACGGTATAGAAATGTTTGAATTAGTTAAAGTGTCAATGAGAATTTGTATGATGTCAGTTGTAGACATCAAAAGGGCGTTGGCTTTTTTGTTATTGTCTAGAGCACAACCGTTTTGGGGAGTAGGAATATTGAATTCGTTAATTATTCTTTTATGAGCTGCTTGGTCATATCCTTTTTCTAGTTTTGGTGGTAAGCGACGGTTTGCGTACATCGTTTTTTTGTAAGAAGTGTGTGGTTGGTGAACGTTATGGGTAGACGGTGAAGGTGGGTTAGTATTATGGTTTATGTGAGCTTGAGGAGCCGAATTTACTATGTCAGCATATGATTTAACTACAGGAGGGAATAATTTGGATGCTTCGCCATACGAGATACTGTTTTCAGCCATAGCTATCTTAATTTGCCTTTGACGGTTTAGTTCAGGACATGATTTACTAATCGCGTAATGATTGCCTGAGCACATGCAACATGTAACATCTTCTTCGTCTATATCACAACTATCACCAGTATGGTCATTTCCACACTTGTAACACCGAGGCTTTGCACGACATTGAAGTTTTGTGTGACCGAAACGGCAGCACTTGAAGCATTGGATGGTAGGGTATGTGTATAGATCAACCGGTAATGCATTGTAACACAAAAATATTCTCTTAGGAAGAACCTGACCGTCAAACGTCAATACAATAGTTTGCGTGGGTTTCCACACAGGGGAGCCCTCAATTATAGTTTTAAAATTAATTCTTCTCAGTTTTAAAATCTTTCCGCAGCCTTCAGGGACCGATACATTCTCCAAAATCTCTTCGGGTGACCATTCCGATGGCACACCACGAACCAGACCCATGCGTGTTACATTATATGAAGGAATAAATGCACGTAGGCTATTTTCCGGCAAACTCTTACTTGAGATGAATAGATTGGCATCGTCAAGCTCCGAAAATGCAAGAGCAATTCGGTTCCTACCGATTCTTTTCACAGAACCATTGATAATATTTTTAAAAGCGTTTCGTTTCAAAAACTTACCAAACGTGACTGGGTGAAGTGTGGAGGCATCATCAGGTGCGCTGGTTACGCGTTGTACGTGTATAATGTACGGTGCTGTGTCGGTTATTTCGTATAAGGTTCGAGCAACGGGTATAAATGAGTTATTTGGGGAACCTTGGGGACCTGGACCGGAGCTGGGTGTCTGTGCTATTTGGGGGGCAATAGAAGATTCTAAACTATTGTTGGAATTAGGATTAACGTTCAAATTATTATTTTCACTATTATCGCTGTCAGTACAAAGACAACCAGTTTTACCATCTACTGCTCGAGCGTGCTTCCTTTTCTTGCGATTGCAAGTTTTACAGATCTTACTTAGCCGGCTTCTTTTCCGATTAGGATGCTGGGTGCTCGACCCATCCGTGTCCATGCTTGATTCATTATTAATAATATTATTATTTGTGACTACCGTCACATAATTGGATGCCGGGGGGGGCATGCCCCCCGGATCCTGCAGGTCGGGCGGTTCATTCATATTAAAATCGCAAAAACTTACCGAATCTAGTTAATATATACACGTATTTCTATAATATATACACTTACTAGTAATATTAACTACAGTTTAATACTCCACTGATCCTTAATTAATATTTAAAATGAAAATTTTAATGAGGGCGAAAAAAATCACGACCGCCTATTTCGACGTTTCCCGCGCTTTTTCAAGTTGGTACTTAAACGTCACTCTTGGAAAGTAACCACAGGCTATAAAAGCCATGTTCCCGTCACCGTCCGTCAATATCGCAACGTCTACTAAAGCGCTTATTACACTATTCAATTTGTAGGAAATCTAATAAGGAAATAGAAAGATGTAATCGAAGTTAGAACAGTTAGATTCCAATTTACTGCGAGGGGAAGGTCCTGACCGCACTACTTCCTAAATTGTTTACGATTTAGATGAATGTAATAATGTAAGTGTAGAGCATTAGCTAGTTGGCACCCGCGATTTATTATTCTACTTCAGAACTGCGAGTTTTCTGTCCGATTTAGAATCCAATTTAGTCTAGTGTGATCACTAGCTTCCATTTTCCTAGCTAGAGTCTTCTTTTTACAATTCCTACAATTTGAATAGTGTAATAAGCGCTTAAGATTAGGTACTAGGCGCCATCTATGTGGTTATTGTCGTGTATAATGATGTCTATGATGGTGTTTATCTTGTTATACAGTGTGGTGCTCGTAGCAGAAATTACAGTAGATAGATGATGATGAATACATTACCCTCCTTTGCGTCGCGCAGTCGGATAAAAATCAATGGTAACCACGCGTGCCCAATGCAGTTATGCAGGATAACTTATGCTTTATAAAACTTTATGTGCAATAGTGTAAGGAGGATAATCCTCTATCTGCCCTAGGTGCCTCTAGGTGCCCACACCGAGGACCAACTTACTTAAGTTTTCACCTTTATCACGGGCAATACGAATGATAAAATTAAATAGTGTATCGAATAATCTAGATATTTTTAATGTCTCCCTGCCACAATTCATAGAGGTGGTGCAGAAAGTTTTAAAAAATTAGATACATTTTTATTTTATTACAAACTATATATACCGCCATGGGTAAGTAGTGCACAATACTGCAGGGGGTGGTTTGGAACCGATAACTGAGCAAATTAAAAAAAAAAAATGTTTAATTTTTAATCGACTGACCTGCAGGCAGTTCAGTAGAAATTGTCAAGTAAAGAATGGCCCTCCGTAGACAGCCGCTACAACAATAGCTTCCAGAGTAGGTGAGTGCTACGAGTGCTACGGGTTCATTGAACTAACATGTGACGAGAGGTCACATTTCAGTGTGACCTCTCGGCGGCTATGTATATTTAATTAAGTGCTATGTATTTCCTTATAAGATCGTCTTGGCTTAGGCTGTAATGCTGTTATAATTGTGTGTGTAATAAATGAAATTAAATCTACGGGCCAATTGCCTATATTTCCTAAACTTTTCCTACCCACTGGTAGTGGGCGTGAGCACTTGAGTTACCTATAAGTTCGAAGTCTTGTAGATAACTTAGGTCGTCGCTGTATAGATGTATTATGATAGTTTAAGTTTAGTTACAGGACGATACTTGGCATTATTTAATAAAAAATAACGTACCTACAACAAAATCGATGCATGATCAAACATTCCAGTTATGTTAATAATATAGAACACGCCCATTTGCTTAATTGGGTGCGTGTTCGCCTTCTTAGCAGCAGGTATCGTGTTCAATTCCCGGTGAAAACACAAGTTTTCTCCCCAAGTAAAATTTGTGTTTCTGCTTTTGGCTGTGTGTAGTGTGAACGTTTCCGGCACCCACGACACAAGTCATCAAATTAGTGTGAGGCTGTGAGTGAACATAACATAAATGCTTTCAGTTTATGTTATGTTTATATCTAACATCTGAATTTTCTATTACTGATTTAACGCTTTAAACATAAATGTGCTTAAACATAAATTATCTAGTAGGATTTAGGTGATTTTTGTGATTGATTAGTTAGTTGAAATGATAAACGAAAAGAGAGGGGTGTTATAAGTTTGACCGCTATGTGTGTCTGTTTGTAGCATCAAACTCACAAACGGCTGGACCGAGAGTGTTCATAACTATGTTTGTAGAAAATCGGTGTAGCCGTTTTCCAGATATATATGTATTTTTCCAGATAGATACGTCGGGGCTATTTTGATTTTGCCATATCACTGAATTTCATTGCCTCGTTTGTGTATAAATTTATTTCTAACATTGTGACTAAGCTCTCTTATCAATTTATACATACTTTACCTACCTTGATAGATAAAAATTGCGTCTTATCTCGAGCTTAGTAGACTTGATATTTTGCTTTGAATTACACGCCGCGATTCACGATACACGATCACTCTAACTCTAGTGTACGTACTTTAACATTTGACAATTTATTATTAAACAATCAAAAGTGCTGCAAAAATGGATGTCTCTTACATTGGAAGAAAATATGTGAGAGAAGAATTTGAGCGTAATAGCAAAATGCTTTCGAAGTTAAACATGAATATAACAAGGTGTAACACAGATTTGACTGCAATTAAACTAAAAGTGTCAGCTCTACAGATGCAAATGACTGCAATGCAGATGATATATAAGGACATCATGGAACTGAGAGAGATAATTTTAGTTCTCAACCCACATTTGCAGAAAGCAAGATAAGTAAAAGGAAACAATTGAACCAGTCCGTATCCTAATTTTTATTTGTAGAAGTGTTGAAGCTTCTCAGCCGAACATAAGGGCGTGTTAACCTTGTTTGTCTCATTAAATTTTAAATAGTCAACAATAAAACCTTCTTTGGATTGTTTATACTCCACCATTTGTACAAAACGATGACCCCATAGGATCTCTTGAGCGATGTAACTGGATTTCGCTTGTACCGGCTGCCCAGTGGACTCAATAGTGCCTTCGAAAACCACAAGAATCTCCAACTCGGACTTTAATATATCATGCGCAGATAAAGAAAACAAAGGGCTTCGGTTATCTATCCTATGAACTGCTGCTATTGGAAACATGAATAAGATATCTTCACTGGAATCTACCGATAACTTGAGTTCTAATTGTTCATCCAGTTCTTTATTAGTAGTGACGCATCTGATTAAGTAGGCGTGGACGCTCGCCGATATGATTCTCGATTTCCTTGTGTTACCCACTCGGAATGATAAACACAAATTCCGATCTCTTTGGTTGATGATGGCGTTTTTGGAGAATACGAGAGTGTGCGCGCGGTTCTTCGGCCTGGTTAGTTTTGCGAAGACGATGCCGACTAAGAATGATTGGGTTATGGTCCCAATGATAGCTTCAATGCACATCGTGAACATCGCCTCAGGGCACAGTAATGTGATTGTCCTGGCACCGTAGCCAATCGTTGTATGGATTTCGATGCTGAACAGGAATATTGATGTGAAATTATGAATTTCTCTCACGCAAGGTGTCCATTCCGTCGAGTTTTTTGTTTGAAGAAGATGTTCAGGCTCCAAGTCACCATGTACATAAAGAATGATGTACCACACGCCAGCGAAAAATAACCAGCTGAAGATATACGTCAAGATGCAGTAGAGCAGGGTCCACCGCCACCTGGCTTCGACAAAAGCCGTCACTACGTCGGGTAACACGAGACATTTAAAGAATGTTTTCGATTTTTGGATGTTAAAATGTCCAGATTTTAAAACAACACGCTCTGCTTTTCTTCTTTGACAGGAAAATCTTTGACAACTGCGTCTGGGAAATAAGACAAAGAGATATTTTTAAGTATCTACTTAATATAATTAAATGAATGAAAACTTTAGCTCCTGTTCTTACAAATCTTATTCACAATACAGGGACTAAGAATAAGTGAAGAATCAATTCTTCTCTCTACTATTCTTTATGAAGAGTAAACACGTAAAATCAACCTCACTCACCTGTTAAAATGTTTACATTTTCTTTTAGCATCGCCATTTCCTTCCTCTAGTTCCACTACTTTGTCATTATTATCAACAGGTAGTATTTCCCCGCTAGGCTCCATAATTTTACCAACACGTGTAGTGAATTACTGTACAGACGAAATCACAATAATATTTTTCTCATAACTACGTCTACATCTTGCAGGAGATTGTCATGCTGTGATTTCCGCTATATAACTTTACGACATATCTAAATCCATAATAAACAACAGAGATAAAAATATTTGTACAATCCCATTTTAAGCTATTGTCGGTACGTCAGACTGCTTAAAGGAAGACCCGTGAAGGCTACAATTGATAATATCATAAATGCAAAAGTATGTAGGTATGTGACGTGTGCTTCTAGGTTCAACACAAGACATCTTGTTTATACTACTGTACCAATTGTTCCTTAACACTTCTGTTTAGGCTGCATTACCCACCGCGTGCACCAACTAGATGCTCCTCTTAAACCTTAATCCGCAACTCCATTTAGGATAGCGGTAACATCGGCCTACAAACAATTGAACGAACAAACTTGACGTAATATGTGTACTGATTAACCTAAGAAAACGTGGATACATGTATATGATTGAAAACGAAAATGAAAACAAAAAATGTTTATTTTGCAGCGTTTAGTGGTTCATGTTTACAATCATCACCTAGCCCTCAAATCAATATTTGCATGTCACTATTATGACCAAGTGTATGAACTATATTGATACTCTTAACCCTACATCTGTTTATACTTACACTTGAAGCAAATAAATGCATTTCATTTCATTTCAATTTAAGTAATTAGTTTATGCACAATAATTATATATTTTCTATCGACTTCACAAAAAAGGAGGAGGTACCTACTTAATTCGACTGTTTTATTTCGTTTAAAATATGTTGCTTTCCAATTGGTCCCATTTAAATTTGATCAAGATCTGATCAGTAGTTCTTGAAATATCTTCAATAATGCTTGTTTAGTACATCTAATCTGATTAAAGTTCCGAAGATGAAGCGGTGAAGTCGGTTTTTTTAAGCTTTGCTTGTGTTTAATTATATTCCTTTCGATGTCCCTACATTTTAATGATATTTTATCGTAAGGAAAGACGCACATAACAGTTCCACTTGGAACTATGAATAACAAACGTCCTCAAACTATCATTGTTTTAATAGACTTCATATTCTACTCTTTTTAGATGTATATAAGCCAAACTATAGTAAGAAGTATCGAACCAGGAAATTTTTCAAAATTGTGTAATCATGTATCGAACATTTTAGTTGATTAAAATCTACTAAATCGAACCCATCATCTTCACTTTCCATCAGGTGAGAGAGTGGTCAAATGTTTCCCTATCAAGCGTAAAAAAAAAGCTAAAGCTGATCTAACTTATGACACAATCGATGACCCCAAATTCTTGGAGATACCCCGATGACAGCAATTTCTGTATTATCACTTAAACATAAAAATCAATCAATTTCAAGGCATTTCGAAACATCTATATGAAGACCTACTTACTTCAAATCAGTTAACGCCATTACTCTATCCTGCGGAAACGGCACGCGCCAAGTGACACGTCCATTCATATCATTCTCACCTTCCTTCCATCCTGCAAGCGGAAAAACAGAACTAGTTTGAACGAGCGACCGTGACAGAGGAAAGAGCATCCAGCGGGGAGTTTGATTCGATAATTGGCTTGCTCTTGAACGGCCTGGCCGTCTGTCAAGTTGTCAGCGCCAATGATGGATGAAATGCGGTGAACGTTCCGTTCGCAGTTGTCAAGGACTTGTATAGCCGGTGTGAGATGTTCCTCGATGAATCTTTTTTTTCTTGCCAGATAGGCAAGCATTTGGCTGCTATTGCCTATCTCGCCTGATGGAAAGTTATGATGCGACCGAAGATGTAGCATGGTTATCTAGAAGATACCTATTCACTCTCAACTTGAAGACTCCCAGATTATATATACTGTTCAGGGAACAAAGACACGGGTAGTGATTTCCACTCCTTTGCTGTACGGATGGACGATAAATGAAGAAGCAAAACGCTTTGACTCGGTAGGTTTTTACCCTGTACATAAGTAGGCAAGCATTTAATCACTATCTCACTGGGTGGAAAGTGATTATGCGGCTGTGATGTCGCAACCTTACCTGGATGGTACCTGGGTTAGGTGCGGAGTTTCAATGATTTCTTTTACCTCTTGCCTGCCGACTTGGAAAACATGTAACATCCCTCAGCTTAGATTCTTAGATAAAACTGTACTGCCCGGAATGAGTCAACTTTGATGACTCTCACGCAAAGATTTTGCAGCTAAACGTAGGTTTGTCTCCTATATCGAACTTCTCTCAATCTAAAGACGCCAGTTTTCTGAATTCAATATGGCGACAATCAGACGCCATATCGAAATAAAAAAAAAAGTTAAAGAACAATTTTAAGAGGGGTATCAATAAATATGTATTTGATATGTATATATGCAACTAGCTGCGTCCCTCGGTTTTTCCCGCATAAGTTCCGGACCCGCGGGAATTCCGAGATAAAAAGAAGCCTTTGTTCTTTCACAAGCTCTACACTATCTGTGTAACAAATTTAATTTAAATCGGTTCAGTAGATTTGGCGTGAAAGCGCGACAGATAGACAGACAGAGTTACTTTCGCATTTATAATATTAGTAAGGAAGTAAGGATTAATATCATTTTTATGTTTCGTATAATATTTTTCGTTTCGAATGGACCATTAACGGCCTATAACGATAAAAAAAAAAACAACCATTCGCACTCTAATTTTCAATACTTAGGTACCTTTAATAGAGCCGTGATAATGTTCATATAGAATCGCATAATATGAGTCACTAGCCGTGTCCCGCGGCTTCGCCCGCTATTATCAAGTTAAAAAGTAGCCTATGATTTAATCCTAGGCATAATCTATGTACCTACATTCCAAATTTTATTCAAATCCGCTCAGCCGTTAAAGCGTGAAGAGGGAACAACACTTAAACACAAACTTTCGGATTTATAATATTAGTACGAACAACGAAAAATTGTAAAATAAAAAAGTACGTTCACGTTTTACTTCATAAAAAAGGAGGAAAGGAATTTGCATACTCAATTCGTTTTTTTTTATGAGTGTTACCTCGTAACTTCTTTCCACGTGAACCGATTCTGATGATTTTTTTGTTTGAAAGCTGGTGCTTTTCTGGTGCCATTTGGTCCCATTTAAATTTTATCAAGATCTTATCAGTAGTTTTTAAGTTATCGTCAATAATGCGTGTTTAATATAATTATTTAATCTGATCAAGATTCCGAAGATAAAGCGGTGAAGTCGGTTTTTTTAAGCTTTGCTTGTGTTTACATTATATTTTTATTATATTGACTAATGCTTGATAGACATGTATTTAACCACTATCTCACCTGATGGAAAGCTATGATGTGGCCGATGATGTGGCCGATGATGTAGCATGCTTGTCTAGCAGATACCTATCCAACTATTCACTATTGACTTGAAGACTCCCAAATCAACCCGTTTTCACGGAACAAAGACGGGGATAAAGAATTTTACTCCTTCGCTGCACGGACGATTTGAAAAACGTTGAAGCGAAACGCTTCGAGCGAATTTGAGGTATGCCACCGATAAAAGGATGACGTTAGACAGTCTAAATTGTTGGCTCAGCGTATTAGCATTACAATTTAGGGGCAATGCCACCAGCGTGATGGGCACGTTACCTGCTGGTGGGCTTGATTACTTGAGTTACCTATGTAGAGAGCTCTATTGCTTATTAAGGATTTATACTTGCTCTTTTGCTTAATAAGGAGACTTCACTCACGGTTGTTTGAGACTAGTTTCGGAATATTCGGTGTTCCTTCATCAGACGAGTACGCGCGTAGACCGTCCGGACTGAGAATCGGTCCACAAATGGGGGAGAAACCGGTGAACATACATAAAAAAAATACATACAGTCGAACATAGTACATCCTCCTTTTTGAAGTCGGTAAAAAATTAACAATCGTTTATTAGGGATTAAAAATAAACTTGTACTGACAAAATAAACGATGACACCTGTAGCGAAAACCTGTCGCAGCTGCCATAGCCCTCCTCCGCAAATGTTGTTACAATGTTTACAATTTCAAACAATGACACTATTTCAGTTTAGTGCAACATATAATGAAATGTAAGCTAACAAAGACAAGTCAAAATAATTCATACATGTCGTGAGAATATCAACAATCTGGTTATTTGTGTACGTATTTATTTATAATTCAAAGGTCATCTTCTTAAAGTTCTAAAAAACCTGTTATTGTTGGTTAGCTACTAGATGTATTTCCTCATTGAATACGGACTAATGAATGTTGATTTGAATCTAACAACTTATTTGATTTAAAAAAAAAAGCCTCGCCAAGTTTAAGTTGGAATCGCACTCCGAATGGTCCTGTATTATCATAATACATATATAGTGCAAGCCCAATTTGCACTTGGCGGTTTTTACAATTTTTAACCGAAATAAGGAGGAGGTGCTTAAGTCAACTATATTTTGTATGTGTGTTTCCTCATAACTTATTTCTAGGTGAACCGATTTTAATTACTATTTGAAAGTTTAAATGGGACCAAATGGAAAGCATCAGTTCCATTTAGTCCCATTTAAATTTGATCAAGACTGTTTTTAAGTTATTCTCAATAATGCGTATTTAATTCATTTAATCTGATCAAGGGTTCCGAAATTAAAGCGGTGAAGTCGCTATTTTTTAAGCTTTGCCTGCGTTTAAATTATTGTTGTATTTGTGTTTTTATATCTATTGTAAAATCTACTACTACTTGTTACTGACTCTAATCTCATATAAATTTTAAATGGCTTTTCTTGTAATTTTTTTTCGATTTTGGCTTTATCAACACATATTCTGACATGATTTTAGCTAGCTACCTGCTACTGGTTAAAAAAAGTTGAATTTATTTTATTACCGACTTCCCAAAAAAGGAGGAGGTACTCAAGTCGACAGTATTTTTTTTTATTTGTGTTAGTTACCTCCTAACTTCTCTCCACGTGAGTCGATTCCGAATTTTTTTTAGTTTGTACGATGTTGCTTTCTAATTGGTCCCATTCAAATTTGATTAAGATCTGATCAGTAGTTCTTGAAATATCGTCAATAATGCCTATTTTGGGGACTACTTTGACGATGTTCTCGTTTAACCGACTTCAAAAGTTACCTAATAACTTCTTTCGTTGTGTGCCGATTTAGATGATTATTCTTTTATTTGAAAGCTGGTGCTTTTCATGTGGTCCCATTGAAATTTGATCAAGATCTGATCTCTAGTTTTTGAGTTATAGTCAATTATGCGTGTTTAATACATTAAATCTGATCAAAGTTCCGAGTGAAAGCAGTGAAGTCGGGTTTTTTAAGCTTTGCTTGCGTTTATTTATTCAAGCTTTGCTTGCGTTTAATTATTTTCATCATCCGAACAGCGAAGGAATGGAACTTGCGTCGAACAACGACGTACTTCACTTTGCGTTATTCCTATCCATCCAAAGGTTGTCTGGAAGAGATCGCTTTCAGTGATAAGACCGCCTATTGTTACACTTTTATGAAAAATTGTTATTCATTGTACAATATGTGTTCTTTGTTATTTAAGTGTTCAATAAAGAGTATATCTATCTATCTGTCTTATTTCACACTGCTTTGTTCCATAAACAGTTTAATCTATATAAAGAGTCAAATGCTTAAGTCAAGAATTAATATCTGAGGTGTGAGGTATCTTTTATACAAGCATGCTACATCTTCAGCGGCATCATCGCTTTGCAGGAGATTTCCATCCAGTGCCACTCAGAGCTTCGAATACTAATGTATTTACATCTAATGATGTTAAAACTTTTTAAACTTATAATTTCACACACAACTCAAGACAATAATTATCTTATGCTAAATATTTTACTACCAACTCCCACCAACTTTGACTTCTCGGATTAGATATCTCATATACTCGTATCTGTATACTCCTGATGAATTAAGAAAGAAATACGAAGGCTCTATTTACACTGGTCTATTATTATGATTGACAGGTCAAACCCGTAGGCTGTCGACAAATGAGATGTCGCTGACAGATGTTAACAATAACAGTTGTGCAACGGAGTTTCTTGACTAATTGAAGCATAGATTAAAAACTTGTGGTGAACTTGGCAATTTAACTGCTGAGATGTTAATTGACAGTGCTTTTAATCTTTTGGGACCATGAATTGCTAATATAAAAGCGTATATATATATATATATATATATATATATATATATATATACTAGTGGCTTTGTGAGCTGAAAACCGCGTATTTTTCTAAATTGCTAAAATATGATTTTTTACGTTTTTACATATATTTTTTTACTGTTATAGGTCACGATAGCGTGTTTCCTATTTTTTTGTTACAATCTAGCCAAGATAAGGCTAATAATTACTTATTAGCCTAATCTAGTTAGATTGTACATTTAACTTATTCTGCCGTTTATACATATCATGAAAAATTTCCAAAATCAGAATCGACATAAAAAAAAAATGTAATTATCGTACCTGCTCATAAAATTTCTCGAGAATCGGCTGAGAAATGCGACCTGTAGAGGAGAAGAACCGGAAATCCGCCGGACATATAAAAGCAATTTTGACCAAACTGAAACGGAGACTTTCGCATTCGCTAAATTATAAAAGCGCAGTGGTAACAGGTCGAGTAGTCGGGATTTGGTAACAACCACGGATCGGCTTTAGCTTTCTTGACTTAAGACCCTGTATCACCTATGTTTATGGGCGTCCACAGTGTTTCGCCATCCTGGTTTTGAGCTTTGCATTTAATTTCGCTCTATGACTTTCCGTGACCTCTGCTTCTGCAGTTATGGTTCTGGACTACCACGTTTTTGCTTTCGTGGCGATTCCAGAATAGGGCTTGCCTCGGCATGTGGTCATCATCCCTTCGGATAGCATGGCCAATCTAGTTCCATTTACAGCGCTTGATCTGCTGGTCGATCGGGATTTCATTGCAGCGTTCCCAAAGGTGGTCGTTGGAGATTTTGCTGAGGCCAGTAACTCCTAAGTACGGACAAATATACTTGTAGGTTGGCAAAGACTTACAGTTTATGCGAGATGTTCTTCGTGACTTTCCACGTCTCACAGCTGGAATATTTTGAGTTTTATCTTTCGGTAAGCTTGTAGTGTTTCTGTGTTTGTCTGTGGCATCGTAAATCTCAAACGGCTAATCGATTTAGATTTAGTTTTTAGCAGACTTTAAAAAAAGTTTTTTCTCTATTTGGCTGTATTACTTAAATTTATTTTTTGTGTGCTTGAACTTTTCTAGGTGAACCGATTTTGATTTTTTTTTATTTCCCCATTGTCCCATTTAATTTCGATCTAGATCTGATCAGTAGTTTTTGAGTTATCCTCAATAATGCGTATTTAATTCTTTTAATCTGGGTTCCGAAGATAAACCGGTGAAGTCGGTTTTTTAAGCTTTGCTTGCGTTTAAATTATTTTTGTATGAAAGGTAACTTAATCGAGATCTTAGCTTTGTGACTATCGGTGAAGCAATTTTCTAGATATACAGCGTCGTAGAATTGGTAATTTTAATCGCCATTTAAATCTGGCTTTGGGTCATAGTTTTACATACACTATCAGAATTTGAAGTCATTCGCTTGTATAGCTTAGAAGCTAGATGCCTCTGACAGACGTACGGACGGACAAAGTGCTGAATTATTCAAGTCAACTTAGAGATCTCGCTTCGCTTGATCAATTAATCAAAAATAATCAGTCAGGTTCCTCTAACCCGTTACAAATCTCTGCATAAAACCTCAATGCATCTCACATGCCCATGACCATCGACCATGTGAAACGGGAAATGCAAAATCTTATCTCTACCAGCTAAAAGCATACCGTCAATTGTTTCCGAGCGCGTGGCCAGTTAACAAATAATAGCGGCTCACAATTGGACTAGGTACATTCAAGCTACGGCACACGCTTTTGCCAGTCAACGCAATCCTGGCGATCGTCGCACACGCCGGTTCAACCCTAGCTGGAACGCGAAACTTAAAAAAACAAACAAAAAATAAATAAGAACCTTCTTCGACTCCTTGCTGGCTTTCGATTTTGATAGACATTATCGATTGTCTATTGTTTTGACAGTTCAAATTCAGAAGATTATCAGTGGTGACAGTAGTGATGTCCTAGAGATGGAAGACGTAATCGATATACTTTGCTCGAAGAGCCTCGCTGATAGAGACGTTCTCGCTGCAGTCTCGCTTGATTTTTATCGTAAGTATTTTTGGATCTTAAAACGTAAACAGGGTTAACAAATATTAAATTAAGAGTTTTGTTGGTACATATATTATTATGTACCAAATTTAGCTACGTTTTCTAATACCTAATATACCTATAGATAAATCTTGACATACATAATTGGATAAAGAGAAATACTAACGGATGACAAGTTAGTATTCTGTAAAACAAAAATATGTAGTTGATGTAAGAAGTATGCATAAATAGTTTATCATGTTATAATAGTGCTGCCCTGTAGATAAAAAAGCAGTATCAAAAAAGGTGTCTCATAAAAACACACGATTGAAGTGAAACATTTGTATTATTGAGCGACGAACGACTTAATTGCCGCATGCCCGTTTTATCATCTAACAACAAGACAAACAGTCAAAACTCTTCATTATTATTATATGGTTTACATACCTCTAGATTCCAGTCAAGAGTGAACAGTACCTTCTAGAAGGTACCTATTGACTCTACACTTGAAGACAACAAGATTGTACCGTTCAGGGAAGAAAGATGCAGGCAATGAGTTCCACTCCTTCGCTGTACGGGTGATAAACGTAGAAGCAAAATGCTTCGAGCGAATTGGAGGTATGTCAACCATAAATTCACGACGTTTGACAGTTTGTCTTGATGGTAAAAAGGGCATGGAGGAATTATATCACTACCTTATCGATAAAAAGCCACGATATATAGATGATTGATCAGTCACAACGCTAATATAATATTATAAGTAGAGCATCGTGAATTCAATTATTCTTGATGCTAAAATGTCAGGCCACAGAATAACTAATAGTAGGTACAAGTGCACAATAGTTGTTAGGCGTAGAAAATTATAAAACACGCTTGCAAATCTAGGCAGGCTCTAGCAAACGTAGTGGCGTCATTTAAATTTTAATACAAGCTTACAACTACTCAGCGACTGGAACAATAAAATTATGAATATGTTTATAAGCCATGACAAAAGGTTGTGTCATGTGATTTATAAACACAATGTGTTGTATAGAATAGAAGATATTTTTATGTAGGTACAAGGCTATTTTAAATTTTAATGAAATTACTATTTTTATATTAATTGACTATTTTTATAAAGAGAAAAGTCTCATAAATTCTAGTGCCTAGAATGCGACTGTATACTGTATCTATGCTTTTATACATCTATTACCTCTACAATAACTAATTACCTACCTACTATTTGAGATTTGGTGGGTACCTAAGTCACAGAATAAATAATAGAAGTACTAAATAGGATAACGTCGTTCGCATATTGTATAGATATCTGATATTGCCGTGGAATACTAATAAAAAACAAACAAACACTTTTGCACTCACATCCCCGCAATAAGTTCGAATACATGTATCGTAGCTGTCGGATACATTTACATCACACACACGCAATCACACCCAGAATTAGAAGCACATTAATGTACCTTGGAAAGGAAAATTGTGCTCCTGGCGAGAATCGAACTCAGGCCCCACGGCGCAGAATCCAGAAACCTGCACACTGCGCTAACTAAACTAAATTTTAACGGATATCCAGTCATAATATTATTATGTCAGTGCCGTCTATGTACTAAATATATGCAATATTTACTAACATTCAATCAATCAATCAAAATCGTTTATGGGCCCCAAGTATTACATGGGGCACTCTTGAAAGCTAATAACTTTATGCCAGACTAGCTTTTGCCCGCGGCTTCGCTCGCGTTAAGAAGTATTATTATTAATTAGGTATAGATCCCCTATTTTATCCCCTTGGGGGTAGAATTAATCAAAATCCTTTCTTAGCGGATGCCTACGTCATAACATCTACCTGCATGCCAAATTTCTACCCGATCCGTCCAGTAATTTGGGCTGTGCGTTGATAGATCACTATGTCAGTCAGTCAGTCAGTCAGTCACCTTTGAGTTATATATATTTAGATTTGCAAAATTACAATCAGCACGAGAAGAACCTTGCTTGAAACACGTATTTTTTCATTAGTTTTTTAAAACATTATTTAATTACTAATACATGAATTACATTAACCTAGATATAGGTATCTATTGTACAACCCGTTTGTGAAGTTGGTTAAGTGATGGCCTTGTAACTGTGCGGGTGTCAGGTTCGAATCCTGATGGGAAAACAAATTTTCCCCTCAAGAGTGTGTTTCTATTTCTGGTTGTAATCCACAAACAGCATTGTAATGTAAGTATGTGTTTTCACCAACCGTGATTCTGAACTTAGTTCAGGCAAGGAAAAGTTTCTGAACTTAGTTCAGACAGAGTTAACTAAATAACTGTTATTAACGATATCATAAACAAAACTAAAGTTCAATAACTAAAATCCGACTACTCCGAATGGCTTCTTAAGTTTTATACTTTACTAACCGTACCCCGCGGAATCGCCCGCAAAATCGTTTATTATGAAAAAAAATTGCCTATTTACATTCCATATTTTATTACAATACTTTCAGCCGTTCCCGAGTGAAGAGTTTTACGACATATTTAGGTACACACTTATACATAAACTTTCGGATTTATAAGATTAGTGTGATACTTTATGTGTTATATATACATATTTGAAATGGTACTGTCGATTTATATTACTTGTCTATTATACAATTTAGTTTCACCAATCCCGTTATCTGTCGGTCTGTAATCAAATGATGCAAGCTAAATTAGACCCACTTCACAGTGTGCGATTGGGCTCAAATTTGGTGTACTTATGTATCTTCGGGACAATACATACAATGATACGATACCATGGAGCTGGTCTGATGATGGAAACGGAAGATAGCCATAGGAATTTCTGAAATAAACAAGGAGTTAGGGCTCGTTTGATTCGTTTTGACAAATTCTCTGGTTATACAACTTTTTAGTATTTTTGTGACGCGATAATTCTGCCAATTATGTATAAATTTTGATGTTTTTTTTTTGGTAAATTATACTTCAGAGGTGGTCTTATAAACATTTTAACGTAATCGATCAAACTAAAACCAAAATGTAAGCGGTTAAGTCAAATTTGTAAGCTTTGCTTGGGTTCAATTATTTACGTTATAATTATATACAGCAGAAAGTAAACCATTTTATTTCTTTAACTGACTTCAAAAGTTTTGTCTAATTAGATGGTAAGCCCAAAAGGCTAAGCTTCAACGGTGACAAGTACGTTTGGCCTAAATTAGGGAATTGTGGCAACATTTTGCCTGGAATGTCGATAAATATGTATTATATACTCTAGAAGCCATAATACGTATCAATCGTAATGATCTATGTAGTGGTACCTAAGTGCATTAGGTATTTAGGTTTATCTTGATAGTCTAGTCTAGTTTCCACTATTCATTTACACCTGACCTTAGGTAACTATTAGTAAATCTGTGGCATAGGTATCTGATTTATTTGATTGTGTATTCTCACAGTGGCCTTAGTCAGTGTTTATGATGTTTTAATAACATAACTTTCATAGAGATAAGTCTAAGATCTAATCGGTCGAATCATCATCATCATCTCAGCCGCATGAATATATCCACAGCTGGATATAATTAGAAAATCTTTGGGATAAGCCTCTCCCAAAGATTTCCTAAAAGAACGGTTGTTAGCGGCCTGCATCCAGCGTCTTCATGCGACCTTCATTATGTCGTCCGTCCAACTTGACGGCAGTCTTCCGACACTGCGCTTGCCAGTCCGTGGCCTCCATTCGAAAACCTTTCGACCCCATCGGCTTGTGAGTAAAACACCGAGGGTACCGTACCGACATCAACAGAGACTAAATATCCAATTGACTGTTAGTATCATTTCCCCCTCCCAAAAAAAACACGCCAATTTAAAGCATCTAGTCATTAGTAATGATTGGTATCGTACAACTGAAGCTGTGAACTGTTATCAGAAAATCTCCAGCATACATCTCGTCTTCTTCCCCCGCTGGTAAATTTTGTTATGAAGGAAAATCAACCCCATTATCAACACATTAGTTTTGTGTACCAACTATTGCCACACAATAGAGCGCCATTGTGTCTCTCACTTGGATAGTTTTATTTCTAGAGTTCACATCGATTCATTTCAGGGTTAAAGCTTGTAAGTGTTAGCTATAAAACTATTACTTATGTATTGCGTACTTTCCATGGGTATAGTACATACTAGCTCCAAGGTTTTATCGTACTGGCTATAAAGCAGAAATAAATATCTTCCCCATAATATTTTTTTTTGGTTTTGGAACGAAGTTCCTTATCGCGCGTTGCGAAAGGGGGCTAGACGGGAAAAATTAAGGCCAAAAGTTGTAACGATACTTTTTGCTATTGAGTTGTAAGCCATACCAAGTTCTCGTCTGATCACCGAAGTTAAGCAACGTCGGGCGCGGTCAATACTTGGATGGGTGACCGCCTGGGAACACCGCGTGATGTTGGTTTTTGCATGTTTATTTTAATTTTGGAACGAAAGTTCCTTATCGCGCGTAAGGGGGCTAGACGGAAATTGAACTTCGTTCCATCCGGGTGTCCCTTGACACCTCTCAAGTTTTTATATTTATATAGGTACTAAAATTTTACTGATTCGACAGATCACTAACAGACAAAATAATGGCGTAAGCAATAGGAACCATTTGTACCTTTTAGATACAGAAACCGACACTGTGACTAAGCGACATAATAATATGTTAGACAATCTACAATTGCGAACGAAGCGTTTTGCTTCCACATTCTTTGAGACCACCGTCTCACCTGATGGTAATCGACGATGAAGCAACTTTGCCTAGAAGATACCAATTCACTCACGACTTGAAGACTCCCATATTGTACTTATCAGGAAACACCGACTCACGCAAGGAGTTCCATTCCTTTACGGTTCGCACAATGAACGTGAAATATCTACCATATAGCGGTGTTCGTCAGGTTTTTGCCATTTTTTACCAACTTCCCGAAAAAGGTACTCAAGTCGACTGTAATTTTTTATTTTTTTGTGTTTGTTACCTCATATCTTTTCGCCACGTGAACCGATATCGAATTGTTTGTTTTAGTTTGAAAGATGTTGCTTTCCGATTGGTCCTATTAAAATTTGATCAAGATCTGATCAGTAGTTCTTGAAATATCGTCAATAATGCGTGTTTAGTACATCTAACCTAATCAAAGTGCCAAAGATAAAGCGAAGTGAAGTCTGTTTTTTAGCTTTTCTTGCGCTTAATTATATTGCAAAATAATTCATGACAGAACTACGTTGAATATGCCTAGACTGTTCTATCAATATAATGTAATGTTAGATTTCCACGCCGCATTAAAATTTTTTTTGCTACCTTAGTGTAATCGTAGTTTAGCACACAGTCAAATAGATATTTAAATATGTAGCCAAGCATTGGTGCTTGGTATCTGTTTATTGGTGGACTGTGACATAATAGTGTTTGGACACTATTGTGCAAGATATATTTTAGAGCCAATATCTAGGCCTAGTGTATTTACCATGCATTATCGACAATCATCACTCACCAACAGGTTAGTTGTTAATTATTAGCCTACATATGAAAAAGTTCTAAAGACTATGTTCTCTATATATGTAAAATTTCCATACTTACATTAAATATAACGCATAAAAGTTGAAAAATTTGCTCTTTATTTACCTAATAAGCTATTTCTATAAAAATTAAATTTTCAAAAAGCTTTTGGATTAATACCTGCATGCAATTGTATATCTTTATGAGCCAGTTCCATGAAAAAAAAAATGAGAATAATATTTTTTAATAAAGTTACTCAGGGATAACAAACCTCCCATTCTTAACCGAGCGCGCTTATTGACCGCATCATCACTTACAAACAGTCTAACAGGTCAGATGGCCACACAAGCCTATGACAGAACTGGAAAATTATAATTTAAGAAATACTTAAGATGACATAATCTGGTAAATGGTATTTAACTACTAGCCTGATAAAATTCAACCAATGTGTACATAAATTATATTATAAACAACAAATTTTGTATTTGTATTTTGAAAAAAAAAACGGATTATTTAGAGCGCGCTCTCCGTTTTAGTAATCCTACTAATATTATAAATAAAATTATATATTATATAAATCCGAAAGTTTGCAAGTGTGTCAGTATGTTTGTTCCCTCTTCACTCTTTAACGGCTGAACGGATTTGGATGAAATTTGAAATGTACATAGCTTATACCTAGGATTAACACATAGGCTACTTTTTAACTTGAGAATTGCGGGCTAAGCCGCGGGGCACTGCTAGTGCTTTTATATGTCCGGTGGATGTCCGGCTGTTTTCCTCTATAGATGGTATTTCTCAACCGATACTCGTGATATTTTGTGGGCAGGTTAGATAATTATAAGGAATTATTTGGTCGATTCAGTTATTGGAAACATTTCAAAATGGCGTATCTTCGGGGGTTTCTTATGTAACTCTCAGCTACTAGTTATATTTGAAAGAAAATCACAGCTACACAAAGACAAAAGCCTCATAACACGTAACACCAATTAGCAAATGACAAGAAGCAAGGGCCTGGTCCAATGCAATCTCGAAGGCCAAGCTCTCTTCGGGTCACTGAGCCGTCGGCTATACACCTACATAGTATAGCTAAAGCGTATAGAAAAATGTTGTATAACCATTATATGACAATCATGTTCCTCGATGTATGAATGAGTAGGTGAAAATGTCAGACGATCGTCTTGCTACCTAGGCCGTGACATCTCTGACTCACTGGTTCACTGCATTCGTGGGCTGGGAATCTAAACAAATTTTTAATTAATAGTCTCATCACGGGATATTTCTTTTTACGGTATTGTCTGATTGAATGTTTAGCGTCCATTATATAAGTAAACAAGTGTTTTGACACGCATCTATAAAAAAAATACACGTACAGTTTTAGCATTAATTATGTTTTTGTTGCCATCGATATACTAAAATGTTGATTATCTGCGAATCTGAAAGCTTTCTGCCTGTAGTAGTGTTAGTTGGGCTAGTCTGATAAGTTGTGTATGAAAATGAGATGAAATTTAAATTAGGAAAAACCCAAAGGAATTTGACTGTTTAGAAAAAAGAATAAAATTAGGACCCAAAGGAATAGCAGAAGAGAAGAATCTCTATCTATTCTTAGTATGTTGTACAAAGTTCATCGGGTCGTCTTGTTAGTAATAAATATAACAGAATTTTAATGAGTTATAGTCTGTGAATAAAAATATAAATAATAGAAATTGTTTATTTGTGAGACTTAGGAAAGCTCATGATCGGGTTAGTTCCATTTATTTATTTATTATCTCATTCTGAACATACAAGTACACTCCGGTACATACAATCTACTACCAATTTTTGCATTTGACAATTTAGTTTAGTATTATAGTCACTATATACAAGTAATTTATCTAGTTGAAAATGATTTAACATGAAACCAAATTTATACGAATACTAGCGACGGCTTCGCACGGGTGTAATTTCTTACATCTAAACCACTCATCTACCCGAACACAACCAAAAATTTCAGCAAATACGGTCCAGCTGTTAGGCGGAGTTCAGTCACATACACACGTACAGAAGAATTATATATATATGTATAAAGTTTGGAATCTATATAGACCCGACAGTACCAGGGTATCATAGGGTTTAAACCAGTGTCTTTTTAACACTTTAAAATCGGAGTAACGGTGTCATTTAATATTGCCTCGTGTAAGATATGATGTCCTCGAAGACGCCCACTGGTTCACTCGTGTCCCAAAATAGCCGCATCCTGTTCTATCCCCAGTAATAGCAATAATTCTTTGTCCCTCTGCAATAAATTTCGACAGTGCTATCGGCACTGGGCGATTACCAATTTGTATATTGAAATAATGTCTCTCTAATGGTGGACACAGCTCAAACAACCAGTGAACAAGTACCACTTATTTGAATTTATCCGTTATTATAGAAATAACGTATCAGATATTTCTGATGAGAAATTTCAGATATTTTAGCAGTTATTTCAGATGAGAAATAACGTATCAGATATTTCTGATACGTTATTTCTATCATGTCAACGGTATTTCAACCATAAATTATATTTATGGTTGAAATACCGTTCATTCGCACGAAAAGTTTCGAGAAATCGTTCATTTATAAAACAGCAAAACAATGGAACGCTTTGCCGTCATCGGTATTTCCCAAAACAATTTGGGTGTGTTTAAAAGAAAAGTGAATAGGTATTTACTAAGCGTGCTACACCTTAGACAACATCGTCACTTTCTATCAGGTGTGACTGTAGTCAAACGTTTACTTAGTCAGTTATAAAAAAAACATGTAGTCTGATACACCTTGCGTTTTACTGAGAATGTTTAGAGGATTTTCAACTATGCTTTAATCATTCAGTCAGGCTCTACTATTGAAGCGGTGTTACCACTTGGTATCGTAGCGACCATGCCTCTTAAACGGGTACTTATTCGCGGTTTCGAGTCTTAAATGGAGGGTCATGAAATTCCGTTTTTTTTTGTGCAACCGATAAAAAGTGATCGAGCATTTTTTTGTACTGGCCTGGTGAAACTCTTATACCTTGTACCGAACAGTCGTAGTTCACCATCAGATTTTTCTAAAATCTGTCAGCATCATTATTAAAAAATATGTTCCGAAAGATAGAAGCAGTCATTCCAGGCTTAATACTCAACCACATCATCACTTACTAGGTGAGATAGTGGTCGGAATTATCGGAAGTCTGTGGGTCCTACGGTCTTATAGAGCGTTACTGCATATAACTAAGATAAAACAATTTTTTTTCAGTCTATTATTATTATTGCTTTTTTTTCACGTCGAAACGCCTGATACTTGACTGTGTATAACATATATTATAGTTAATTCAGTGTAGCTCTCTACTGATGTATACTGCGTAGCTTAAGTGTAGTGTCAATTGTATTGTCGACGTTTTGCAATATTTATTCATTCTTTTCTATGCTAGATAAATGATAAGCTTTTATAAAGCTTGTAATTTATGTCTTTTGACGACCCAGTTTGCGCAGTGGGCCGGTTTCTGCCCCCAGATCTCGAGGATCTTGGGGTCGGTTCCCTGCAGTAGGATAATTTTATTATACTTCTTAACGTACCTACGCCTGGGGTTGAATGTGTGATTGATGTAAGTGCTTCCAACACCCACGATACTTGAACTTAGTGTGGAGCTGTGTGAATGAGTGTGTGTGTTTGTTTGTTTTTGTTATGTCTAGAAAAAGAAACAACTAAAAATCGGCATTGAAATCTATTCGTACTGATCCGTACACTACAAGAGATTACCCAATGAGTATGACGTATCGCAATCTGCGAATACCTGCACGAAGGTCGGTCTCAATTGCAGCCGTGTCCAGCAATTAATCATGAGTTTGTGGCCCTATTTCAATGTTCTAGCGCTAATTAGATACGGCTCAGTCCTTGGTGCGACGACTTCGTAACAAGAAATAAGGTCTTGGTGTTGGGGAAATGTAAAGATACTTATTTTTGCAAGCTTTTATTTAGTTTCACCTGCCCCGTTGTCTATCTGTCGGTCTGTAATCAGATCTTGTAAGCTACTCAAATTTGGTATAGGTACTTATTTATCTTCGGTGACAGTACAATGATACCATGGAGGATTTAATGAAGGAGACGAAAGATGGCTATAGGAACTTCTGAACTAAACAAGATAAGTCCATCAAGTTTGGACTCGTTTTATTCGTCTTGACAAGTTCTCTGGTTATATTACCCAGTGGGTAAAACGGGACCCTATTACTAAGACTCCGCTGTCCATCCGTCTGTCTGTCCGTCACCAGGCTGTATCTCATGAACCGTGATAGTTACACAGTTAAAATTTTCATATATTTATGTTGCCGCTATAACAACAAATACTAAAAAACAGAATAAAATAAATATCTAAGGGGGCTCCTATGCAACAGACATAATTTTTTAGCCGTTTTTATAGATAATGGTACGGAATCCTTCGTGCGCGAGTCCAACTCGCACTTGGCCGGTTTTTATTTGTTCGTAAAACTGGTTGGTAACTTGAATAAAATAATTAAAGTATTATTGTGTAATCGTAAGCCAACATCAATTATCGTCGGATCTCTTCTATCCAAAGTAAATAAAATATGTGGGACCAATTATTTTTAAATTTGAAATAATTAGTTATAACGGTCTACAGTGAACATTGTAAGTAGCCCTATCCCATGGTTTACACGCCTAATATTTAAGGTAATTTATCAAATCAATGTTCAATCGAATTAAAAATCTCCTCCTTTTTGGAATTCAGATAAAAATAATATTAAGCATCGAAATAAACGCTTTCACACTCACAGCACACACTAAGAGGTGACACTTCATAACATGTGTCGTGGGTGCCGGAAACATTCACATCTCACAAACAATCACATCCAGAACCAGACACACAAATTTGGGGAGAACACTTGTGTTCCTATCGCACCCAACTTGGCTAACGGCAACGGGCAGTTCATAGTTGGCAATATTGCTATTAAGGTAAAATAATTATAGGGCGATATATTCACTGTCAGCGTTGTGCTGTATTAAATGCTTAAATATCTTGATAACCATTAACATAAATATTCATTAAAATAAACCATTACTTAGTATTTATTTACGATACTCATAAAGTGACATAATGTGATGAAGCACTTTATCCGCTCGTAAACGCTTCGACGACCATGGAGGTTGACAACTGCAAACCTTTTATTTTAAACAAGTTGTGCCCCGCGGCTCCGCCCGCGTTATACAAAACTTATTCAGACAACAAAAATTACGAACACAAAAAAAAGGGCACAGCCATATCGATCGAGCCGTTCTCAAATGATGATCTTTCATGTATGCGGCAATATATTTTTATTTACATATACATAGACTAGTTGAGCCGGCTTCCTTTGCCCGGGGCGGACAAATGTAAACATCCTTCCGTCTGGCTATCCAAAGTGTAAAGTGTCTAAACTCTAAAACAAATAATAGAATATCTTCTAATATGTATCCACGCATGTATGAATCAAAAGTAGTGAGGTAGTGGCCCCAATCACCAAGGAAATGTTAGCTTATTTTAACTTTGTCTCGTTATTTTAAAGGAACCCCTTATATCATTGTACCATTGCTTGTAGGTAAATAAAGGATGATTCACGTCAGACCGTGTTGGGTCCGAGCCGAGCTTCGGCCGTAGCACGGTCACCGAGCCGGTTCCGTGCCTGTAATTTACAAAGACGGGCCTCGACCGAGCAATTACCGTAATTTTGACGATCTGGAATTAGCGGCTATTGTGATCGCTCTGAACGATGAAGAATCTGAATATTCAACTACAAGGAAATGGAGTGTGCCGAGCCGATGCGGGACTAAGTTGTTTCCGAGCGTTGTCTGTTGCTCGGCCGTCACTCGGTTGCCGCTCGGTATAGCGTGTGTCCATACAAAATATATGTCATTTTAGTTGACCGTGCTACGGTTGACGCTTGGCTCGGACCCGACACGGTCTAACGTGAGTCTTCCTTAACAATTGAAGGGTTCCTAGCTAAGTTATCAACTCACACTAATTCCCTTTTTAATAAATTTAATTGTACCAACTCAGTTAATGGAGTAGGAACTACAATAAAATAATCTCTGATTATTTTTGAACGAGGCCCTTTTGATCAGACATAAAAAACAATGAATGAATCAAAATAATATTAAAAAAATGTAAATGTCATTCTAACGAATATATTTAAGGAGTAAAAGTATAGTATAGTTAAATAAAATGTTGTTAATAATAATTATAGTTAAAAAAAATAGATAAATAGTAAAGCTAACTTACTATTTAACTATTTTTTTATATAATTATAGTTAAATAGTAAACTATATAATAGTTAGCACTGTGTGTATTCAGCTCATGTGTGTATGTGAATGTGAGTCGCATCTGCGACTCAAGCCATCAAACTTGTGTAGTGTGGGGCTGTGAAAGAGTTGACATACAATAAGAATTTCAATTATAGTGATCGGGTCGTTTAACTATGACAATTTCATACACCCGCTAAACCCACAAACTCATTCGTTAAACGGTTGAACGCAGCGCATTGTCCTATAATAATAGACATTAGACTCGTACACGGTATCTACGATTATGTTCATTCACAGATTTATCTAATAACAGAAAATTATGACAGGTGGACACGGAGAGCGACCGTTTATGAGGTTATCTAATTTTGTGGGTAATTAAAATGTATGTCAGATGCACAATATATTTCTTTTTTGCATTGTCGGTAGAGACAAAGGATTACATCTAATTAATTTAATGTTGTTGGGTTTTGTTAATTTTACTTGTAGCTTTAGTTTTGGATGATATTTTCTATATTTTTTTATCTAACCGTTAGAATAGCTACACGTACGTAAAGTATTGACTGATATGTATTTACGACTACTTATCACTTGTGTTGGTAAGAATTCGTTAAATGGTTGAATTGCTGAACATTATTCTCTAATAATACATTTGAACTGACCGGCTTTGGCTTATTTGGATGAGCATTCGCCTTCTAAGCAGCGGTATCGGGTTCGATTCCCGGCGGGGATACAACTTTTCTCCCCAAACAAAATTTGTGGTTCTGGTTCTGGTTGTGATTGTGTGTGTAATGCGAATGTTGCCAGCACTCACGAATCAAGTCATTGAACTTAGAGTGGGGCTGTGAGTGCGAAAGTGTTTGTTATTATGTTTTTCTAACAGACATTAGACCGGTCTATAAGATCGCTTTAGTTTCGGGTGATATTCCAACCTTTTTTTAAATCTAACTTCATCTTGTAGGTAACTTAGTTCTTTACTGTACTTATTTTTAGTTTAGTTTTAGGAAATATAGGCATTTGGCCCGTACTTCTAGGCTTTTCATTCCGTTTTTCCCATCTTCAACCACATTTTTACTTATCGACAGATGTGATAGTGGTGAATTCATATCAGTCAGTACTGTAGGTAGTCTATAAGTTAGATTTAAGAATAGTTAGAATATTACCCGAAACTAAAGCTATTGCAATAGTATTTCATGTATTTCATTTATTTATTGCAATCTATAATAATAGTAATATACAGGTGTTTTTTAGGAGTACAGTTCTATATAGACCCTGTGGGGCACCGCAATAATCTTAGAAGAGAGGAGGACTGCTAGGTTTTGTTGACAGATAAGAAATAAACACAAATGCTACATAAGAAATATTATATAATATTTGTGTTTATACATTTCGTAATAGTAATTATTCAATTTAATATTGTCATAGAAAATATATATTATTATTACTTTTAGATTGATGTCAAATAATAATAATAAGAAAATAAAGATAAAATATTAAAATTATCATATATCAATTGAGTAATATGTTTTTAATGTCAATAGTTTTTTAATTGTTTTGAAAATATTTTATCATTTCCTTCATTTTTAATTATTTCCGGTAACTTATTATAAATTTTTATAGACATGACAAGAGGGCCTGAGGAATGCATTTTAATACGAGATGTAGGTAGCATTAACCGGCTGCTATGTCGTATAGTCGTATGTCTAGTTATATCCAATCGTGTTTTATATAAATGTGGATACGTCCGTAGAAATTTACAGATTTCCTGAATGTAGATGCAAGGAAGGCTGAGAATTTTGTATTTTTGGAAGATAGGTTTACAGCTGTCGGTCTGTTCTATATTCGCAAGAATGCGAATTAGTTTAACCTTTCAAAAAAATTAAAAAAATTATCATAAGTATTATTTACCTAGAGTTATATAGAGATTAGTAAAAGTTTGTGTATAAATGTGAAAATGTGATCGCATGTTTCTTTACTCTTCACGGTGTAACTCACTTCACTATATTTGGATGAAATTTCGAATATACCTAAATAGTTATCAGCCAGGATTAAAACATACGCTTTTTGACCCCTGACGCAAAAAGCCCTCTTTTTGCATCGGGGGTTAAAAAGCATGTGTTATAAGTTTAACATGAATAATTGTGTATCTGTGTGTCCACAGACAGCTGTAGATCGTAGTTCCTAAACGGCTGGACTGATTTTGATTTGGTTTTTTTGTTTGAGAGTTAACTTGATCAAAAATGTTCTTGGCTATGTTTTCCAGATAGAGCGTCGATGGTATTTTCAATATGAGATTTTGACACTTGTTAAGTTAATTAATGCTTGTGAAGCTGCTGGTCAAGCCTAGTTTTTAATATTTTTGTTTATTATGTTTTCATTAATCATTACCTCCCTTTCCTTTTAAGGAATCAGATATGCGACTGATTAACTATCTAGTTATATGTTTCTACTTTCGTATAGCTACTTCGCAAGAGTCTGTGAACGTGGGATGATGGCGCCAATAGAGCTACCTATCACCTGTAAGAAGCAGCATTTTCACCCACGACTTGCCAAGTGCAAGGTACAAATCGTGAAGATTACAGAACGGCGCAACGACTTCCATCCGACAGATATAAATCGCCAGTTGACGCGACTTAAGTGTTAAATCGGCCGTCGTTTTTAATCAGCTGTCATCCGTTTTACACAAAGAGCCATAAATGTGGAGGTTTTCCGCGAACATACTATTATCCAATCTGTGGTATGAGGTAGGAAGACTTAAAGACATGTGGGATATTAATATCCCAATAAACATAGCTGTCACGATGATTTTACGAGGTTTTTAACTGCTCTATTATTATGTATGGGAGATGACGGGTTAATAATGCAAGGAGAGGTAGTAAAGATACTAAATTAATTTGTAAGCACGCGGAGAAGTGGTAATTTTCAATAAATTCGTGACCATAACATAACATAGCTGACAGACTAGCTGGTAAACCAAAACGCGTTCATGGGATCGTACTTGTATAATAATATGCCGTGTCAAATCTAGACGCATGGTAGTCGTACCCACCAATAAAAATACAACTAGTCGTTCGCGCCGAACTGAGATCTCGCGCCTACATTTTGCCCCATAGAGAAAATCTTTTAACTTTTTTTCTATTTAATAATTTCTGTATATGTTTTTCAAGTACAGGAACAAAGAACCAAGTTACCTACAAGACATCGAGCCTATAGGTAATTCAAGTGCTCAAGCCCACTACCTGTGGGTAGCGTTCCCATCATGCTGGTGGCATTGCCTCTCTGAATTGCAATGCTAATACGTTGAGCCAAATAATTGCCAGCATTGATATATATAGTACAGGATATAACGGATATTACACGTAAGTTTCAGCGTTCAGTTTGAAGCCGTTTTTGAGATAGACGCCGGGACAAAATAGGTCTAAAAACATTGATTTTGGTGGTGAGCTTAGTGTTGGATGATGAGCGTGAAAGCGTCTACAATAAAACAAATTTATATTATTAGAAAAGATCACTTTGTTAACATTCAAACTAAGTATAAGTCCTTTAGTATAATATTGTATGTAGTATAAGTACCTTTTTTATGATATTTGAGTGACAAACAAGCAAATCTCACCTGATGGTAAACGTCACGCTTGCCCATTCAAAATTAAAATCGTATATTTACATGGGCTTAAAGAGAGACTCATGAAAGTTAATGACTCTACTGCCAGATTCGCAAAATTACAGCCATCTCAAGAAGAACCTGACAAGAAACCCGGCGGCGCATTTTTTCATAATTTTTTTTTAAACATTCTTAAACACTAATACAGGCATTATATTAACTTAGGTACATCTATATAGTAGTCACTATAACGCGCTTGTGCAGTTTGCCTGCATGCATCCTTGTCATTAATGTAGTCAATCGTTTTATAATAAGCTTTCTTAATTAATGCCCGTTTTATTCCTGATTTAAACATTCATAGTGGTAATTCAGTTACAATTTTAGGATTTTTATTATAAAATCTAACCCTATTTGTTATTAAAGATTTATTCGTTTTGCTTAATCTAAATACGCGCTATGCAATTTAATTTATTTATTAAATCATTTTGCTCAAATCAAAGTACAGGGAACGGCCTAATGCCAAATAGCATTCTCTACCAGCCATCCGTGAAAGAAAAGTGGTGGTTTTGCGGCAGAAACAAAATAACCGAACTATTATTAATAATTTAGGATAATAATATATATAAATAAATACATGTCTATATTATATTCTATTATAGATATTTAAATATGTTTTCTTTTTAGAAAATAAACATTATTATGCAAATATATAAGCACAAACATGTATAACATATAAACAATTAAACAAACAATATGTCTATGTACATATATAGAATTTTATAAAATTATAAAATAAAAAAATAAATTAAATAAGGATAAGCCTTGCTATACAGCGTGGTAATGCAGCAAGCATTTTGGGAACTTAGCCGAACATTAAAGATCGTCTAAACCATCTTTAACATATTTTTTTTATAACTTTTTGTAATAAATAAATTGTTATTTTATAAAATAATATGGAGAATATATGTGTGTAATTATGTTTATACCTAGTATTAAGATAGTGTACAGTTCAGTGCTTTCCAGAGTTTTGAATTAAGAGGTCTAAATCCTGCTCGGCAAAGCCTGAAATATTAGATGTTAAATGTCTAAGCCCTGTGTATTCCACACTAACCTTATCATTCTCGGAATCTCGAGAATGGGATTGTTCCGGTGAGTTTGACACGTTGGACGATAGGCTGCAACTATTGTCCAGTATTATCTAATCTTTGGATCGTCCTTGTACTCATTAGGATGTGGTCGATCTCCATACTTTACTGTGTTAACGCCACGAGCAGGGATGTCAACGTAACCTGGTATTTGTCAGCTTTCAAAATAATAAACATCTAAATCAAAATCGTTTATTCACATGATGCCCCAAAGAGGCACTCATGAAAGTTAATGACTCTACTGTTTCTTTAAATAAGTACTTATGAATTTCCTTTTGGCTAAGCTAGGTGCGCGTTTTAAGCAGCGGTCATCAGCTTCGATTCCCGGTGGAAAACAAGTTTTCTCCGCAAGGAACATTTGTGTTTCTAGTTTTGGGTGCGATTGTGTCAGTGATGTGAATGTTTTCGTCAACCACTACACAAGTCATCGATCGTAGTGTGGAGCTGTGAATGTGAAAAAAAAAGACGAAAGATTTCAAACTAAAACTAGACTATCCACTAAATAGATTCCTGTAATTTTAAAAATCAACAAGTGGCAAAATTTGAAAATACCCCCTATGACGCCCTATCTGGAAAATGGCTGAACCGATTTTCACCAACATAGCTAATATTAATAAGACTTTCGACCAGACCAAACATAAAAAACTTAATCAAATTCAAGTCAGCCGTTTGGAAACTACGATGCCATAGACAGACATACAAGATATATACATTATACACGTACATGATGTTTATATATACACGATAAGACGCAATTTTTTTTTAATATTCGTTAAGAATATACTCACGTTAAAATGGTATACCTAGGGTATAATTACCATACCATAATATATGTTAAATATAATATTATAAAGAGATAAAGTTTGTGAGGACGTAGGGGGTAATCTCTGGATCTACTGAACCGATTTTGATCATTCTTTCACATTGGCTTTCTATTGATAAAGCCACGTTATTTGCGAGTGTCATAGGCTATGTTTTTTTTTTAACCCGGGGGACGCCGGGCAGGTCAGCTAGTGTATTGTATTGTATAGTATTTATATGGATGGAATTTATTAGATCAATTTGAAACAATTTCTATTCGATTTTGCAATAATTTTAATGAATAAATTTCCCACCATTGTTTATGGAAAATATGAGGGGATTATATATAGCTTATTAGAGAAATAAACTATGGGGCAGTAACTTAGGATTCAATTATGAAATTAACGTTTTGTATGTACGCTGGCAGCCCTGTAACAGACGAACAGTCGGATGACTTTACAACATGTACCCACTTATCGCATATTGCGGAAACATCGCGACTAGCGACTCAGCATTTATAACATACTAGCCGTGTCTTGGCTTCGCTCGCTTTGATTAAGTTCAAATTAAAAAAGCCTACGTATTAATCCTATAGGTATAAGCTATGCACATTCCAAATCCGTTCAGCCGTTGCATTAGAAATAAATTATAAATTTTTATTGTATTTATGGTACACTATATACGATAGATACATATATGCTGTCGCAGGCTTTTTAGTAGGAATATTTAAATATTTCCATTATACATTATATACGTGTAACTCTCACAGTTTTTGTAACGCACGCCAGTATAGCTCGCAGATGGCATATTTTTTCCCCACTTACTTGATACTTATCGTTTTATTTTGAACGATTCACACAATATCTTTATAAACTATAACCTATGTGTTATTCTGATTTATAAGCTATATTATTGTAAACTTTCATTAAAATCCATTCAGCAGTTTTTGCGTCAAAGAGTAACAAATATCCATACATCCACACATACAAACTTTTGCGTTTATAATATTAGTAAGGAAGTAAGGATCTAGATATAGTGAAGATTACTGACCAAGTGAGCGCGAAGCGCCAGCTATGCGTCTCCGTTTCAGCTTGGGCAAAATTGCTTTCGTATGTACGGATGTCCGGATTTCCGGTTGTTCTCCTCTACAGGTCGCATTTTTCAACAGTTTCTCGTGAAATATTGTAAGCAGGTTTGAGTTATTCACGATTCAATTTTTGAAAATTTTCAAAATAGTGGAGATATGGTAGAAAACGTAAGAAAACATATTTCAGCCATTTCAAAAATACGCGAAGTCTTCAGCTGCTAGTAGATAACTATCCATTTGTTACTCAGCTCAGCAATTCCTGATACAGCTCATTGAATATAACGAAATATGCATTTGGCGCCCTTCGTTTTTTAAAAATTCGACCCAAAGCCTTACGTTAGGTACATAACATCTAAGGTTTCTATGTTAGAATTTTGAGTTGTAAGGGGTATGTTTTGAGTTTTGGACCTTGGACCTTTAAAATATTGATAATTAAGAAATTATCAACTTTTTCAAGGTTTAGGAACTTATGTAAAACTGTAAAAACATACGTCAATTTTAGATCTAAAAAAAAATCGATAAATACGAAATCATATTTAGGTCCAAAATTTACATAAGTTCTCACTTCGCGTAATATCGTACAAATGTCGATAAATTTATATCGTAAGCCTTCCTCTATGATAACAAATCTTCGATATTTCATTATTTCTTCGATTTTTGTTTTATATTCAGAGATAGATCCCTTCATAAAATTTGTATTTAAGGTGGTCCTCAATGTGTTGAGATTTATACTAATGATCACAGACTGAGAGTCTGTGTACCTACTTACAAAGAAGCCACTCTGACCGTGGTGTTCGAAGACGATCGTATGATGAAAACTTTTTCCCCATTGCCATGTTCAATTCATTGGAAAAAGAGGAATCACGAATTCTTATATTTTTGACTCATCGGACAACTAGAAATCATGATGTCGAAGAAACTACATAAATCATATTTTTAGTTATGCTACTCTCCTCTAGATGGCTCTGTATCAGCCTAAATACCTACATACAACATTAAAATGTACTTAGACGGAGATTTCGTGTAATGGATGACTTACTGTTCAATAAAATTAGGTTATACTGCTAGCTAATTATGCACACCATTTTCATGGTAGAATGTATGATTCAATAATATTGTTACCACCTTGATTGTAGATACTACATTCTTGCAATACATTATTAATGATTTATATATTACTAGCTGACCCGCCCGGCGTTGCCCGGGTAAACAAAAGCTTACATATAAACGCTTTCTCACTCACATCCCCACTGTAAAAGTACTATAAGTTGTGTCGTGGGGCCGTAAACAATTTACACCACACACACAACATTCACGTCATACCCAGAACCAGAAACATAAACTGCCCGTGGGGAAAAAACTTTTGTTATTGTGTTCCCACCGAGATTCGAACCCGCTTCTTTAAAGACGAACGCGCACTCATCTACGCCAGTGGGTAGTTCAAAGTTCAAAGATTCCCCACCCTGCGTCGCCCGGTTAAAAAATCTACACATAAACACTTCCACATTCACAGCCCCACACTAAGTTCAGTGACTTGTAGCGTGGGGCCGTAAACATCCAAGATTCACAACATATTTAAAACCAGGAACACAAATTTCCCGTAGGGAGAAAACTTCTGTTACCACCGCGAATCGATCCCGCTGCTTTGAAGGCAAACGCGTACCCATTTACGCGAGTAGATAGTTCAAAAGATGACCCGCCCGGCGTCGCCCGGTTAAAAAATATACAAATAAACACACTTCCACATTCACAGCCCCACACTAAGTTCAATGACTTGTATCGGGGGGCCGTAAACATCCAAGATTCACAAAGTATTCACAACATACTCAAAACCAGGAACACAAATTCCCGTGGGAAAACACCTGTGTGGGCATCAAACCCGGTGCTTTAAAGGCAAACGCCCACCTAACTACGCTAGCGGGCAGTTCAAAGTTCAATAATAAGACTAAACAAAAAAAAACAGTCGAATTTATATCCCCCTTCTTATGTTAGTCGGTTCAAAACATAGACGTATGCCGGATTACGCAGTAACTGTTCCATTCTGTGATCCACCGTTTTCACCCTCAAATAAACTTAACGATTTCTCCTAGACTATAGGTCCAAATTATATGCAGTAAAGAGCAAATTAAATCTACGTGAACTACGTAAGCCGATGAAATAGGGTTTTTTGATAAGGATTAATATTAAATACTTTAAAAAAGCCAACGAAATAGAAGCCGCTATTTTTTAATGAGCAGGAATTCGTAGTACGTTTCTGTACATTTCTGACCCGTCCCGTTCACGGGCGGGCTCCCGTGAAACTAATTTCACGATTTCTCATAGACTATTTATCCAAATCATATGCAGTAAAAAGCAAAATGTATCTACATGAACTACGTAAGACGATGAAATAGTTTATTTTGATAAGGATTAATACTGAATGTCTCAAAAAGCCAACTAAACATAGGCCGCTTTTTTTTCAGATTTTTTACAAAGAAAAGTATTTTTTTTGAGCTATACATACATGTTAGATATATGCTGTCGCGGACTTTTTTGTAAAACTCATGAAGGCCAACATTTTTGCCATACATTGTATTCAACTATGTCTTACCGTTTAGTCAGCGTTCGCCGATAAAGCGGAAAGTTAGCAAATTTTTCTCCGACTTGTCTTACGAATATTATTATTTCGAACTGATAACTAACTTCTATCCCGACAAAACATAGCCTATGGCACTCAGTGATAGTGTAGCTATCTATTGGTGAAAGAATTTTCAGAATCGGATCAGTAGTTTCAGAGTTTACCTTTTACATACAAACAAACAAACAAACAAACAAACAAACAAACAAACAAACTTTACCTCTTTATAATATTAGTATAGATATAGATTTTACGAACCTAGAGAGGTTTACACAATAAATGAATGTCAAGTTACAAGCTTCCATAAATAATCTATACAACTTAAATTTATGTACACATATAATGTATTTTTATTTTATTTCTAGTCTGTTCGTAGTTGTGACTAAAATTCTGGTCAATCTTATATCACATGCCATTATAAGTAGGAACAGTTTAGCACAGAGTTGCAGTAATTTAGATGATGAATGAACTAACTCAATTGAATTTGACACGATTCTTTGAACGTGTGCAGTTTTAGGTGAGAGATTGTCAAACACATTTTAAAATGCAATATAAATTGTTATTTATTACAGATTCGAACAGCGCCACATTTGAAATTATTTAACTGAAAACTTAACAAAAAGACAATCATAGATAATGAATGCTCTGCTAAATATTTATTAAACAAGTAATACATATTTTTTTTAATTAAGCTTTTACCTGCTGTAAACTAAAAAAAAGTTATAAAAAGTTATATAACCAGAGAACTTGTTAAGACGAATCAAACGAACCCAAACTCGATGGGTTTATCTTATTTAATCTAAAAGTTCCTATGGCCATCTTCCGTCTCCATCATCAACCAGTTCCTGGAACCATATCTTTATAGTGTCACCAAAGACACGTAAGTACACCAAATTTGAGTCCAGTCGGACATTGGGAAGTGGTACTAATTAAGCTTGCAAGATTTGATTACAGACCGGGATAGATGAAACTAAATAAAAGCTTGTAAAAAAGTTAGCTTCTAAGTGTATACCGATTACTAAATACTTGCAAATTGTTCTAATACTCTCCCATCCTTTTGTTACAGGTATATCAAACTACAACTCAACAAAAACACAATGATACAACAACTGAAACCCACGATCCCTAACTTCCTCCAAAAGTTAAGTGCCAGGACGATATTGTGACCAAAATGGAGCCTTCAAATTCAATCGAAATGCACCCTTGCGATGAAGAAAAAAAGTCAAAACCTGGTCTATCCGCTGGGAAGATATTCTACAAACCTGGCGTCATAGAGGAGGAGACAGATGAGACCAGTGCCTTTGATAGTTCTGTTGTTGAGAGTCCAATGTTGGGTGCATTTAGTGGTAGTGGGTTTTTGAGAGCGCCTCAGATTTTGCCGGCCAGCAGTTTGCATAGGATACCAACGTATAGCAGCTCGATCGGACAGAGTACGGTGTACCGGCAGGATACTTGTAGGTGAGATATTGTTTTTTATTTGTTATTTTGTGGTGAACATTCCCTGACATTTTTTTATCGGTGATTAGGTCGTCACAATTCGTCATGACTTTGCCGGCTCTGGCGGCGTTGGCCCTTTGCAGGGCCCCAATCCCGTTTGGGAGGCGAAGTTGGAGTTCCTTCGCCTCTTTCACCATGAGAGGCGCGCGGGAACACTGCGCGCACCACCTCGCGAGGCCTGTTGGTTCTTCCGGCTATTCTGCACAGGTACTTGCCAAAGCAACCATGGCCCGAAAGCACCTGCACTAGTCGGAAGGTAAGCGACCCGTGTGCCCTGTCCAACCAGTCTTCCAGGACCGGGCGGACCGCCTCCACAGTCCAGCTGCCGGCTCGTGGCTGAGCCAGCCGCTCCATCCATTTCCCCAGCATGAACTGTAGGGCGTGGAGCTTCCACACTTCGACCTCCCTAGACGCTGGGCGCTCACCTCGGAGGCGGAGTTCCATACGCCAATCGTACATCGACGCATAGTACTCCGCCTCCAGATCCCACGGAGGGGATCCCGCCAAAATTTAGACATCCTGCCCTAACCCTCTTTCTTGAGCGTAGTTGTGTTATCTCACTATTTCTTGTACAAATACGGCGTCATGGTTGACGATGTCACAAATTCTTGACTTATCGGTATAATCATTTATCGAATATTCGTCACTTTTACGATACAAATTCATCAACAAAGAAGGGCAATTAATGATGTCATCTGAAATACCCCACACATCTAGTTTGTAATATATTTCTTATATTGTTAAGTCATTTTTTATTTATGTACCTAACTTCTTCCGTTTTGTTCAAAAGGTTGTAGGTAATATTTTGTATCTAGCTAATTACCTATTGATTTTAAACAAAACGTAGAGAACACTGTGAATCATATCCTTGAAGTGTCATATCTTATCTTGTAAAATAGATAAATGCCTCAGTTATCGAAATAGTTGGTGAAAAGGTGTATTCGCATATTGCTTACAGTGACCGATACATTTCTACAATTTTATCGTCCGTTATCTTAGATAAATAACAATTGATCGGGAGTAAGAAAATTTTCGAAAACATTTTTCGTTACTAAAAACAACATTATATAATATTTATTTCTATAAAATTATTTCGTCGTTTTAGTGTTTTTGACAGAAATTGTATGAAAATCAGTTAGTTAAAGTGTTTAAAAAATGCGCCGCAGACGTAAATAGTGTTGTGGTTGTGATAAAGTATATTATCTTTGTTGACGAAGTTTGTTCCACTTTTGATTATAGCTCATAACTCAACGGCTGACAAGGTACGTCTACTAATATCTTTATTGGACAACAATAACTGTTCGAATATAAACTTGTATGATTATGATGCACTAGAGTAGGAAGGTCTTGCTTCTTTTATTCTCTTTACCTTGGCGGAGAGTCGTTAATTACCTATAATACACATAGTGTGCAGATCCTACTCTACTATGTTCAGTAGAATTCATATTTTAGGCATTTTTGCTATATCTCCAGGCTGACCCATCCTGGTTTAGCCCGGGAAATCCTTTCTTAGCCGACGTCTACCCTCCATGAACTATTAGGTCGAGCAGTTTTCGAGATTTCGTAATTAAGTAGTCAGTGTATTTTTCATTTGACCGCATCATCACTTACCATCAAGTGAGATAGATCACCAATGCAGCTGTTTTTAGACTTATTTTGTCCCGTGGTATATCTCAAAAAAGGATACATATTTTAGTTAAAACAGTAATGTTTAATATCCTTTATATCCTATACTTGTACAACAAATACCTACAAAAATCAAACAATGATTACTAAGAAAAACTGTTAAATGGAATTAACCTCAATTTTAAATTAGTTTTTAGTTTATTGTAACGTTATACCTAGGTTAATATAATTCTTATAAAAAAAAAAACCCTATAAGTTTTTGCAAAATGAATGACACGAGGTGTCCGTTTGGGGCGATCTACTAGTAATAATATAATTCCATATTTTATATGAAAACGCTGGTTTTGTAAGCACATGATTTACCTTACTAATATTTATGTTTGACTCGACACAATCCAAATAAATTCGGGACAGTCGGTGTCCTTTCTTCAGAGAAGTTTATTGTATCTGCGGACACTAAGGTGTCAGCACGATCACATCTGTGATTATGCTGGTCTACTGATTCAGTTACAGTCTTAGGAATGTTGTTAGAAAACCTAACCCCATTTACTATAAAATACTTATTTGTTTTACTTAATCTAATCGTGAGTCGAGCTCTCACCTGTCCAGTTTTATTTAATTTTAAACGTTTTTACTTACGTCTCATCTCCAAGGTTCTCAAATCTCTAAGATCAGCGGTAATCCGGTAAATCTGTTCAAATCTGCAAACACGTCAGATAATCTTGATTAATGCGTTAAGAGAACCTTTCCATAACCTCAAATGCTTTCCTGATAGTGTCGTTTTACTGCCAAGGCTAAGGTATCTGGGAGGAGACTGACCGGCTCCTTTAGTAATTTATAACCTGTAATTTATAAAAGGAATTAATTACATAGGTCTGTCAAAAAATAATGTCAGGTTTACTATAGACGATGGTCCAAAATTACTAGCACCTACTTATATCCTACATATATCTTTTCAGCTCAATCGAATGCCATCGCAACAGCTGAAAAAAATTATAAAAAAAATTAAACCCGCAAGAAATATACTCATATTAAACAAAGAATAAAAGTTAAATTAGCTTATAAAAATTGTTCGTTAGAGGTCTTATTGCAGATTTAACGTTATTGCAGGATTAAATCCCCGCTAGTGGTCTTTATGAGGCTATTTGATATGATATTATCTCAGACAATATAAAGGGGGAATTCAGATTTGTATTTAATTGAAGATTAAATAATAGTGCAAAGCCGTGCATGTATAATATATAGTAATAAATATTATGTAGGTACCTAAATAATGTTATGCTAGTAGGAGTGTTTTGTAAGTCCGCCCGTGGTAGGTACTTACTTTGCAGAACCAAAATGATAGTGTTAGAAGGACTAAGATGCCAATAAAATTATAGGGCTAAGATAATTAAACGCAAGCTTAGATTAAAAAAAAACCCACTTCACCGCTCTATCTTTGGAACTTTTGATCGGATTAGATGTACTAAACACGAATTATTGACGATATTTCAAGAACTACTGATCAGATCTAGATCAAATTTAAACGGGACCAATTGAAAAGCAAAACCTTTCAAACAAAGAAATAATTCAATATCGCTTCACTTGGAACGACGTTATGAGGTAAAATACATTAAAAAAAATACAGTCGTCTTGAGTACCTCCTCCTTTTTTGGGAAGTCGGTAAAAACGAAAGTAGATAGACTTATTAACGTGAGCAAAGTCGCGAGGCACAGCTAGAATACTGTTTATCCAAAAGCATTCTAACAAACACTGTAAATAAACACTTATTTTCTTAACCGCAACGATGGCGGGTAAAACCAGCTAAAGTACCTATTAGGTTTTTACATGCAATACCAATGTAATTAAACATATCCAAATACATTTAATACATGTTGACATTGCATAAAAGTATTAATTAAACAATAATATTAAATCCTACAAAGCTATTTAGATATTTAAACAGTGAGAAGGATAAGCTAACAAAACAAAATTAAATGACAAATGAAGAGCAACACCATTTTCGACCGGCATTAAAAAAGGAGGTTCTCAATTCGATTGTATGATTTTTTGTATGTATGTGATAATTCCGCCAATTATGAATCGATTTTGATGTTTATTTTTGTTTGGTAGATTATACTTCAGTGGTGGTCCCATATAAATTTTATCGAAATCGATCAAGCCAAAACCAAAAATATACAAGCTGTGAAGTCGGTATTTTTAAGTTTTGCTTGCGTTTAAATTATTATAGATGCATAATAATCGTCGGTGATAATATTATTATTATTTGTATTATATCATAATATTTTATTATATTAAAACCTAAAATCCTTTAAAAAGGCATTAACAGTTTTATATACCTTAATTTGAACATTGTCATTATCATAATCAGCCTACAATAAAAGCCCGCAGAATAGGCCTGCCTTGAATTTTCATTTCTAATAGTTTTATCACTCATTCAAGCTTAGCACAAACGGGAGAAACTGATCCTCATAACACAGGGAATCCTAGTATGAGGTCAGTGTTAACCAGACAGTAATTGCAGTTCAAGCAGCTTCACCTTTCCTATAACGAATAGATTCTTTTTACTGTATTTCTGCTTTAGGTACATATGCAACAATAATTTTACTTGATCATACCTACTATATGTCTGTAGATATAAGTACCGATGTTTTTTTGTGAATAAACTATTATTATTATTATTCACCAATATAAGTAAAAACTATAAAAATTAACAACAATTTTCGAAACCGTGAAAGCAGTGTTTGAAATATAATGCATCGATGCATCGGTACCTATTTCATTATTATTGCTGCCCGTTGCCTCAGTTGGGTAAGCGTTCACCTTCGAAGCAGGTGTAGGTGTGTCCCGGCAGAAACACAAGTTTTCTGCCCATGGAATATTTGTGTGTTTGGTTCTGGTTGTGATTGTGTGTGTGATGTGAATGATTCCGTCACCCACAACACAAGTCATCGAACTTAGCGTTGAGCTGTGAGTGTGAAAGCGTTTATGTTTAAAAATAAATAATTCCAAAGGAAACCCATCTACAGTTGTTGTTGTGGGTTTCCTTTGGAATTATTAACTATTTAACTAGTTAGTTACAAGTACAAATAAACAACACACGGCACAAAATGTCACCAATCAGGTGATTATTCCGTAATCACGACTGAAAATGTCGCAGTGTTTACAAATTTACAGATCAATATGTAAATCGTGCTAGAACATATTTGCAGAGGCGTGGTGATAATCAAACCTACTGAAAATTCGAGTCAATATTATCAACATGATTACTTAATGCAGATAATTTGGATTGGTATGGATCAATAAGATACCTATTAATATACACTAGTCATTCGCGCCGAACTGAGATCTCGCGCCTACATTATGCCTCATAGAGAAAAACTTTTGAGGTTACTTACAACTTTTTTTCTATATAATAATTGATTGATTTCTGAATTTGTTTTTCAAGTAAAGGATATAACGGATATTATACGTAAGTTTCGGCGTTCAGTGTGAAGCCTTTTTTGAGTTAGACTTCGGGACAAAATAGGTCTAAAAACACTGCTTATAACTTTTTTCTATATAATAATTGTTTGATTCCGTATTTGTTTTTCAAGTACAGGATATAACGGATATTATACGTAAGTTTCAGCGTTCAGTGTGAAGCCGTTTTTGAGATAGACCTCGGGACAAAATAGGTCTAATAACAGTGACTATATACTAATGTAAGCCACCAAGACCTACCAAATCGTTATATTCTAACATCGATTTTTTTAATCCGGTTTCGTACTTTACTTGTCAAGTCCTTTTCAATGGTACCCAACAAGGGTAGATAAAACAAAAAAAAACATTTTACACCCATCTACATGTATGGGAGCCCCCTTAATATTTTTATTTACCAATATAATTTTAAATGTCATTTCTGTCTTTGGACCCTAGTTTTACATATTCTACGAGAATTTGAAGTCATTCGCTTAATTAGTTTAGACGCTTGATGCCTCTGACAGACGGACGGACGGACGGACAGACAGTGCTGAACGAATGTAGTCAACTTAGAGATCTTGTTTCGCTCGATCAATGATAAATCATGAAAGTCATGTACGATAATGAACGTCGCGTCGCCATAAGCTCTAGTTCAGGGAACTAGATCATAAAAAAATACGGTCTTAATAGGGATTAAGACCGTATTTTTTTATGATGTGGGACAAGCTAAGGAATAAGATCAAAACAGAATTTTAATGATAGCATGATGGGCATACTGCCCACTGGTAGTAGGCTTGAGCGCTTGAGCTATGTATAAGCTTATGTAAAATTATAAGCTACTAATCAGTGGCTTGTCTCTCTTTTCTACTCACTTCAAAAAAGGAGGTTCTCAGTTCGACAATATGTTTTTTTCCTATGTATTTAAATACATATTTATTATCGCGATAATTCCGTCAGTTATGAATCGATTTTGATGTTTTTTTTTTGTTTGATTGTTTACACTTCAGAGGTAGCCCCATATAAATTTTCTCGAAATCGATCTAGCCAAAACCAAAGTATAAGTGGTGATGTCGGTTTTTTAAGCTTTGCTTTTGATGATTATTTTTTATTTAGTAGACCATACTTCAGAGGTCCCACATACATTTATCAAAATTGATTAAGCACTTTTTGAAAAAACAAACAGAAGCCAAAACATAAGCGGATAAGTCGCTTTTTTTAATCTTTGCCTGCGCTTAATTATACTATGTTCAATTATCAACGAACCCAATAGGTACTGTCATAGATACTTTGATCAAATAACGCTCACTCAGGCTATCTCAGGCTATGTTCTAGGTAAATGTACAATTTTAATTAAATAAAAAAAGAATACATTTACGGGCCAATTGCCTATATTTCCTAAAATTACACCAACATTTTATACATCTATACAACATAGACCCAAGTTACCGCGGCGCCAACCCCATTCTGTATTACAGGAAGATGAAGAGCTGAAGTGTCGACACAAGTTGCATCCCATACTAAAGGCCGACGTACCAACTTAAATCTGACTAAATTATTTGTATTTATTCATTTCCTGAAGTGCTATTCTCATTTTGTACTAAAACCTTGCTCGACCTTCAATAAGAAGACGAGAAAATCAAATTAGTGAAGGAAAAAGATTCACATTAGCGAACCAATTCTCGACCTGTCAAATTAGCTATTTTAATGAAAAGGTGCGCATTCATACATTTTTATGTACAGGACGGTGCGGTTATATTTTGAGGCTATTTATGACACACCCCCTTTATTTAATTTAACGCAAGCAAAGCTTAAAAAAACCGACTTCACCGCTTTATATTCGGAACTTTGATCAGATTAGATTTACTAAATTCAAATTTAAATGGGACCAATTGGAAAGCAACATCTCTCAAACAAAAGAAATAATAATTCAAAATCGGTTCCCGTGGAACGAAGTTATGAGGTAAAACACATAAAAAAAATACATTCGACTTGAGTACTTCCTTTATTGTGAAGTCGGTAGAAAAAAAATAGCCCACTGATTAATTCACCTAGTTAAACTTCATAAAGTTGGGGTTTTTCTATTATTCGTTTTTCTAAATCCATCTGCCATAAAATATCGAACTGCTCGTTGGCTTAGTTAGATGAGCATTTACCTTCAAAGCAGGAGTATCGGGTTCGATTTCAGGCGGGAACGCAAGATTTCTCCCCAAAGAAAATTTGTCTTTGGTTTTGGTTGTGATTTTGTGTGTAATGTGAATTTTTCCGGCACCCCGGGCACAAGTCATCGAACTTAGTGTGGGGCTGGGAGTGTGAAAGCTTTATGATACTCTTAATCGCTGTACAATAAATACCCGATTTCGTGTTGTGTCTATTGTTTCTAGTTCAAGAAATTGCTGAAAATTATATCTATAGAAAATAATAAAAATGTAATACAATTTTTTTCGATGTATTTGTATTTTTTTTTTTAAGTTTATGTTTTTTGGAAGGTTTTAAGCCTACTAAAAATATCAGTACATGTTTTCGAAAAAAGATCTCTATCTTATTCTTCTTCGTTCTCTACTCTAGTATTTATAGTTTTATAAAGTTACCAGCTGTGCCCCGCGGCTTCGCACGCGTAATCTCGTTGAAAAGTATAAACCTATGTGTTAATTCTAGGTATCAACTATTTTCATTCTAAATTTTAATCCAAATCCATTCAGCCGTTACAGCACGAAGAGAACACAAACATACTTACACACAAACTTTTGGAATTATAATATTAGTGTGATTTAAGCACTTGATGCCTTTGATCTAATCAAATAATATAAAAAAAAACAAAAGAGTCGTGCTTTGTGCATTTTTTTTAAAATACCCGTTAGGCAAGCTTTTGACCACAATCTCACCTGATGGAAAGTGAAGATGCGGCTGAAGATGTAGCATGCTTGCCGGGAAGGTACCTTGTACTTTGTACCTTGGTATAATATATACATATAATATGATATGTATATATTATACTGATGCAATTATACTACAAATTTTCACGTACGTTTTACTAATAAAATGAAAAAAAAAAAATTTACATTAACTAAAATAGGATATGTTTTCTAGAAATTAAAAAAAAAATATCAAAAAAATTGGGTATTTATTAACTTTGTTTTGTTTACAAAAACATGATTGTAGTACTTTGTACTTTTTTATATCATTGAGAGACAAGACGAGCTAGCTACTGGCCTGATGGTAAGCGTCATGCTTGCCCATTATATATCAAATATCACACAGAGTTACTTAAAACTTATTAATTGAGATAGAAAGTGGCCTTTATAACAACTATATCGAATGTTTAAAATTCTATCGCTAGTAACTACGGGCCAATTGCCTATATTTCCTAAAACTAAACTAAAACTATGTACAGCAAAGAACTAAGTTACCTACAAGACATCGAGCTTATAGGTAACTCAAGTGCTCAAGCCCAATACGTGTGTTCGTAATTATCAAAGGAAGGTCTTGTATGAAATAAAATATACTACTTACACACAACTAGTAGAGTGTATGAACTGCTTTGAATGAGTAAATATTTTATCAGCATTGATTAACTATAGAGGTAGAAATATTATTTTTCTAAGAAGTCAAATTAGTCGAGGGCATGACTTATCTTTGTTCATTTGTCGTTTAATATAAGTACTTTGTACTTATAGCTAATGTTGGAAAAGAACAACCAACTAACAATATGCTATTTTAATTTAACGTGCCATTCATTTCACTAATGTAGTAGAGATGAAACAAATAGCGTTAATAAATTAAAAGAGTTATAGGAACAATTAACTAACATTGCTATAACTGATAATCAGCATATCTCAAAACATAAAAAAAACATTTCAGAAACATAAAATTATATCTCATAAATGTGCTAGAATGTATGTAGAAAAGCTGAGATTAGACTATTATTAGAAAGATTAGACTTGGTTTTATTAATTTAAGATAAACTAATAAAGTTATTATTACGAATAGTCAAATACAGCGATAATCGACGATGATAGTAAATAATGATAACTGAAACTATATATAAGCATAGATCAAGATAGCATCTTCAGTTTCATGTACCTGCACCCTGTATCTCAGGCACGTCAACGCAGGCACTAACTGAAATTTGTTTTCCGTAGCGAGCTGATAATTTCCGATATAGAATCTAACGATACAATTATACAACACTTAGCGCGTCGTCATACAGGCGGGCACGAGAGAGTCAGTCGTGACCGAGGCATTATCGCGCGCGATGCTTCAGGAGGCGCGACACCGAAGGATGGTGGCGCAGACAGTCTGCTGCGAGTGAGACGCGCGCACACACCATGAACGCCGATCCGGAGTCGCCCGCCTGCCGCGAGGAGGCCCAGCTCCTCCCTGACGACTGGCTCAAAGTGAAGACCGTCCCCGCCAACGGGAACCTCTCTCCCGGAATCTACTACCCCACGGGCAGCAAGAGGTCAGAGGCGCCCGTCTCACCGACAGAATCATACCCGTACTGTGTCGCTTTTGTCCGTCTTCTCGCTTTACAACGCTCCCTGTAAACTCAGTTAATTATTACCTATTATTTATACTTGAAAGACATTTAGAACAATACCGATATTATCATCGAGGAAGGCCGTCCAAGCGTGAACTAGACATTCGCACTTATGGGAGCATAATAAGATGCATTCGAGTGATTTACTATAGCGTTCGTTTGTTTGTTTGCAGGAGCCGGTCGCACAGGCACGGCTTCACGCGCCGGACTAGGAGGCGCGCCGTGCTCAAGAATGGGGAGTGCAATATTCTCAAGTCCCGGATCTCTCAGCGGAGGTTGAGATTCCTCCAGGATATGTTTACGACGCTCGTCGACGCTCAATGGAGGTGGACACTACTTGTGTTCACGCTATCCTTTATACTCTCGTGGCTTGGCTTCGCGCTCATCTGGTGGCTGATAGCCTTCACTCATGGAGATCTAGAGCCTAAACATCTCCCGCCGATGCAAGAGGAATCGAACTGGAAACCCTGTGTATTCAATATTTTCGACTTCACGTCATGTTTTCTCTTCAGTATTGAAACTCAACACACGATCGGATACGGTTCACGTACCACCACGGAAGAGTGCCCCGAAGCGATATTTATAATGTGTTTACAGAGTATTGTGGGTGTCATGATACAAGCTTTCATGGTCGGTATAGTGTTCGCAAAGATGACGCGTCCTAAGCACAGGACGCAAACGCTCCTGTTTTCGAAATTCGCAGTGGTATGTCAGAGAGACGGCGAGCTCTGCTTAATGTTCCGCGTGGGCGATTTGCGGAAATCACACATAATCGGAGCTAGCGTGAGAGCGCAGTTGATCCGATCTAGAACGACGAAAGAAGGGGAGCTACTGTCCCACTATCAGACCGAATTAGATTTGAACGCGGATGGATGTGACAGCAACCTATTCTTCATTTGGCCGATTACAATGGTGCACAAAATAAACGCGGAGAGTCCGTTCTATGGCGTATCGGCGGCTGACGTTCTGCAGGAGAGGTTCGAGATCGTAGTCATTTTGGAGGGAACGATCGAGTCTACAGGTCAGACAACGCAGGCGCGTTCGAGTTACACAACTAGTGAAATAATGTGGGGTCATAGGTTTGTGCCGCTGGTGCAGTACAACCGCGAGCGTCAGGGTTACGAGGTGGATTACTCGAAGTTCGACGAGACTACTCAAGTGGACACTCCGCTCTGTTCAGCCAAAGAACTAGACGAGTTCTACGGAAGCCAGGGTGACCGCAGATCCATCGGTGAGTCTTTTATAAGATTTAGAGGCATCGGTGGAGGTTGGCTTTGTGTCCAAAATGTAAAATAACTAACATCTCGTTTCCTTTATCATGTCATTTTCTACGTTCTACTAAGATCAGATAACGTTAGTTCTTGATTAGTGCAGACATTGAGTACACGAGAATTTTGTGACGTGTATTTGATGTTTTCGAGATATGAAGCGACAGGTGTGCCCTAATCTAGATGCTAACATCTCACCCATCATCCATTTCCTATGTTCAGGCAGAGGCATATTCTTTGTTTTATGATATTGTCGAGAAAATTGTAGAATTATTTCGTACAAATGAAATAAACAAGTCAATATTTAAAAAATCCGAATGCGAAACATGTGAGCTTACACTTTTTCTATAATCCCTTTTTCATTTCCTTCAAATTCATACCCAACTCGATAGGATTGGTATTTTTTTTAATTATCGTATTACTAATTCGTGCCCAAATCCGCCATTGTTTCAAACACCATATCTAAGGACATTTGGTTTTTAAGACCAATATAACGATATCTTAACTATGGAAATCCATCCAGCCGTGTAGAAGATACGAGGTTATAAGGAAATATACAAATATATATACACATATATAATATATATACATGCTTAATTGCATAAATACAAGATACGCGCGAAAAACATATCCTTTTCTAGGCATAACTTCCGTCAGTAAAAATGCAACTGATACTTATTATTATAAGTCTGATTTAGAAAAAAGTAACCGAGAATCTGAGAGTTTAATTGTTACAACTATTTGCAGCAAAATTATCTTATAAGGTCAATATACGGAGCATATGTTTTGTTGTGAACAGTTATTCCTTATTTACGATTATTGATTGCAATATAATAGTGTTCTGACCTATTTGCTCTCAATTGTTTCTGATAATTTAAAGTGTAAATATCTATAATATATAAATTAATATCTTTAAGTGCTTGCTTTTCATCATAATAGTTATTATTCACATGTCATATCATATTGTTCAATACAATCTAGAGATCTCTTGCGAAGCGTGTCACATTCGCAAACAGTTGTAAGGTACTCCGTACTACAGGTACCTATATAAATCTATGAAGTGTGAACTGGAATACATAATAATATACTTATAAAATATAACTATAATGTGACTTTAGCTAGGTACTTGTATGCTACCAATGTCGTTAGAAATAAGATTTAACTTTACCTAGCTAATTACCACTAAGTAAGTTAGTTATTGGAAAAGTAAGTGTGCACATGTGTATTCGTACCTACTAAAGTTAATAAATATCTCAGTTAGTTGTAGATGCCAAATAGTCCGGCGATATTTGGTAAAAAAAACTTTTGCAAACTACATAAAGTTCACATATTATTTAAACATAAACATAAACGCTTTCACACTCACTGCCCAGCACTAAGTTCGATGACTTGTGTCGTGGGTGCCGGAAACATTCACATCACACACAATCACAACCAGGACCAGAAACACAAATTTTCCTTGGGGAGAAAACTTGTGTTTCAGTTGGGAATCGAACCCGATACTCCTGCTTAGAAGGCGAACGCCACCCAACTAAGCCAACGAACAGTTCATTTGTAAAATATCATTACATAGGTATTTTGAATAAAGTTATTTTGAATATTAAATAAATACATACTTATACCTGTATGGATTATATTCTAATCTAGAACTTACAAAAAATCATGAGGCTTAGTTAATTTAAAAAATTGTAATTTAGGTAATCGTTACAAGTATTTATATACTCTCTTTGACAAAAATTATTATGACAAAAAAAGACTATCTTATTTTAAAATAAGACCGCTCAAAAGAAAAGAAAGGTAGCTCCCTACATTTATTTCCTTGCAGGGGGAAAATATAAGCAAATAATAAAGTGTATACATAGGATGGTGTGTTCTACATTATAAGTGGAACATAATACCGTCCTGTGTTTGTACACGCCTGATGATATTATAAAAATAGATAGAATGGGCCTTTAAGCGTTGGCTACGACTCAGCTAAGGCCTCATAAAAGTCCGGTCATAGACCCGAGAGTTAAAATAAATGATACGCCAAAATGTTTAAGAAAATCTTATCACGATACACTTATATTTAAGATTGCGTATCAGATGAAATCAAGAAAATCAAAAATATGTTCTCAGGTATTGTAATATTTTACTATGCATCGATTATATATGTATATTTCAATTTCTGCAAATTTAAAGGAATAGACCAGATAGAATTTTGTGATGCTTAAATGCGATAAAATTGATAATATCTTCGGCTCTATCTGGAAAACAGCTGCACTGATTTTCACTAAACAGCTAAGAATAACACTATCAATAAAGTCACCTTTAGACCAAAAAAAAAACACTAAATCAAAATCGGTCAGAAAGTATGATGACAGAGTCAAATACACAGAAAGACTATATTCTCTTTATCAGATAAAGGACTGTACACATCTTTGCTTAAATTGGGCGCATATTATAGGTAGGAAATAAGTAGTAGGAACGAAAAAACTTTTTTTTTTAATTTCTGATAGGCTAGCGTTACCACTATAACATCATCATCATTATAACTATAACATCTGTTGGTACGTGATGACATGGTCAAGATATTATCCTACTAATATTTCTGAATAAATCCGAAAGTTTGTGTGTAAGTATGTTTGTGCCCTCTTCACGCTTTAACGGCTGAACGGTTATGGATGAAATTTAATTTTGATTTTTAACTTGATAATAGCGGGCGAAGGCGCAGGGCACGGCTAGTTTACTATATAGCATGATATATATAAAAAGGTTTGGATGTTTGTTTGTAACTCAATAACACCGAATCGGGGTTGAGAGAAATTGAGTAAAATTTATCAGTGAGATATGTAGTTTAATTTATAAGATTCAAAGAACATTAAAACTTTACTGTTATTATTGTATTAAAATACGCGGGGTTAGTTTACAATAATTTCTTCCTACTAGTAAATGCCCGTCAGATTGCTTCGTTTGCTACCCATATATTGCTAGAGTGAATAGGTATCTTCTAGGTAAGTATGCTTCATCTTCGGCCGCATCATTACTTTCCTTCTGGTGAGATAGCGTCTAAATGCTTACCTATCTGTCATCTATTTATATATATATATATATATATATAAATCTCTATTTCCTTTGGTCATCGCATCACGCGTGAACGGATGGAACGATTTCGATAATTCTTTTTTTGTTGTGTTAATTATTGTCAGGAGAAGGTTCTTATGAAAGATAATTTTATTCGGGAATTGCCGCGGGTCCGGGCGCAGGTATAAAATATATATATATAAAGTACGATAAACTAAAATAAAATAAAATAGTTTACTTATTGATTATATTTAGCCGGACTGTGAATGTTTAAACAGGACTTTCCGCATTCATTAAAATATTTTACAACTTTTTGCGTTGTTTAACTTGTGTTAATTTTTGTGATTCATCAAAAATTAAACTTGCAAGACAAATGTCTTGCAAGTTTAATTTTTGTACTTGCAATTATGTGTGAAAACAATAATGATTTAGCAGCCGTGGTTGTTACTCGTTATTACAATCAGACGTGTTAGTTTATATACGTCATTGGTGCCGATTCTGTTGTCCAGAATTAGACTAAACTAGCCTAAAATTAGTTTTAGTCCTGCTTTAGTCCAAACCTATTCAGAAAATGCAAGATTAGACTAAAATTTAGTTTGACAGGACTAAGTTAGTTTAGTTACTCTATTTAGTGAAAATTACCAAATTCTTATTATGATATACATGTTTTACGTCAAATTAAGACTAAAAATAGAAATTTTAAACTCAAATTAGTCTCTATGAAAATGGTCTGGATTATTTTTAATGTGATCTTATACTTGAATGAATAACACATGCAATTAATGAAGCAAATACTGACCTACAAAGTCTATAATGGAGGAATATGTGATTGCGGCTCTTGTGAATACAATTCAATTCGGTTGCTGTCAAAATCAATTTAAATCCTGTCATTTCAACTTTTAAATTAAGTTCAACGTAAAATCAGAATAGCGTTTAGGTATTCTTTGACTAAA